>OX457048.1:35058183-35243183 GCA_949752735.1 Lumbricus terrestris | reverse complement strand
TTTCCCATTATCCATGGTAAAATGATTACTTCCAATCGGAGGACAATGGCCTTTTTTGCTAGTTTTAACTGTGCAGAAGTGCTTGTACAACTGCACATTTTGTGTTCAACTGCACGTTAAAAAAGCCCTGGGGATGTCAGGGCTGTTTTTAAGGAATTTTTAGAACTGCACAACTCCTTTCCTTTCCCATCATCCATGGTAAAATAAGTACTTCCAATCGCAGGACAATGACCGTTTTGCTAGTTTTAACTGTACAGAAGTTCTTCTACATCTGCACAAATCCATTTTCAACAGGGCTGTTTTTAAGGAATGTTTAGAACTGCACAACTCCTTTCCTTTCCCATCATCCATGGTAAAATTATTACTTCCAATCGGAGGACAATGACCGTTTTTTGCTAGTTTTAACTGTGCAGAAGTGCTTGTGCAACTGCACATTTTGTGTACAACTGCACGTTAAAAAAGCCCTGGGGGAGGGTGTGGTTGCCCGGAAGAAGAGGGAAATTTCGCCCCCGCCCATGTGTTTAGACTTGGAACGATCATCGCGAGTTCTTTTTTTTTATTCCAGTGACACCTCTCAAGGCCACTGAAGCGCCCTTCCTAAGCCACAAAGGCTCTCTATTTGCGATTGGCTTGGATTATGTCAGACCATAATTTGCTAGTCATATCAAGTAACGTGGATTAGGATATTTATAGACCTACATTTTTTTTATCTGAATCGATCGAAATGAAATATTGTTATAAGTGAAGACGGGTAGAATATAAATATACTAGAGTTAGAAAACGACCTAAGACGCCTGGAGCTGACATGGGAGGAGGCGGAGGAACTGACGATAGAGAGAGGAGTGGAGAAGATGCATCGCCCGATGTGCAGGCATGCACAGGAAGGACTAAGTACTAAGAGTTAGAATAAACATAGAATGGCATGGTTAAGAACAGAAATAGAATCAAATAGAGTGCCTGTAAAATGAAGCAGAAACAGAATAAAAGCAGAAAACCGAGTATCAAAAGTAACGCAGATGGCATAGAAAGTTTCGTAAAGCCTCCCTCCTATAACTTACCACCGTTACATGTTTAACGACACTGCCATATCAAAGATGATTAGTGTCGCCCTCCTCCCTTATCCAGGCTTGGGACTGGCACTGGCAGAGAACAACCAGTGGCGGAGTTAACTTGCCACCGACGACGCTAAAAAAATGGCCACATTAAAACTACACTGCAGGCTACAGTATTTAGAGCCCATATCTACGGTATTGTTGTATATGTGACGTCTCTGCAATGCGAACTCCAGCTAGCCACGGTTCCGTTATCAGCTGTGGCTGGACTGGGAGCCGCTTTTCAGTAGGTTTATTGAGGAGGCGCTATATAAATTCTCGAAAAGGATTTTGAGCTGTGGGTTACTTTATGCCGCATTCATTTCTTTACTTGTATTTCCTGCTTTCTACTGTTCAAAGTCTCTAACCTCACCATCTTGATTTTCAATGTAGCTCCGGGGCTGCCCAGGGTAGCGAGACCCGTCCCTTTCTGGATGACCCTGTCTGAGGATTCAGTTACATTATATGCTCGTCCAGCGATTCTGAATATCAATTTTTCAGTGTATGCCTATTATTTAGTTGTGTGCTGCCTGCCTAGGTTCTTTGTTGTTTATCTTTTCTCATAATAAACTCGTTTCGAATTGAATTGAAATGAATGAATGAATGAGTGAGTGAATGAATTAATAAATGAATGAATGAATGAATGAATGAAAGAGTTGAAGAGAATAAATGAGTGAATGAATGATTGAATGAATGAATAAATGAATGAGTGAATGAATGAATGAATGAACGAATGTATGTATGAATGAATGAATGAATGAATGAATTAATTAATTAATTAATAAACTCATTTTGAATTGAATTGAAATGAATGAATGAATGAATGAATGAATTGCAACGTGTATACCTTCTTACATCGTTGATGCATGCACACATCTATTATAACATGCATAGGTAACCTGCTGTCGGTGATAACCCAGTCGCAGTTCCACGTGTTAAACGAGGGTGACCCGGTTTCGCTGGAGTGCAGCTTTCGCGCCGACCACTACAGCCTCTTCGACTACCCTGTCATCTGGCGCAAGCAGCAGCTGAACGAGGAGACGCAGATGAACGTCATGGGAAGCCTGAACGAACCGTTCGTTACCAGCAACCGCTTCGAGGTCACCTTCACGTCGCTGGCTCCCATCTACCTCGTTGAACTGTCGATACTTGGTAAGAGCCTCTCGTGGACTGAGTGGCCTTGACCTGGAATAGAAATCTTACAAAATAGAATGGCCATTTAAAAGGAGGGAGGAAGAGGAGGAGGAGGAGGACGAGGAGGGGAGGACGAGGAGGGGGAGGACGAGAACGAGGAGGAGCAGTAGCAGCAGATATCACCATCATTATCGTCGTCGTCGTCATCATCATCACATCATCATCATCATCAACAACAACATCATCACCAATCATCGTCATTATCATTATCATTATCACTAGCTGATTCTAACTGCGCTGACCCCGCAAATTGATCAGCAGGTATAGCCACAGGTATAATAGGCGTATATACAGCCCCATGTGGGTTACTATAATAGGACGCCTGTTCTATGTGCCTAGACGTTTTGCGGGAGGACAGCGGGAACTACACGTGTGAAGTTCGTGGACCACAATCCCTCATCCTCGGAAAGGTTGTTCACCATCTATTCGTCAGAGGTGAGGTGAATCAATGACTAAACGAAATTAACAGATTTTCTTCGTCAACTACAATAGTGCATTATGATCAACCAATAATATATAATGACTTATAATGTAGTACTTTCAACAGGATATATTTATGCCTATAACTTCTTCCTGGTACATAGGCCCCTACTAAGCGGGACTCGTCCCTTCAGGAGTGCCTTTAGCTCCCTAATCTGTCTCCTAATCTTTTGCCGAATGAGTTAATAGCCTACATTGACTATTACTTGTGTTATAGTTGTTCTGTATATTACGTCTTATTGCGCAAACAATAAATAATGTTTAATTTTTTAATTTTTGAAATTATATTCATAGCCTATAGCTTACATAATGCATAATGATAGCAATGACTATTTCTATGGACCGCAACACAGCTATGCCGTTACAGGAGCGTCTAACATGCTATACGAGTAGCATTAGCAGGATAGGCCTTGCAAAATTAAATAGCCTACGTCTTGAGTCCAATTAAGTTTGAAGGTGTCAACTGAGTCAGCCTCTCTCAGGGCAGGATGACGACTACGAAAAGTTGATATCGAGAAAACAAAGATAAACTGGCGCTCCTTCGAGTCCCTCCCCAAACAATGCACGTATGCACACACACAAAAACACACACACACTCACTCACACACACACATGATACATAATGCCGATGACGCTTCAGTACACAAACCTTTCTTGATTTTGAAATGGACAGATTATTATTTGCATTTAACTGATCATACCGATGGATAAGCTCTCGCCGCCTCGATTAAATTGTCTGTTTTCTGATGAAAACAAACAACAGAAGTGCAAATATAAGCTGAACTGGACGTCCTTCATTCGCGATGTGTCCAGAGGCCTGGAACAGGCTGCTGTTGGTCGACTTAAACTGTAGGCCTACCATTAGACCGTGCTGGTGTAATGTAATGTAATGTAAATCTTTGAGAATTCCTCAGCGCCCACAAATGCCACGTCAGGGAGACCAACTTAACCACCGGCGCTATATCAAATCAAGTCCGCAATAGCCAGAGCTGTCTTTTTCGTTCCGGTGCCAGGTCAAAATCCGAGGAGGTCAAGCCGAGGAGACAGCGTGGTGATACGGTGGTTGTCGGTGATGGTGGCAGTAGTTGGGTGATGGAACCTGATTGGAACCTGATTGGTGTTGGGAGAGGCGCTAAATATTAGCCTACCTTTTGTCTGTATGTAAGCCTAAGTTTTACTGGTTAAGGGAGCACTACAGTGTAAATTCATGAATGAATACCTGCGTGCATACATATCTACATAATATCTATAATGCAGCGTCCGTTGAGCGGATGGCCATCTTGAACGACGACGTCACTTCCGATTCTGACTCATCCTCCTCCTCTTCATCATCTTCCTTCTCTTCCTCCTCCTCTTCATCCACCTTCAGCGTATCCGTCATCCACCTGGTGGAAAACCATCCGTGTCGTATCCGGTGCATGTCCTTCGGCGGATATCCTCCGCCGAGCCTCGACGTCTATATCGGACGCAGTGACGTCACTTCCGAGTTCGCCTTCCAGCATGGCGCCTCGCTGTCCGGCCTGCGGGGTCTGCGGGTGATGACCTTCAGAACGGAGAGGTCGACGAGCAACTACCTTCCGAAGGCCGACGACGATGATTCGCTGGTGAAGTGTGTTGCTTCGGTGCCAGGGTTGAAGCCGGTCGTGGAGCTCGTGCGGCTGGACGTTGATTGTAGGTGTCTGGCTTTATGTCTGTAACTCTGTATATCTGTCTGTATTCTGTCTGTCTGTCTGTCGTTTTGTCTTTGTGCTTGTGTTTGTTTGTCTGTCAGTCCATTTGTCTTTCTGTCTGTCTTTAATATATGTATGTCCATTTGTTTGTCTGCCTGTCTGTCTGCATGTCTGTCTGTCTATCTGCATGTCTGTCTGTCTATACGTCTGTCTGCCTGTCTGTCTGTGTGCATGCATGTATGTATCTACTATCTGTCTGTCTGCCTGCCTGCCTGTCTGCATGTAGTATGTCTGTCTGTCTGTCTGTATGTCTGTATGTCTATATGTAAGTATGCATGCCTGCCTGTATGTCTATATGTATGCCTATATCTGTCTGTCTGTGTGTATATCCATTTATCTAACTAATTAACTATCTATGGAATTTCAAGATAACTATCCTGCGACGCTCCAGGTCCAGGTTCCGTCATCGAGGAAAGTTTTCAATTATAATAATAATTATTATAGTTGATTGTATGCCATTGTATTTATGTTCATTTGGTTCGTTCATGCTTAGTTGCAGTCATTCCTTTTTCATTTATTTTTCTTTTACTCTTTCATTATTATTATTTTTTTATTAAACTCAAACTATTCCCTTTTGCCGTGTTAGAGTCGGGAGCGCTTCTGAGTAGTCCCGGTGAAGAAGCGCTATATAAATTTTTGAGTTAACGAATGAATTAATAGATGGATGGAGGAATGAATGAATGAATGAATGAATAGATGGATGGATGGATGGATGGATGAATGAATGAATGAATGAATGAATGAATGAATGAGTGAATGGATGAATGAATGTCATTCCTTCATTCCTTCATTTCATTTTCTCATTCGTTTCTTTTTAGTTTCTTCAGTGTCTCATTCCTTCGTATTTTCCTCTTTTGCTTATTTTTTTCACTCATTCTTGATTACATTCATTCACATTCGTGTGATTAGTTATCATTCACAATGTCATAATAATTATTCGCTCGTTCATTTTCTTCATTCGTTCTCCAGATTTTCGTTTTGTTCATAGTTTAATCTGTTCAGTTATTTATTCCTTCACATGTTAATTGAACCTTCACATTTTCATTGCTTCACATTTTCACTCCTTCACATTTTCATTGCTTCACATTTTCACTCCTTCACATTTTCATTGCTTCACATTTTCACTCCTTCACATTTTCATTCCTTCACATTTTCACTCCTTCACATTTTCACTCCTTCACATTTTCATTCCTTCACATTTTCATTCCTTCACATTTTCATTCCTTCACATTTCCATTCCTTCACATTTTCATTCCTTCACATTTTCACTCCTTCACGTTTTCATTCCTTCACATTTTCACTCCTTCACAATTCATTTCTTCGCTGTGTATCCAATAATTCATTCGGTAATTATCGAATTCATTCGCCTAGTCTTCCATTTAAGAACTCGATCGTTGGTTCTTTCGCCAGTCCTTTTCATTCAAGCACGGACCTCACGAACTGAGTTTATAGCGTCATCCCAATTCATATAGCAATGCTGCCGAACCGCTGATACGGTGTCCAAAAGACGTTCAGTATGTTTTCACTCTTACACAACGTTCCCGGCATTTCTATACAGCTCTTTCTGTATTCAATGCATCGTTTCAAAGAGCCGACAGTTTGATGGACAGGTTAATTAAGATAGACTGCTGTTCTGCGTCCTAGTTTCGCCGAAGATCGTCTGTACGTCTGGTGACGCCCACGTCGGTCAAAGGGACGTTAACCTCGTCTGTGAGGTCACCGCGAAGCCACCTCTGTCGGCCATCTTTTGGATTATCGACGCCAACGGAACGACCCTGACGGAGGGTGAGGTCGTTGACGATTACTGGTCACTCAATAAGGTACAGTCTCAAACAATAGGTTGGTTTCTATTGTTTGTTTGTATGTGCACTTAGGTACAGTCTCTAACAATAGGTTTCTATTGTGTGTGTGTGTGTGTGTGTGTGTGCATGTGCACTTTAGGTACAGTCTCTAACAATAGGCTTCTATTGTTTGTTTGTATGTGCACTTTAGGTACAGTCTCTAACAATAGATTTCAATTGTTTGTATGATTGTGCACTTTAGGTACAGTCTCTAACAATAGGCTTCTATTGTTTGTATGTCAACTTTAGGTACAGTTTCTAACAATAGGCTTCTTTTGTTAGTTTGTATGTGCACTTTAGGTACAGTCTCTAGCAATGGGTTGGTTTCTATTGTTTGTTTGTATGTGCACTTTAGGAATAGTCTCTAACAATAGGCCTCTATTGGCCGTTTGTATGTGCACTTCGGGTACGGTCTCTAACAATAGGTTGGTTTCTATTGTTTGTTTGTATGTGCACTTCTGGTACAGTCTCTAACAATAGGTTTCTATTGTTTTTTGTATGTGCACTTTAGGTGCAGTCTCTAACAATGGGTTGGTTTCTATTGTTTGTATGATTGTGCACTTTAGGTACAGTCTCTAACAATAGGCTTCTATTGTTTGTTTGTATGCGCACTTTAGGTACAGTCTCTAACAATAGGCTTCTATTGCTTGTTTGTATGTGCACTTTAGGTACAGTCTCTAACAATAGGCTTCTATTGCTTGTTTGTATGTGCACTTTTCATAGGGCCCCTCCAAGCTCACTACTCAGAGGCGCTCCCGACTGCAGAGCGGACACTGCATCGGAGTTTCACGCCGAAGCGCTGAGCAATTGCAAGTGAAGGACTTGCCCAAAGGTCCCTATACGCGGCGACTTGCGGTGAATTCGAACCTCGAACCTCCCGGGCTTCAAGGCAACGACGCCACAACTACACCACCGCGCCCCACATTGTTGTTCCCTCTTGAAGTAGTGTTGCGCCATAGAATTTCTCTATAGCCTTAACGGCCTAACCGTATGCAACAGACGCCATATCCATTCATCACACATGCATGATTACATACTTGAACACCTACAAACATGTAAATGCATTCATACCGTCATACAGTAAGTGAATAGGCCTATAAACATGCATAGGTCTACATATAGGCCTACTCGTGGACACTGGACACCTCCCAAGCTGTTCTTAATTTCACAAACTGTTGAAGACTGTTTTTCCGCTTGATCTTGGCCGGAGCGCCTCTGAGTGGCTACCTTGAAGGAGCGCTGTATAAATTACGATTGATTGATTGATTGATTGATTGATTGATTGATTGATTGATTGATTGATTGATTGATTGATTGATTGATATACGCATTTACACGAACATGCATACGTACATAGTCAGTACTCAAGACTTATTTGTATAGCTTGAAGGGTCACCACTATATATAGCAGATGCGATAAATTAAAAAAAAATATTTGTGCATGGCCTATCCTTCTGCTGGCTGTTTGTGAGGCGCCCTTGTAACGGCATGGATGTGTTACAACGCCATATAAATAATTGTCATTGTTTATTCATGCACTTGCTCGGTTTGTAGTTCTGTACCAATTAATATTATAGCTACTGGATAACAGATGGGCTATAGTAGGCAATCACTATTCAGCTGAGCTGTTCTTCAGCAGCTAGAATAATCTTTTTGTGGGGCGCGGTGGTGTAGTGGATATTATGTTCGTTGCCTTGCAGCCGGAGAGTTGCAGGTTCGAATCCACCTCAAGTCACCTCGTAGGGACCTTGGGCAAGTCCTTCACTCGCAATTGCTCATCGCTTCGGCGTGAAACTCCGATGCGGTGTCCGCTCTGTAGTCGGGAGCGCCTCTGAGTAGGGAGCTTGACGGGACGCTAAAACAAGTGCACATACAAACAAATGTTACCCCGATTCAGTTTATCCTCCACCTTCCAAATTTACCACTTTTCTTAAATGCCACCCATGCACCTTAACAGCTACACTCTGCCACCTCTAACCCTTTGACAACCGGACTATATACGACCTCCTTCGGGCTACTCTTTTCGACGACTCTCTGACTTGACACAGCGCTCGTGGATAAGCTGGTTTCTGCGTTTGACTTTCTAGTGGCGCTTTACAAATTTGTAGATCACGATTACGATACGATAGGACCTAAGTTATGGCATGATATATCGGCTAGAAAAATCGTCTGCACAGTTATGTCTTCCCAGTGGCGTAGACAAGGGGGTTTCGAGGGTTAAAACCCCCACTGGCCTAGGGGAAAAGTTTTTAGAGGTTATTTATTCACTTAAATAAGAAAACCAAACATTGCTTGTAGTAACAATTGTTTTTCATACTTTATTCCCTTTGTAACTTTATTCCCTTTTTATTTACTGTAATGCTGTTGGGTTGGTGTCAGAAATGGCATCCGGCCAAGCCATAAAAACCCCAACTCAATCTCCCATCATAAATTCCTGTCTACGCCACTGTGTCACCCACAGTATGAGAACTGTGGAAAAATAGCGGGGATCAGCCTATGATACATATGGGGTTGGAGTGTAGAAAGCAGATTTCGTTATAGAGCTTTAAGAAAGACTATATGGTATTGAACCTATCAACCACCAACACCACCACCAGCCAGATTATTCTCGCCCTATAGTATCCGATTGCTCAGTTGATATCTGAACGACTCCTATGGAGCAGCCGCTGTTGCAAACTGCTCTGTTGACCCCCCCTCCCGAATTTTACCCCGCCTGGACCTCTAAACTGATCAAACAAATCCATCAGCTGGTGGTTTAATGGTGATATGGCCCTGACATAATCAGTTGTCATCCCCCCACCCAAATCGTCTTTTGTGTAGACCAGGGAAATTTGGGGGATTTCTATTTACATTACGTTTAGCACTGGCGCATTGCAATGGCTACTTTTCACGAACAGTTCTTGCTTGTTACATGTTTAACGACACTGCCATATATATCAGAGATGATTAGTGTCGTCCTCCTCCTTTATCTAGGCTTGGAACTGGCACTGGCAGAGAACAACCAGTGGCGGAGTTAGGCGAACAATTCCTGAAATAGCTGGTCTTTATATCAGTTGATGTTCACACATTTCTCTCGGCTGTTTGTTCTGAACGGCTCGTCCAATGCGACCGACTCTCTCCACAGACTGTCAACCGCACACGATAAATCTAGATTCTGCAAATCCAATGTTTGCTTAGAGACTGATGCGCACTTGTGTTATGAGCAGACAGAGAAAAGGCTTCGGCTGCAGCAACAACAGCCCCGCTCTGGCTTTTATTTTGATAGATAAGTTAAGGATCGATGAGAGCATCTCCGAAGGCGCGAGATAAAAACGAGAACTTGTGTGTGAAAACAAAGCAAACATGCTGAGTCCGAGTGACGGTTGGTTGTTGTATGAAGTGTATCATAGTCGCCATTTCCGCGACGATAACACTAAGCCTGACACTCTGAAATGTTCGACAATAACATTGGGACTTTAGCCGGTATAGTGACACTAATTATTCTCAAACACAGACAGACTTTCACTATTCGCTAATCGACCCTAGTTCCGGTGTCACAATCATGATATTCTATCTCCACTTAAAGTTATCCGGGGGGATGAGTTAATCTATCCCCCGGATGGAATTAACCGGTCTAGACAATACGGGTGGATAAACCATTCTAACCCCTTTAGTGAAAATGCGTATAGATCTAATTGAAAAATTTATGCTGTTGTCAAAATTTAGAGTGACTCTAATTGTTTCAAGTGTCATAAGCAATGTTCAAAGAAAGGCAACTCGAATTTATTTAGTTACTCTGAGTGTTCTGAAGTGTTCTAGATGTTCTAAGTCCTCTAAAGACAAAGCAAAATATTATCTAGTAGGAATGAACTATTCGCTAATTAATCGACCCTAGTTCCGGTCATAGCATCACACTGAATAGGCCTACTAACCGTATCCTACCGCCTGTCCTCTTAGCAAGGTTTCAGATGGGGTAATGTAATTTGGTAGCATTCTGGCACGAGGAGCACGGATAGCTTCTTTATTTAAATAATCAACCAATAACTACTTGAAGTTACTTCACAAAAATATTAAAGACTTTTTTCATGTTTGAAGAAATTGAAGTAGGCCTACTTTGTAACAAAACCCCAAAGAAAATTGCTGGTAAACTGAAATTTCGGCAGATGAAATTGAAAGATTCATATCTTTCTATCCGTTCAGATTTATGACATGATAATTATTTTGAAATCATATTCTTGGTTCAATTCGCTAAATATTGGGAAGTATTTAGAATGATTAATAATCAGGCGTTTGAGATAAATGAAAAACAGTTTGGCTTAATTTTTATTGAACCACGGTGTATATAAGAATCTACCATACCCTACAGACATACAACCCCATACACTGTCGCACTCTACCGTGTACCCAGTGGCGGCGCCAGGATTTCAGTTTCTGGGGGGCTGAATCCTCGCGGAGGAAATTTTCCATTGTCATCCGCAAAAATTTCTGACCCTTTTTTAAAGCCATTCGGTAGAAATCTCATGTATATGTTTCATTTTAGCGAACTTATCGTGGAAATATTTCAGTTTTACAAGTCCCAAAAAACCGGATGGCCTCTTTTTAGGGCACTTAGCACCCGGGTTGCCTTTTATATGGGGGGGCCTTAGCCCCCAAGCCTCCCGAGCGCCTCCACTTCGCATACCCTTTCTTATCCTGCCCTAATTAGCCGTAGCTTATTTCCTTATGAATGGTTGATTTTTTGCGCTATTCAGGAAAGAGTCGATGGTTCTATCGTCAGCCATCTTTACATCAATCGTGTTCGACCCGAACACTTCCGACCGTATACGATCGTTGCCGAAAACAACGTTGCCATAGCAGCGCGTGACGTCGACCTTTATCTGAGTAAACGAAACTTCAGTCGACCTTAAATGCAGATTTAGTACCGTAGTTGTCATCATCATCATCATCGTCGTCGTCGTCGCCGCTAAGATCATCATCTGCGTTAGAATCGTCATGATTACAACACCAGCATTTCAACCATTATCATTCTACTCGTCGTTATTATCATTGTCATCATTATCATCGTAGTCGTCGTCGTTGTCGTCGTCATCATCATCAATATCATCATCATCATCATCATCGTCGTCGTCGTCGTCGTCGTCGTCATCGTCATCATCATCATCATCATCGTCGTCGTCATCGTCGTCGTCGTCATCGTCGTCGTCGTCATCAACAACAACAATATCATTATCATCATCAGATTCATCAGCATCATCAATATCATTATCATTATCATGTTCATAATCATCATCATCATCATCATCATCATCATCATCATCATCATCATCATCATCATCATCATCATCAATATCATCATCATCATCATCATCATCACCACCACCACCACCACCACAAACACCATCGTCTACATTGTGTCGTTGTCAGCATCATCATCAATTACCGCCATCGTAGTGCCGTCAAGATAACCGGATGCCTTGGAAGGCGCTATACTTATCTTTAAAATAAATTAATCACATTCATCACCCTGTCCCCATCTAAATTACAATGAATCATTATACCTGGCGATAAGCGCCGTTGAAAGGATTACTCAAGGCGCTATATAAATGATTAATTCCACGTTTTCTCTTGGTTCTGCTTTCCCCCTACAGAGGCCAAGTCAGCGGCCGCAGCCGCTCGCCCCCTAGCGGTTCCCGTCAACAATCACGTGATGCGCAACACACCCAACGACCATCGAAGTCATGGCTACATCGTCATCAACCGAAACGTGGCCACAAGCGTTCGACCGGAAAGCGTTCTACGAAGTAGCGTCACGGTCATTCACATCTTCATCATCGTCACTACATACCTGTTCACACCTGCTTCACGCGTCTTGGTCTAGCTTATTGTCAGAGAGAGAGAAAGAGACAGCCGCAGTAATACTGGTTCCGCAATTCACAGCATCTCAGGTCGAGGGCGATGAAATGGAATGGAAGTTGAAATCGAAACCAAAAACCAAACCGAAAACGAAACCGAAATTGAAACCGAAACTGAAATCGAAACCGAAACCGAAACTGAAGTCAACCGTTTCTTTTGACTGAGGCGACTGGGTGAACTGCGAAGGCCCTCCGTGTATGGATGGCTGTGCGTGGGAATGAACCCCAAGAAGGCATTTATAGGACGTATGGCCCAGAAAGGGCGAAGATTCTGCTAGTCCACAATGTCACATTGTAGCCGGTCTATAATAGAACTGGCCACTGACGCAACGCAATTCATTTCCTGGTGCTACGGACATAGGCGCAATCACGTCCTAAAAGTTAGGGAGGCATAATGAATCACGTCCTAAAAGTTGGGGGACCATAATAATAAAGCTAGGGGACCACTCAAAAGTTGGGGGGACGCGTCCCGTGGGTCCCATAGGGTGGTTGCGCCTATGGCTACGGATGAAGTGAAACAACCGGAGGACTTTATATAGACAGAGGAGCCGCCACTTTCGGTAATGCTTCCCAGTTGGGTCGTTGGGTTTCTTGGCAATAAGGAAAGCCTTTCTACTCCCGAACCAACGGTATTCATAACACTAACATTCTTGCATACATCAATATATATATGTATGTGTGTGTGTACATAGTACTACATACACGCATGCATACATAATGTAGGCCTACATCAAGGGCGGATACAGAAATTTCCGAAGTGGGGGTCAAAATTTTTGGTCTTGGAACAGGGAAAAATTTTCGTCTTGGTCGCCAAAACATCTGATGACCTTTTTTAGTCATTTGTCTCGAATTCCCACGAAAATGATTCCGTTTTATCCGCCAAAATAGTTGATGACCTTTTTTAGTCGTACGGACCTCGCATACGGACCTCGTGGGCGTGGGGAGGGCCTGCGGGACTACTCATGGGGAGGGGTAACGTCAACTTTCCGAACCAGAATAGCTGGTCAAAAATAAAGACATTTCTAAATGGGGGTGCCATGATCAGATTGCCCCCATAGATCCGCTTCTGGCCTACATTCGTAGTTTGTACATATAACAAGCTTAAAGATAAAAAGTTGGCCCGATGGTATGGAATGGTCTCCATCTCGAGCCAGTTTTTCAAGTGGTTATAGAAGGTGTCAGTGAGTGACAGAGGGTGTCACTCACTGACACCTTCTATAACCACTTGAAAAACTGTTCTTTTTGTCGGTGCTGACGTCGGGAGCACCTATGAGTAGTGCTCTTGAAGAGGTGCTTTATAAATACTTGAATGAATGAATGAACGAACGAACGAACGAATGATTGAATGAATGAATGAACGAACGAACGAACGAACGAACGAACGAACGAACGAATGAATGAATAAATGAATGAATGAATGAATGAACGAGCATAGCGAGACGTGGCGCATAGAAACGCGTAGCCTCTACGTACACACGCATGAAGATAAATAAATGTACACACGCACCCGCTCATATACGTGCACAGTTTTCACACACAGGCCTGCGTAAAGACACACACATAATAATAATAATATTGTAGTCGTGTCTACTATCTTTTGTAATTGCTAAGCCGTCCGATTGTGAATTCGCGAGCCGACAAGTCTAGAAGTGCAGAAGTCTGTCGAAGAGTGTGTGACCGCTTTCTCTCGCATCTGCTGATAACCCAGATATTATGAACACGACCATCACGACAACACTGATGGCCTCGAGTCTAGACGCTCGTGTCTTGTTTTGATATTCCACACTGCGGTATTGCCTATACGCATGAGCGGCGGCTTTTTTATGAACGCGAGGTATGGAAAGGGCAGGAGGGGAGGCGGAGGATAACCTGGATAAGGTAATAGAAGACGCAAGGCCGTAGCCAGGATTTGATTTCGGGGTGTGTTTCCTCGGTTTCCCCTCCGAAAAAACTGATGACCTTTTTTAGTCTTCCGGCCGGAATCTTCAGAAATTTCACGAATTCATTCCAATTTTTTACATTTTTCTTTTCGGGGTGTGTTTCATGGTTTTATTTCATGGTTTTTGCATCATGTGTTGGTAAATCCATTCTATTATTTTTCACATTTTCCATTTCGGGGGGTGTTCAAACACCCAAAACACCCCTAGCTACGGCCTTGGGAAGACGGGATTATACGGTAAAGGTAACTTGAGATTGGATAACGTAAAATGATCCAAAGTAATGACAGGGTGCTATATAAAATTCTCGAATGAATGAACGAACGAATGGAATTAATTAACATAGACATACATAATATTCATGCACTCGCCGGCCTAATTTATGAATATAATGCATGTATAGTTGTATACCTATGTATGCATATGCTCATGTGTATGACTCTATTGTATATGCATGTAAATAATAGGCCTACGTAAATGTACGTTTTCACCTAGTAACCATACGTATTACGTACTCAACTAGGCCTACTATGCTTATTTTGCAATGCGCTGATACTCCTGACAGGCCGATATCTTTCACTAACGCTGTTCGTTTGATAACACTACGTAACAAAATTTTACTTTTTGTTTGTTCCTGGGTATTAAATGTTATTTCCTAATTGCTTCTGCCTCAAAAGTATAGAAAATGGCCATTATACCCCAGAGACTTTGCTTTTCAGGCCAGGAGATTGATTATTCTGAAATGTAACTGCTTCTTTGGTACATTGAAATTCATGTGTTAACTCGGAGTAGCTATACAGCTTTTGTGAACTTCCAGGAATATTCTAGAATGTGCGAGAACCTTCCACACCTATAAATAGCTACAGTTTGTATCATAAATAAAGAAAAAATTAAAAATGGTTCAGTACCATGCTCTTAAGTGCTGTAATATGCCGAGCAAATTTCTGTCCAGGGTAACGGCCTCTTTTGTCATAGACCCTGGTCAAATCGGATCCATCCATAAATAAAGATGCCTTGAGCCCACCATGCACTTCAGTTTAGTTGTACGTCTGACTAGGTGCATAGCCTGTAGACACAACTCATATGGCATCAAGAGGCTGCAAGTATCCGGCTGACACATTCTGCTATGTTTGTACTTTCTTGCGGAGGATGGTACAGAGGAGAAAAGAGAGCCATGAAGTTTGCAATACCAAGAATCTGGCGAGAACCCACTGACCACTCAAGCAATTGCTACTTCTGCAAGGTGGATCCTTCCAAACGTCGGACTGGAAAGAATGCAGCTCCTATCATACACCCCCCGACCTTCCTTCATCCATGGCCCCCAGTGCCACACAGTCCTGAGCTTCCGGTATTCACTGTTCTAGATAGAAATCAGTCGCCTTTAGAAGAGCAAAGTATATCAGAGTCAGAGAGCGATGAAGACGTTTTAGATTCATACTATAATTTTCTAGCTCATGACAAAAAATCCGTAGGCTACTATCCAAACCAAAAAGACCTCAACGACTTGATGAGAGGTCTTCGTCTCACCAAGTCCAATGCAGAACTTTGACGTCTAGACTCAATCATTGGAACCTGTTGGATG
Source organism: Lumbricus terrestris (assembly GCA_949752735.1). Classification (NCBI taxonomy): domain Eukaryota; kingdom Metazoa; phylum Annelida; class Clitellata; order Crassiclitellata; family Lumbricidae; genus Lumbricus; species Lumbricus terrestris. Next base: position 35,227,437 of record OX457048.1, on the reverse strand, counting down.
ACAGTGTTCAAATCTCAGATCAGAGGAAGCGTCATCAGGCATTTTCAAGCATTTTTACCTGTCAAGATGGACTCTGCTTCTGTCACAGCGTGACCGGTCTTTTCAGGAAATTGGAATCGACTGCAACCCGAACGAGTGGCGTCTCTTCATTGACAGTTAATCTGGGAACTTCAAAGCCATGCTACTCCATAATGGGAACAAGTGCCCGTCGCTTCCTCTGGCTCACTTGGTACACTTCAAAAGGATTACAACTGCGCGAGAACATTTTTAGCCGCCTTGAAGTTCGATGAGTACGGCTGGGATGTCTTTTGTAGGAGACTTCAAAATGGTATCATTCCTGATGGGTCTGCAACGGTTCGGACAAAGTTTCCTTGCTACCTTTGCCTTTGGGACAGCAGAGACAGTCACAAAAGGCGCCATACCACAAGCGGGACCGGCCCCAGCGGACCGAGTTTAATGTGGGTAGCCAAAATGTCAAGTGGGAGCCACTGATGGATCCTCGAAAGTGCCGATGCCACCACTGCATATTAAATTCGCCTAATGAAACAATTTGTCACGGCTCTGGATAACGAATCGGTAACTTTCAAATACCCTCAAAGTTTCTTCCCTAAGCTGTCTGAGGTAAAGGTCAAAGCTGGTGTATTGTAAAGGACCAGCCCTTAGCTCACGTGCCACGTGATACGGCCAAACGGTATAGTGGAAACCGCCGAGATTTAGCGGGCGCCAATTAATTACCCATAGCGACCGACTGATAGTTAACGCTTTAAGATTAAGATCTTTCCTTTTTCTGGTTGCGTTCTGTAATGGCTGACACGTTGTCATATGGCCGGTTTTAGTAATTTTAGTTGAATCGGACAGTTTGTTTGCGATTTTACTTTAATGATAATACACTGCGAGTGGTGATTAAGTTTGCGAATCTTTGTGTGTTGTTTGTTGGTGAACTGATGCAAGATAAAATGGCAACCCAACAAAAACATTCCTCCCATGATTCAACCCTTAATACTGCCCACGTGTACTCGAACATTAATAACTCCGCCTGCGATCGAGCAGAAGACGCATTCACACGGGATCAGAGGGAAACTATAATTACAACCGCGGCGGACGACGAGGCCCGAGCGGATGCCCGAGTAGGACTCATGCAGTTGTGGCACGCTAGCGTGGTGTCAGGCCAATTAGAAGCAGACTACGGCAGGGAGCAGTCGGACCCAGCCCGACCCCTGGCGGCGGGCGTTCTCGGACAGAGAACCGGCGACGATATGTCCTTTATTCCACTCGAGCGGCGTCCTGGTAGAATAACCGCTAACTCTGAAATATACGACTCCTATTCAATGAACCATTCCGTTTTGCAACCTATTCCGAATTCTGACTCTCTAGGTTATCGAGCTACAACGCCTCTTCATAATCATCCATCCATTGCTCCCTCGGCGTCCCCCTTCGATGAGATAGCGACGACATCAAGGGGGCAAAAGTTTACAAGTGGTACCAGAAGTGGGGTGTGTTGAAATGGATGAAACAGGACAGCCCAAACTTACAAGTGATTTCAGAAGTTGGAGATTGCGCTTAAAAGATGATGAAGAGAATGAAAGGTGTTCGAGAGTTGATAATGAGACCAGAGACGAAATAGAGAAACGGAAAGATGAAAGGAGAGGCGAGATATTAAGAGGCAGTGAAGTGAAGAAAAGGAGTATATGTCAACAAGAGTACGCAAGGGGAATGGAAGAAGTTGATGGAACTAGCATTAATTCTTCACGACTAAAGAAGAACACGACGACGACCCAGACTGGACAATTGCAAGACCTTTTAGCACCACTACAAGAACTGTGTAGGCATCTCAGTGAGATTTGCGAGCAGAGTGGAAAAAGTGTAAGCAATGGTCCTGGGCTGTGCACGGAAGTCGGACCAACGTTAAGTCGTCCCTTGGTGACCAGTCCGTTAGAAACTCCTCCAGTGATTTTAGTTGAAGGCGATGGGTTGAGATATAAGCCGACCATCGAACCGAAATCATGTACGGAGGATGAAACGAAGAAGCAACCAAGAGACAGACACAAGCAGTGGCTGAAACTAGAGAAATTTGATGGTCAAACGCCTCTGGAAGCGTTTCTAGTCAAGTTTGAGATCTGTTCGAGACAGAATGGATGGGACGAGGACGAAAAGGTGAACCAATTGATGTGTGCCATGGTAGGACCAGCAGCGCATCTGTTGTGGGAATTTCACGCCTCAGGTCTGTCATCCTCGAGCGATCTGATAAAGCGACTTAGGAGCAGATATGGCTGTTCGGACCAGACAACATTATATCGTACGCAACTTCCTGCGCGAAAACAGAGAAAAGAAGAGTCCTTGCAAGAATTAGCGCAAGACATCCGACGCCTGATGGTGCTGGCCTATGCTGGTCCGCCCACGGAGATGAGTGAGATGGTCGCCATCGATGCATTCCTCGACGCAATAGACGACTCCGAGCTTGTCCTATGCGTGAGAGACCGCGAACCGACTAACCTCGAAGCAGCGTGCAGATGTGCTATTCGACTAGAGGCGAATCGAGCAACTCGAGGTAGAACTGGAGACCATGAGCGTAGATCGGGACGAATCCAAGCGATCCGAACAGATGACAGTTCTAGCGAAGAATTGCTTCGTAGATTGTCGGAGCAAATGGCTAACATGGAACAGCGTCAACTGCAGATGGAACAGTGGTGGTGTGGGCCAACGTTGCAAGCATCTGACGGAAGGGAAAGACACTCGGTAGAACCTCGATATGTGCCGATGGAAAATCGGCAGAGATCGGAGGGAGGAACGAGAAACAATTTAGAGACGCAAGGTCGAAGGAATCGACGAAGTGGTGGTCGGTGCTTTCTCTGCTTGCAGCCAGGACATTTCCGGAAAGACTGTCCACAAGCAAGGACAGACGTACAAGGTCAAGGAGAAGGAGAAAGGATAGCTAACGCAAGATATATCCAAGGAAGTACTAACGCGTACTTGCCACTTCGGATAAATGGGCGCAAGATCCTCGCTCTGATTGACACAGGAAGCGAGATGTCGTTAATTCCTGCTTCGTTAGTACGTCTTCAAGACATGCGAGAATCACGACAGCTCCTGAACGCGGCCAATGGCACCAGCATTCGTGTGCTGGGTGAGATTATGGTGCAAGGTGAAATCGCAGGGCAGATCTTCCAGATTCCGTGCCTCGTCACCGAGCAGCTGAGCGAGATGATTCTGGGACTCAATTGGCTGGAACAACAGAACGCGAATTGGAATTTCCGCGAGCGATCAATTCAACTACGGGGACGAGATTATACACTGTCTCGTGTAGCAGGAATTGCGCGGTGTAGAAAAATTGCGTTGGCAAGAACTGTTAAGGTGCCACCTATGAGCGAATTGGATGTGGAGGTGTTTGCTGTTCTTCCCAACATGAAGGACGACCCTCGACTCTGGGCCGTACAGTCGCAAGTGCTGGAATCTGGTATTCTAGTAGCCAGTACGCTGCTACCGGGTCGGGCCACAGATCTACTGGCCAGAGTGATGAATCCAACGAGTCAAACGATTCGGTTGAAAGTAGGCAGCCAATGGAACCTAGAGGAGGTTCAGCTAAAGGAGTCGAAATCCGAGGACGACCGAAAAAACCGACCGGCCATGGTGAACCGAACCACAGAAGTCGACGCGGCTAGCGATTCAGACAGTCTGCTGTCCCCTCTATGGCAGAGCGTGTCTGACGACGTTCCGCAAGAGGCTAGAGATCGGCTGAGAAAGATTGTGCTGGATAATCGTCAGGCTTTCTCGTCGGGAGACTGGGACATGGGATACACCGAAGTGATTAGACATGAAATTGATACTGGGAACGAGGCCCCGGTGCGACAACCCCTGCGACGCCAGCCCCTGACCTTGTTGCCAGAGATCGATGCCCAGGTGGAGACGATGTTGCAACAAGGCCTCATAGAACCATCCGCTTCGGAGTGGGCCAGCAATGTGGTCATGGTTACCAAGAAAGATGGCACGGCCAGGTTCTGTGTAGACTACCGCGCGGTGAACCTAAAGACCAGAAAGGACGCGTACCCTCTGCCGCTGATCAGCGAGAGCATCGATGCCCTCGGCGACGCCAAGTGGTTCAGCACGTTCGATCTTCGAGCCGGTTACCACCAATTAGCTGTGCACCCTCGCGACAAACATAAAACTGCCTTCGTGACTCGAAGAGGTAGCTTTCAATTTCGTGTACTGCCATTTGGGCTGTGCAACAGTCCTGCGTCATTCTCTCGCATGATGAACTTAGTCATGGCCGGTTTGAACTTCTCCATATGTCTAATCTACTTGGACGACATCATTGTCTTTGCCAAAGACATTGAGACTCACCTAGATCGGTTGGAGCAAATTTTACAAAGACTCACGAAGGAGAACCTTAAGTTAAAACCGACCAAGTGTCACTTGCTCCAGACCAGTGTGACGTTCTTGGGTCATGTTATCAGTGCACAAGGAGTGGCCACTGATCCATCCAAAGTACAAGCAGTACGAGAATGGCCGACCCCGAGGAACCTGAAAGAAGTCCGATCATTCGTCGGGTTATGCTCCTACTACCGGCGATTCGTACCGGACTTTGCGAAAATTGCCCGACCCTTGCACGAGCTGACGCGGAAGGGTCAACCGTTTTGTTGGACCGGCGAGTGTGAGACCGCCTTCGCAGACTTGAAGGAGAAGTTAACTGATGCCCCCGTGTTGGCGCCGCCTAGGGATGAAGGCATGTTCATCCTTGATACGGACGCGTCGGGAGATTCGATAGGAGCTGTGCTCGCGCAACTACAAGAGAACCAGGAGCGAGTAATCAGCTATGGTAGTCGGCTCTGCTCGGCAGCAGAGAGGAACTATGATGTTACGAGGCGGGAACTTCTTGCGATCATCTACTACCTCAAGAATTTCCGACCATACCTGCTTGGACGTCGGTTCCTGTTGAGGACAGACCATTCTGCCTTACAGTGGTTGCGGCGCACACCCCTGCCCATCGGTCAACAAGCCCGGTGGCTGACTACCATTGAGGAGTTCGATTTCGAGATCCAGCACCGAGCCGGCTCCGCGCACCTCAACGCTGACGCCCTCTCGCGGCGACCGCACCACGTGGAGATGGTACGAACTGCGCGAATTCCTCCCCAACCTGAAGAATCCCTTCCAGCTGACTGGGATATAGAGACTTTAAAGAAAGAGCAAGACGACGACCCGGATCTCGGATGGGTAGTGGCGCAGCTTCGTGCGTCCAAAGACCCACCGCCGCCCGAAGTAGTTCGTCCCCTAAGCGGAACGATTAAGATACTAGTGTCGCAGTGGCCGCAGCTCGTTCTCCGAAATGACCTGCTCCACCGAACCTGGTTAACTGTCGGTTCGGGAGAGATCGAACGATGGCAGCTCGTACCTCCGCCCAGTCGACGGGTAGACCTGATTCGTTTGGCTCATCGCGGAATGACCGGCGGACACCTGGGACTGAGGCGAATGTCTACGCAGCTGAGCAATCGCGTATACTGGCCGCTTTGGAAGGACGACGTGCAACGCGAACTGCTCCGCTGTACCGAATGTTCGAGGTACCGTCGCGAGAAACCCCCCCAGCAAGGACTTCTGCAAGACATGAGAATTGGGGAGCCGATGGATCGACTTGGGATCGACATCACAGGACCACACCCAGTGTCCAGCGCTGGCCACAAGTACATCCTGACGGTGATTGACCATTTCTCACGCTGGGCAGAAGCGTTCCCTATCCGGAACCAGGAGGCTGGAACCGTCGCGAAAGTACTTTGCGACCAGTTCTTTCCACGCTATGGTTGTCCGCGTCAAATACTCTCCGACCAAGGCCCGTGCTTCGAATCGCACCTCTTCCAAGATTTGTGCCGCCGCCTGGAGATCGATAAGATTCGGACCTCGGCATACAAACCAAGTACTAACGGGATGGTGGAAAGATTCCATCGGACACTGAACAGTATGCTGGGTAAAGTGGTATCGCAACGTCAGAAGGACTGGGACATCCTCTTACCTGGAGTGATGGCTGCGTACCGTGCCACCAAGCATTCGGGTACGGGATTCAGCCCCAACCTGCTGTTTATGGGACGAGAAGTCATAGCGCCCATCGACCTAGTCCTTAGCGATGGCTCGGCAATCGAACTCAGCGACCAAACAGTGGACGAGTTTGTGGACCAACGACTGCACCGGATGCAGGACACATATCGACTGGTGAGAACTCACTTCCAGCAGGTCGCGCAGCATCGGACTGCCCGATACAACCTTCGAGTTCGACCCGCAACTTTCGAACCTGGCCAATGGGTATGGTACTACTGTCCTCGTCGACACACGGGTATCAAGACCAAGTGGGCCAAGTTCTACGAAGGACCGTACAAAGTTCTGGAGCGCGTCGGACCCGTACTCTATCGAATACAGAAGTCGACCCGTGCCCAGCCGAAGTTGGTTTATGTGGACAAACTGAAAAACTTTGGGGGAGACTGTCCGAAGGACTGGGATATGCCGATCTCGAACGATGTTACTGATCGAGACGAACTTTTGGGACTTGACGAACTTGTCCGAGACGAGGAACTGAACTCTGTCCCCAGACCAACCCGTCCCCATGTTCTTCCTGTTCGGTTTCGTTTATAAACCACGCCCTGACCAGTTATTCACCGTTGTGAAAAACGTATTATTCACCGTTGTGAAACCGTGTTGGTGATGTCAATCACCTAGATAAGTGTTTGTGTTGCCCGAACCCGAACTACTGATTAAAGGATTGTGCAAGGAAACAGACGACCCTGGGTCGTGCGATAGTTAATCATGTAGCAGGCTAAGGATGATTCTACTGTTTCGTGTTAGTTTGTTTCTGCATTCTGTTGGAGCGCTTTGTTACAGTTGCGTTATAACATTGGGTGCATCGGTAGGAACAGTCGGTGACCCTGTAGTCCAAATTTACATTTGCCGGATGCTTTAGGCCCGAGGTATGGAAATTTGTAGAGGGGTTGACCGTTGTTTGAATGGTTCATCTACTGTTTGTTTTTCCCGGGTTTCACCATTTGGGTAGGCGGAACCAGTAGTCCAGATTTACATTTGCCGGATGCTGTATTTTGATATAGGCCCGAGGTATGGAAATTTGTAGAGGGGTTGACCGTTGTTTGAATGGTTCAGTACCGTTTGTTGGTTTCCCCGTGGTTTCACCACTTGAGTAGGTGGGGGAGAGTGTAAAGGACCAGCCCTTAGCTCACGTGCCACGTGATACGGCCAAACGGTATAGTGGAAACCGCCGAGATTTAGCGGGCGCCAATTAATTACTCATAGCGACCGACTGATAGTTAACGCTTTAAGATTAAGATCTTTCCTTTTTCTGGTTGCGTTCTGTAATGGCTGACACGTTGTCATATGGCCGGTTTTAGTAATTTTAGTTGAATCGGACAGTTTGTTTGCGATTTTACTTTTATTGATAATACACTGCGAGTGGTGATTAAGTTTGCGAATCTTTGTGTGTTGTTTGTTGGTGAACTGATGCAAGATAAAATGGCAACCCAACAAAAACATTCCTCCCATGATTCAACCCTTAATACTGCCCACGTGTACTCGAACATTAATAACTCCGCCTGCGATCGAGCAGAAGACGCATTCACACGGGATCAGAGGGAAACTATAATTACAACCGCGGCGGACGACGAGGCCCGAGCGGATGCCCGAGTAGGACTCATGCAGTTGTGGCACGCTAGCGTGGTGTCAGGCCAATTAGAAGCAGACTACGGCAGGGAGCAGTCGGACCCAGCCCGACCCCTGGCGGCGGGCGTTCTCGGACAGAGAACCGGCGACGATATGTCCTTTATTCCACTCGAGCGGCGTCCTGGTAGAATAACCGCTAACTCTGAAATATACGACTCCTATTCAATGAACCATTCCGTTTTGCAACCTATTCCGAATTCTGACTCTCTAGGTTATCGAGCTACAACGCCTCTTCATAATCATCCATCCATTGCTCCCTCGGCGTCCCCCTTCGATGAGATAGCGACGACATCAAGGGGGCAAAAGTTTACAGTATTCATCGGCCCACAGATAAATAGAATCATGGAGTGTAAGGATTTCTCCAAGATACTTTCTAAGAGACAGAGAGTGGCTTGGAATAGCTTTGTAGCGTTGGTTAGAGGCTTCCTGGGCAATAACAAGGCCGAAAACTGTGTAGAGCTGGTTGAGACTCTAGTGAAGAACTACAGTAAATGGGATGTAGGATGTCCCTGAAAGTTCATTTCCTTGATGCTCATCTTGATAACTTCAAGGAGAACATGGGAGCATACTCGGTGGAGCAAGGCGAGCGCTTCCACCAGGATATACTAGACTTTGAACGTCGCTACCAAGGACAGTACAATGAGAACATGATGGGAAACTACATATGGGGGCTGATTCGTGAAAGTAATTTACAGTATAACTGTAAATCTCGAAAAAGTACGCATTTATAAATTTCGTGTGGTCAATTTTGTTATCATTCTAGTATTGATACATGCTGCTTTAGAGTCATTTAGTGGTTTCATTTGACCTATATAGTTTTATTCTGCCTTTACGTGAATAAAAACAAACAAATTCGCTCGTTTGCTGTGGAAATAGGTTTTTTCTTTTAAATATCATTCTCCAGTCCACAAAAGCAAAGTTTAGGCAGAATAACAACCATTTCCTATACTTTTGAAGCACAAAGAACCAGGAAATTACACTCATTGCCCAGGAACAAAAATCGTGTTACATAGTGTAATAATAATAATTATAAGCATAGGCGTACGTGAGATTTCAGCAGTGGGAGGGGGGAGCAAAGATTGAACTTCTGCCCGAAAAAATTCTGAAATCTCGTGGAAAATACAACTCTTTCCCCAGAAAAAAGTTGACGACTTCTTTTCCGTTCAGCTTGCCCGAAAAACAGACGTGCCCAAAATTGCCCGAAAAGTTGATGACTTTAAATTTTTTAGTCATTTCCCGGGTCTGCTTGCCCGAAAAATCGTTTTGCCTGAAATTGGGGCGGGGGCATTTGCCCCTCTGGACCCCCGCCTCGTACGCCTATGATTATAAGAGACTATAGGCCTATAGAACTCTAGGAGACTATAGGAGGTTTTGAGGTCCCCATGTACGGACCTGCTAACCTGAATTTTACACTCTGAATGCATCTCGTTTGTAGCCTACATGAAAATTCATTAGACCAACATATAATTATACATGTGCAATTGTGCATGGGCCTTAATTCGATGTTCAGATGGCTGAGATGGGTCATAAACTCATAATCAAGACTCATTTGCATATAGCACGAGATTATCTCTACAGATAGCAGTAAACAATATTGAGTCACATTCCAATTAGTGCAGCGCGTGACTGAAACTAAGGCTTCAAGCTGTTTATCCCATAGGCCTACATATACAAGCATGAGCTTAGGCCCACAATGTCATGCAAACATAAATATGAATGTAGGCCTAGTCTTAAATTGGGTTGCTGATGCCGTGTCACTAGTTTTCTGCTTTTGCCAGTGGCGTAGCCAGGAATTTATGATGGAGGGGGGGAGTGTTATGGCCTGGCCGGATGCCCTTCCTGACACCAACTCAACAGTAGGCCTATTGCAGTAAATAAAAAGAGAATAAAGTAACAAAGTGGAAAAAAGTAAGAAAAACAGATGTTACTACAAAAAATTGTTTTGTTTTGTTCTTGTTTACGTGGGTAAATAACATTTAAAAAAACTTCTCCTAAGCCAATGATATTTTTAACCCTCTAACCCCCTTTAATTGTCGACGCCACTGGCTTTCGCTTTCGTGCGCTTTGCTGTTCGTTTGTCTCACGCAAAAGTGGTCACTACCTTGTCTTACTAACTTTACTGTCTTACTTACTCGCTTAGCTTTAAAATAATGGCAGCTAGTCCAACACTGTTTATTCTCTGAAAGTGCCAGTCCCAAGCCTGGATAAAGGAAGAGGGCAAAGCCATTGATCTATACTATAAATTTGAGCGCCTCTGAGTAGTTTTTTTCTTGAAGGAGCGCTATATAAATGTCCGAATGAATGAATGAATGAATGAATGAATCACACAGTGCTGTTAAATTGAAATGAGGTCTACCGTCTACAATACCTCTCTGCTCTTTTTTGGTAATCAGACTTCGACTGCCTTTGGAAAAACTCTTATTGGACTAGCTATAGCCTACTCTGACGAAACTCATCGCTCGTGAATAAGCTGGTGCCCTCCCTGCGCTTGGCTTTCATGTGGTGCTTTCGAAATTTGGATAATTATTGCGAGCACGATTAGTTTGCCAGAAGTTTCCGCAGACTCGGTTCAAGCCACTGAATAATGGTTCAAGCGCAATAAACACCAATTGTATTCGCCAGATGGAGAAAGCTGCCTTAATAATAATAATACAGCAGGTCAATGGATTTAATTGATTCACAAGTCTGTGCGCGAACCACTACAAAACGTAGCCTATTGGACGATTTTTAGCAGGCCATTTCCCAAACTTCCTCTTAAATTAATTCGTGACTGGATCTACACTGTCATTAAACTATTCCACGAGTGTAGACCCCACAGACTTCAAAAGTTTGTTCCCACACCGGGGATCGAACCCGGGCCGCCAACGTGAAAGGCTGGAATCCTAACCACTAGACCATGTGGGACCACGGAGTAACACCGAGATTATTTTCATGCTGTTCAAGGAACAACAATGCTATTAGGACTTTAGGCCTCCTGATCGACTATAGCCTAAATCCGACATTTTAATATACTGCGTTTAGCCATAAGTAATCGCGATTGATCCACGTGTTTGTGGGAAGCCTTTACATGTTCTCTCCGACAGGCAAAACATATAGGCCTCGAAACGTTGTACCTAGGCCTACTGTAACAGGCCTATGGCGGGGCCCATGGGCATAATGAACTTGTTGTTGGATTTAATTGGCGTGTGAGCGTCGCGTGAACCTCAATTCGTTTTACAATCACGTGATCTTGCGCCGTTTGTGGCAAATGCGGGGGATGGTAGCCTATGCAAAATCGCCCGCTAGGTAAGTGCTGCATTCCCGTGCCGATGTTATACTCTACGACTTGTAGGCTATTGGCTACCGAGCTAACCCAACTGCTTATATTATAGGCTTAGGTTGGTTATTGTAGGCCTAGGGCCTACTATTAGAATTGCAGAAAAAACCTTGGAGGTCAGCTGATCCACGTGGAGTTGGACCTGTTGTGTATGCAAAGGAGACTTTACTGTGAGGTTTTAATACGCAATACTTAGGAATTATTGACTCATCTCCGCCTATGGCACTTCTCAACCTGATCGGTTATTTAGGCCTGCATTGGTTAAGAAGCGCGTCAGGACGCCTTAATTTAGGCTAAAAAAGGTGATAGGCAAAGCATAGGCCCAGTGCTTAAAGTGTGGAAAAATAAGTGCCTGGACGCCCCTACCATCCCAACAGAAGTGCCTGGACGCCCCTTAGCCTACCTTTCCAGACTGTGCTGGCCAACAAGTGGCAGGACGGCGTTCAGATTTTAAAATAGGTGCATGGACGACGTCCATTACCGTCCAGGCACACTTTGAGCCCTGCATAGGCCTAAGTTTTAATATAGACATAGGTCTCGTCGACTGCTAATATTCAAAGGAATTGATCGAGCAATATCGGTCGACCCTCCCCCCACGTCATCCGTATACGGCTAGAATGGGCGACAGCGTGTAATGAAGGAACGTGCAAGACTTGCACGAAAGCTTGTTGCTGTTTAACGACACTGTAATCGTAATCGTAAACGCGAAATTTCTAAAGCGCCACTCGAAAGCCAAACGCGGGGCACCAGCTTATTCACGAGCCCCGCGTTGAGTTAGAAGGGTTATCGGTGAGAGTAGTCCGGGTGGAGGTACCATATAGGATCAGAGGGGCGGAACAGCTGCTAAGGCGGGTGTCATCTGGGCCGGGAATTGGAGGGATGATTAGTGATACCCTCCTCATTTATCCAGGCTTTTGACTGGCACTGTAGTCTGTAAGGGTGAAAACAGTGGCGGAGTTGGGCCGAGATTTATGAAAAGGTCTTAAATAAGCCATGACCAGTCTGCAAACCGAACACATAAATGTAGCATAGTCCAGAGGCGGATCCAGGGGCCAATCCGGCCATGCCCCCCCCCCCATTTAGAAATTTCTTTATTTTAGACCAGCTATTTTGCTCGGAAAATAGACGTGCCCCCCCCCATTCGAAAATTTCTGTATCCGCCATTGGCATAGTCCACATTTATCCAGAAGACCAAAACCACTAGAACTCCGCCACTGGCCACTGGTCGCACGTGTACTCTACCAGCGCCAGTCCCAAGCCTGGATAAAGGAGGAGGAGGGCATTAAACTGCAACCACACACACACACCAGAACCACTGCAAAAGTACGCCTATACCTGCACGCTTTATTTAATTAATTAGTAGTACGTTTTTCTAGCTTCCTCTTAAAAGTTTTGACAGTCCACTGACTGTTCTGGTTGTGCCACCCAAGGTGCCGTATAAATGCACTGCAGCACTGCACATGTGTTCTGCGCTGATTAATTAAAAATTTGTTCCCACACCGGGATCGAACCCGGGCCGCCAACGTGAAAGGCTGGAATCCTAACCACTAGACCATGTGGGACCACGAAGTAACACCGAGATTAATATCTTCATGATGTTCACTTTCTTCCAGAAGCTATGAATGGACGCCACGTCATGTAGAATAGGCCTAGACTTCTCTCTTACCCTGCGTATGAAGCGTACTAGACTTAGCAGAAATTTAAATGCCTAAAATAAGCCACGACCGGTCTGCGAACAGGGAATCGCGCACATAAAGGTATGGGACGTGTTCTGTAACGGCTAACCGAAGCAACTAACCTGGTCCAGGGCTGTTTTTAAGGATTTCTTAGAACTGCGCAACACCCTCTCTCCTTTCCCATCCTTCATGGTAAATTATTTCCAATCGGAGGACAATGACCTTTTTTGCTAGTTTTAACTGCACAGAACTTGTGGCAGAAGACTTAGTGCTTCTACAGCTGCACAAATCCATTTAGAACTGCACATTCTGTGTACAACTGCACGTTAGAAAAAGCCATGACCTGGTCAAGTTGGTCAACTACTTTGCGTAGGCTAGGCCATAGGCCTAATTGTAGGCAAGGCCGTAGCCAGGTTTTCATTTGGGGGAGGGGTGTGTTAAACACTGTGTTTACTCGACCTTGAGCAAGTCCACAAGCGACCGAATCAACTGACTAGAAGTGTATAACAGGTTCGGAGGCGCGTCACGAGCTCTCATTATCAGGTTCTGGAGTCTGGTTATCACATCATGTGTTAGAAAATGCACATTATTTCAATTTTTACATTATTTCGGGTTAAGGTGTAGCCTATGCATGTATGTATGTGCACTTGTTATAGCGCCCCTTCAAGCTCTCTCTACTCAAAGGCGCTCCCGAATGCAGAGCGGACACTGCATCGGAGTTTCACGCCGAGGCGCTGAGCAATTGCGAGTGAAGGACTTGCCCAAGGTCCTTACGCGGCGACGCGAAGTGGATTCGAACCCCGAACCTTCCGGCTTCAAGGCAATGACGCCACCACGTACTACACCACCACGCCTTACAAAGGTGATCACAAGGTGATAGTGGGATTATTCAGAACTCTACATTGTGTGTATTATCTGCACACTAAGAAGTCCTGTAGTAAAGGTCACTGGTACTAAAGACAATTAACGTACCCGCCTCCATGCTATAATAAACTTAAGCTAAGTCATCAGCTTCATTGCCAATCAACATTGACACGTACGATAGGGCCTATGTAGGCCCACAGGAAATTTCCAGTCAAGTCAACGAAGATTTTCCATAACAAGAGAAACAAAAGACAAGAAATGTTCAAATATACATTGTATATACACTGTAGCCTACTAGGCCTACATTCTGATGTGCCATATACATAGGCCCCTATTAATTTTATACAATGACGAGCACTAGCATTTTCCTATTAGGCCTAATAAACGTGATGCCAGCTGTCAAAACCTAAAAAAATAATTTGCTTAGGCCTACTATCGCTTTCATTGACCGGATTATGCCCTAGTCCTCCTCGAGTTTCGAAATCACTTTATTTGTAACACAATGTCCCACTTTACTGAAAGAGCATGACATTGTATTGTTTTCGCCCGTGCAGTGACGAAAACCCCCAAACGTCACCACATCACTCCTGTCCTGAAATCACTTCACTGGCTCAAAATACCTGAACGCATCGAATACAAAGTCCTCTCACTCACTTACAATACACTTCAATCATCCCAGCCGTTCTACCTTCGTCAGTTGTTCACCATCCAGCCACCTCGTTCAACACGCTCCTCATCCTCCATTACACTGCTTCGCCCTCCCATCACTTCATCACTGAAATTCGCAAACCGCTCCATAGCCATTGCCGTTCCACCTCTCTGGAACAAACTTCCGCCAGCACTTCGGCAAACTTCCGACCCATCATACGAACTCACCAAAACTCCACCTCTCGCTATCTCCCCACAGGTCTTTCACTCAAAACTGAAAACATTGCTCTTTCAAAAATCCTATCCTGATTCTTCCTCTTCTCCTCACATCCTCCGCCACTTCAACTCTAAACATCACCCACCTTAGCCGTCCATCTATCTGCCTGCCTGACTCTCCGGACTTGACCCGCTGCCTATCGATTTTGTTTTGATTGAGCGCCTGTGAATAAGCTGGTTCCCGCGACTTGGCTTTTGTGGGCGCTGTAGAAGTTTCGAGATTACGATTACGATTACGATTATCTGTGGGACAGCGTCGACTTTTCCAAGATACACAATAAGTCTTGCGTGGGCGTTTTCACATTATTTGGCTATTACAACGTAGGCAACGTAGGTTAGCACGGAGAAGTGGACCAATCAATGAGATGATTCGTTCATTATTCATGAAAATATTTACATAATTCATGCGAATAAGCATGCGAAGTGGACCAATCAATGAGACGGTTCGTGCATTATTCATGATAATATCTACATAATTAATGACCAACATAAATATTCATGAGCCACCGGATCTTTTTCTCGTTCTTTTTGTTGTTGGCGATGTGCTGTCGGTGTGCCGATCGCGTAATGGAAACGTTGGCGAGTTTTCGCTTCAAACTGCACAGATCGTACACATCTTAACGAATTTAGGTAAGAATACTTTCAGTTTATATCGATTGATCTACTGATTGAGTTTTCGTTATGTTTTTCAGTCGATTGAGACGATTTTTAAGCCGACACGGCGTGGCTGATCGTTGTACTCAGTGTGTGTAGTGTGTGTGTGTTTATGCCATGCGGTCGTGTGCACTTTCTGCCCGTTTGCGCAAAGCTATTCGCAGTGTCCCGTTTGCTTATACCCGAATCCAGTGCCTAAAGTGTGGAAAAATAATTGCCTGGACGCCCCATACCTCTCCCAAAGAAGTGCCTGGACGCCTCTTACCTTTCCAGTCTGTGCTCGCCAATAAGTGGCTGGACGTTCAGATTTTAAAACAAGTGCATGGACACCATCCATGACCGTTCGGGCACACTTTAAGCCCTGCCCGAATCCCAAGCCGTATAGCACTTCAGAGATATTTTATTTCCGTAAACTGGAAGTTGGATGATCGATGAAAACATGATGATATTACTATTTTAACACTTAACATCATTTCGGCTAGTTAGCGCAGAGAACGCCTCTGAGTAGCTTTCTTGAAGGGGCGCTATATAAATAGTCGGAATAAATAAATATAAATAAATAAATTACTGCTGACGTATTGCAGTATCATTAGAAGCTGGATGAGCATATTAATTAACAGAGGTAGAAGTTGCATTAGCGAGGAAATCATGGTTTAATGCTAAATTGTTACCGTAAAACTAGAGGCTGGATGAACGATCAGAATATTTTCAGTTGATGTAGAAGTTGGATGAATAACGGAACTGTGATATAGTAGAATTAGAAGTTGGATGAGTGATGAAAAAATGACTAAAACATGTTTTAAATATTTTTACGATGCTATACAGCTTTGGATTCGGGTAAATGCATCCTGTTTGGGACTTTGGGTGTCGTATAGTTAAGAAATACTTGCTTAAATAGACATATATTTCATTGCCGTTTACTATTCAAAACGGAAGGCTGAAACAGTCAAAGGGCGATTTACAAAGTTGTGGGGCATGAGTTGAATCTGGTCAAATTTTCCCTTGATTTACACTCTGTAGGTTTGACCCTTTAACCCTAAGTACTGTGGTGCGAGAAATACATAGTATGGCCTAGATTAAATGCTCAAGGCTGATCTTTGTTCAAGAATTAGGTAGTTTTCGGGTAATAGGCCCAACAAGTGGAGAAAGCGAAAGCGTAGGTCACATGCACACGTACAGAGAGAGACTACTAAATGAGCAATTAACCTTATGCACACAAATTATATTAAGAAACTAAATAAGCAATTAACCTTATGCACCAAATTATATTAAGAAACTAAATGAGCAATTAACCTTATGCTCACAAATTATATTAAGAAACTAAATAAGCAATTAACTTTATGCACACAAGTTATATTAAGAAACTAAATAAGCAATTAACTTTATGCACACAAGTTATATTAAAAACAGTTTTTTATTAGCTCATAGATTAATATTATGATCTAAAGAAGCAAAGTGGTGCTTAGCATAAAAACATATAGTATTCGAGTAAGAAGTTGTGTTTGCTTTGTTGTAAGATTTCCTAATTCTGGAGCACACCATTTATACACAGTTTAGCGACAAGCTTCATAGGTTTCCAAGACACTTGGTACAGTCTTGGAATTAAAGGGTTAAGGACTTAAGGACATCCTTCTTCATGGTGTGCTAAATGTCTCAGAGCAATTTATGGATAGATGTTTAACTAACATTAATTAAAACAATCAGTAACTTAAAATTAAATAAATACCTATTCTCAGGCATTATCATTATTTGTCACAGGCATTGATTGGCCTAATACTATTTTGGCGGCTACGTGCAGAAATGGCATATATGTGAAATTGTGGAATTGGTTGAGCAAGTTTGCCAAACCTAGGGACTTTTAAAACAGTCTGAATTAAGCATGGGTAATTAAATTAAATTGTGTTAAAGTGTTTGTAATAATGAAAAATAAATAATAAGAGTGATTGGTATGGTAACAGGCATATCAGTTGAATGTTGGTAAATAATTTTAGCCGTAAAAGTCCAGAGGAAAGCAGATGCTTTTTATGTTCTTGTGCCGTACAACTGTTAAATATTATGATTCCGTAGAATGATGTGACCTTCTGCAGTCAAATATGTAATTAGGTCAACCTTGTTAATCTGACATTATTGCTCCTGTTAGTATTTACCCATTGACACGAATGCAATGACTAACTTGAACTGTTGTTGGGTAATAAAGAAAAGGATCTTAATTTCACCCCACAGTGCACTTAAACTTTAATACTGGCCTCAGACCCTATTGCGTTTAGAATGTCTCATCTATAGACATATATAATTATATATATATATATATTGTATATCAGACCTTTCTTTCCACAAGACATTTTATTGCAGAAATTGCAGATTTGCGGATTCAGTAAAATCTCAAAAATATTCTCTATTGACTTCAGAGATTGATGCATTTAGAATACTTGTGGGCTGCTGGCAGGATATCAGACCTTACCATAAGACATTTTATTGCATATTGTATAAAAGTCTCCAAAATGTTCTCTATTAGCTGCAGAGACTAAATTTAGAATGCTTATTTACTGACCGAATTGCCATAAGACATTTTATTGCAGAGTCTATAAAAGTCTCCAGGACGTCTGCAGACTTTCCCATTCAGTGGTTTAGCTTTTGCCACTGCATTAATTCGGGTTGCCTGGGAACTAGACAAACCCTTTCCAGCGTTGAAAGAATCCTCCTAGTCTCTGGATGGTCTGAGAAAGAAGTCCATTAAGTCCCATCTCTTCTTTGAAGTGGGATAATGGACAGACCCCTGAGGGGCTGTAAAACACTGGCTGCTAATCCTGAATGTCTGATTGAAGTCCTATGCCTACAGACAAGCAGAAGTTTCTTGCATGTCTATGTTGACAGTGGTCAGAAACCACATTATTTGATCATGTCGTGTATAGTCTTATGTCTTATGTTTTATGGTGGTGCGGCTTTAATTGTGACTGAGGTATTGTGTATTGTATTGTATGTGACCATTTATGAAGCACTTTCAGCAGAATTCTTTCAGAAGCGCTCCAAGTGCGATCGACCCCGTGCGAAAAGGTGAGATTTGAGGCGAGAGGAAAACTTGGTCCTGGCGCGGGGAATAAAGAGGTGAAACCATGGTTAGGTGTGAAGCCTCCTATCTTTTGTTTTCCTCAAGAGCTCTGTGATATTCGAATGTGTACCACAGTAATGTTTAGGATTTATTCTGCTTTGTCAGTGGCATTGACCTTCTATGGAATGCAGAATAAATTTTGAACTGGCCTGTCTAAGAGAAAAACAGTTGCCTTTTTGTGCTCTTCTGTATTTAAGCTAATTGTTAGATATTTTAATTGATAGGATGTTGTGACCTTTTGCAGTCAAATATGTAATTAGGCAGCCAACCTTGGTAGTACGTCTTTTGTTTAAAAGCCATAACAATGAGACCTCCTTCTTATCATCAACCAATAGTTTCTTGGTAGATCCTGCCTTTGCCTTCTTCCAATCTTCTCTTTCTGATTGAGTCTTGATTTGCATTCCGTGTTGCTCCCCCAAACCCCGGAGTGTAACCATCTAAACGTCTACCGATGTTTATTTTTCATTGCATGGATCCTTTTCTTCTGTAAAGAAATGCTTTAAGGCGCCCACACTGCTTCTCATCGGCCATTCAAACATCTGGATGTCTAACTGCTCTTTCCCAGGCTAACAACGCCTCCTATTTGCATTTCTTCTCGACTTTGCACGCATTAAAAATGTTTATATTATGATAATGGTGATGATAATGGCAATAGTAATAACATTATTTTGCGCAATTGTTATTACTATATAGGGATGTTTCTGTTTTGCAATGAAGGAAGTTGTTTATCATAGTAATAATACAAATTATACAGCGATGATAATAATAATAATTATGATGATAATAATAATAATTATGATAATATAATAATAATAATAATGAGTGGCGTAGTACAGTTTTTTTGTGACTGAGTTACTGTGTGGCAAGATGTTGTTTGAGAACTGTTAGTCTTTGAAATGTTGGACTTGACCAATGACCAAGAATGGTGGAGTTGATTTATTCGAGCCCTTATAGTCCCCAACTGGCTTACATCAGAAACTGATGATGATGATGATGATGATGATGATGACGACGACGTTGATGATGATTATGATGTTGTTGTTGATGAACATTTGATAAATTATATTTCCTATGTACAGACCTATTTGTAATTTTTTCTTCTGACCTAAGTTCCTACTTTTTGTTTTGCCTGTATGATACTTTAGAACTGTTTGACCTGAGGTATTTACAGTACTGCAGGAATCATTAAGATCTGACCCACTTCAGTCTATTTTAAGCTGACCTATTTATCTTTCTCCCCTTATGTGTTGCTGTCAATTCCCTCGCTCACCCCCTCTTCCACCTCCCCCTCATACCAACAAACGTTGGACTCGAACAATGGACTTCTGACTCTCGTGTGTAGTTCACTTGACAAACACAGATCTACAAGATTCAAAGGAAAATGGAAACAAAGGCAGACAAAGGCTGTGCAGGATGGATAGTGTATACATTGACAAATGACTGATGACCATGGAGATAATTTTTTGTACCCATCGTCGCCAAATGGGTCTTGGTGTTGGGAACAGATGACGATGATGATGGTGGTGGTGGAGGTGGTGGTGGTGATGGTGATGATTATAATGATTATTATTATGATGATTATTATGATGATTATTATTATGATGATGATGAGGATGATGGAGGACACTGGCGACAGAGTGGAAGAGGAGGATCCAAGTGGCTGATTAATCGGAGCCTGAAGGAGATGATGATGATGATGATGATGATGATTGGGCGATGGATGGCGTGTTACTTGGCAGCTGGTGTGAAGCATTTGAATTCACTGCTCAGTTCTGTTGGTGCTTTTATGCCATTTAGTCTGCACTTAGAATTCATTTGTTTACATAACACACTATGTTTGCGCTGTGGAGTGTGGCTGCCGACCAGTTTGTTGCTGAGTTTAGTAACGATAATAATAATAACAATAATAACAATGACAATTTATATGGCACCGTAACACAGCCATGCTATGCTGTTATAAGGGTACCTGAGTTTACACGGGGATTTTACAGTAGTTTACTGGTTCGGGCGAGGAGCACCACTGATGGGGCTTAATTGAGGTGGTGGTACTTTATAATGTCAGATTACAATTACAATTTGTGTTTTGACTTACTAGTTTTTCTCATTTAAATGGTTTTTGTGGATTTCCCTTTCAATAGCAGATTGTGATTTTTGACACCGTGGTTTTGTTTGAACAGAACCTATAAGTTTGCGGCTTGTGAATTGATGACTTATGAACTGATGGCTTCTGAATTGATGGCTAGTGGCTTGTAAATTGACGGCGTATAGGTATTGACAACTTGTGAATTGACGACTTGTGAATTGATGCCTTGTGAATTGACGACTTGCGTATCACGGTTTGTGACTGATGACTTTTGAATTCATGAATTGATGCCTTATGAATTTAGACGTCATTGATCTGATGGTTTTGTGCATATGTGATATTGAAGTGCATGTTAGAAGCCAATAGAATTGTTGCAGCCGCTGTTATCTGAAACAGCAAACCAGGTCATGGACTCGTAGAGCAATAGATCTGCTGTACTGCAGCCAGCATCCTCCAAGCTCCCGGCTAGTCTAACATTGATTACCACAAGCTGTGCCATCATTACTATGAGTACATAACAACTTGTGAAGTAGCGTCACGGGCTTCATACACACAATCTTGAGCATACACAGAATTTCTGTACAAGAGAGGGTAAAAAGTACCAGAAGCTCAATTTTGAGCCGTTATGGTGATGGGGCATACGTACAGTCGTACACACAAGGTCCACTCAACCTTCCATTCAGCATATGGCGTTGGTAAGCTGAGCAGTAGGAAGTTGTGGGCGCCTTGCATGGCTGCAGTACACAGTTAAATTCGACTCCTGTAATAACTAGTGATCATCTATTCATGCTATGAATTGTGATCATACTATACATAAAGGCATCCAGAATTATACATGTACACAGACATACATACATATATACATACATATATACATGCATACTGGCATACCTACGTATATACATACAGGTTTACAGGCATACCTACCTAATACTGTCATACATGCATACATGTCATACATACATTGCATATGTACATACATACATGAATACATACATTGCATACATCATATCACATACATACATACATGCATGAATACATACACTGCATACATACTGTACATACTACATACATACATGCATACATACATGAATACATGCTTTGCATACATACATACATGTGTTGCATGTATACATACATACATGTACTCCATGTCATGCAGGGGGAGCATTATAAATTCTCATATATGCGATACGATAAGAAGTACATGTTGATGACATTCTGATTAATTCTTTCATGGAATTAAGATGGGGAAGGGGCTGAATTAATACACCCCTCAGCTACCACCCTTCAGAATTTAACCCCGACCAACCCAACAAGAAATACTTGGGTTAATATTTACATGTCCTTGAGCTGCACGCCACCAGATGTCACTGGGTTTGTTTGCAGTCGTCTTTGCGGCCAGAGTCGCGAAACCTTATTTCTGCTTTTGATAAGACTTCTCCCGGGATTACTTTACTATGGTTTCACGTCAAGTGACCATCGATATGATTGATGCCTTATAAGGCTTATCCTTATCCATACTTTCAATCACAACTAAGTCCTTACATCTCTCCTCGTTGCCTGCGATCATCAATGGTCTTTTAGCTGAGTCACGAGACTCACGGCTTAGAACAGTTTGGGGGTTTGCATGTATTCCATGCCTCTGCACCAAGCAAGGAATTGACTACCTCACCATAGCTCAGAATCACTTTCTTACTGTAAGAACAATATCAAAACTTACTATTTCGCCTTGGTTTTCAAGCACATGGAAAGTCAGGAAAATGGGGTTTAATTTGTGGTGGGGGGAGCGGGTTAGAAATTTGGTCCTCCAAATTAATTATTACTGAGTTGTTTTAACGTTTAGTGAGGTTTTACAGGTTCAAATCCCCAAATTAATAATTTCTTAGATTTTTGAAATTAATTCTGTGTATTTTTCAACCGTTTCAAGTGGAAACCCCAAACGGATATAAATGCACTCACGTGTGCAGGTCGCTAGGAATAAAAGCCTGTGTGATAGGACTTCTACTGTACTTCCTCTATGTACCAGTACACAGTGTACAGGCCTTACAAGGTATGGACATACCTTCCGGACAAACGTGTGTATACCTCACCTGTTTTGACAGTTATCTTTATTGCTTGTACAACTTAGTTACTCAACCGCTTACAACAATCAATTCTTGCATAAGCAACGCCGCTTTCTAAGTTTGATAACAGTCAGGTAGATAGTGAGATGACTCATTGCAAACTGTCATGAACTCACGAGGTCAGTCATCATTGTCATGAATGTTTCAGGTAAAGCTTTGTCATAGACATTACACAGTCAACGGCCTTTGTGTGTATAGTTACAATGCAGGTTAGGCTGAAGCACTTCGGCTTAGACCGGGAATTTGGAGGTTATGATTCACAAGTTGATATACCGGTAGTATAGATATGCTGCTCTGGTGGACTACATATTACGTTTTGCACTGTACGTATAACGGGCAACGTTACTTCTACTATACCTAATACTGTTGCACTTTTGGAGCCTGTACTTCCGAATTTTGTTGCCTGTTGTTCAACTTTTGTTACCCGTTGTCGGTGTTTCTACGAAAGTACCGTAAGCTGATTAAGATTTCTTCTTTTGGACCAGCTAACTGCCGGTAAATCACTAATCTAGTCAAATCAAATGTGAACATCTTGTGTTTGAAAGAGATGCAAGCCCGAAGGCATGGGCGGAGTTTGGTTTCCGTTCTTGGAGGGGCTAAATTTGTTGGGTCTGAGACATTTTCCCGGCCCCAAGATAGTTGATGACTTTTTAATCCTCGGGCTGAAATCTCGCCGAAAAACAGTTGACGACCTTTTTTTTTTAGTCATTTGTAAGTTTCACGTGGGGGGCTGAGCACGAAAAACGATACCATTTACACGGTAAAAATGGCTCTGGGTCTTCTTGGGGGCTTAGCCCCCCCCCTAGCCCCTGATAAACTCCGCCCATGCCTGAAGGGCAGCTAAGATAATATGGGGAAAGTTCTTGATTCTACACGTAACTATTTCACTGTTGGTAAGAGTGGAGTGGAATTGCTTAGGATGATATTGTGCGGTGCATGACAGTCTGGTGGTGGTGGTGGTGGTCATATTGTTGGACTTTAAACTTAGATGTTGGGGATTCAAATCCCTGCCAGGCAGAATCTGTTTTATTTTTCTCCTGAGCAGATGCTTCTGCCATCATCTGCCCACTGTTGACTTGGCTGACACTATGAGTATGCTGACCACATGCTGTGGAAGGGAAGCTCAGCTGGAGAGGAAGAGGACTATGTAAAAAAAGCAATGAAGTACCGTACTAACCTTCATACCAATGGCTTCCTGTCTATTGTTGCTAGTGCAAAGGCCTGCTGTTATAATTGTTTAGGGAAGTATAGCCAGCAAGACGCTGCTGTAGAGTCTGTCAATTGTACAATGAATAGGACTACTACGGATGGGCTGGGTGACATGTGAAATGAATTGAACAGACGTGCAGATTACATTTATAAGTCAAAGTATGTTGTCCAAAACAGAACTAAACGAAGCATGGTATTGTTTGAGGTCCTTGCTGGCAGATAGGTGTTTATCCAGAACTGGTATAGTATACCAAGAGTCACGTTAATCTTAGCAGTATGGGATACTAATCATTGCTATGAAGATGATTTTTAAGTTAAACTCGTTATCATCATCGTCATCGTCATCAGTACTCAGTTCCTAATGCCAGTCATATGGTGACGGTGGGTATAAATAAATGACCTCCGTTGTCCTCGGTCATTTGTCATGTCCAGTGTTCTACTGAGCGTTAGCACAAGTAATTGTTATATCATATTAAACTGATGCTTTGTCTGCCTTCAAGCTTTGTTCTCCTAAGAACTGCCAGTGCAGAAGTTACAGATTTTATTCATGTCTTGTACATGTATATACATTGTACATAAAGACATTGTACTTAAAGACATTGTACATACAGACATTGTACATAAAGACATTGTACATAAAGACATTGGTTCTCCAGTTCAAAGTTCAGCTTTTTCTCTTTGTTTATATGCTCTCAATGAAGGCTTCCCCATGATACTCCCTCAATAAAAGCTATACTTTGTTGACAAGCAATTAGCTGGATATCAAATTATGAAGAGTATGCAGTCGAACCTAAGCTTCTAGATGCATGAATTATGCTTAATGTATCTATAAGTTTCTCAGTCAAAACACACAGGTATATAATTCAGTTGAATAAGGATAACAAAGGTAAAGGCTTGGGCCATGTTCATTTTCAATTAATTGATCACTTGACTTCCTTCACCGCCTCTGCCCGTTTGAAGATGAGCCGCCGGTCGATCTTATTGTTTACCCTGTTAGCCCGAGCTTTAAATAGATATTTGTGTGCAATAAAGTCGCTGAGTATAATTATGACTCGAAACTCTATTAACGATAATTTCGGAAGTCATTTTCACAATGCGCAGTGTGTGTAATTCAAATATAAAATATTGAATGAATTTGTTGGGTAAAAGTCGAGAGAATTCCGTAGTTTAGGCCCTGCTATTCTAGGGGTGAATTGCATAAAATAGATAATATTGGTTCTGCATCTATAGTTAATTAAGATTTGATCTGGTATTGTAACTATGGACAGAAGCAGGGTTTCTTTTAAGGAACTTTTTGAACTGCGTTATCCTCTTTCCCTTCCCATCTCCCATGTAAGATTACTCCCAATCGGACAACTTCTTCTCTTCTTCTTCAGTCCTTTGCTGTTGAGCAGGTTTGTGACATGGACGATCTCGTGTTCCCCTCTGACCTCCTCCAACCTTCTCTGTCCTGCGCCCTCCTCTTGGTGCGACCATATCTATCTCCATCATCGAGATCACTCAGTATATTTAATCTTCTTCTGCCTCCCATTGCCTTCCCCTCCATACGACCCGCCAACAACGTCACCAGCATACCCTCTCCTAATCGGACAACAATTACCTTTTTTAAAAACTATTTCTAGATGCACAGAAGTGCTTAGAACTACAACTGTACTAATTGATTTAGAACTGAGCATTTGTCAAGAACTGCGTGTTAAAAATGCCCTCGACTGAAGCATTAGTTCTAAAGTGATCATCGAGGATGCTTGGTATAAACGTATGAGTCTAATGACGGTATACATGAAAGTGGCCATTTCGAGTTTAATTGGAGTTCACTTTTTTCTCTTGCACTGGGAGCGTCTTTGATTGGTGTGCACTGTGAGAGGTGCTTTATAAATTTATAGCGTATGCGGACGTTTCATCAATGGGCTATTCGTCCACGGACGGTTCATCGTACGGAATAAATTGTATAAATCCAGCTTCCGTTTAGGCAAGCGTTCGATTAATCGTTCCAGCATCTATTTGTGCAGGTGTCACGAAATAGAGTATCCCCGGTATTAATTGTATCCCCCCAAATTAAAAAGTAAAAAAAACCGCTTCCGCATGTATTTTTTTCTGCAAATTAATTTTCATCTGCTTTTTTTTGAACAATGACACTAACAGGTATGTTTATTCCTACTAGATAATTTGTTTTGCCCTATTTTAGAGCACTTAAAACATTTGAAACACTTAAGAACACTCAGAGTCACTAAATAAATTCGAGTTGCCTTTATCTGAGCATTGCTTAGGATACTTAATTTATTAGAGTCACTTTAAATCTTGATTACAGCATAACAAATTTATTATGCGCATTTTTCAAAAAAGGGGATAGAATGGTTTATCTCCCCGGATAGTATAGACCGGTTAATTCCATCCGGGGGGATATATTAATTCATCCCCCCGGATAGCTTTCAGGGGGGATATTCCGTTTCGTGTCACAGGAACTATTCTTCGTAGATAAAACTTCCATAAATTGGAAAGAATATCTTTCATCATTCCAGCTTCTATTTAAGCAAAAACTGCCTTTTTCATCCATTTTTTTGGATAAAATTATATTTTTTTCAACACAAAATTTCTCTTTAAGCTACATATGAAATCTCTTCATCAATTGCAATTCCATTTAAGGGAAACACATTTTCATTAATCCCTCTTTCATGTTACAAGAATGCTTTTCATCAATCCGTTTTTAATCAAACACCGCTGGATGAATCGTCGGTGGACCGTCAATCGTCCGTGGACGAAACGTCCGCGAAACAATTTATAGATGCCATAAAATATATAAATCATAGATCGTTAAGGTTTTTCTTTTCGAAGCTAGGGGATTCAACTGTGCTGAGAATAATCGCCTGTACAGGTGTATTAGGTGTTCAATGCATTGCTGGAAGTGCTAGTCTTGTGAGCACCTTTTGAAGTTGTGTTTGAACCAAAGATATAGGTCCTTGAAAAGGTGATGTGTGCCTAGTGCAAATACCGGTTTAGCTGGAATGTTCAGATATATTCATATGTGTATGTAAGCATATATGTAAGTCTTGAGATGCCTACACCTGTTCTTACATACTATCTATGTATGTGTGTGTATATATGTGTATATTTATATATAGCATGCATTTGGGCTTATAAATGTGTGCATCTTTGGGTTTATATAACTAGGCCTATGTATGTTATAACACAGTATTTATATATAATTATATGCATTATATAATATTATATATATATATATATATATATATATATATATATATATTATACAACTCCCTAAATGTCGAACTGGGCTTTGGTATTGTTGGGAAGATTATGCTATGATTCCCTGTCTATGAAATATGACATTGATTGAACTCATGGTTCGACCCGGTCTTGTAAGTTGGTCTCTGTGTTTGAAAGCCTGGGTGCTACATTGATTATCTGTTTTTTATATATATATATACATAATTATATAATATATATATATATATTAATGTGTTATATATATACATTTTTCACACACACGCATGGACACACACATACACTCGCACATGTAGGCCTACACACCGTAGCTGTTCTGGCTACGTTTGTGGCTGGCATATAAGGACATCAAACGTCGGAGTGTAGTTAAAAGGCTGTATATCCTAAGACTTTTACAGCAGATTGAATCCTCCTGTAATACTGGACACACTTTGGATTCCTATTTAATTTGAACCACTGCTGCTGCTGCTGCTGTATCAGTGGCAGAGCATCAGACTATAAAGTTTGGTATTCCGAGTTTAATGCGTTGTATGACGTCACCCATTTTCTTTTGCTATTTGAGCAGTTTTCATTTGTTCGTTATTTTTCGTTTGGTCTTTGAGCAATTTTATTTTTGGTCTTTGAACAGTTTTATTTTTGGTCTTTGAACAGTTTTATTTTTGGTCTTTAAACAGTTTTATTTTCGGTCCTTGAACAGTTTTATTTTTGGTCTTACAGTATTTTTATTTTGGCCTCTCAGCATTTTTGATCTTTTAGCATATATTTTTATTTTGGTCTCAGCATTTTTCTGCTTTTTATTGACAAGCACGTTTTTCTTACCCTCGACATTTGAAGACAGATTTCCACTTCTCTCCTTTGTCACTTAATCTAAACATCAATGATGTACTACGATCAGTGTACTTATTTTGTAACGGATTTCTCAAGTATACGCACAAGTGGTGTGGATATATTCAATCTTGCTTTTGTCCATGGTAGGATATTTTGATGCTTGTCTGGCATGCCAAATATAATCTGTTCAAATACTGACCACAAGGCTACATGTCTACTCTGATAGCACAGACTTTTTGGTATGACTTTTATTTAACTCATTAAATGCAAGCTTCCCCTCTCGTCATTGAAGTGTTAAGCAAGGTGGGCCTTGTTACTATGGCCAGTGAAATTTCACCGGCTGTGGTCACTTTGCAGCCCTGTAGACCTGGGGCCAAATTTATGACGGTATCTCAGACATGTCTTAGATCCTAGTTGCTACTAGCGGGCAACTAACGGATAAATCGAAATTCACAGCGACATCTTAGCCTGCTAAGACACAACTACGCTAGTCGACCTACGAGGGTCGTGTAAGTCTACTAGTCGCTGTCGTAAAGGCAAACATGGCCGGCGGGACATCTTCGATTCGTCCACTTCGACGCGATTTAAACTATTAAACAGTGTTTCAGAGGCACCAAATTTAATTCCGTTGGCTGTGGGACGATGAGCTGATTTATGCTTGTGGTTTTCGTCGTCACTAAATACCATTAATGTGTAACAAAACGCATTTTAGATCGCATATAATCTACCGCCGAAGTTATCTTCCGCGGGCGATGCAACGTCTTTGTTTGTTTTGATACGCGGACAGCCCATTGTCTAGCCCACTGGCTAAGGCACGGCCGCCTATTAATATTATGTGCGCATGCGCGCTAACTATAACCACGCTTTAATTAGCGACTAAGTAAGTGGTCCTTTAAGTGTGCGTTGTGAATACGGGGTGTCGTAAAGTCTACGACATGTCTTTGCTATACGCATCTTAGCGCTAAGTGGTGTCGTAGCTACGACATCTCCCATAAATTTGGTCCCTGCAGCGGTATTTGCAGTTTAAGGTCACTGAGTGGTAACAAAGACCATTAGCGACGTCCTGCTCCTTTATCCAGACTTGGGACTTGCACTGGCAGAGTGCAACAGTGGCGGAGTTCACTATAGGTAAGGACCCATTTATCTTAATTTGCACCTAAGAATACTTGTTTGACAGCAATTACCATGTCTTTTAGACGGCTGAAAATTTATTCCATGGCGTCTGGGCAGAAACTGGGCTTGTTTTCTACCTGCCTTCTGAATTATGGTGGTTAATAAAAGTTCTGCTAACCGTGAAGGCACTAGAATGTTTAGTTCTTTAAATATTGTTTCCGATTGCCGGACATTAATTATACACGAATAATGATCCCAAAGTGGTTGCGTTTTGAGTCCAGAACAAAGAAGCCCTGTTTATAGAAGGCATGCAATGTGTTGAGGCTTGTTGCTATTTAACGACACTGCTGCCTGCCATATCAAAGATGATTAGTGTCGCCCTCCTCCTTTATCTATCCAACGCGTCGGGACTGGCACTGGCAGAGTGCAACCAGCGGTTCTGCAGTGTGTTTGTAAGGGTGGGGTAGATCAAGTTCTCTAAGTCCTGGCAGTTGTAAGTACCAGTGGTATTAGTTTTAATGTAGAGGTCGAGAAGGGCACAGCACTGATTAGGACCTACAGGAACACGATTGGTCTGAGGAGCTCTTCGCGGACTTAGCCTGTAATAATACACGTGGAGGGAGTGGTTTCAAGCTTCACTCAGTAGGCGGTCACCCTGTGGGGTCCTTCCGTGATGAGCACTTACAATACGATGCTTCATAAGCGACTTGAGTTTCTGTCGTATACATACGGTCTTGCGTTCATTACTCAACGATGGGTTTTTCCCGCTGATGGGGAATTCCACTGAACTAGGAAGCAGATGTTACGCGATGGATTGTTTGTTTGTTTGTTTGACTACAGTTGCAATAAAGTGTGTCACGTTGTTGGTCCATAGAAACATACCGCATTGTTTTATTTCCCCGTGGGTGTCTGTGTGCACGTTGGTGGGGAGGGGTAGAGGGGGCACGGGTGTGTTTAAGTAAGTTGGTAAGTAATGATAATTTTTTACTTCATTTGCAAGGTGAGATGGAGAAATTGGAAAAGGGAAGAAACTGTTAATTAATAAATAATAATAATTTTATTATAGAGTAATTGTGGTGGGTGTGTGCTAGTGTTTGTCTGTGTGTGTAGTGCACGTGTGTGTTTGTGTGTTTGTTTGTTTGTATGTGGCAGTGTATTATATATTAATGTGGCCACATGGTTCTTGATTTCTTCAGACACTACTATGCTATCTGAGAGTGTCTGCTACATCCGCCGCTCATTCCTTCTTAAAAACCAAGAGATTGGACTTGATGGTGATTTAGCGTCACGCAACTGGACAATTATACTGCAGACTCTGGTCTGACAACACACACATACACACGCACAAAACACACAGACGTACATACACACGTGTACTTAAGCACACACACAGACGTAGTTCATTTGCACACATGCACCAGCTCTTATACACACACATACATATGCACACATGCATTTATGCACACATATGCGAACACACACAGATGTACATATGCATGCACACACACTTATGCACACACATACATAGGCCATATGCGCACATGGACCTGCACTTATGCACACAAATACACACACAGACTTACATGCGAACACATGAACTTATGCACACACATAATATGTATCACATACACACACCGTATGCGCACATGCACCCGCACTTATGCACACAGACGTACATACGCGCACATGCACTTTTACACACACACACACATCTTGATTCATTATCAATCGGGATTACACGCAGACGCTGGTCACCTGCTGACAACCGATAATAGATACGATCGACGTCTACAGCAGACCTTCTTTCTCAGCAGCGTTGCTCTCCTCCTCCTCATTGAGCAATCTTTCCATTGCGTTGGATGACGTGACATTGAGTGTCCTTAGCATCTGTTAATACTGATCGCTGGGCTCTGGCCTGCTGCTGCTGTTGCTGCTGCTGCTGCTTGTGGTGGTGCTGAGGCTCAGAGGTGCCTCGTGCTGCAGCATCCATTGCCGTCTTCGGCGTTGGCCACGCTGCGGTCTGCGGCCTGCCCGGCGGAGGTGTCTGGTGACGGCAGAGACTGGTGTGGTGGTGGTGGTAGTGGTGGTGGCGGCGTGGGAAATCATCTGGTTGCCTGTTCATTGATTCAGTTTCGTTCGGGGCTTCATTTCTGTTTAGTTTCGTTCGGTCGGTCGTTTGATCGTTCGTTCCAAGCATGCATACATACATACATACATACATACATACATACATACATACATACATACATACATACATACATACATACATACATACATACATGCATGCATGCATGCGTGCGTGCGTGCGTGCGTGCGTACGTACGTACATACATACATACATACATACATACATACATACATACATACACACATACACACACATACACACACACACACATACACACATACATACAATGTCATACATACAATGTCATACATACATATACAATTATACACATACCTGTACCAAGCTTTTATGTAGCGTCGTCACTTCAGGAGTGCATGCGTGTTTGGTTGGTGCTGTTGATTGAGGTCGTCGGCTATTAATGACCTCTGGGTATTGTTGACCTCTTAATACGGATTGGTCTGACCAGTGTGTTCCATTGGTTGATGGCTTGAAACGGCTGAGTAGGTTTGTTGAAGGGCGATATGACAAGTCTATATATATTGGTTGATATTGATTGATTGATGGATGGATGGATGGATTGATTGATTGATTGATTGATAATGTGCGATGGCTGTTAAGACGGAAGTTCTTGAGTGCAGACTACTTAGTTACAGACATATACGTGTGCATACGTACGTGCATACGTACATACAAACATACATATGTACATACAAGTCGGCACATGTTTCCTAGATCACTCTCTGACACATTCTATGAGCACTTAAAACTGTTCTGTTTGTCCGTGCTGGAGTCGGGAGCGCCTCTGAGTAGCTTCCTTGAAGAGGTGCTATATAAATACTTGAATGAATGAATACATGCACTTGTATGTGTGCACATACATACATACATGCATACATACATACCGGTACATACATACCGGTATACATACATACCACATGTACGTACATTCCAGCACACAACATACCCGTACATATAAAAACCGGTAGCCTACATGCATGCGTAACTACCTGCATCTAGGTATATTGATTGATTATACATGTATGTGCAGTAGCTTAAGAATTGTCGAGTATTATAGAATGACTTCTTTATTCTGTAGTTCCATTGTACGTGTAATTGTCCAAGTGCTCTTGGTGTGATGCGGAGTGTCTGACTGAAGTTGTGCAAGTGTTGTGCCACACTGCCATTTAAGAACATCAGAAGGGCGTGCTTAGGAAATTGATGTTCAATACCTTTGGCTGCTGTTTTGTCAGTCTTTGTCCGTCTGTTTGTCTCTCCCAATCTCACTGTATCTGTCTGTCTGTCTGTCTCTCTATTCCTGTGTGTGTATGTGTTTGTCTGTCCGTCTGTCTGTCTTTCCCTCTCACTGTATCTGTCTGTCTGTCTCTCTATCCCTGTCTGTTTATGTGTTTATCCGTCCGTCTGTCCGTCCGTCTGTCTTTCCCTCTCCCACTGTATGTGTATGTCTGTCTCTCCATCCTTGAATATGTCTGTCTGTTGTTTGTTCGTCTCTATCCGTCTCTCTCTATCTCTGTATATGTCTGTCTGTTTCTGTGTGTCTGTCTGCCCTTCTCTGACCCTTCCACGGCCTATGATGTGCATCTGCGGCAGTGATGCCTGCGCTCCTCCTGCCTTGTATTCCAGGCATCCTTCCGCAGCAGGCGGGCAGGCACTGTCCACGTGATGCACTCCTGCGCTCGCAACTCCGGTTGTACTCCAGCCTCCTCCACTCCAGCCTCTCCAGCCGGTGTCACGAAATAGAGTATCCCCCGTATTAATTGTATCCCCCAAATTACAAAAAGTCGAAAAAGCCGCTTCCGCGTGTATTTTTTTGGACAAATTAATTTTCATCCGCTTTATGTTGAACAATGACACTAACAAGTATGTTTATTCTTACTATATAATTTCTTTTGCCCTGTTTTTAGAGCACTTAAAACTTTTAAAACTCTTAAGAACACTCAAAGTCACTAAATAAATTCGAGTTGCCTTTATCTGAGCACTAGCTGGGGTACCCGGCGTTGCCCGGGAAATTTAGGATTCGACCCGCCCCCGGCCTCAGCCCCACCACACCACGCCCCACCCCTTCAACCCCCACAACACCCCCACAGCACTCCGACCTCCACCGGTACGCCACCCGTGAAATTACGGTTTTCGGGAAAAATTCCCCCTGACCCCACCCCTCTCACCCGCACCCGACCCACCCCCACCCCACCAAACCGACCCACCCCTACCTTCGCCTCCCCACCCCACCATCCTCCACCCCACAACGCCCCACCGCACTCCGACCTCCACAGGCACGCCACCCGTGAAATTAGGGTTTTCGGGAAAAATTCCCCCTGACCCCCACCCCTCTCACCCCCAACACAACCCTCCCCCACCTACCCCACCCTCTCCCCCACCCACCCACCCCACCGATCCACCCCTATCTTCGCCTCCCCACCCCACCATCCCCCACCCCACAACGCCCCGCTGCACTCCGACCTCCACAGGTACGCCACCCGTGAAATTTGGGTTTCGGGGAAAATTCCCCCTCACCCCATTACCTCCCCTCTCCTTCCCTCCACCCAACCCTCCACCCACCCAACCATCTACCCCACCTCATCCCACCACACCGATCTGCACCAGTACGCCACCCGTGAAATTAGGATTTTCGTGAAAAATATATAAGTTGCGCTCGCCTTTTATATAATGGCCATGCAAGCGTTTAAAAAGGTGTTTAAGAAACTGCCGTCTCAGTGTTTTCGGCCCCCCACCCTGGCCCTCTTGGTGGTAGAGATTCACCAACCACTGATCCGGGTGGTTCTGATGGTCCTCTATCTGGGTTAAAAAAATCATATCAATGGCTGCGTTTTTTTGAGAAAAAAAATTTGGGGGTTTCGCCTCCCACCCTGACCCCCATGGTGGCAGAGAATCGCCAACCCCTCGACTTTGTGTCTCCTGCCGAGACCTACACATTAGTGAAGGTTTGGAGTGAAAAGCTCCAAAACTGTGGAAATGCATCCCGGACAAACAGACAGACAGACAGACACACGTTACAGAATCTTCTCTTTATTTATATAGATTGCTTAGGACACTTAAAACAATTATAGTCACTTCAAATTTTGATTACAGCATAAATATTTTTTTATGCGCATTTTTCAAAAAAGTAGATATAATGGTTTATCCCCCAGGATAGTATAGACGGTTGATTCCATCCGGGGGGGATAGATTAATTCATCCCCCCGGATAGCTTTCAGGGGGGATACTCCGTTTCGTGTCACCGGCGCTGTCCGTTCGTCCGACTGGCTGGCTATGTGTAGTAGGCAGGTACCGCCGGCGCCTGCGTGCCCGGCTTCGCAGACGTACAGTAAAAAGGATGTCCAGAGTGAGAGCACCAGCAGCCACTGAATCTTTGCCGATTGTGTTGTGTCCAAGTTAGTTGTAGAGGAGAAGGAGGAAGTGCTGGCAGCATACTTCTGGTAGTCTCACAGCACCAGGTGGATAGAAGGACTACTTCGGCCGGCAGGTGAGTGCGGAAGGATTGCGTGGGCAGGGCCTGGTTTTATCGCTGGGTGCATGGGGGGGAGGGGTGGAGGAAGGTTTGTTTACTTGTATGTTTTGGGTTGGAGCAGGCCCCTATCTGGTTAGCGCCATGTGTATGCACTGATTGGGATAGCTGTGTAGGTTTTGGCTTTTTGTACGAGATCAGTGTGTGTGTGGGTGAGTGGATGTAGGTGTTTGGTTTTTGTGTGTAAGACAGGCAGTCAGTGAATGAATATACGAGTGAATGAGTAGATAAGTGAATGAATGGATGAATGAATAGATGAGTGAATGAATAGATGAATGAATGAATAGATGAGTGAATGAATAGATGAATGAATGAATAGATGAGTGAATGAATAGATGAGTGAATGAATAGATGAGTGAATGAATAGATGAGTGAATGAATAGATAAGTTGGTGAGTAAATGAGTGAATGGATATTTGAGTGAATGAATAGATGAATGAATAGATGAATAGATGATTGAATGAATAGATGAGTGAATGAATAAATGTATGAATGAATAGATGAGTGAATGAATAGATGAATGAATAGATGAATAGATGAGTGAATGAATAGATAAGTTGGTGAGTAAATGAGTGAATGGATAGTTGAGTGAATGAATAGATGAATGAATAGATGAATAGATGAGTGAATGCATAGATGAATGAATGAATAGATGAGTGAATGACTAGATGAATGAATGAATAGATGAATAGTTGAGTGAATGAATAGATGAATGAATGAATAGATGAATAGATGAGTGAATGCATAGATGAATGAATGAATAGATGAGTGAATGAATCGATAAGTTGGTGAGTAAATGAGGGAATGGATAGTTGAGTGAATGAGTGGATGAGTAAATGAATGGATGAATGAATGAACAGATGACTCAATGAATAAATGAGTGGATGAGTAGATGAACAACTAAGCAAGTGATGCAGTGAGTGAATGTGTAGGTGAGGATGGGAGGGAGTAGTGAAGTGGCGAGAGATTGAAGGACTAGAGAGACATTGAGTGATTGAGTGAGTGTGAAGGAGCAGTGCGTTCTTAATTGAGAAAATATAGGAAGGAAGGAAAAAATGATTGAGTGAGGGATGAGGAGGCTTTTGATTGGGGAAATGAAAGGTTGATCGAGTTACGGATTCATTGGTTAGTGAGTGAGTGAGGGAATGAGTGAGTGAGTGGGTGAGTGAGTGAGTGGGCTGAATAAGTGAAGGAGGCGATTATTGCATAAGTAGTTAAGCTATCATTCCGCCGTTTCCCCTTAAATCTATAATTATTCCATCATGCCTAAATACAATATATGTAAGCATCCCCCTACTAAGCGGGACTTGGTTCATTTTGGAGTGCCTATTGCTCCCCAAACCGGGTACCCCCCAACATCACTACCTAAAGTGGTAACGTCATAGTGCTTGTGTAATTCTATGTGTGTATTGTTTACTTTGGCAACAATAGGAATGAATAGCTGAGGAACATTGATGATATAATTTACTGAACCAGGAAGTGAGCGGGCAAGTGTGTGAATGATTTCTTTGATCTGTGGCTTATTTTTTAAAATTCACATTCGAATGAACCTTTCAGTGTAATGAATGATGAATGACGTGAAGGAGATTTTAGCTGATTTTCTGTAACACACACTGTTCGACTTAGAGGAAGAATGCAAGTTCAATCATGTCAATTGCTTCAGGCAACAGGCCCAACCCTGACTCAATGACTCTTTCATGCACTTACTCGCTCACTCGCTCATCTACACGCACACGCATACACAACAGCGTTGACCCACTTGTAGTTTTTTTCGTTTGAGTGCGTGGGGAGATGGTTGAATAGTACTTGTAATACACTGGCATGAAGATTAGAACTTAGAAGTATGTGGTTGAAATGCCTGATATACCTCGACACAGGTTTACCTTAGGCTAAAACTCCATCTATGAGCAACTGCAAAATAAGCAGTAGGACAAATGGGCACCTTGCACCCTGCCATACACTTAAATTTCACTTCTGCCATGACAAGGGGGGCTTGGGGGGTTAAACCACCCCATTTGCCTAGGAATTTTAAAAAAGGTTATCTATCCACTTAAATAAGAAAAAAAAACATTGCTTGTAGTAACAATTGTTTTTCTTACTTTATTCCTTTTTGTTTACTGTAATACTGTTGGGTTGGTGTCAGAAAGGGCATCCGGCCAGGCCATAAAACCCCCAACCCCTCATCATAGATTCCTGGCTACGCCACTACATGCCATATAATTTATCGCTTGCTTCGTGCCTTTTTTAATGGTGGGCCAGTAGCGATATTTTCCAGCAAGTAGCCGGACCAGAGTGCCGACGTTACTGACAAAATTAGGGTATGATCTGGGAGTAACGTGGTCAACCCATCCATTGAAGATAATTTCGCGCTTCTCAAGGGCTCTTGCTGCAAGAAACCCTCTCTATAAGTTGTCAGATACAATTTACAGTAATTTTTGCAAACTAAATCTTAACTGATGCATTTTTAGCATACAGAGACATTCGAGTTTGGCTTTATGATAATATCATAACATAACTCATATTGTTAGTTTTGTTCTTCATTTATATCGGTCACGAACGTTGCATAGGTTTCGTTTGGCGTTAAAAATGAAAAATTAGAACTGCTGTGGTCAAATTGCATAGCCTTTAAGAGCCAATCTTTGCGGGCTTATCCCTAAATTACCAGGCTGCATGCACATCAACTATGACCTATGACCTGGCCGCCATGTGCAGGTGAGAGGCTGCATGCCCGATTTTAAGTTGAGGCTTGAAGGCTGAATGCGCTACCTTGCCGTTTCTGGTGGTCCCATTTAAGGCTGATATTCAAACCTCGGCCGCCAGGATATTTTCTATTATTAGGTTATTTAAACAATATGTTGGATATTCTTATAAGACACAGGATTTATTAATAAACAGTATCGACGTCCAGAAATAAACATGTTTTCCGTCACAAATATCTTTATTGACGTCTATATCCAGGAACTTTTCATTTGGTCCATGTATATAACCATGTTGTTTTCCATCATGAAATTAATAAAAGAATAATTAAAAACACGATCAATTTTTGCTACTGCACCTTCAACGGTTCTAGAAATCTCATTAATGTGCATCTAGTGTGATTTTGGACCACAGCGATATTCGAAATTAATAGATATGCCTTGGTCCTGCATATTGGCAAGAGAAGCGTGAGAAGTTTAGATATACTCACCGGGGACCAACTGACTCCAGATTGCTTTCCATCAAGTTCTGCAATTGTTTATCAGACGATTCATCTGAGTGATGCCAGTCCAATAACTGGATAAAGGAGGAGGGCGACGCTAATGCTCTTTGCATTCACACAGTGTCATTGAACTGAAACTACTATGGTATATGCTATGCAATGGCTGAAACTACTATGGTATAGATACCATGCAATTGCAATGGCTGAAACTACTATGGTATATAATATGCAATTGCAATGGCTGAAACTACTACTGTATATACTACATATGCTTTAACTGCCATAGCTGCTTCAAAGTTGTACCAGGGTGTTTCTTGCCAGTTCCCGAAGTTTTTGGTATTCTGCGGCTAACTTCCACAACATCAAGTAAATCGGTTTTCCTGATAAGTAAGATTCTCATAATTCCGCTTCCCATGTCACATCGAAGGGTCTCTTTTCATCTTCAAAAGTTCGTTTTCTTTTCAAAGCCATCACTGAGTTCGACGACGGTCTGTTGTCGGATTGTGCTTCACCAAAAGTTTACACAAGGAGTGAAAAGTCCCATTGCTTTCTCTCTCATAGTGGTGAGTCGTAGATGACGAGGGGTGACCTATTCAATTCAACTCTCCCCCACTGTTTGGCAATGCCAGTCTCAAAGCTGGGAAAAAGGAGGGTGACACTAGTCATTATTGATGTGTCGTGGCATCGTTAAAAAGCAACGAGCATTTGGAAGCGAAGTGTGAGATTGGCCATTAAAAGTTACAAAGAACAAAGTCAATTTTTATAGGACTGTATGCAAAATAGGTGGCGAATATGATGGGGAGTGTGGCTCAGCTGTTGATCGTGAGACTGTGCAGGGGTGGATACAGAAATCTTTGAGGGGGTGCCAAAATTTTTGGTCTTGGTCGCAAATTTTTTTTGTCTTTCACCAGAAAGCTGATTACCTTTTTTTTAGTTTTTCTTCAAAAATTTATAAAAAAACGTAGCTACTTCGGTTATTTGGCAGCTGACGACTGTCTTTTTCTTTTTAACTGTATGCTACTTTTTTGTCTCTTTTTCTCTCTCTCGCCATTTCCCGTTGCGTTGTGCATTGATTGAAAACTTGAAGCCTAATGGTGGGCCACGTCCTGTGCAAATCTCTGAATGGGGGACCATCACCGGATTGCCCCTCCTGGAGACTGTGTAACTCCTCCTGAGACTGTGTAACTGGTGTGAATAGTAGTAGTATATATAGTTTCCGTTTAATGTTTCAGCTGTACATGGCCGGATATGGAACTTATTAATTATTGGTGATCCCTGCTTCTTTGAGCAATAGCTACACAACGCAGGTATGCATGTGACTCAGATGGCACATGTTCTCGCATGCTGCACGCACGTGTTGCGCGTCAGTGTCAAATGTGAGTGTTTGTGTATATATATATATATATATATATATATATATATATATATATATATATATATATATATATATATATAAGACTTGAGTGCTTGTTGTTAACTACATTCAGAAATAGCATAACTAAGTGACTCACGCTCTATATCTTCGGGTTGTTTTTTTAACAATGGAATAAAAATGTTTATGGATTTGTATTATCCGCACGACCGTAGATACATTACAATTAGGATCCTAAGTAAGTCCTTGCTCGTCAATTCTTCTTCTCACGGCCGCATGCCGTCGGAAGGCCGCGAGTTGCGCATCGCTGCCTTAAGGAATAAGGACAGGCAGACAGTCAGACAGACAGCCAGGCAGTCAGTCGTTAGTCACATTCGCTAGCGGCTAGGGTCTGCACTCTTGTTACTCCGTACAGAAGATGATGTCGTGTCATGTCATATCTCTCTGCGGAGATGGCATACTAAGGCATAATATATCCGACAACCAGATCGGGCGTCTTGAGAACTGGCGTTGCTGTGCTGTAGACGGGTCGCAATGGGATATCGTCGTCGAGTGGTAAATATTTTGTTCACGTGGATCTTGCCGGTGACACGAAACGGAGTATCCCCCCTGAAAGCTATCCGGGGGGATGAATTAATCTATCCCCCCGGATGGAATTAACCGGTCTATACTATCCGGGGAGATAAACCATTCTATCCCTTGTTTTTAAAAATGCGCATAATAATTTTTTTATGCTGTAATCAAAATTTAAAGTGACTCTAATTGTTTTAAGTGTCCTAAGCAATGCTCAGATAAAGGCAACTAGA
Organism: Lumbricus terrestris; assembly: GCA_949752735.1. NCBI lineage: Eukaryota > Metazoa > Annelida > Clitellata > Crassiclitellata > Lumbricidae > Lumbricus > Lumbricus terrestris. The sequence goes on along the minus strand of OX457048.1, from coordinate 35,187,543 downwards.
ATTTATTTAGTGACTCTGAGTGTTCTTAAGTGTTTTAAATGTTTTAAGTGCTCTAAAAACAGTGCAAAACAAATTATCTTGTAGGAATAAACATACCTATTAGTGCCATTGTTCAAAACAAAGCAGATGAAAATTAATTTGCCCAAAAATTCACGTCGAGGCGGTTTTTTCGACTTTTTTTAATTTGGGGGGATACAATTAATACGGGGGATACTCTATTTCGTGACAGGCCGGCAGTCTTGTACGGTCTTCTTGGGGACTTGAGCATTTCAGTTTCTTCATTGTTCCAGGGATCGTGGTACCCTTCAGTCGGGTGCCCAGATACTTTTGCCTGTCCTTCATATGAATAGTGCCGCATAAACGTGGGGTGCGGTGGTGTAGCGGGTATGTTCGTTGCATTGCAGCCGGATGGTTGCAGGTTCAAATCCACCTCAACTCGCCTTGTAGAGACCTTGGGCAAGTCCTTCACTCTCAATTGCTCAATGCTTCGGCGTGAAACTCCGAAGCGTGGGCTCCCCGCTGTAGTCGGGAGCGCCTCTGAGTAGGAATCTTGAAGGGGCACTATAACAAGTGAACATGCATACATTAAGACTAGTGGGGACCAAGGTGCTGTGATTACCCTTCAATGCCTTTCTGATAACCCCTGGAGATGCTTAGGTTAAGCACTGGTTGTCCAGCATGCTAGGTTAAGCACTGGTTGTCCAGCATGCTAGGTTAAGCACTGGTTGTCCAACATGCTAAGCACTGGTTGTCCAGCTTGCTAGGTTAAGCACTGGTTGTCCAGCATGCGGCCCGTGGGTCGATTATAAGTGGCCCCCAGGAGCTCGCTAAGGAAATAAAGTCATAAACACTGCACCCGTAACTGCTGCCCGGCTCTCTAATTTTCCAACTCTTCTATTTGATGTCATGTCATAAAATGTTTCTTTAGAGACTATGGCTATTCATTTTTTTGGTGTTTTTAGACTTCGGCTGCTAATTAGGCGGTGTTTTATGTAGGGGGGCCGTCGTCTATGCTTCCTTTATCCATGTGTTTTTTCGAGCCTACTATTGTTCCTGTGCTGCTGGTGTTTATATTATAGGAAATTGCTGCGGTAATTGCTTTCGTGTTTTTCAGACACTGCAGCTGTTACTATTATAGGGAGCTGCAACTGTTAATCATTCATTCATTCATTCATTCATTCATTCATTCATTCATTCCAAAAACATACATAGTGCCCTCTTCAAGATATCTATATACTCTACTGTTCCCAGGTCACGCACTTCTATTATGCAGCGCTGTGCCTTTTCTGTTGCTGGTCGTGCAATCTGCAATGGGCTCCCTGTGGAACTATACCTGTGATGCCTTGAGCCCTTTAGACCACCTTCTACTCTACTCTCAAGACTGTTGCCTTTAGCTGGGGTTGGGTCGGGAGCGCTTCTGAGTAGATGGTCTTGAAGGGTGCTATATAAATCTCTTAAGTGAATGAATGAACTAGCAGCAGCCAAGGATAAAAAAAATAGAGATTTGAGTGACTTACAGAATATGGGAATACCCAATCAATGGACCCAGCATGAGGGGAAGACCATTCTGAATTGGGAGAGACCATTCTGAATAGGGAGGGGGAGAAGAGCACTCTGAATGGGGGAAAACCATTATGAATGCCGGAAGACACTCTGAATGAGGGGAATTATGGACCCCCACTGTCGAAAAGGCCTGGCGCTGTCCAACAGGGAAACGAGCTATAGTGGAGTCAAAAGCTAACCTGTATACCCGAAGAGTGAAGAGTCCACGAAGAGTGAAGAGTCCACAGAAGCAGAAGGAGGACAATAGAGGTCAGATAGATAGGATAATTATAGAGGTCAGATATATAGGACAATAGAGGTCAGATACTGTCAGATCAGTGATATTTTACTTCAGCAAATAATTTTCGTTTTACTTCTATTTCAGTTTGGACGTCCTCAATTTCAGTTCTAGTTCAATTACAGTTCTTCAAAAAATTCAGTTATACTTCAATTTCAGTTTTTGCAATAATTTCAGTTCTCAATTCCGTTCTTGCATAGATATAATTTCAGTTTTACTTCTTTATAGGCAACCAAGTTCGAGCATTTTCATTATCGATGTGCTTCTTAATTTTAAAGAACTTCCTATTTTCTTGCAACATTCGCTGACAGTTTCTTCTCCCATCTATTAGAAGCGTAAGTCTTCACCCAGAAAAATATTTGTTTCTTCTATAAGTTTGAAAAGCCGGAGCTACAACATCTCCTGCAAGTGGTTGCAGTGCTGCCGTAGACTTGCCGTCTTTCCTTTCAATAATAATACATGTAATTATGCGTAATTTTTACTACCAATTTGTACTACCAAGTCCAAGCAATTTGAACATCCAGATCTAGTTTGTATAATTTCCTGAAATTTTTAATTGTCAATAGTTGCTGGATGGCACCAATCCGCTGACAAGTTGATAATAGCTAATCACACTCCTCTTATCCTATTGAATTGGTCGACCACGGTACATTTCTTTCTGCTACACATTTATGCAGCGCTTGTGCTTTCTCCGTGGTGAAGCCGCTGACTCGAATCAGTAACATGAAAGTTTCGCGTCAACCCTGACTATATTTCTTAGCATTCTGTGTGCGCTTATTTACCGAAGAAGACAAATTAAATTGTTGAAAAGTTTACCAGAAACGTCCGTTTTAGGGTTGTATGGTTACGTTAGGCCTATTTGTCTGTTTCATTCCGACAGGCCTATGTAAACAATCCAGCACATGTTTTTTTCATTTAGCCCAGTGAGCAAGCTGCACAAAGTTATCATGATTGAAATATTTTCCCTCTGGTATTTAAAGTGATTTTCACATAACCACATTCTTATAATGAAGTTGAAAATTATTAACTTACAAGAGAGGTCCAAATGCAAAAGACCATAATGAATTGCACACGGAAGCACGTGCTAAGCCAAAGATATCAAAGCTTTAAGAGTCAGATAGAATGTGTGCCTTTTATATGTAAACTCAGCTGCTTAGGAAAAGCTATGAACTAAAATTTCCAATTTTGTCATTAATTTCCGTTCTGAAATTAATTTTCGTTTTTATTCTAATTTTCGTTCACTGTGCTTAATTTCAGTTCTATTTCAGTTTTCGTTCTCAAAATAATTTCAGTTACAGTTAAAGTTACACTGAACGGAAATCAATATTTTCAGTTCTAATTTTACTTATCGTTAATGAAAATATCACTGGGTCAGATAGATAGGACAAAAGAGGTCAGATCATATAGATAGGACAAGGCACAGCCAAGAAGACACTACCCGACAGGTACAGTTATTATGTTTGTGTTTTCTAGGCTCGCAACTGTAACTTTATCGGTATGTTTTACTAGACTGTGCAGTGTGCACAGCTGTTGTTGTTGTTAAGGTATTTTTAAGGAACTGCTGCCACCAATATTTATAGAGATGGTTTTTAATAGCCGGCAACTATGAAAATTATTTTTAGGCGACATTCATATTTCAGGTGTTACTAGATTTAGTAATAGTGTTTTTAATAACCTGTTGCACATTCACTTTATCGTCGTTCAGTAGAGTATCTATCATCTGTTAAGTTGACTTGTTAGATCATTAGATGTCGATGTTTTGCTCGCTCGGATTACCTACCGACATGTCCTTTTAATCACGCCACGGCTACGCCTCTGAGCACGACTGTAGACTGTAGACAGAGGCGTGCAGTAAATAAGCGGCTACGTTGGCGAGGAAGAGAGTAAAGCTGCAAGGATAAAGGTTATGCAAGTCTAAGTAAGTAACTAACTAACTAACTGCAAGGAAAGAAAAGGCGAGGACTGACGGGCGAAATTCATTCGCTTTGGTCTGGTACTATGACCTTTTAGCTATAGTCTGTATATGTTGGCGGCGGTTTTTTGTTTACCTGGCTGCCGGTGTCCAGCGAGATATTCTATCCCACGAAAGGTATCCGGGAGGGGATGGAATATACTGGGTATAGAATATCCGGGGGCGGGGGATAAACCATTCTATCCGAATTATTGAAAATGCGTAAGATTGATGAATTTATGCTGTAATCAAAATTTTAAATGGCTCTTATTGTTTTCTAAACAATGTTCAGAACAAGGCAACTCGAATTTAGTTAGTGACTCTGAAGGTTCCAAAGTGTTCTAAAAGAAAAGCAAACAAAATTATCTAGTAGCAATAAACATGCTTGTTAGTGTCATTGCTCAAAACAAAACAAATGGGAATTAATTTGTGAAAATAAACACTCGCATAATGACTTTTTCAACTTCTCTTTATCATTGGGGATATAATTATTAGGGGATACTCTATTTCGTGACACCGGCATCTTTAGGACTCCATAAACTGCTTGGCACGTTTTTGGCCATTCAGCCATAACATACATCTTTGCTGATCAGTTTTCAGTCTGTCTAGTGTTGACATTCGGCTTCTGTCGATTCCTTTCACAGCTGGAATGCATGTAGAGAACACTTTTCCAAAGCTGTCCAACTCCATCTGAAGTTCTGTTGTACTGTCAGTTTTATGCCACACCTGAGATCATTGTTTACGTATGTTAAGGAGGTGAAGAAGATGTTTAGGTGATTATAGCCGTTGATATTTATCTACAGCAGGGTCTTGTTGAATGAGGAAGATCGTTTGATGATGTTCATTTATGAAGATAACATTTGATGAGGCTTAGTGGTGAAGATGACATTTGATGAAGTTTAGTGGTGAAGATAACATTTGATGAGGTTCACGGATGAAGATAACATTTGATGAAGTTTAGTGGTGAAGATAACGTTTGATGAAGTTTAGTGGTGAAGATAACATTTGATGAGGTTCACGGATGAAGATAACGTTTGATGAGGTTTAGCGGTGAAGATAACATTTGATGGTTTTCAGTGATGAATATAACATTTGTTTATATATGTTCAGAGGTGTTGACAACATTTGACGATGTTCAGTGGTTGGTGAAGATGACATTTGATAATGTTCAAAGATAAAGATTGCATTTGATAAAGTTTTGCGATGATGATAAAATTGAGCAACTGTGACAAGTCTCTTTGAAGCTGTCATCATCATCATCATCATCATCATCATCATCATCATCATCATCATCATCATCATCATCATCATTCATCATCATCATCACCACCACCTCCACCATCACCACCACCATCATTCATCATTCATCATCATCATCATCATCATCATCATCATCATCATCACCACCACCACCACCATCACCACCACCTCCACCATCACCACCACCTCCACCATCATTCATCATCATCATCAGTGTCTGACATCATTCATTTGATGGTGATGGGTATGACTAGATAAATCACATTTAATTGGCCATTTGTTTTAATTATTATTGCTCCGCTTATTGACACCTCGGGTGACGTTTTGTCCTCCTAAATGTCGTCTATCCAACGTAGTCGTGGTCCGCCTTTGTTCATCTCTCCTTAATTCAACTCTTGCATGTAGAAGCGCGCTGTGTGGAATTCAGTCATTTGGCAGTTCTCTACTTGCAAGTCCAAACCATCAGGATCTTTGTGGGAGGCCTGGGGGCACGGTGGTGTAGTGGGTATATTCGTTGCCTTGCAGCCTCTGAGTTGCAGGTTTGAATCCACCTCAAGTGGCCGTTTAGGGACCTTGGGCAAGTCCTTCACTTGCAATTGCTCAGCGCTTCGGCATGAAACTCCGATTCAGTGTCCGCGCTGTAGACGGGAGCGCCTCTGAGTAGGTATCTTGAAGGGGCGTTATGACAAGTGCACATACATTGGAGCCTTCGTCGTATACGACTTTGTCTGGCAGAGAGATGCTTAAATAAAAGTCTAATGATCATCTCATTTGTAATTTTTTTTCTGTCGTCTTGAAATCCGTGCAGTTTCATTGAAGTCCGTAATTGCACGATCAGCAGAATCTCTGCGAGGCTTTGATGATGACGATGCTTTCAATCGGATTTTCGATCAATACAGACACTGTATATCATCGGAAATCTTGTCGATCTTGAAATTTTCTCAAGATATTTGAACGGAATTCGGATCACTGCGCTGCACGCTTGCATCCACTGAATGTTTATATATGACCGTCGTAAATGAGTCTTCTCTTAACTCAGCCAGTTTTCGATCACTGCTGTGGACCGCACTTGAACCGCACTTCAACCAAACTTTCTGGTACTAAGGCTGTGGAAGACATTTGAACCTGATCCTAATTGCCACCGCCAGATATATTCGAACCGAATTCGATCACCGCCTCAATATATTTCTCCCCCGTCTCTTGTCATTACTCGCGGTATATCTGTAAGCAGGGATGCCACTCTGAATTTGGAAAAAAGGTCAGATCCGGTCGAAAAAAGGCTAGAAAAGACTAGAACGTCAATTTCCCTGAAGAATACATGGATTTTTCTGGCTTGAAGTTTCTGACGACCTTTTTTAAGTAAGTAGTCCGATGATTAAAATTTACTCTCTTTTCCTACCCAATAAAATTTCTGATAACCTTTTTTAGTCTTTTGCTCCAAATTTTACAATTTTTGGTCCAAATTCACAAAATTTTCGATTTTTTTATGTCTTTTGTGCATTTTCACTTTAAGAAATAAATTTTTATGTAAAATAAGTTGGAAAAATCGCCGTGAGAAAAAAAGCTGGATCCTGACCAAAAATACATAGAAACCTAGCTAGACAAGACTGAAAAAACCTGCATCTAGGTGGAAAAAGCCATGAGTGGCATCCCTGTCTGTAAGTGAACCGATGTTGGTGCATATAGTCGAAGAAGGGGGCTAGCCATTGCGTCCACTACTTATATCGGTTCCTTCATATCCTCCTTCCATCCGTAGCATCATATATACCCCTTCCTTCCTTCCATCCTTCGCCGTTTTATCGATTTTTCCATCTTCAGTTACCAGTGGGCGCTGCTGTTTGCGTCTAGTTGTGTATACGGACTTGGGTTTGTCTGTCTGCGCGTTCGGCGGACTTGGAGGAGTGTGGGCGCGTTAGTGCCACCACCGCCACAGATTACGGCAGGTGGACGATGGACGCAGTGTCGGGGGGGGGGTAGGTGGGCTGGGCTGCCTAATATGGAATGGATGGATGGACGAGGGAGGGAGGGAGGGAATGTTGGCGGCTCTCCGTGATTTGTGGGTTACGTAAATTTTGTTTGCTCTTCGCCGGATATGCTTAGATGTCGTACACAGCGCACCTACTGCATAATATACAATCTACATGCATTGTGTACAGTGCTGCGGACTTGGGAAAGATTTTCCTCGATATGGATGGGTGTAGCTGTGAATCAGTATGTAGACAATTTCGCTGAGACCTTTTGCTGATGGCGAGGTTGATGCTAGTCTTTGCTTGGTTGAGAAGATTACTGATGCAACATCTGCCGTTGTTAATCTTTGAATGTCCTCCAAGCAAGCGCCTCTGATTGCATTCTAATTGGACCCATCAGTTCATTTGGATTGGTGGTCGAGCTCAGCTTGCTACTTAAGACCGATGCATTGCCTTTACGCCAGACGTTTCCGACTTTCCGGATATTCTTTTCTCTTCCACATAAATTTTTAAAATATTTTTTATGTGCACTTGTTGTAGCGCCTATTCAAGCATTCTACTCAGAGGCGCTCCCGACTGCAGAGCGGACACTGCATCGGAGTTTCACGCCGAACCAATGAGCGATTGCGAGTGAAGGACTTGAGGTGGATTCGAACCTCAAACCTTCCGGTTTCAAGGCAACGACGCCACCACTACACCACCGTGCCCCATAATTATACGAGATGCTCTTGGTTCAAGCTCCTCGCTGCCTCAGTGGATCTTATATATGAAATAAGAAGGCTTATCTTTCTGCCACCCTTGGGCATCCTCTCCCACCTTTAGACAGGTGTGACCGTCTTGTGCCACGGTCTCGGACTGTCACGGCCCAACATCTTGCCTTTGCCTCTGCTGACCCTTTGACGTGGAATATGCTCATGTTTTATTTGGACGCAAAGGCATTATACTGTTTTTGCCCGTTGCTTTAATGCTTTTCTTTTCGAGGGGTCTTTTCTTTTCCACACAAATGTAAATATATATATATATATATACCTATATATAATTTAGCCAACGGCCAACAACAATCTGAAGCATCTATATCGGGCGCAGGCTAGAAATGCGATTGGATAAGATTTAGGTATCGGAGATTCGATTGGAATTCCGACATATAACACGATTCGAATCGCAGGTCCCCGAATACATACATATATAAAGGGACAGCTCTGCGTTAGAGGATTTCTTATCCTTTACGCTTGTCCTGTTGCAGATTTATCGAGAACTTTCTGGGCTTTTTCATTTATAAAATTTACCTGAGAAAGGCTGAGTTGTCTGTTGTTATGCCAATAAACGGCTGATTGATTGATTGATTGATTGATTGAGTGATTGATATGTAATGTATACTTATCTAACGACAACCTATCTAACGACAACCTATCTAACGACAACCTATCTAATAACAACCTATCTAACAACAACCTATCTAACGACAACCTATCTAACGACAACCTATCTAACGACAACCTATCGAGTGCCCTCAATTGAAAAGGATTAGCAAAAGTTTGTCATTCTCAATTTCTTTTGATTGCTGCATTCTTGATCTACTCTACTTCAACTTAACTGCCCGGTTGAATTGAAGGTTTGAAGTGAGATGATTTTCGGCCCCCCTCCCGACTTCCCCCCCCCCCGACACCCCCTCCCTAAAAGCACAATGGTCTCATGGTTGGACACGTGGGCGGCTTTCAAGCGGCTGACATGCGCAGATCAGACACCATTTGTTTGTGATATACTGGTTGTATTGAGTCCAGGCTCTGCTCTTTTCCGCGTATATACGCATGAGCATCGAATAGCGTTGAACGCATTGACCCTGTATACTAGTTGACTTGTACACAGTTTTTAAGCCTCTTTGGCGCGCATTCATGTGTGCATGAGATAGCTTAAGGGTGTTCAACAGATAGCTTAAGTATGTGTTCAAGCTAAAAGGATTAAACGATCTTTTTGGATTCGCTTGAGACTATTAATGACGAGAATGTAAAAAAATGGGACTGGGGAAGTTCAAGTGTTAAATTTATGATGGGCAGATTCTAATGCAATATAGTCCAGGCAGTCTAGATCATAAATTATATCGTCTTGAAAACGTCACTTTCCTGCATATTGAGGTCGTCAGCGGCCCGATATTCAATGTATACAAAACTTTGAAAACCATTCTAGTTTGACCCCATTTTGGGGTGACCCCATGGTCGGATTTTGTCAGATTTTGGATATGTCATTCAGCAGCAAATTCTGAGCAGGAAACCATTTTGCAAAGCTTGTGTTACAATTTTGCCAAGGTGAAACTGCAAATTGCCTGAACTAATATGGTGGTTTCAATAACATGCATATTTCTAATGCATGTGATCCCGTGTACAGCGCCCTTTCCTTCGGCCTCGGCTAAGCTACGGCGCTATATAAATCGTATTATTATTATTATTATTATTATTATTATTATTATTATTATTATTAATTATTATTATTTCAATTAGATCACTTCAATTGCGATTAGACACGACCCTATGTCATGTAGAAATACAAGAGTGCATGGAAATGATCAGCTGCAATTGATCACGTTGAACAGCAGCTGTCTTTCATGATTATAAGAGTTGTAAAATTGCTATATTTGTAGTTGTAAATATTGCAAATAAAAGGCGTAATAAAGAAATCTGCCACAACAGATGTTCCACTGTTCAGGGCAAACTCGAGTTCCCATCCCTTGGTAAGCTCAAGTGTAGCTAGGACAACAAAACCGTTGTACTATACGAATAACCGCCCCCACCCCCACTCCCCACCTGACTTCTGAAAGATGATCTTGAGTAACCAATATATATCTTGTTGGCTGATGTTGAAACGAGCTTTGAGTAGCTCTCAGGTATCCACTGCACCTGACTTTCAGAAGCTGCTTTCGATTATTCAGAGGAGGTGCTTGAGGCATCTCGTTCGTAATGAGTTGGTTGATCCATGCTCACTGTCGGTGGTAAGATGAGATGGCAAGGGGAGGTTTGGAAATCCATCGTCATATGTATGCCGAGGCTAGGCAAATGAAGTTGCTGTGTCGTACCCACGGTTGCCTCGGGGCTAGCTATACTATATGCTGCTATAGCTTAAGAACCTGCTTTTGTTTCTCTTGTTCTTTTTTCCCTTCTTTCTATTTTTGTTCCTCTTATTCATCCTTTTCTTTGTCTTCTGCTTCTTTTTACCTTTTCTTGTTCTTCCTCTTCTCCTTCCTCTACTCCTTCTTCCCCTTCCTCTTTCCCTTCTCCTTCCTCTTCCCCTTCCTTTTTCCCTTCCCCTTTCTCTTCCACATCCTCTTCCTTTTCCCCTTCCTCTTCCCTTTTCCATTCCCCTTCCTCTTCTCTTTCCCTTTCCTCTTCCTTTTCCTCTTCCCTTTCCCCTTCCCCCTTTTTCTTCCCCTTCCACGTCCTCTTCCCCTTCCTCTTTGCCTTCCTCTTCTCTTTCTCTTCCCCTTCCTCTTCCTCTTCCAATTCCTCTTTTGTTATTCAGATAGATGTGTCCAGATAATCAGTAGATTTGCTCAGCTCTGCTAAAGGATGTCTCCGGAAAGCCGAATGCATTTGCACGTAATGTGATAAAGCGATTGTTTCGAGATGTAGAGATAATGACAGAATCCCACACAGTGCATTATGTATGCGTGACGTGAAGGAAAAAGAAACAAAGACATACAGTAACAAGGCTAACAATGGATTTTATAACGAAGTGATAAACGGGGACATAACATCACCAAAGTGTAACATCACTTGGACTAACACTATGGTGCAATATTACTTGGACTTCAATTGGACTAACACCAAAGTGTGACATCAATTGGACTAACACTAAAGTGTGACATCACTTGGACTAACACCAAAGCATAACACCACTTGGACTAACATCAAAGTATAACACCACTTGGAATAACGCCAAAGTATAACACCACTTGGACTAACACTATTTAGTGCAAGCATCACCTGGACTAACACTATGGGGTGGTGCAATGGACTTAACAAAAGATAAAGGACAACGGAGTTCATTTATTCATACCCATAGCCATCAAATGTATGGCATATTAGGAACTGATGACGACAATGATAAAATTGCTATCAGACATGGTGAAATATGTTCTTGTTTAGCACTGCATGGGTTTAAACATTATGCTTTTGTTTACTAACCAAATTCCACTGAAGTACGGTACTTGAGTGCGGGTGCACCTAAACCGCTTCTAGATTAACACGTCTGGCCTTGGAGCTGTTTGATATGGAAGTTAGGCGTCTAAGGGGCACACTGGTCTTAAAGAACTTTCAGGATGTGAGCATATTGGTGCTTGAACGATAAGCTGCATATGTTTGCCAGTCACTTTTACTACACTTTTTATTGCTAAGGTGTTGAAGAAGTTATGATGTAATTGTTGTTGTTTCAAATCTTAATGCTTTTCTGATGTTTAGGTGAATTGTTTGACTGTGATAATTATGTTAATGTAGGTTAGCCTGTACTAGTGTACTAAGTGCTGCTCCTGTTTGTTTCCAAGAGCTCTATCACTCTATTCTGGGTGCAAATGGGTGTTGTGCTCTGTGTTTCTTCACTCAGGGTGAACTCCTCATTCCCCCAATCCCCCCACCCCCGAGACCCCCACCACCAACCCCCCCCAGCACATACTGCTCTTAGACAGCACCATTATTCCTCATTAATTGGCCCCATAAAATTTTGATCCTCTAGTGTTGCCATTTAACCTTACCCATGACTTTTTTAATGAGAATCTTGATGTGCTGCCAGCACTAGTCCAATTCGTTAGGCGACAATAGAACCTATATCGCAGAGCATGACCTCTATTTCCATAAGAGTTAGGCTAAATCTCTATTCGTTGTTGAATGCTGAGTTTTTTATTGCATGTTTTCTATCCAATTTATGAAAAATATAATGTAATGATTATGTACTATGACCCACAGCACCTCTTATAGAACAAGTTATATTACATTGTTTAGTGGTGTTCTGTCACATTATTACATGGCAGCTAGCTTTCTCATGTTTGACCCTGCAACACCCATACCCTTGAAAGGCTTTTACAACAAGTTACATTGCATTGTGCTGTGTTCTGCTACATTCAGTGCCTATAAAGTGTGGGAAAATATGTGCCTGGACGTCCCTTACCTCTTCAAAAGAAGTGCCTGGACGCCCCTTACCTTTCCAGTCTGTGCTCGCCAATAAATGGCTGGACGGCATGAAGATGTTAAAATAAGTGCATGGACGCCGTCCATGACCGTCCTGGCACACTTTAAGCCCTGGTTACATTGCATTATAAAGTAGTTCTAGCTCTCTTATGTTTTACCCCACAACACCTATGAAAGGCTTTCACAACAAGTTACATTACATTGTTCTGAGTTCTGTTTCATTGCATTACACAACAAGTACTAGCTTTAAACTAAACATTTGTCTGTTGTTAGACTGGTCGTATAAATAGCAGTACTAGACCCTTACAGCTTCTTTTGTGTGAATTGTGTATGTTTAACCTCGTCCTGTGGTTTGTTTTTGCCTCCGTTCCATTAACCCAATTCAGCGAGCCAATGTTGTGGTTCACTGTGTATTTTTGGACCCATATAATAGCCTATGTATTCAGAATGTATAGATGATTGTCGTTTGTATCAACTACTGACTTTGCCTGCTTGATGTCATTTCAAACTCTTATCAATTGTCATATTGTTATTGTTATTGCTGTTGTTGTTGTTATTATGTGCGGACGATTGTCGATATTTAGACTGTCGGTATAGTTTTGAGCGGCAATTGTGTCCGCGTTTTTGGACTGGCTAAGAATTCGTGGGTGATTGTTGAATGTTGATGCGTACAATAGTCTATAGTGGTTTGCGTACTGGACGGTGAAACCGAGATGCCAGGGTTAAGGTTTCCTGTCAACGGCAGAAATGTGTTCTCAGCTTTCTATGCTGTGTCAGAACTGAGCTATAATGACTGTCCGTGTGTGTCAGCGAGGTTAATAAGATCCCTGTCGTCTGTCTTCATATGAGAAGGGTAAATATTAAGAAACTGAAATTGCTAGCATTTCATGCGCATGGCCTCTTCTCAAAAAGGTCTTTCTCCCTTTCCCCCCGGACATTCCCCCAGCCATGTCCCCTTAGGACAATTCCTCCCCCCCCCCGATATTGCTACATTGAAATGTTCAATGTGCAAATTGATTGCAACTGTATTAATGAACTATTTTGAAGATGAATATATTTAGGCCTTATGCATAGGCACGCTCGTGGCCAGCTAGCAGGATTGCTTTTCTAATATGTGTGACAGTTGGTATATCTATATTATATATATGTATATTATATATAATTTTATTTATATATAATATATATTATATATATATATATTATATATATAATATTATATGTAAATACATGATTATAAACATATTATAATGTACCGTATGCTTTATATTTATTTATACCAGTGGTTCCCAACCTTTTTTGACTTGAGGGCCACTTTTTCTAAGTTGGAGGCCACGAGGGCCCCTTTTTCTTAGTTGAAGGACATTATGGGGCCACAAGGTCAAAATTGTATTAACTAAAAGCATATAAAATTGTTATCAATTGATTCAAAATATAATGTTTGATGTTATTTATCGACGTTATAATATAATAGTTTGTAATGGAATATAATAATGTGTTCTATCCTGTCCAAATTGTTCATTTTTCATATATTTTTGATAATTCGTTGACAGATGAGGGTCATTTTCTTAGGCCTGGCGGGCCATTTTCTGAGGCCTGGCGGGCCACTTTTGGCCCGCGGGCCACGGGTTGGGAACCGCTGATTTATACATACATACATACATACATACATACATACATACATACATACATACAATACATGCATATATATAATATGCATGATAAATAATAATGCATGATTTAGTTACCTGTGTGTTTCTCAGCGGCATTGCCAATGTTGTTTTCGTGCGCATTCCACAATTCTGACCAGTGTTGTTCATGTGCTTGTAGGAAAATACCTGTGACCTCTGTACGTAACATGACCTTTGGCCGCGTCTGCTGCGACCTACGACGACGAGCGATTGCGAGCGGTGGTGGTGGAGCGACGGTGGCGGCTGGAAAACACTCGCTTACGAGCATCGAGCGGAGCGCTCGGCGTGCAATGCTCTTTCTCAAGTACATGACTTTCTAACCGCGAGTACGGTGATCACGAAGAGAACGACAGCTTTTGACGAGCGAGCGTAAATCAATTGATTGATTGATTGATTGATTGATTGTGGTGATTGGTGCTGCGCTGTGGATCGGTTTGATTGAACCAGAGAAGCGGGGAAAGAGGAATTTTCCCTTCTGGAAGGTTGCGGACTGCTAGGCGAAAGCAATGGATAGGACGCCGAATGCGGATAAGCCGCTGAAAGATCATGGGTCGTTCTCCCGTTCTCGACTCAGCGAGGATGACATCAACGGTAACGTATAGCTTGTTCGTTCTGTGCATTTTTACGCAGTTGTAATTGTAATTTTTTATAGCACCACTTAAGTGTGACTCCTCAGAGGTGCTCACAGCCCTGACAACACCGGTTTGGGTCCACTATTCCAAGGGTCCACTATTCCAGAGGTCCACTATTCCGAACTCTAACCCTAAACTTAACCCTAAACCTAACCATAACCCTGACCCTAACTCACCCCAACCCTAGCCATAACCCTAACCCACCAAAACCCTGACCATAACCCTAAACCTAACCCACCCCAACCTTAACCCTAGCCCTAACCCTCCCCAACCCTAACCATAACCCTAAACCTAATCCTAACCCACCCAACCCTTACCCACCCTAACCCCAACCCTAACCATAACCCACTGTAAACCTAACCACAAGGATAATGAACAAAATATGGCGGATATTCGGAATAGTGGACCCTCGGAATAGTGGGCCGTTACCACAACACCATAGCACGATCAGGGAGATTTGTTAAAATTAAACTATTGCGAAAAGGGTAGATTTAATTATTTATTTTATTTCTCCGTTTCTATAGCGCCCCCTTCACGCTCGCTACTCAGAGGCGCTCCCGACTACAGCGCAGACACTGCATCGGAGTTTCACGCCGAAGTGCCCAAGCAACTGTGAGTGAAGGTCCCTATGCGGCAACTTGAGGTGGATTCGAACCTGAACCTTCCGACTTCAAGGCAACGACACCACCGCTACACCACCGTGCCCCGCATATTGTCCACCATAGTGATATGAATTGATGTAGGCTTATGTTAACCAATGTAAACTAATGTAAACGTATGCAGACCAGTATGAACTCATGTAAATCCATGTAAACTTATGTAGACTTAAGTAAGTCGATGTGAACCTTCAGTGTAGTACGACGTCGGCGTTTATTTATGTGCTGAGTCACAAAAGTTTCGTTGAGTTACCCATCATTGATGTGTTTATGCAAAGCACTCAATCAATCATATTCAATCACATTCAATCACATTCAATCATTCTCAATCTATCAATCAGCGTCTTAATCAATCAATTGATCAGTTTCAGTCTGCTTGTGGACATCAGACACTTTCTAAATCTACCGGTAATCATTTATTGTGCTGGTCAGAACCTTTTCGAAAAATCATAGAAACTCAGAAGTGACCTAAATGATTGGACCAGCATACCTTTCGTTATCATACCTTGTATCACCATATACTTTACCTTACCCCTTCATACCTTATTACTTCATCTTACTTTATTGTGGTGTAACTTACCTTTCCATATCATACTGCCTTAGCTTGTCTTACCTCATTTTGTCATACCTTGTTATCATATCATATCATTTTGGCATACCTTGTTACCCTAGATCATATCATTATATCATTTTGGCATGCCTTGTTACCATATCATATCATTTTGTCATACCTTGGTACCCTAATCATACCTTACCTGATTTTCCCATTTCTTATCAGTTTATCATACCCTACCTTATTATGCCAAACCTTGCCTTACCATGCTTTTCCTATTGAATCTAACCTCATTATCAGTCTGTTGTTGTCTTTCTCTTCCGCAGCCCATCATCGCGAACACTGGCAGGACCAAGCGATGTACATCGGATTGCGATACCCAAAGGATCGCAAGAAGAGACACCATCGCAAGCACGGACCTCGTCCCTCGAAAGACGACTCGGCCAAAGACAAGGAACCTTCCAGACCTCGTAAGTATACACATGAAATTGCATTCGTTTATTGGTTCTCAAGCAGTATGTGAACTGTAGAAAAATAACGGGGCCGGGGCGGGTCAGACATTGGTTTATGTAGAGTTGTGGTGTACAATGAAGACATTATACCAGCGGTTCCCAACCCGTGGCCCGCGGGCCAAAAGTGGCCCGCCTGGCCTTCAAAAATGGCCCACAGCATCTCAATGAATTGAGCAAAATATATGTAAAAATTGACAATTTGGACATGGTAGAATATATAATTCTTTTCTATTACAAATTATTTCATTTGGACGTTAATAAATCGCATCGAACATTTTATTTTGATTCAATTATAACAATTTTATACGCCTTCAGTTAATTAAATTTTAGCTTTGTGGCCCCCTAATGTTCTTCAACTAAGAAAAAGTGGCCCTCGTGTCATCCAACTTAGAAAAAGTAGCCCAACAGTCAAAAAAGGTTGGAGACCACTGCTTTATACCATGGGATCCTATCAGAGACTAGGGGGGGCGTTGTACCCCACAACTCCATGCCAATTTTCCCCTGCTCTCAAGCAGATGGAGGCAGTGCTATATGGTACATATATAGAATGTATTTGAATTTAGAAAGATTGCTTTTGTTTACTAAGCAATGTCTTAGAGTGGAGCATCTATATAAACTAAGCATGGGGATAAAATGTTTCAATTCAATTCTCAACCACTGATACCAAGTTTGATGTTTATTCACACGAACGAACAAAGGCTAATTACTAATTATACTTTGTTTTAAATAGTCTTTATAGTTTTTGGTGTCCTATGTGAATTTTAAATGCGATACTTCTTCACCAGGTTGCTGTTTTGCAACTGGTTATGTTAAATAAATATACTTACTTACTTGCTTACATGATACAACACACTTTGATGAACAGGGTGATATGATTACAGAAGCAGCAGAAATATTCCACTACTAGTAAGCTCAGCGCTCTAATTTTTTATTGCTTAAAATTGTTAGCCGGGGTATGTCTTTGGATGTGAACTTCTATAGGTGGGGGGGATAAACATGTCTGTCATCTTCCACATTTAAAATTTTTGAACCTTTGATGAGGAAGAAATCTGATTGGATGTTACAAGGCACTGAAATGAAAAGATATGTTAAGAAGGAGATTCCAGGAGTAGTAACAATGGCCCAGTAACAATCGCCCGGTAACAACGCTCCAGTAACAATGTTCCAGTAACAATGTTCCAGTAACAATGTTCCAGTAACAATGCTCCGGTAACAACGTTCCAGTAACAATGTTCCAGTAACAGCGTTCCAGTAACAATGTTCCGGTATCAACTTTCCAGTAACATTGTTCCAGTAACAATGTTCCGGTAACAATGTTCCGGTAACAATGTTCAAGTAACAATGTTCCGATAGCAATGTTCCAGTAACAATGTTCCGGTAACAATGTTCAAGTAACAATGTGCCGGTAACAATGTGCTTGGTGTGCACTGTGAGAGAGCACTTTATAAATTCATAGATACGATATAGATACGATGATATACGATACTATTAGTGAGCCCAGCATCCATACATTTTTCAGAGGCAGTTACATCAGACTTATGACTTTGGTCATTAGCATTAGGTACGTCAAGACATTAAAGAACACTCACTGGTAACTGGTGTTACATAGTAAGCTGGTGTTACATAGTAAACTGGTGTTAGTGCAGAGGCATCAGCTGCATTGTGAATCAAGCTAATATCGTGAAGTATGATCTTCATACTTAGTTGTCAGAACAGGAAGCACTTACTGAAGTTTCATAATGCATTTCTCAGAAATGTGAGCATGTGTACAAGTATATGAAGTAAGCACTCGCTGAAGAAGTGTGATCCGAAATATAAGTGTGAGCGTGCAGCCCACTTGCTTACCGGAAATGCACTGGTAAACAGAGAACATTTGCAACAATTACCAACACATTCTTAAATGACTTTCATTCATTCATTCATTCATTCATTCATTCATTCATTCATTCATCCACTCACATTCATTCCTTTTCAGTCATTCATTCATTCCTTTTCAGTCATTCATTTTCAGTCATTCTTTCATTCATTTTCAGTCATTCATTTTCATTCATTTTCAGTCATTCATTCATTCATTTTCATTCATTCATTCATTCATTCACTTTCTGCTGTTAAACAAGACCGTGTCATACCAGTTATGATTAGTGTCACCCTCCTCCTTTCTCATTCCTTGGGACTGGCACTGTCAAACTGTAGGCAATGAAAGAATGAGAACTCGTGTAAATTCATTTATTCATTCATTTCAAGAATCATATTGGGGGACCTCTTCAATAAGCGTACTCAGACGGGCTTCTAGTCCAACTATGTTGATATAAATAGGTCTGAAGGAGCCTGTAGAATGTGGGTAACTAGGGGAGATTACACCAGACTTGTTGTCAGGCATTCAGAGGGCAGGAGGGGTGAAGGATATCAGCGGATAAATAGATAAATTTATTGAAAAACAAGCAGAGGTCCAGTGGTCCCAATAAAAGCCATGTATGTGTTTACGTTTGATTACTGTATCAGCTATCTCGCTGGGCGAACTGGATAGCGCTGAAGTACAGGGAACTGAGACATTGTTTACACGAGTTGAGCCTATAATTAGCTCCCTTAATGAATATTAATTAGCTCCCTTAATGAATATTAATTAGTTCCCTTAATGAATATTAATGAACCATGCGATCGGACGATTACTATCTGATCTGATCTTGCGTGTCAGTAATAATTACCATAATTATTATGCTCTGAAAACGGAGGAAGGAATTCCTATCAACATAATCAATAATACGAATGTATAATGGCCACTGGTGTTAAATTACCGCTGTGTAGTAATTGAATTTTATATTGGTCCAGACCTATGTACAGCATTTAAAGATTGGCTGTTTGTTTTTCCAAATGCTTTGTTGCAGAACGGATTAAGCTCATTAAATGGTGCGTGGCCGATAGGCTACCCCTGGGGAGACCTGAGTAGGGTCTTCTTTGGGTTTATTACGTCATTCAGAGGAGGGGAGGGGTTAGAATAGAACCAGTTTGGGCCTGAATAGTGCAAATCATCCAAGGGCGAATGGCTAGAATAGAACCAGTTTGGGATGGAATAATAATAATCAATAACAATAATAATAATAATAATAATAATAATAATAATTAAAATAATTATAATAATAATAATATTCTCTTAGTTCGGCGCGTTTTCTTTAAAATTATGTCACATCTGTTAGTCTAAAAAAAAATAAGGATAATAATAATGATAACAATAACCTATAATGATAGCGCCTCTGATTGGAAATCTTGCAGTGGCGCTGTAACAAGCGCTCATGCATAATTATTATATGCACTGTGATATAATGGCACCATACACGCACCCATTTTTTTCTACCACCCTGCTGCATTCTCTGAGGCTCTCTGATCGGTTTGAACTCTTCGTCCCTACCCCCCCAGTCAGGACCCCATGGCTCAAAATCCAGATGATTTCCCTGCATAGGTCCCTCCCTATGGTATGGACTTTCCCCATCAGTTCACTCAGTTACCCTCCCTAGTAGTCTTTCGTCATCTTTCTTTTCGTCTCAAACCTGCCTTTTCTCTCAGGGGCACCACACGCACTGGGAGCGCTTCTGAAAGGCTCTTGCTGCGAGAAGCGCTTTATAAATGGTCAAATACACAATACGATATATCATAGAAAAAATCATGAGGTTTGAGACTGAACCGGTTTCTTCGTGCAATTCTTTAAGTCGGTCAACTGCTAGAGGAGGAAGTGCAAGGTGACCACGTCAGCAAAGGTAGTTCTTCTAGTCGTCGCTGCTTGCTTCTGTGTGTGTCGTCCATCCGTTGTGCCTTGAAAACGCGTTTAAATCATTCCGTCATTTTCCCGTGTGATCGTTTGTTGCTTCTTGTGGCTGTTTTCTTTCTCGGTGTTTTAATCATCGGATGCTATTGTGGCTTTTATTGTGGCGGGTTCCATCATCTATCCATTCATTCTTTCATTACAGGAATTTATATAGTGCCCATTTAAGCAGTGGTGGCACAAGCGAGGCCTATGCATTTTAAGCAGGTCGTGTTGGGGACATGGGAGCTGCTATTTATCAGGTTGAACTTGTAAATAATAAACGATATCTTCCTCCTCATTCATTCATTCATTCATTGATTCATTCATTATATGCATTTATACAGCGCCTCTTCAAAGGGACTACTCAGAGGCGCTCCCAACGTCAGCGCGGCCAAATAAAACTTCTTAAGATGAGAGAGGAAAGTCTGAGAAGGATTTTTACTTGACTGTTACCGATAAGTAGGAGGAAGATGTTGATAATTCCAAAGAATTATTGGCAAGTCATAAGGCAGGTCAAGAGTAAGATAGGCAGTATGTCAAATGACCTGCCGTGACATATATATATATAAATTATATATATATATTATATATGTATATATATGTATATATTATATATATATATATATGATAGCGCCCCACTGCCTTTAAGAGAAACCTACTCAGAAGTTCTCCCACCCCAGCAACGGCTATGAATTAGAGATTTGATCAATTTCTAGAATGTGAAACTCTGCCACTGCTCGCACTCTAATGGTGCCAGTCCCAATGATAGAGAAAGGAGGAGGTGACACTTATCATCCTTGATACGACAATGTCTCTAAACTAGAACTTACGCAAAGGTTCCCTTTGAACGAAGTACAGTTTTACGGGCCACAAGCTGAGAAGTAGGGCAACTCGTGAGCCATCTATATGCGTCGAAGTTTGTAGTAGTTTGAAATTGCCGGAAGTATTTTTCTATTGATTGAATTGTGATCGGCTTGTGTACCGACAGTGTGTAATGTGAAGTAGGTTGCTGCTTAAGATTCTGCTTTTCATTGTTACATTTGCAGTTGCGTTTATAGAATTGCACGCCAGACATGTATCTCATTGCACAATGCACAATTGCACATGCCACAGAAAAATGGCTGACTGAATGTGATGTCGTTTTAGACAGTTGTTGTGATAATTATTGATAATTATGTAGTTACATTTTGAAAGAATGTGTATAACAATGTCAAGGTCTGCCTGTTTATATAAACTCTTATATTGACATATGCATACTTTCAAAAAGTAACTATATATTAAGAAGACTTGTGCAGACCTTGAAATATCTTAAGTTTGTTGTTAAAGTTTTAGCTTCTTTTCTGCACTGATTTCCTAACTAAACACGCTTGAAGCACATCATTCCGGAGACCAACCATTTATATTACAGGATGGCATTGGTACGAGTAAATGAGCTCAGAAGCGCTCCCGACACAACCTCCGCATAATCAAACTGTCTTAAGACAAGAATATGATGCAGTGGAGTGATCCTGAGCACTAGCCGAAGTGCCACAAGGAGCCCATTCCAGGGTGGCAAGGCCAGCAACCAAGAAAGTACGGCGTTGCCTTGTGGTGGGCCACGAGCAAGGGACAGAAAGCTCAGCCTGAACCAAATGAATGAAAGGAACTTCGGCGTTGGACATCCAAGAATATGTTTACTTACTGTTTGCATCAGATCTTGGTTGTCGGCCTCGTTGTTAACGGCTCTAATATCACACACTGAATTCCCCGCGATTGGAATTTCTATCATATATCACTGCCTGTTGCTGTTTAATGCCACCGCCATTAAAAGATGATTAGTGTCGCCCTCCTCCTTTATCCAGGCTTGAGACTGGCACTTGCAGAGGTGCGACCAGTGGCGGAGTTGTATCATATATCACTTTCTGCTGCTGAGTATATATAGCACGACGAAGTGATTGCGCATGATGTGCCACGCACCGTCCTGAGTCCTGACGCAGGATAATTGAGATGTCGCTGGTAATTCTCATCAGTCGTATATAACCTTCCCTTCGTCAGAGCTCCAACCAGATCAGTTGCTTGGTGGTTGTAATCGTAATCGTAAACTCCCGATTTATTTATTTACACAGGCCTGGCGTTTATTGCTCTGAGCGCCTATATATGAGTATCTTTCTCGGCGTGGCGCTATATAAATTTCAGAATGACTGAATGAATGAATGCATGAATGACATGGGCGCCCGCACATAGGGGTAAGGGGGGCACTTGCCCCCCCTGGAAAATTGAAACCTATGTTTTTTTAACTACTACTTATTTGCTTTTAACAAATTTCTTTGCATTAATGTACCATTGATACAAATGATACAGAAAATGAAAGTCAGAAATCTACATTTAGAGATCTTTATAGAAATAAACATGCTTTTATAACTTTCTGCCTTGCATGTTCAAGCTCTTTCTAAAAACTCTTACAATGACCATTCGCTTTCAACCTTCCTGTGGGCACCCATACAAGCAGCAGGCCTATCGATTATGGCCTACTTAAGTGGAATCCAGCTGTAATGCAATTAATCACAACTGCAAAAAGTTAAATACTAGCGCAAAAATTTGAAAATTTCTCAAAGTACACTGAAATTTCATCAGGGAGATCTTCTTATTCACCAGCATTGCAATTATATAAACCAAGTCCGCTATAAGCAAAACTCCATTTTGTCTATTTAGCAAGCTGCCAGTACAGAATCCAGGGAGGTCAAACTATAGATAAACTTGGCTCTGGTTATCACGCCTCAGGATTTAAACCCAAAACTGACAGAGATATGTTAAAAAGAATTGATACCCACAGTCCCACACTCATCTGATCCTCAGATCCTCCACCTTCCTAAACGACACCGGCATTAACAGCTACTCTGGCCCTGTGGCTACCAGACTCGGACCTCTTTCTCACTACTCTTGGGAATAGGCTTCTGACTCGATGCAGAACATGTGAAACTGCTTGTGCCCTGCGATTGACTTTCGAGTGTCGCTTTAGAAGCAGCTAAAGGATCAATTGCCCCTTGCAAACGGGCACCTTTCTCGTTCATTTAGTCATTCGTTCATTCTTTGGAATTATATAGCGCACCTTTAGGAAACTACTTTTTAACATAGATCTGCTATTTGATTTGTAACAAATTTCTAAGGAAACTATTCATATTAATAATTATGCACAAAATGAAACTGAGAAATTTGCATAAGAAACCTCTTTGAAAAATACCCGTATTCCTAATTTCCATGCAGCATTGCATTTTCAAGCTCTTGCTGCTACAAAATTAAATTGTGACTATCGTAAAAATTTTGCCCCCCCCTGCGAAAATTTCTGCGGGCGCCCATGATGAATGAATGAATGAATGAACGAACGAATGAATAGAGCTGTGGATTACTTGCTGGGTTTGTGCCTTTCCAGTGTTTCCACGAAGCATTTTTTAGGTTCTTTATTTCCTCGTTCCTCCGTTGTAATCGTTAACTCCGGATTTCTACAGGCCTGGCGTTTATTGCTTCGAGCGCCTATGAGTAGTTTTCTCTGTGGGGCGCTATATAAATGTCCGCATGAATGAGTGAATGAATGGATGAATGAATAGAGCTATGAGCTGTGCAGCAGCTTATTCAGAGGCGTTAGCGTATACGTGGATCAGCCGATATTGGACCCAGATTCTGGACGAATCTTTATGGGGCTGACATTTAATTTCTTTTTACGTTGGTATTCTGTTGTGCGCGCGTGTGTGCGCGTGTGTGTGTGCGTGTCTGTCTGTCTGTCTATCTATCTGTCTGTCTCTGTCTGTCTATCTGTCTGTCTGTCTGTCTATCTATCTGTCTGTCTATCTGTCTGTCTGTCTGTCTGTCTGTCTGTCTGTCTGTCTGACTGTCTTTTGTACACATGTGTCTTTTGCACTTTGCTTTCTACGTTTGTTGTTGTTTCCAAACTTATGTCATGTTGTTTTGAAAACGTTTTCGTTTTCAGGCAGGTTTGACCCTCGCAAACATCTTTCCAGATTGCCTGAGCTAACAAATCTCTTGGATGGAAATGAGTAAATAGTGGAGTAACTGGTTTTCCAGCAAGTGGCCTTGTAGTTTGTTGGTTTTGACACATGTATGTAAGAGACATTTCTCAAGGTGTTTTATTACCTAGATATCTCACAGGGAAAATTTGAACAATGTTCTGGCTTAAGCTTTTATTCGAACACCACATTAATTAATTACAGCTTTTGGTTAAATTGTGACAATCTATTGCATTTGCATGATAATAATTATGGTCTGGGCATGTGTATACAGAGTGCCGGTTATTAAAAATAATTGTCGCTTATTCAACAATCCGGTTGACAGGCCGCAACCGGTTACAGTATATAGTTATGCAGTTATCTTAATTAATATTAATCTCAACTATTGACAGAACAGACAGCTTGCAATACAACGGCGCTAATCGCAGCATGCGTTCACCGAATCCCACTGAGTCAATGCACTGCATGAGAGATTTGAAGGACGTCCTCTCTCTTTGCCTGGTGTGGTGCCTAATGTGGTGTTCCAATAAAAGCTTAAACCAGAACATTGTTCAAATTTTCCCGTGAGATATCGAGGTAATAAAACACCTTGAGAAATGTCTCATACATGTGTCAAAACCAATGAACTACAAGGCCACGTGCTGGAAAGATTTGAATGCATGCTGGAGAGATTTGAACGCATGCTGCGATTAGCGACGCCCTCCTCCTTTATCCAGGCTTGGGTCTGGCACTGGCAGAGTGCAACTAGTGGCGGAGTTCTATACATAGGCTGCGGACAATGGCTGATAAAGGTTCTTGCTTACTGATTTTTAATGAAAGATTCTACAAGTGCATTTGGTGCAGGCGATTTGATTTGATGTGTTTTGAGATTTGCACTGTGATGCTTTTTGATCAGCACTGGCAAGCACTCACTCACTTACTCACTCTGCTGCAGCCAAAACCAGATTGAAATTCTGTAAGAAGAAGTTCATTAGCGGCACATAGTAGAATTTTTTATTGAACACTGCGTAGAGAAGATCAGTAACATAGTGGACAGAGAAGTATATGTATGTATGTGCATTTGTTATAGCGCCCCTTCAAGTTCTCTCACTACTCAGAGGCGCTCCCGAATGTAGAGCGGACACTGCATCGGAGTTTCTCGCCGAAGCGCTGAGCAATTGCGAGTGAAGGACTTGCCCAAGGTCCTTACGCGGCGACTTGAGGTGGATTCGAACCTTCCGGCTTCAAGGCAACGATGCCACCACTACACCACCGTGCCCCACAATATAATATACATATATATATATGCCTGGTATTTATCATAGTGAGATTGGAGCAGGCAAAGAGAGAGACATGCAGACACACGGAGAGAGCTAATCGCACAAACACAGTTCTAATATATCGGACAGACACAGAAATTCGTAGAGAAATGTCCCATTGGTATGCACTCTCGTACACGTACAACACAGCAATTTTTTTCACATTTGGACTCCGCTGTTGACAGAGTTATTACCTGATCATGGGTAGGTTACTGAAGGAATAATTTATTGGCTTGTCATACGTTATAATTGGAGTCGATTTGGATTTTTGGAAGCGCTTTGTATTTTGGAAACATTGTGCATTTTGGAGGCATGGTTAATTTGAAAACGCTCTGTATTTATGAAACACTGTTTATTTACTGGCAATTTGATATAGCGCTCTTTCAAGGTTAACTACACAGGAGCGCTCCCAGTCCAACCCGGTCGAATAAGACAGTCCTAAGAAGAGAAAGAAATGAGGCAGAAAGACCAATAGGTGTTTGACGAAGGATAACAGGGAGCTTATTCCAGGTTGCAGGGCCGGCCACGGAGAAGGCACGGCGCTGCCTGATTGCAGTCCGTGAGTGGGGGACGATAAGTTCCGCTTGTGTAGCTGATATTTGGAAACGCTGTGTAAATCGGAAACGCTGTATATTTTGGACATGTTGTGTATTTTGGACATGCTGTGTATTTTGGACATGCTGTGTATTTTGGTAACACTGTGTATTTTGGAAACGCTGTGTAAGTTGGTAATGCTGTGTATTTTGAAGGCACCGTGTATTTGGAAACACTGTGTATTTCGGAAACGCTGTGTATTTGGAAGACACTGTGTACTTGGAAACGCTGTGTCAGTCGGAAACACTGTGTATTTTGAAGTATTATGTAGTGTTATGTGTATTTTTAAACGCTGTGTACCGTAATTCGGAAACACCGTGTATTTTGGTAATGCTGTGTTTTGGAAAGGCTGTGTATTTTGGAAGCAGTGTATTTTGCAAACACGGTGTTTTTCGGAAGTGCAGTTAATTTGGAAGCGCTGTGTATATATTTTTTTGAAACGCTGTGTATTTATGAGCGGCCCGTGCGTGTCGTACGTCCGTATATAAGTCTGGGAGTGGTTAATGAGTCCGGGAGTCAGCGGAGCAGTTGCTTTACGGGACAGGTAATTAGACTTTGATTATATGATGAAAACAAAGCCCAGGTAAAAAAAGCACTTGTGAGGGCATTCATCAGGGTGTCGGTAGCGTTTTTTTTTGTTCGCGGGTGGCGGGCGCGATTGATGGGTGGGGGGGGGCGAAGGGGAGACGCGGGTGGTGGACACGATTGATTGGGGGGAGAATGAAAGAGGAGAGATGCGAATGGGATGAGAGGAGGATGGAGGGAGATAAATTGGGGGTTATGAGGATGTGGGGGGGAGAAATGACGGTGGAAAATGAGGAGGGGGAGAGAATTTGATGTAGGGGAAAGGCAGGAGGAGATGGAGAAAGGAGGCTATAGGAGAAGTGTAGAGGAGCAGGAAGGATAGGGAGACAGAATAGGGGTGAAAGACAGACATACAGGGGCAGGCAGAGATAACCACACAGATACATAGTGAGACAGGTAAACTGAGTTACAGAACCTCACCCCTTCTTCCTCCAAATCCCTCCACCTCATTCTCATCTGTCCCGTTCCATCTTCTCCTCCTTTGACTCTTCCTTCCCATTTCCTCTTCCCACAGTCCTCACTCCTACTCCCATCTGCTCGAGTCCCCTTTCAATCCTGCTCCTCTCTTGCTCCTCCTTCTCTTCCTTATTAGAGGCTACACATCTCCGGTCTTTTGCTTCTCCACTTCCCTCCTACTTCCCTCTTCCTTCTGCTCCTCCTCCTTCCCCATTCTCCTCTTATCGCTCTCCCTTCTTCTTCCTCCCCATCATCCTCCAGTCCTCCACCTTCTCTTCTCGATCTTCCTTCCTCCTCTTCCCTCCCCTCCTCCCTTCTATGCTGCTCCGCCTTCACATCCTCTCCATTCTCCTACTCATCAATGGCTTTTTCGTCTTCTTCGTTCACAGCTAGGTCGTGGAGTGTGTGTGATGGTCTACTAGTAATTTACGCGCCATTGACTTACCCTCCCGCCGCGACAGAAAAGACTTATCGACCACAGACCTTTAGTGAAGAAGAGGAGGTGTACATTAACGTAACGCCGTGGGAGACTAAGAGAAGCAGCCATGGGTGTCCAGGTTTAGTCACTTTAACAGCGAGGGTGACACGAAACGGAGTATCCCCCCTGAAAGCTATCCCGGGGGATGAATTAATCTATCCCTCCGGATGGAATTAACCGGTCTATACTATCCGGGGGGGATAAACCATTCTATCATCTTTTTTGAAAAATGCGCATAATAAAAAAAATTATGCTGTAATCAAAATTTAAAGTGACTCTAATTGTTTTAAGTGTCCTAAGCAATGCTCAGATAAAGGCAACTCGAATTTATTTATTGACTCTGAGTGTTCTTATGTGTTTTAAATGTTTTAAGTGCTCTAAAAACAGCGCAAAACAAATTATCTAGTAGGAATAAACATACCTGTTAGTGTCATTGTTCAAAACAAAGCAGATGAAAATTAATTTGCAATAAAAAATACACGCGGAAGCGGTTTTTTCGACTTTTTTTATTTTGGGGGGGATACAATTAATACGGGGGATACTCTATTTCGTGACAACGGCATGTAGGAGAGAGTAGGGCCAAACCATGGAGTCCACGGCCAGACCAACCCCACGCCCCCCCCTCCCCGTACACCTGACCCCGTAGATATTCCCACAGACGACAGGGGGCGCTCTTTTCACTAGTTCTTTTGACTGCCTATCTCACTAGGGTGCGCAGAATGGAAACTCGACTCTAAGTAAGTAAGTAAGACGTCTTGCGTATAAAGGAAAGTATTATTATTGTTATCGCTGCTGTAGTCGTCGTTTTTTGACGTTGCAGGTAGATTTGAGTCTATTATGATTTGTTTGGCTTTATTATATATATATATATAATATTATATATATATATATATATATATATATACAATGATACATGCATGCACTCATACGTACACTTACATACACACTTACATACACACGTACATACACTTACATGCACGCTCACACACATACGTGCAAGCATATGCATATAAAGTTACACACAGTAATTGAAGTAGTTTGGTGAGCAGTGGGAACTCTAATGAGAAGTTTGATTGAAAGGCATGGATTTGCAGGTTTCCATTGCATGCTGAGTAGAGGGAACAAAAGGAAATGAGATCAGTGGGTATACACCGTTCCCACCCACCTTAGACACGGCACACACATGTATACGCACCCTGTCATACAGTATTCAAGAAAGTGATTGTTAAGGATTTTATGGAGCTATGGGAGGAGTATCTGAGGAAAACTAGGCTTTTAAGTGTCCCAGGTTAATTTGCACTGGTTCGAAAACAGACCCAGCATCTTCTGAGCCACACAAAATTCTTGTTATTATTATTAATTTATTTTTTGTATGCCCTGAGGTACTTCGTTCCCCCAGGGACTTATAAAATATAAAAGCAATATGCCTGGAACGGCTAAACCTCATCCACTTCGGACGTAGGCCTTCTAAAGGAGCCACTAAATGCTATTGTTATTATTATTATTATTGAGTTTTTTTTATATAGCGCACCATCAAGGTAATCCACTCAGAAGCGCTCCCAGTCCAACCCTTCTAAATAGGGCCGTTCTAAACTTGTGATAAAGGAACATAGCACCAGCTGGTTTGACCTACGTGACCGAAGTGCAACAGGAAACCCATTCCAATTACGTTATGTTATGTGTCGAAAGTATAGGGATAAGTCTGTATCTGATCTGATTTATTTAACGACGCCTTCGTGACAAAGATGACAATCGTCTGTGCATAAGACAGCAGTCTTTAAGAACCCCTCTCTACCCCCCCCCCCCCGCTCCAACAACGATGGCCCAGTTGTCATCCAATATTGCCAGCTGTTGCATGTGGCTGGCTGCGGCGTTTCGTAATCGTCTTGTCCTTTGCTGCCTTCCTTGTTTACTTTCGTGCTGGCGTTGTAAAGTCTACCGTCGATCCCGTTCCCCGGCTGTGATGAATTGTTGCCCGAGCCTTTTGTGCAACGACCTCCATGCTGTAAATTGCAGAAAGGCTTTCTGAAAGAAAAGAAGTCTCCTCGGCTGATGTATGTTATGCTGCTGCTGAGAGGTTCTTGTTAGAGCTGCTGTGGTTTATGTTAGAACTGATGTGGCTGATGTTGGAACTGATGTGGTTTATGTTAGAATTGATGTGGTTTGTGTTGGGACTGATTTGATGTTGGTGTTAGAATTGATGTGGTTGGTGTTAGAATT
Organism: Lumbricus terrestris; assembly: GCA_949752735.1. Taxonomy (NCBI): domain Eukaryota; kingdom Metazoa; phylum Annelida; class Clitellata; order Crassiclitellata; family Lumbricidae; genus Lumbricus; species Lumbricus terrestris. The sequence continues at coordinate 35,157,882 of OX457048.1, read as the reverse complement.
GACGTGGTTGGTGTTTGAACTGATTTGATGTTGGTGTTAGAATTGATGTGGTTGTTGTTAGAATTGATGTGGTGGGTGTTGGAACTGATGTGGTTGGTGTTAGAATTGATGTGGTTGTTGTTAGAATTGATGTGGTGGGTGTTGGAACTGATGTGGTTGGTGTTAGAATTGATGTGGTTGTTGTTAGAATTGATGTGGTGGGTGTTGGAACTGATGTGGTTGGTGTTAGAATTGATGTGGTTGTTGTTAGAATTGATGTGGTGGGTGTTGGAACTGATGTGGTTGTTGTTAGAATTGATGTGGTGAGTGTTGGAACTGATGTGGTTGTTGTTAGAATTGATGTGGTTGGTGTTAGAATTGATGTGGTTGTTGTTAGAATTGATGTGGTTGTTGTTAGAATTGATGTGGTGGGTGTTTGAACTGATTTGATGCTGGTGTTATAATTGATGTGGTTGGTGTTAGAAATGATGTGGTGGGTGTTGGAACTGATGTGGTTGGTGTTTGAACTGATTTGATGCTGGTGTTATAATTGATGTGGTTGGTGTTAGAAATGATGTGGTGGGTGTTGGAAAGGATGTGGTTGGTGTTTGAACTGATTTGATGTTGGTGTTAGAATTGATGTGGTTGGTGTTAGAATTGATGTGGTTGATATTAGACTTTTGTGGTTAAAGTTAGAATTGATGTTGATGAACTGATATGGTTGATGTTGGAATTGATGTGGTTGATGTTAGAGCTGGCATAGTTGATGTAGGAACTTATGAGGTTGATGTAAGAATTGATGTGGTTGATGTTGGTGTGGTTGATGTTATAATTTGACGCAGTTGATGTTAGAACTGATATGATTGATGTTAGAATTGGTATGATTGATGTTAGAATTGATATGGTTGATGTTAGAATTGATATGATTGGTGTTAGAATTGATACGATTGATGTTAGAATTGATATGATTGATGTTAGAATTGATATGGTTGATGTTAGAATTGATATGATTGGTGTTAGAATTGATACGATTTATGTTAGAATTGATATGATTGATGTTAGAATTGATATGATTGATGTTAGAATTGATATGATTGATGTTAGAATTGATGCAGTTGATACCTGATGTGATTGATGTTAGAATTTATGTGGCTGATGCACATACGTACACACTAGCACACATTCGCACACAATTTCGACAAGAATTGAGTGACTATTTCTAGGGTCGCGCTGTTTTTAAATAGCGCAGGTATGGTTACAATAAATAATGTGGTCCCTGGTTCCCAATAATTGGTGTCTATATAGTGCATTGCTATTTTCGAGAGACCTTTCTGTCTGGCTTCAGGCATTCGTCTGAACGACCTATGTCTGACAAGCACGTCGAAATGTTAAAGGGTTCAACCTGTCAGCCGTTTGTACAGGGCTGAACCACGACCCATATATATTATGTATACTATATACACAAGTTTATTACATACACACCTACAAACACACACCTACAGTCCTACATGCACACACCCACACACTACACAAACACGTTCAATACATGTATGCTACCATGCAGCATGGAGCCTGTTTGTGGTGGGCCCAGTTATCTTAAATGGGCTCTCGCTGGAGCTACGTCTACTTTCTGGGGCAATAACTTAAGTTTTTTTTTTATTAAACTCAAAACTGTGATTTTTTGCCATGCTGGAGCTAGGAGCGCTTCTGAGTAGGTCTTGAAGGAGCGCTATATAAATTCTGGAATGAATATATTCATCCTTATCATCAGTTCCTACACAGTTGGTGGTTAAAGGTACGAATAAATGACATCCTTTGTTTTGGCTCATTAATTTGGTCAAGTCGCGTGAAAGGATAGTCAGCCGGGGTAGCTAAGAGCACAATGACCCTGCTGCGGTTGGGGGGGGGGGGGCGGTTGTGTAATTACCCAAGAACCGGTCCAGTGGCTGAGGGATTGAGAGGCGGAGGTGTCTCAGTGACCCTGTTTGGGGGAGGGTGGGGGCTGTTGCTTGGTTACCGATGACCCCGCGTGGTCAGGGTCTGAGAGCCGTGGGTGGATGATTGTCCAGAACGATTGACACGGGCAATGACGGGCAGATGGGAGATATAAAATTGTGATAAATTGCAGGTAGATATTTATGAGACACTTTGGACCAAATAATCTCCACAAGAATCGTATTGTACTCCGACCTATTATTATGTTCTGTGGGTTTGTGAGAGCAGAGGGATGACGCAATTAAATGCCGTTAATAATTATGTATACGCATGTAATGTATGTGAGCACTTGTTATAACGCCCTTTCAAGATTTCTATCTGCCGATTGGAAGGTTGCGTGTACCTTATTCATTCATTCATTCATTCATTCATTCATTCATTCATTCATTCATTTCGAGAATTTATATAGCGCCTCTTCAGGAAACCTACTCGGAGGCGCTCCCAGCCCAGCCACAGCTAAAAAAGTATAGGATTTGAGATACTTAAAAAAATGCAGGGGTAGTAATGATAATATAAATAATAAATAATTAATAGGGGGGTAGTGGGATGCAATCTCACATCCAAGTGCTCTCTGCGTGTGAGAGTGTTAACACCAATACCCTAAACCCCCAAAATTTAAGTAAATTAAAATTATTTTTTTATGTATACCGATGAATTATTCTTCTGAGTCTATAATTCAGACTTTATTTTGTGGGTATGTAATGTTGTTGTTGTTATTAATTAACTTTGCTTCTACAGTGTGTTTAAGGTGTCGCTTTTTGTGGGGTATTCTTTCTTCTTTCATTGTTCTTGAGATTTTGCTGATTCCTATCAGTGTTGTAAATTTTTCTAAACATGTTTTGTCGTCGTCGTGCTTTCTTGGCAGTGTTATTCTGTGGCTATTAGGATTCTATTTAAGGTTTTGTTTCATTCGTTGTGTCTAAATTTTGCTAGTTTTTCTATTGTTCTCCTGTGCTCATGTTGATTTGCTGTGTTGTTCTATGGTTCTTTTAGTTCTTTTCACTGTTGTTTGGTTCTGATGCCATTTATATGTGATGTAATTTATAATCTACTTGACCCTGTGCTTCATTCAAGGTCACTATCTGCCAAGTGCACGGTCATCTAACATGTTTGATCATCTGATGAGATGTATGATTATGAGGTGATTTATCATCCAATGATTTCTTGATCATCTTATGATGTTTGATCATCTTGTAATCAAAAGCAATGTTTGATCATCTGACAGTGTTTGATCATCTGACAATGTTTGTTCATCTGACAATGTTCATCTGACAGCGCCTCTGAGTAGTTTCCTTCAGGAGGCGCTATATAAATACTTGAATGAATGAATGAATGAATGTTTGATCATCTGACATTGTGTTATCTTAAAGTGACAATGGATGGTCATCTAAAGATGTTTGATAATCTGACAATACTTGGTCATCTAATGATGTGTAATCAGCTGACAATACAATATGTTATTTTAATTCGTTGTTTGATCATCTGATGATGTTTGATCATCTCTTGTTATTTGATCATCTCATGACGTTTGTTCATCTTATGTTACCTGATCATCTCATGATGTTTGATCATCTCATGATGTTTGATCATCTCATAATGTTTGTTCATCTTATGTTGTTTGATCATCTTATAATTTTTGATCATCTCATGATGTTTGTTCATCTTATGTTGTTTGATCATCTTATGTTATTTGTTCATCTTATGTTACTTGATCATCTCATGATGTTTGATCGTTTTCCAGCGACTCCGCCTTCGCAGCGTGTCCAGTTCCTGTTGGGACGAGAGGAGCTGGAGGAGGATGAAGACCGCCAGGCGCACGACATGTTCTGCGAGATGGAGGAACTACGAGCGATCGGAGACGACGGTGAAAAGGAATGGAAGGAAACGGCCAGGTTGGAGGATCTTAACACTCAGCTGCTTATGTATACAATATATATATATATATATATATATATATATATATATATATGCCTCATATATATATATGCATGAATTTTTACACTAATGCATGTTGTATATATATACCTCATATATATATATATATATATATATAAGGTATATATACATGTGGGGCGTGGTGGTGTGGGGGGTATGTTCATTGCCTTGCAGCAGAAAGGTTGCAGGTTCGAATCCACCTCAAGTCGCCACGTAGGGACCTTGGACAAGTCCTTCACTAACAATTGCTCAGCGCTTCGGCGTGAAACTCCGATGTAGTCGGGAGCGCCTCTGAGCAGAGAACTTGAAGGGTCGCTATAACAAGTATGCATACAAACAATATATATCTCATTTATATATATACCTCATGTATATTAGTGTTGCACAGTTTATATATATATACCATATATATATATATATATATGTATGTATGAGGTGGGGGTAGTAATTGAGGATGAAAGGGAGTGGACTGAAATGACTTATTTAGATGTATTTTGTTGGGTAATTGCTCATTTGATGCAATTTTACTTTGGCGTTGTTGATTATTCTCTTGGCTGGCATCCATGGTGGAATGTCAAAGTCTGTAGGTTATGGTTTCAAATCTTTACCAGGATGGTAAGATGCCTCCAGATATATTCATCTTATATTGTGGTCCAGATGCAGGAATGTTTAGTGTTTACACTAAAACTTATATGTGTGTGTATATACCGGTATGTCCATTAGGTAGGTATATAAAATCATATATAATAAATATACTATATGTAATTATATGTGCTTGGATAAACATAAATATTAATGGCAATATCGATGCATTGTATCGTATGTACATCGATGAATGTATACGTATGATTATTGACGTCTGGATTGCAACTTTTTGAACTGTCTTAGAATTACTGTTCAAGTTGTAAACAGATGTTCTGAGAAGAAAGAAGAAAGGATGTATTGCATTGGTATCGTTGTTGTTATGATTATTATTATTTATTTTTATTTTTTGATTGTCACATTATTATTATTATTATTATTATTATTATTATTATTATAGACCATAATTTATTTCCGTATCAAACTGTACAACACTAATTGGCTGTGCGTGACAAACAGTGAACGCCTGACAAACACAGGCTTAATATGCCTTTTTAATATAAAATATTATTATTATTATTACTGTTATTATAATTATTATTATTATTAATATTATTATTATTATTATTATTATTATTATTATTATTATTATTATTATGCGATTTATAAATGCCTTGATTTAATACAATACATGGGCCATGTAATATACGCTATAACGCTACCCTTTTCCACCTATTATCCCACGATAAAAAATGGATAGCGCTGGAAGTAGGAAGCAGATCGCTTTGGGCCAATTCCATCTCCATTAGCGACACATACATACATGTCTGGAGGTATTATGCCCAGGAAATCGGAGTCATGGGTCTCTGCTGACGTCATCCATTTCGTGCACAGATCCGTGGAGCCATTGCTGTTGCTGAAGGCGAGAAATTATGTCCTGATGAAAGTGCTGCCCGGGGGGGGGTGGTGGGAGAGGGGAGGGGGGCTGTAAATGATGGATTGCTTGAAGCGAAGAAACGGATGTGAAATAGATGCTGTAGGTGGTGGTGTGGTGGCAGAACATTTCGTGAATGGCCGGTGTTTGTGTGTTCCGGAAGAGTGTGGTGGGGCACGGTGGTGTAGTGGGTATGTTCGTTGCCTTGCAGTGGGAAGGTTGCTGGTGCGAATCCACCTTAAGCCGCCGCGTAGGGACCTTGGGCAGTTCTTCACTCGCAATTGCTCGGGCACTTCGGCGTGAAACTCCGATGCAGTGTCCGTGCTGTACTCGGGAGCGCATCTGTGTAGAGAGTTGAAGGGCTCTATAGGGAAAGAAATAATAAATAATCTTGAGTCTCTTTTCAATCATAGTTCGAATTTCGTTTCCTCTTCGTGGCGGAAAACAGTCCTTCACTTGCAATTGCTCGGCACTTCGGCGGGAAACTCCAATGCAGTAACTGTCCGTGCTCTACTCGGGAGCGCCTCTGTGTAGAGAGTTGAAGGGCTTTATAGAAAATAAATAAATATATAAGAGTCTCTTTTCAGTCATAGTTCGAATTTCATTTCCTCTTCGTGGCGGAAAACAGTCCTTCACTTGCAATTGCTCGGCAATTCGGCGTGAAACTCCAATGCAGTGTCCGTGCTCTACTCGGGAGCGCCTCTGTGTAGAGAGTTGAAGGGCTTTGTAGAAAATAAATAAATAAATAAGATTCTCTTTTCGATCGTAGTTCGAATTTCATTTCCTCTTCGTGGCAGAAAGCAGTAGTTTCGCTGCATTTGCGCCATTTTTATTACGAATGCAAAATCGAAAATGCTGATTAATGTGTTTGTCCCGATTTCCTTCCATGTTGTGCAGCATGCAAATTGGCAGTTGGTTTACGACTCGGCATGTAAACAAAGGTTTTCTGTTCGATTTATCTGAAAATGACACTTTCTGAGCCAGTATAAAGAAACATCTGCATGTATCCCAGATGTGATACACTCGTGGACGGACAAAATGTCCCCGGACAAAATGTCCCGGACAAAATGTCCCGGACAAAATGTCCCCGGACAAAAAGTCCCCGGACAAAATGTCCCCGGATAAAATGTCCCCGGACAAAATGTCCCCGGACAAAATGTCCCCGGACAAAATGTCCCCGGACAAAAAGTCCCCGGACAAAATGTCCCCGGACAAAATGTCCCCGGACAAAATGTCCCCGGACAAAAAGTCCCCGGACAAAATGTCCCCGGACAAAATGTCCCGGACAAAATGTCCCGGACAAAATGTCCCAGGATTAGAGTAATGTCCATACACCACCTAAACCCAGCGCATGGGCGCCTAGCAGTAGGCGCACCTACATTGAGAAAAAGAGCCTCTGTCAGAGAACCACCTTCACTAAATGCATTAAAACGAGTCATTTTGAATATAATATTATAACAGAACATTCTTAGCAAATCAACCAATTGCAAGCTGCATTTGGTTCACTATTTTAGAAGAATTCCGATTCTTGCGTCAGAAATGTACAAATTTGCCAAGGGCTCAACTATTTTTCATAGTATCTGCGTTTGTTTTACATATAGGCAGCCTTGAAGGTGTGTCCGGACCGCTCATTATTTTGATAGTTTATAAATTATCCTAATTATAAGGGTTTTTTGGTGAGACAATCGATCAGTCGAGAAATTATTTCTGGACCGTTAGCGTGAGGACGTAACTATGCAGTGGCATGACAGCCTTAGGCCCCTGGACACTCTAAAGGTTTGGGGCCCTTAAACATTAACTACACCACACTACAATGTTGCAAGACTGTTCTCTTTAGCCGTGATTGGGTCGGGAGCGCTTCTGAGTAGGTACGCTTGAAGAGGCGCTATATAAATGCCTGAAATGAATGAATGGATACACTAATATACTTTTTGCCGTCCATGTGTTACATCCTTGTGTATGTAATGTGGCACATCTGAGCAACAATATTAGACCTAACCTACATTTACATAGGCTAATTGATGACGGGGTTAACATAAGAAAATTATAATATTTCTACAGTTGCGTTTCGGAGTAGGCCTATATACACTTATAAATGTGGAGCCCCCCAACAAACTTGAGGCCAGGCGCGTCTTAATGACATCTGGGCCTACCGAGGTATTGTTTTTGAAGGCCCCACGCATGTCTTATTATGGGCCCACCATATATTAGGAATTGCAATGTTATAAACGCTGTGCTTAAGAAAGTAGGCTTACAAACTCTATGTACTGACCTGAGTCAGTTTAAGTGGCGTTACTTATGCACAAAATCAATAATATTTGTATTAGGTTTGCTGAAGCTGTAGGCCTACCTGACTTTTGAGGCACTCGATCCGACTCCGATTTGGGGCCTTCAGTTTGTAAGTTGTAAATACATGAGTTTCAGAAATAAACATACACAATAGGCATAATGAGCAGCTAAATTTCATTTGGAAACCCCTTCAACTTTAGGCCCGACCTACCGAAGTGTTCGGAGGGCCATAGCGGCACAATCCCGACCATGGACTGGGCCCAAGACGAATAAAACTTGATTCTGCACAGTCATGGCTATAATTTGAGCGGCTGGAAATACCATTTCTGGGGACAGCAACCCCTGAACGTCAAGTCCCAATAATTGGGTCTTGCTCCGATCGAAGTGTCTTTGTAATCCAGTACTCACCCCATTTTGCCACTTCGCTGCATCCTCTTAGGTCTCTGATTGGCTCGACGTCTTTGTTCCCCGCGTCAGGACCGCCATGAAACAATCCTTATCATTTGCCTGCATAGGTCCCTCTCTATGGAATGGATTATGGACTTCGCTGACATCACTTCGCTCTGTCATCCTCTCTCGTAGTCTTTCGTCATCTTTCTCTCGCCTTAAAACCTGTCTATTCTCTAGGTATTGCATGCACTGGCAACGCTTCTGAAAGTCCCTATAGCTGCTATTTAAGTATAAAGCGATGAACATAATGGTCAGTTACAATGCATTCGATTTTGTTCACAAGGGCAAGACCACCAAGCATCTCCTTTGAGATGGTGGATTCAGATGTCTTCAATTGGCAGTAGAGCTCTGCGCTGGCGACAGTGATTGGGCGACCGATATACAGGCAGTGGCCAGTGTTTAATCTAGGCATCTTCAAATGGAGGGAGAATTCCTTCCAGAAGTGACATTACCGCAGAAGAATTTGAGAAAATGATAGAATTTCCTGCTGTTTGGATTAGGAGCGGTTTCAGAACACGACCCTGGTCCACTAAGGTAGAGATTAAGAGGTTCCAATCTGCCATTCTACACAGCTATTTCACATGGTGGCTGTCTTCAGGTGAGGGCATTGTCGAACAAGACGGTCCATCTTGGACGTAGGCTTAGTCTCCCACACGGACGCAGTCTAGCGTGATACTGCAGCCACACAAAATCCCATCAGGCCGGCGATGCGTCGTTTAGGTGGGGACCGGACATTTCCTCTGGACATGTTCCCGGACTTATTCCCCGACAATTACCCCCGGACGTCACCCCCATTTTGACTAGGAAATTTTCCCACCTCTCCCGGGCAACTCTACATATGGCACGTTAAGTTTAAAAACGGATGCCTTGAAGTAAACGATCACTCAGTATTCGTTAATAACTGAAAGTCATATGAAACGATACATGTTTACAATAAACAAAGACCTTATGCGACGTGGTGTAGGGACATCACTTTTACCCTGCGACTTTCCGTCGAGGGACATTTTGTCCGGGACATTTTGTCCGGGGACATTTTATCCGGGGACTTTTTGTCCGGGGACTTTTTGTCCGGGGACTTTTTGTCCAGGAACATTTTATCCGGGGACTTTTTGTCCGGGGACTTTTTGTCCGGGGACTTTTTGTCCAGGGACATTTTATCCGGGGACGTTTTGTCCGGGGACATTTTATCCGGGGACTTTTTGTCCGGGGACTTTTTGTCCGGGGACTTTTTGTCCGAGACATTTTGTCCGGGGACATTTTGTCCTAGCACCGATACACTCGCTTCCCATCGTTGTATTGTACCATATTTATATATTTACAAAGCGCCTCTCACAGTACGCACCAGTCAGAGGTGCTCCAAGTGCACGAGAGACCCAGAGAAAAGAGACAGCGGAAAAATGTGCTTTGGATGAAGTTGTGAAGTGGATTTTTTTCAGGGTCATCTTGTTGTCTTGTGCTTCATTTGTTGTCTCTGCTCCAGCTTACATATCAGGAACTCTGTGTTCCAGTTTCATGACAGCCTGGTCGGCAATGGCGGATACAGAATTTTTTTATTGGGGGGGGGGGCAAAATTTAGGGTCTTGGTCCAAGGAAAACAGTTCGTCCGAGTTGCCGAAAAACCTGATGACCTTTTTTTAGTCATCTGCCTCAAATTTCCCAAAAAAGAGACCTCGTCATAGTTTGCGAACCTCATGGGTGTGGAGGATGGACATACGGAGCTACTCACGGGGGGGGGGAGGGCACATCAACTTTCCGGGCCAGAATAGAAATTAAGAAATTTCTGAATGGGGGGGGCGTGGCTATTTTGGCCCCCTGGATTCGCCCCTGCTGGTTGGTGGTAGTTGCGCTCTGCTACCTGTGGAGATATGCAGGTGTCGTGCTCTTGCTCTTCATCCAGTGCCCATCCTACTTTATCATGCATTGGACCATCTTTGTGGAACAGAACAGTCTTTTCCATTGCATTTCGCCTGCATACTGTTGCACTTGGCCTTGTGTGGAAAACTGTCTTTTAAACTGTCTTACAACTCATTTGTGTTGAGTTTGAAAAGTCAGCACCTTCATGAGATACTTAAAAGATACCATTTTAATGTCTTGATATATAATTATGTATTCATGAATTATAATTCATAAAGCATTGCATACAGTGTACACTCGTGCGCAAATATATATTATTGTTTATTTATTTACTAGGAGGACTTATATAGCGCCCCTTCAAGACTACCTACTCAGATGCGCTCCCGACCCCAACTTCGGCTAAATAGGACAGTCTTAAGGCTAGCCAGGAAAATTATGATGTAGTGTTCCCTGGGCACTATAGGCGAGATGGCACAGAAAGCCCATTCCAGGTGACAGAGCCAACGACCAAGAAAGCTCGGCGTTGCCTTGCGTAGATCCCCCGAGTGATGGACAAGAAGCTCAGCCTCAAAATTGCGTCAATATCATGTATGCTACCAGTGTTCGTCTCGCCATATTTCTGTCACGGTGTCACGACCGTATATCGTCAGTTTTTGCCATTTTTCTGCCGCTGTTTTTCACCGCTTCTGTCTCCATTTTGTGACTCTATTCTCGACTGCATTCTGCGGCCGCCTCGGCCACCTGCTGACGTTTTATGTCATCATAAAGTCTGTCAATTTGTGGTGCCTACATTCCTCCATTTTCTGCCACATTTTCCTTCCATTTTCTGCCACATTTTCCACGTCCTTTTCACCTCCGTCTTCTGTCATAAACTGTTGTAAGTTTATATAATTATATCCGAGACAGAGACGTTGATAGATTACTCAGGACTCCGCTTTAGTGGAAAATATTCTGCTGTGAGATTGGAATTTTTCATGGAAGCTGGGACAGAGAGAGAGAGAAACCCAGATGAACACACAGAGCGAGGCAGGCACGCAGAGGCAGAAAAACAGAGACAGAAACAAACACAAACAAGACAAAAGCAGTGACACACTCGCACCTAGACACACTCACACACAGACACACACACATAGACATACACGCACACATAAACACACACACACACACACACATAGACACAGACACAAATACACACGCACACACAGACACACACGCACACACACACGCACACTTAGACACAGACACACATACACGCGCACACACACATAGACGCACACCACACATAGACACACCCACATGGAGATACAGACGTATACAAAGGCAGAGAGGTAGACGAAAACAGATAATCACAGTCAGGTGGTTACATTTATAACCGCCAACGCAGGAAATGCCCTTTTTCCTTCACCACGTTCCTTAACTGGTCGTAAAATCGCAATTTGTCCAAATGGTCAGACGCATTAAATCTCTCGCATTAAATCTCTCGTAGGAAGACACGTTTACGGCTCATTGACGGGTCATCAGTCGACTCTTGCTCAACCTGTGAGGCTCGCTGCTCAGTGTGTGTTGGTCTGAGATGCTCAATGTGCTCGAACCTTTTGCCAGTTCTTAAAGCATTCTTAAGTTTTATTATTTATGATAATTTTCGTGATACTGTATGTATGTGTATATATACATGCATACACACATACATACATACATACATACATATATGTATATATATATTTCATGAAACATTCCCAAAGTCACCTATGTCGCACTTGTTTAGAACTCTCTGGCTGCTACGTTAAGCGTCTTCATTAGGTTATTGTTAGGGCGCTATATAAATGTCCATAGGCCTATACATACCGGCACATGCATGCATACATATGTGGGGCGCGGTGATGTAGTGGTGGCGTCGTTGCCTTGAAACCGGAAGGTTCGAGGTTCGAATCCACCTCAAGCCGCCGCGTAGAGACCTTGGGCAAGTCCTTCACTCGCAATTACTCAGCGCTTTGGCGTGAAACTCCGATGCAGTGTCCGCTCTGCATTCGGGAGCGCCTCTGAGTGGAGAAAGCTTGAAGGGGCGCTATAACAAGTGCACATACAAACATACATACATACATACATACATACGATACATTTTGAGATTTGAGATCAATGGTTTCTACCTGAGATTTGATTAGATTAGATTAGATTTTATAATAGATTTGGTGCTAGTGATTTTGCTGTTTCAGGTGTAGAGTGTAGACGTTGGAATGTTGTTGTGGTTGTAGATGGATAAAGTTTGAGGAGGACGTGGAGGAGGGAGGCGAGCGATGGTCGAAGCCACACGTTGCCACGTTGTCACTGCACTCGTTGTTCGAGCTGCGGAAGAGCATCATGACTGGAACCGTGATGCTCGATACGGAGGCGACGAACATGACGCAGGTCGCAGGTGAGTCGTTGGTTATGAGGACGATCCGGTGGTTGATTGATTTGATGAGCAGGTTGGTTGGTTGGCAGTTTGGTTGGTTGGGTGAACAGGTGGTTGGTTGGTTGGTGAACAGGTATCTAGTTGGTTATTCGAATGAACAGGCAGTTGGTTTATTTGATGAACAGGTTTATTGGTTGGTTGGTTTGGTGGAAAGGTTGGTTGGTTGGTTGGTTGGGTGAACATCACTGAACAGGTGGTTGTTTGTTCAGTTGAGCAGGCATGCGATTTGGTTATGTTTGGTGAACAGTCACGGTGAATTATATATCATCTTCATTTATTATTAGTTCACACTGACACACCGCATGGTATGATTGCCTTATAATGGATTCACCTCCACCCACTCTGCCTGGGACTCTCCTTTCTGGATCGCTATCTACATCTTTCCCTCTCTCACTCCACTCTCCTCTCCTCTCTCCATCTGTCTGTCTCTTTCTCTCGCTGCCTCCCCTCGCTTCCTCGCTCCCTCCCTTTTTTTCTCTTGAGGGTTGTCGCACTGAAGCACTGCTGAATGACCACAGCTATGCTATTGAACAGTGGTTCCCAAGCCGTGGCCCGCGGACCAAAAGTGGCCCGCCAGGTCTAAAAAAATTGCCCTCATCTCTCAAAGAATTTTAAAAAATATGGAAAATGACAATTTGGACAGGATAGAACACATAATTATTTTCTATTACGAGTTATTTTATTTTGACGTCTATAAATAACATCAAACATTCTATTTTGAATCAATTATAACAATTTTATGTGCTTTTAGTTAATTGAATTTTAGCTTTGTGTCCCCCTAACGTCCTTCAACTAAGAAAAAGTGGTCTTCGTATCCTCCAACTTAGAAAATGTGGCCCTACAGTCAAAAAAGTTTGTTAACCACCACATGCACCAGACTCAAGACTATAGAAGTTACTAATCTACATATTTCCCTCTCTCACTCCACTCTCCTCTCCTCTCTCCATCTGTCTGTCTGTCTCCCTCCCTCCCTCCCTCCCTTCTCTTCCTCGCTCCCTCCCTCTTTTTCTCTTTGGGGGTTCTCCCACTGAAGCACTACTGAATGACCACGGCTATGCTATAGAAGTTACCAATCGCATGACATTACATCTGGGCATAGGCGCAACCACCCTATGGGACCCACGGGACACGTCCCCCCCCAACTTTTAAGTGGTCCCCTAACTTTATTATTATGGTCCCCCAACTTTTAGGACGTGATTCATTTGGTCCCCCAACTTTTAGGACGTGATTCATTTGGTCCCCCCAACTTTAAGGACGTGATTCATTTGGTCCCCCCAACTTTTAGGACGTGATCGCACCTATGCATCTGGGCACTGCTTCTTTTTTTGGCAGAGCTTGTCCTCGACCACATGGTGGCGTCGAAGCAGTTGGAGGAGGAATGTCGAGAGACGGTTCAGGACGCGCTTCTGTCGCGCCACCGTCACCAGCATCAGAAGAAGGAGAGCAAGGGACTTCCGATGATCCGGTCGCTCGCAGACATCGGTCGGAAGGCGTCGGAGAAACGGATCGAGGGAATGAGAGGCAAGTCAATGTCCGTGTCTTAGTTGGGTAGAGCAGATTCTGAGTGATTCAGTTGATTAGTTTAATAGTTACTGCTTAATGATGCTGTATGTTTTTGTGTATGTGTATGTATGTATGTGTGTGTGTGTGTGTGTGTATTTGTGTATGGGTGCGTGTATGTGCGTGTATGTGCGTGTGTGTGTGTGTGTGTGTGTGTTTAATGGACTATAGCTGAATCATTCCTCGCTGAGCTTAAAGCTGTTTTTTATTGTGTGCCGGAGTCTGGAGCACCTCTGAGTAGTTTCCTTGAAGGTCGCTGTATAAATTACCAAATGAATGTATGTATGTATGTATTTATTGCTGTACATAATATGTGTGTGTGTGTGTGTGTTTATATGTTTGTGTATTGTTTCTGTGGGCATTGTATGAAAGTGCATGTATAGATGGGTATTTATATGTTTGTTTGTTTGTATGTGCACTTGTTATAGCGCCCCATTCAAGCTCGCTACTCAGAAGCGCTCCCGATTGCAGTGCTGACACTCAATCAGAGTTTCACGCCAAGCGCTGAGCAATTACAAGTGAAGGACTTGCCCAAGGTCCCTACGCGGCGACATAAGGTGGATTCGATCCTGCAACCCTCCGGCTGCAAGGCAACGAACACATACCCACTACACCACCGCTCCCCGCACTGTGTCTGCATACATGTCTGTGTTTTTAAGTGCGCTTGTCAGTTTGATAATGCATCTTAACGAACCTATCAGATCTGTTGATTACAGAGAACTTTAAATGATCTTGATCCTGATAAATTGTGATAAGGATATCAATGGTGACTGATGGTGTCAATATAAACGGTTATCTCTGTGTGCTAAGAGCTGATTGCACTGTATACAGGTGCCAAATGTTTTTGAGCGATTGCCTTACTAACGTTAATTTGCAGGACCTTTGCTTCACCTCCCTTCGCTGGCCAATCTGTGTGTACCCTAAACAAGTATGCATGGCAAGAAGAGTTGTGTGGCATTACCTGCTGATTGAGAATCCCTCTCTAAAATTTGGAGATGTGTTTACAAGCTAGTGAGAGAGAAATGGTATAGTAGCTTATGAGGTATAGATTGTAGTACTTAGCTTATTAGTAGTAGTAGTTGCAGTTCAACGTCACTGTGTGGTAACAAAGACCATTAGCGACGCCCTCCTCCTTTATCCAGGCTTGGGACTGGCACAGAGTGCGCGACCAGTGGTGGAGATAGTAGCTTAGTAGCTTATTGGAAATGGTATAGTAGCTTATAAATGAGAGAGTAAATGATTGTTGCTTATGAGAGATAAATAATAGATTATGAGGCAGAAGTGGTAGTAGCTTATGAAAGAGAAATGATAGTTAAAGGTTATGTTACAATTTCTCTACTCATTTGGAATTGTATGCTTAAATGGACTTACGGCACTGCTGTGGTTACATATTGATAAAATACATTACACAACGTTGTGCAAGGATCTAATCAGAGGTAGCTGACTGTAGACGTTATGGATGCACTTATATGAGTGTGAATCAGAGGCAAGAAGGTTCTGGCTTGGCAGAGTAGTGAGTTGCAAAGACCCTGTGGCCAGAACAGAGATCTATGCATTGGGTGGTGTATGGCAGGCAGCTGTAATAGTAGGAAAATACCCATGGGCAAAAGCGAAACCTAGTACCAAATTGCATCTATAGTACAATCCAATACATGTGCAAGTTGTGCTAACATAAAGCATGATCCTTTATATCCTACAATCATACGCAGTTGTAATTTGAAAATGCCTCCCTACAAAGTTTGACAACGCGGTCAAACACCTGCGGAAGCCGTAAACAGGGCAAAGAGGTAATAATATAGTGGAAAAGGTGAGTTTTAGTGAAATACACATTATGCTTCTCATAGGCAATACTATCAGTTCTTGATAGATACAAGAAGGGGAAAACCAATGTATTTACTGGGGTCTTGGAACTGACACCTCGACCTGGACAGGAGTGAAATGTTTTAGGGCAACATGCATCAATTCAGTTTGAGAATTGCCAAGGGTGTTGTGGGGGTTCAACCCCCCTACCTAGTCTTTCTTAGAACCCCAAAGTAAAGTCCTCATTGCATACCCAAGTCCGCGCAAATCAACGTTTGACCCCCCCCCAGTTATTTGTCTACAGTGATTCTCATGCTGTGTTTCACCAGCAGATGGTCTAAGCCATTGTGGGACAAGAACCCCTATTGGGTAAGCCATGGCTAAATTTCAATTCAATTCAGTTTATTTCCTGAATAGACCACAGAAACAATTATGGCTGTGAACAAAGAATATTGAACATTTTTTGTGTTTTAATCATGGGGGGAGGAGACCCAGAAAGGATGGAGAATCCCGCTAATAGGGCCACCCAATAATCATAAAAATTATATAAAACACAATATTAGCGGCGCGTACAGCCAGCCAATTCAATACGATTGCAGGAACCTACAAGATCATTTTATGGGTGAACATTGTACCCAATGTGTTGAGATCACCCCATCTAATCGTGTACGCTTGGTGTTACTGTGTATAGCGGCTCGGTCATTCTGTACAACGGAAAGGCAGCTGGGCGATTCTCTCAAAGGTAACCTGACACAAATTCACTAGTTGCCTGACCCAGTTTACGGCTGGTTTGACGGCGGCGTGCCCCCCATCCCCTATGCATGATCTTGCTTTTCATATAACACAGAGCTCTGCATGCGTGATTGCCTGTTTCATTGACTGACTGGCTGGCTGACTGACTGACTGACTGACTGACTGACTGACTGACTGACTGACTGATGACTGACTGCCTGACTGACTGACTGACTGACTGACTGACTGACTGACTGGCTAACTGTCTCTTCTTGGCTGGCATGCTCACTCAGTTGCTGGCTGACTGACTGACTGACTGACTGACTGGCTGACTGACTGGCTGACTGACTGACTGGCTGGCTGACTGGCTAACTGTCTCTCCTTGGCTGGCATGCTCACTCAGTTGCTGGCTGGCTGACTGACTGACTCTTTGGCTGGCTGCATGAAATCTGTTAAACTTGCTGAACTTTGACCTTATTCAAATGTGGGCAAGCTATCCGGGATTGCTCTGACGCCTGACCCTGACCATGGATTGGGACTGATCTTTGACGTTTGACCTTGTTCTGGTACAGTATACCATATAGACAGACAGGGCCATCAATGACCTGAACTTTGACCTACCCTTCATGAGCAGAAACCAGTCTCCAATCTCTGGCCTAATTCTACATGGGAGAGCAAAGGCCACAGGAGACCATAGAATCTTTGGACAGTTTTGTTGGTGCTTTTTTCTGAGGACGATTGCCCTGGTAGTGGGTGGTGGTGTAGAGGTGGTGGGCGCACTGGGCGGTGGTCTGTGAAACGGTGATGATGATGATGATGATGATTATGATTATGATGATAATGGTTGTTGTGTGCAGTGGTGATGGCAGTATTTCTGATTATCCAGCATTAAAAACATCATCATTTTGTTCTGGTAATGATTACTTCATCCTGACTTGTTACAAATGAATCCACCATAACACTTGTTATGAATCCACCATAACACTTGTTGTGAATCCACCATAACACTTGTTATGAATCCACCATGACACTTGTTATGAATCCACCATAACACTTGTTGTGAATCCACCATAACACTTGTTGTGAATCCACCATAACACTTGTTATGATGAATCCACCATAACACTTGTTATGAATCCACCACAACACTTGTTATGAATCCACCATAACACTTGTTATGAATCCACCATAACACTTGTTATGAATCCACCATAACACTTGTTATGAATCCACCACAACACTTGTTATGAATCCACCATAACACTTGTTATGAATCCACCATAACACTTGTTATGAATCCACCATAACACTTGTTATGAATCCACCACAACACTTGTTATGAATCCACCATAACACTTGTTATGAATCCACCATAACACTTGTTGTGAATCCACCATAACACTTGTTATGAATCCACCATGACACTTGTTATGAATCCACCATAACACTTGTTGTGAATCCACCATAACACTTGTTATGATGAATCCACCATAACACTTGTTATGAATCCACCACAACACTTGTTATGAATCCACCATAACACTTGTTATGAATCCACCATAACACTTGTTATGAATCCACCATAACACTTGTTATGAATCCACCACAACACTTGTTATGAATCCACCATAACACTTGTTATGAATCCACCATAACACTTGTTATGAATCCACCATAACACTTGTTATGAATCCACCATAACACTTGTTATGAATCCACCATAACACTTGTTATGAATCCACCATAACACTTGTTATGAATCCACCATAACACTTGTTATGAATCCACCATAACACTTGTTATGAATCCACCATAACACTTGTTATGAATCCACCATAACACTGAATTGAAACTGTCGCACGATTACTGAAATGGATCTGAAGCGTCATATAAATTGCTATTGTTATTATTATTATTATTATTATTATTATTATTATTATTATTATTATTTATTATTATTATTGTTATTATTATTATTATTATAAAACATTTATTTCTTTAAAAAACTGAGAAACTCATTTACAGACTAATGAAGCTGATCATTTTCAGCATTAAGTGATGCTGTCATTCAGTCCTAGCCTCTCAATTATTATTGTTATCATTATTATTGTTATTGTTATTATTATTATTATTATCACGAAATATTATTGTTATCATTATAAACCATCATTTATTTTCGTTTCAAACTGTGCAACACCAACTGGTTGTGCGTGATGAACAGTGAACGCCTGACAAACACAGGCATAATATGCTAATTGTTTCCCACAACTAAGATTAATGTATATTAGTAAGATCAGTCGTCATCGACTCCGGTGAGTTGTGCGAATGTGCCCCTGAAGGCTATGGCATTAAATCTCTGGGTGCAAATAGACAAACGTTACTTTGTTATGATTGTTATTGCTATTTTTTATTATTATTATTATTATTGTTATTATTTGCTTTCCATTAATTCATAATTAGCCAGCTGGTCACCATCTTATGCAATTCAAGTTATGCTGTTTTTGGATATTTGATCAAGCCTGGTTAATCTCTATAGGCGGAAGATGTTTTATGATTGAGCCAACTTGATCTCTGCAGGCGGGAGATATTTAATGATTAAGCCTTTAATAAATCTCTGTAGATAAAAAATGTTTGATTATTAAGCCTGATAAATCTCTGTAGATTAAAATGGTTGATGATCAAGCCTGATAAATCTCTGTAGGAGGCAAACACATCGTGAGATTTTGCTTGATAAAAGAAGTAGGAGCAGGTAAACCAAATTCACTATAAGCATTAAGCAGGTTATACCGTTATAGTCACGTAAGAGTTTTGTTTATGGTTTAATTTTGGTAAGTTAGTCAAGTCTTAACGATTTTTGGCACCAACATGTTTCGTTTTCGACAAGAAAATTCGTCTTTGCATTGTTCATATGTACATGTATATAGGGTGCTAAGTACTTATTGTTGAGTGCCTGCAGCTTGGTGTAATAATAATTTAATAGCCCATGCATTGTTAAGTTAATATCAGGTGGACTACAGGACTGATACGGTGGTTGATGTGTAAGAGGTCGTATCATGTAATGTTCAGAGGTGTAATCAAGCAAGGTGTAATTATAGGTGATAGGTAGTTAATCAGAATAGGTATACAGAGATATGACGTGACATATTGTTGTGGCAGGATGCTATGCTGGATGTGCCTTGACAGCAGAATTGACAGACAGACAATGAACTTTGATGTCAGAGATAAGAGACCACCTTATGATTATTGACCACCTTATGACCATTTGACATGACCATCTTATGACCATTTGATCATCTTATGACCATTTTGATCATCTTATGGCAATTTTTGACCATCCTGTGACCATTTTTTAAAATCTTTTGACCATTTGACCATCTTATGACCATTTTACCATCTTTTGACAATCTTATGACCATTTTACAATGTTATGACCATTTTGACCATCTTTTGACCATTTTACCATCTTTTGACCATCTTATGACCTTTTGACTGGTCATCATATGACCATTTTACCATCTTTTGACCATTTTACCATCTTATGGCCATTTGACCATCTTATTATCAACTCGATTTTAGCTGCACTTAGTTCCGTAATTCAATGTAGAAATAGCGCCTATCTATCCACTGGTTGTTTACAGCTTGTGATGAAAGCAGTGACCGATCCAAGCGTTATTCGTCCGGTAATCGGTCAGTTAACGTCTGTCATTTCGTGGCGAATCGTCGTACAATCATGAATCTATTTAAAGGACAACGACGATTATTGATTGTCGGCATTGTCAGAGGCACTGATGTTGGCAGTGGCTCCTCTCCTGCTGCCACTCTCTCGTTGCCCCCCTCCTCTGCAACCTGACAGCGTCTGCCTCCTCCGCCACTGACAACCCGTGGACTCCTTTATGATGGCTTGCGGACACCGCGTTAATTGTAGTGCATGGACGTCTGTAGCAGTAGCAATGGAGCTGACGGTCGATTGGCTGTTGGATGATTTGCATTGAGGGCCTGACTGGACATCTAGTGCCCGGCACTTGACCTAATACATCACCCGGATGACCGTTCGGTTTTATTCATTATTAACTTGCTGGGGTGCACGGCGTTGCCCGTGAAATTTCTGTTTTTGCCCCCACCTAGCCTCAACTCGCCCTCTGGTGAGGGGTTCCCCACCAGCCCCAGCCCTGCCATATCCGGAGTTGACCGGTAAATTTCGGGTTTTCACTCCATAACCCGTTTCAGAGCCTTTCTTGGGACAGACATACTAACAGAAGGACAAACTTTCAGATTCAGAGTAGATCTATAGGTTAATTAATTCAGGAGTTTTTGTGTAACTTCCTTTCAAGAAATCTGTCTAAAGAATCATCTCCCAGGTCGAGGGAACGAGTAACAGTTTTCGGATGCAACGGTTGTTCACACGCAGTTGCCGTTTTCAAGACGTCTATATGACCGTTGCCATGGAAACGAGTGACGTCAGCGGTGGCGATGACTTCTATGTGATGCCAGTCCATGTCTGGAGCTGCATGCGAAATGCTGTCCTGCTGGCATTGCCCCACTCCACCCCCATGGCTGTATATGGCATGTAGTATATGCAGATGTCTGCTGCTTCCTCCACTTCCACTGTCTGTCTGTTGCTGGCCGGTAACTGGCTGACAGCTGCAGACGATGGGAGAATGGTGTGATGTGGATGATAACAATTACCATTCTTATGGTGGCATTGCTGCTGCTGCTGCTGCTGCTGCTGCTGCTGATGATGATGATGATGATAATGATGACGATGATGGTGATGGCGGCGACGATGAAATGATGATGATGATGATAACGACGACTATGATGGTGATGCAAGTGATGATGATGATGACGATGATGATGACGATGACGATGATGCAGTTGGTGGTGATGGTGTTGATTTGTTATTATTATCATTATTGTTTTATTTAATTTTTATTTTTTTACATGCCCTGAGGTACTTCGTCCCCCCCCCCCCCAGGGACTTAGAATTTGTAAAAGCAATACATGTATCTATTCTGGAACAATTACACCTCATCCATTTATTTTATTATTTCCTTGCCCTGAGGTACTTCATATCCACGGGGACTTTGAAATTATAAAGCAACATCTCTATTTTTTGAAGACTGAGTTCGACTTTGCGTTAAGCAGAAGGGTGTTTAAGTTTGAACGAGTACATAACAGTAGTATTTAAATTGTTGGTGGCTTGTTTTGTTTGAGTTGAATATTAATTGCAAGACTAGAATAAAGTTGGTAGTTAAGTTATTTTCAGGGTTTATCTGGCTGCACTTGTTTTGTTTGAATAAATTCCGATGCTTACTAACGAACAGTCTGTTGTTTTTACTAACCGAATGCCGTTCTGTTAGCTAACTCACAGAATGCTGCTGTGTTAGTTTGCTGACAGAATACTCTACTCTTAGTTTAGTAGAATGACAGTTTCTTATGTTGTGAATGTGCTGCTGTTAGTGCTGTATTGTGTTAAATGTTAAATGATGTAACGAACATGGTGATGTACATGGCACTTTACATGGTACTGTACATGGTACTGTACATGGTACTATACTACTATACATGGTACTATACATGGTACTGTGCATGGTACTGTGCATGGTAATGTACATGGTAATGTACATGGTAATGTACATGGTAATGTACATGGTACTGTACATGGTACTGTACATGGTAATGTACATCATTGCAGTTCTATTAGTTAGAACTTTCAGCTCATCTCAAGAGATTCCAGTCTAATGGAAAACAGAAAGAATGATGTAACTCACACAGTTGCTTAAGACCTTTCTCTTTAGCTGTGGCTGGGCTGGAGCGCCTCTGAGTAGTCTTCTTGAAGGGACGCTATGCAAATTTTCGGAATGAATTAATGAATTCATACATACAGTACATGCATGCATGCATACATACAATGTCATACATGCATACATACATACATACATACATTCATACATACATACATACATACATACATACATACATACATACATACATACATACATACATACATACATACATTTGCATGCTACATGCGCATACAATATCACAAATGCTTGCATGCATGCTATATATATCAGCTACAGGCAAACAGTTTTGTGTTCTGTTAGTTTTGTACCGAGAGCTCTCTCTATTAGCCGTTCGTGTCGCCGCTAATGTGGTCTGTCGATCTGCAATGAAACGAATTTAACGGTCGCCATAGTAACGCAACCAAAGTCATTACCTGTCTTCTGATCTTTGTCGACCTGTCTCTCAGACCTCGCAGCCCGTCCAGCTCTTCGGCGATGGCCGGGGGGTGGGGGGCTTTTGGCTCCGCGAGCTCACACTTCTATCAGACAGCGCTGAGACTTTCGATTGTGGGCTCCCGCTATCTCACATCAGCATTGCCATTGGTGCCTAGGCTGAATTCCTCCGCTTTTCTGTTAGTCGCCCAACTCCTTCTTTGTTTTAGCTGCGACTGAACTGGGAGCGCCTCCGAGTAGATCTCTCTTGAGGAGGGACTAGATGTGAATTCTCAGAATGAATTAATCAATGCACGTTGGTGAATGGAACAGCCATGGACCCAGTGGAAGAGGAGACACAGCTGGAGAGATGGAGAATGTTCTCCTATTACACAACTGGAGAGACGGAGAAGATTCTCTTATTAAAGAGACTGGAGATGACTTTTGAAGGTCAATCTTCGAGGATGAGGCTGCTGCATGGTCTGGCTGCCAACTCGCTCGCTTGCTCGTCTGCATATATGTCAGGAGAATTATCCCATACATCTAGTTGTTTAGTCCCTATCTACCTTTCCATTGCTGGCTTCGAAAGGCCATGCTGAGGTCGTTTGAAGGTCGCGTTTACGGATGCGTGGGTCACCCGTGGAGGCGTATATCTCTCTGGATTGCTGCCGACCCATGACATTTCTTATTGTGGTAGAGGAGGGGGGAATCAGCCATGTTAATGATCTACTGTTGGCACATTCGACAGTAGTAATTGGTTTATTTATCTCTATTTTTAACAATTTTTAGTGTGTGAATTGTGATTAATTAGTGGCCAAGGAAGTAGGGATAGTACATGAGGGATTTTCTGGAATAGCGGCCGACTCATTTACCTGTGTTAATGTTACTTTTATTTTTGTATTTGTCGTGAATGTATGATATTATTGTGTAAATAATACTGATGTGTCATGCAAGTCAATAAACATTAAAAAAACCACATTTTAATCTGTTTATATGTGTGTGCATTGCGGACGTTTAGAGAACGTAATGAAGGCCAACCAGAGTTCCGGCTTCCTCGTTTCTGGGGGCGCCAAGCCGTCGTCCAAAGACTTACCCGGAGATGTGCCACGCAACCAGAGTTCAGCTGACGTCAGTGATATATCGACGCACAAGGTCAGGCTCTACTCTACTGATGACTATTTTACCACCTCATATGGTTCGCTTGACCATACCCCGCTTTACCACCTGATGACCATTTTACCACCTTATGACCATTTTGCCACATTATCACCACTTTAGGACCCAATGACCATTTTACCACCTGATGACCATTTTACCACCTTATGACCATTTTATCACTTTATGACCATTTTAGGACCCAATGACCATTTTACCACCTGATGACCATTTTACCACCTTATGACCATTTTACGACTTTATGACCATTTTAGGACCCAATGACCATTTTACCACCCAATGACCATTTTACCACCTTATGACCATTTTACCACTTTATGACCATTTTAGGACCCAATGACCATTTTACCACCTTATGACCATTTTACCACATCATGACCATTTTAGGACCCATTGACCATTTTACCACCTTGTGATGATTTATCACCTTGTGACCATTTTACCACCTTATGCACTTTACCACCTAATGACCATTTCACCACTCAACGCCTCAGTCAATGGATTTAAAACCAATTGCTCAGTGTGTATCAGGCAGTGATAGTTCATGCACATATGTGATTGATTGATTGACTTATTGACTGACTGATTGATTGATTGATTGATTGATTGATTGATTGATTGACTGATGTTCCAATATCACCTTTTGTACAACTTCCTGTTTTCCGATCCCAACTTTCCGTCTTTTGCGTACACTGAGGGTACACAGCAATTTCTTTGTGTTGTGCTATTTTACTTGTTCAAAAAACTAAAAGTAATAAGCCTTGGCGAATAGAGACTAAATTAAACTGAAACTAAAATGTATATGATAATAATAATAGTATTTATAATAATAATAATAATAATAATAATAATAATAACAATAATAATAATAATAATAATAATAATAATAATAATAATAATAATTATAATTATAATTATAATTATAATTATAATAATAATAATAATTAGTAATAGTAATAGTAATAATAATAATAATAATAAAAATAATAATAATAATTATAATAATTACGACAATTTATGTGTCACCGTAACACAGCCCATGCCGTTACAAGGGCACCTAATGTACTAAGACATTCCATACCTGTTGCTGATCTAAAATACTGCTTACCACATAGCGTGACTGGTGTTGATGTCCGCTAAGAAGAGCATGTACGGATACACCTGTAAACTAATGATAGCTAGACAAATCGTCAATAACAAGTATTGAACACACTGTAAACATCCACACCATCTGTCAACCGTCGCAGCAATTCTAGTTTGGTTGGCTACACGTGTTGGCCTGGACCCGCCATGGATGAGTCCTTCTTTTCTAGTTTACTGTGGTTTAACTCCGCCACTGGTTGCACTCTGTCAGTGCCAGTCCCAAGCCTGGATAAAGGAGGGCGTCGCTAATGGTCTTTGTTATCACACAGTGGCGTTAAACTGCAAATACTACTACTACTACTGTGGTTTGTTTTTCGACCTGACGTATAATTAGTTCTAAATGACTTTTAAATTCAATTCGTTTTATTACTCACAGTTCAAACAATGAACATATGAAAGTTACACAGCAAACAACAATGTAGGGATACAGCAGAAGGACTCAGAAGGGAACACATGGGCGGAGACTTGCGGGGGGGGACGAAAACGAGCGGGGAAGGAATGACGCGTGATTTTGGCGGACGAATGGCTGAGTTGCCGACGAAATTTTCCATCTTTTGCTGGCAAAAATTTCTGACGTCCTTTTTTTAGTCATCCATCCGAAATGTTGATGAAAAAAACAAATTTTTTCTATTTAAAAAGACATTGCCTCATTTGTTCGAAGATCTCTTCTTCTAACGTTATATCCTCACAGTGCGTTTCGTGAAGTGTGTACGTGTCCTTACACTTAACGATTGGGGGGGACAAATGCATGGGCCGTCCCCCCACCACATCCATTGAGGGACCGTTCCCCCCTAAGTCTCTGCCCATAGAAGGGACCAAGGTCCGGCTTATTTAGGACCGCCTATATGTATCATGAATAGAATATACAATGGCAAATGATAGACATTTACAAATAACTGCACTATGGCGTATAAACAGAATCACATTGTAAAAGAAATACAAAAGATTCTTAACTAGCAAAGAATTACGAAAAACCTTGGCTAGTTCACAAAGACGAAAAGCCTTAACTATAATAGAGAAAGGCAAAGTAGAAAACGAATTAATTAGTAAATCAAAATATCATAATTATGTTATTTTTATTATTATGATCAATCAGGTTGACTTTAGCATCATGTAGACTGGCACAGAGAAAGTACCTTTGTTAGTTAAGTTCTAATCCAGCGGTTCGCAACCCGTGGCCCGCAGGCCAAAAGTGGCCCGCCTGGCGTACAAAAATGGCCCTCAGCATCTCAATGAATTAAGAAAAATATATGTAAACATTGACAGTTTGGACATGATAGAATATATTATTCTTTTCTATTACAAATTATTTTATTTGGACGTTAATAAATCGCAGCAAAATAGATGTTTGGTGCGATTTATTAACGTCCAAATAAAATATTTTGATTCAATTGTAACAATTTTATGCGCCTTTAGTTAATTAAATTTTAGCCTAATGTCTTTCCACTAAGAAAAAGTGGCCCTCGTGTCCTCAAACATAGAAAAAGTGGCCCAACAGTCAAAAAAGGTTGGGAACCACTGTTCTAGTCTAATCTGATCTGATCAGTTCTAGTCAGTTCTAATCTAATCAGTTCTAATCTGATCGTTTCTTACTACAATCAACTCAAATCTTTCTTGATCTAATCTACTTTTGTTTGACAGACGCAGTACAACGAGCATTTCCTGAAGAAGATTCCGGCCGGTGCTGAGGCGACGAACGTTCTGGTCGGCGAAGTGGAATCGCTGACGCACGAAATCATGGCGTTCGTGCGTCTGCAGAAGGCGGTCATGCTTCCCGATCTGACGGAAGTCGCTGTACCGACCCGGTTCATCTTCGCGCTGCTTGGTCCACCGGGAAACCAGCAGAAGTACCACGAGATCGGAAGATCCATCGGAACTCTCATGTCGGACGAGGTACAGGCGGGGTGGTTGAAGGTGTACTGTGTGTGCGGGTGGGTGTGTGTGAGCGTGGGTGTGGGCGTGTGTGTGTGTGCATTTTTGTATGTGTACATGATTCTGTGTGCATGTATACCATACTATACCGTACATGATTCTGCTAGGTTGATGGTGTAGTAGGTGTGGTCGTGCGTGTGTTTGGGTGGATGTATGTTTGTATGTTATGTAGAAATGAATGTATATATGTATGTGTGCTTGTATTTATGTCGCCCTGCCCTGTCTCTGACATAGCCTCCCGTCGAGCTTTACGCTCTTCGACCAATGGGGAGCTGCTGGTGCCTTGAACCCGCTCTGCTACCAGACAGCGTCGAGCCTTCTCGGTTGTTGGCCCGTCCACATGGAATGGGCTCCCGCTTGCACTACGCTTACTACCCCAGAATAATCTGGGGTAGTAAGTTTTTAAGACCTATCTTTTTAGCTGGGAGCGCCTTTGAGCTGGCTTCTTGAAGGGGCGCTATATAAGTTTTCGGAATGAATGAATGAATGTGTGTGTGTATGTATGTATGTATGAATGAGCAGTTGTTACAGTACTCGTCCCTACTGGCTTGAGGTGGATTCGAACCTGCAACCTTCCGGCTCCGACACACTGAACACATCCCTTCACCATCATTAAAAAATTGTATGCACATAAATTATAAGTGCACTCATCCACTGTGCAATGGATTCATTGATCGATTTTATGAACATTATCCTTTGCCACCGCGTCCCACTATGCAGACATGCATATATACAAGCATGCATACATGCAAGCGTGCATATATGCATACAAGCATGCATACATACAAGCATCCATACATACATGCATACATACATACAAGCATGCATACATACAAGCATGCATACATACAAGCATGCATACATACAAGCATCCATATATACATGCATACATACATACATACAAGCATCCATACATACATGCATACATACATACATACAAGCATGCATACATACAAGCATGCATACATACAAGCATGCATGCATGCATACATACATGCATACATACAGGCATGCGTATAATATACATAACATCTCTTGTGCTGTTTAGTATCATCCCTTGGTGCAAATGCGTTCTAGGCGTCTAGTCTTGGTGTTGTGATATATCGCCAGTGGCATTTCCGCATATAGACCAATCTATGAACCTCGACACTGCGGCTAATAGCCAAGCACTCAACCACCATGCCATTTTTAATCATAGATCCCATAATCGATTTGATGAGGCGATGGGAGGAGGGAGGCAGACTGTTCCCTAATGGTGACATGTCATAATAAAGATGATGAACATGGCTCTCCCTCTCCCTTTTTCCAAGACGCTCCGGGCCTGGAACACGGCTGACTGCGGAAGCGCTGGAGTTGAGTAACAGAGTTGTTAATCGAGTAACGGAGTCGTTAATCGAGTAACGGAGTCGCTAATCGAGTAACGGAGTCGTTAATCGAGTAACGGAGTTGTTAATTGAGTAATCGTGTCGTTAATTGAGTAACGGAGTTGTTAATGGAGTAAAGGAGTTGTTAATCGAGTAATGGAGTTGTTAATCGAGTAACGGAGTTGTTAATCGAGTATCGGAGTCGTTAATCGAGTAATGGAGTTGTTAACGGAGTAACGGAGTTGATAACTGCGAACATATTATCGATTTTCAATAATGCTCCGATGTCGTTGTAGATTTTTCACGACGTGGCATACAAAGCGCGAGATCGTAACGATCTGCTGTCGGGAATCGACGAGTTCCTGGACTGCGTGACGGTGTTGCCACCTGGTGAATGGGATCCCACGATACGAATCGAACCGCCGAAGAGCGTGCCATCGCAGGTGCTTGGATATTCCATTCTCGTTCGATCTTTATATATTTATTTTTATTTATTTGCTGTAGTGCCCCTTCAAGCTCGCTACTCAGAGACGCTCCTGACTACAGCGCGGACACTGAATCGGAGCTTCATATCAAAGTGTTGGGCAATTAATAATAATAATAGTATTCTCTTTATTCCACAATCCGGTTGACAGACCGCAACCGGTTACAGTGTACAATTATGCAGTTTAAAACAATTCACAAGAACGGAGATCACAGAATACACAAATCTTAACTAATCTAACTGAGCAGACAGCCTGCAATACATGGCGCTAATAGCAGCCTACAAAGCAAATCCGCCCAACGGAGGCGCGAACCTGCTACCTCTCACATTCTATGCCAGCGTGTTATCCATTACTCTACCGGGCCCACCATTGATCCAATTGCGAGTGAAGGACTTGCCCAGGGTCCCTACGTGGCGGCGACTTTAGGTGGATTCGA
Source organism: Lumbricus terrestris (assembly GCA_949752735.1). NCBI lineage: Eukaryota > Metazoa > Annelida > Clitellata > Crassiclitellata > Lumbricidae > Lumbricus > Lumbricus terrestris. The sequence goes on along the minus strand of OX457048.1, from coordinate 35,128,566 downwards.
ACCTGTAACCTTCCGACTGCAAGGCAACGAATATAAACACTACATCACCGCATCACATAATGGACATTCAGTTCTCAGCTTGTCCTATCTGATCTCTTGTCTAATAAAGTCCATGGATGCAATCTTCCATTCGACTGTTTGTGTTGGTAAACCGAGTTGTAGGATGTCATAGCGCCTTGCATGGCTGCCGTATGCAGTTGTATTCGACTCCTGTAATAACTTGTGATCATCTGTTCTGATTACTGATTGTTTCAGTTTGCAAATAGCCAAAGATTATTGTCATTAATCTGATCTTGTGTGATTCCAATCGTGCCTTTGTGAGGTTATTGTAAGGCGCTATATAAATGTTCATATACAATTATACATGCATACATACATGCATACATATATACATACATACATACATTCATACATACATACATACATACATAATACATACATACATACATACATACATACATGCATGCATGCGTACGTACATACATACATACATACGTGCATACATACGTGCATACATACGTACGTACGTACGTACATACATTCATACATTCATACATACATACATTTAACCGTCTTTGGTTTGAGCCATTTATTTAACTCTTCGCTTGGTCTTTATGATATTTAAACCCATTGGATGCAATCTGGCAGCCAGGCAGTTAAGCAGTCCGTCACACAATTCCCCATGAGCATTGCTGATGAGCTGTGAATCATTTGGTCATTGGATTCACCTGTCAATCATTTGGTCATTGGATTCACCTGTCAATCATTTGGTCATTGGATTTACCTGTCAATCATTTGGTCATTGGATTTACCTGTCAATCATTTGGTCATTGGATTTACCTGTCAATCATTTGGTCATTGGATTTACCTGTCAATCATTTGGTCATTGGATTCACCTGTCAATCATTTGGTCATTGGATTTGCCTGTCAATTATTTGCTGTCCGTATGTCATTCAATGGATAAGTGAGTGAGTGAGTGAGCGAGCGAGCGAGGGAGGGAGGGAGGGAGGGAGGGAGTGAGTGAGTGAGTGAGTGAGTGAGTGAGTGAGTGAGTGAGTGAGTGAGTGAGTGAGTGAGTGAGTGAGCGAGCGAGCGAGCGAGCGAGCGAGCGAGGGAGGGAGGGAGCGAGGGAGCGAGGGAGGGAGGGAGGGAGGGAGGGAGGGAGGGAGGGAGGGAGGGAGTGAGTGAGTGAGTGAGTGAGTGAGTGAGTGAGTGAGTGAGTGAGTGAGTGAGCAAGCAAGTGAATTTGTCGAGCATCGTACCATTCGATCTCTTAGTTGATCAGATAAATTTTCTAATCTTCATCATTAGTCGACTTGTTTTGGTCTGTTATCATCATCATCATCATTGTTTATGTGCAGTTGTGCATGCACCTATCTGATATGTTGGATGATGGTGGCTTTATTCCATTTCTACCATCCATACTAATCCTTCGCTCAATCTTCATTATGTAGTATGACTGAACGTAGGCAGGGAGTGATCTATCTCCAATGTCCGAGTTTGTGTGTGTGTTTGTGTTGTGCCATTCAGCTGAACTCTTCTTTCCAACCTTGTAGTAGCCTTGCATGTCCTATGACTCCTAGCAGAGTCATTGTGTGACAGTGCACTAAGTGGTGAAATGCCCAGGGTCTAGAAACTGTCTGTCTGTGTCTGTCTGTCTGTTGATTAGATTTTGTTGATTGCATATGATCCATGACTGGCTGGATATCAAGGTTTGGAGCACTCTACTTGTGTAGTTCCATAGCATCTCTGTCTGTCTGTGTCTGTCTGTGTGTGTGTGTGTTTGTCTATGTCTTTGTATATGTCTGTGTATGTGTGTCTGTGTGTACATCTGTGTGTGTGTGTGTCCCACTGGTTGGCTGACCACCTGCCTATATATCAATGAGTCAATTGGTAATATCAATATCAAGTAGTCTTAACTAGCTGGAAGGTAGATGACGCCTATAATTTTCAGTATTATTGTTATTTGGTGCGGTGTCCGCGCTGTAGTCGGGAGCACTTCTGAGGAGAACGCTTGAAGGGACGCTATAGCAAATGCGAGAAGAAATAAAATGAAATAAATGATTGTTCGGTGCAGTCCTTCAATGACCTTCAATGAACCGTGTTGAATTCCTTGTTTCGTAGGAAAAGCGGAAGAAGCCGGAGCCTCCGAAGGCGCTTCCACCGAACGGTTTAGCCATCGTCGAACCAGAGGTTGTGGAAGAGGAACACGGAGACCCTACACTGATGAGAACGGGAAGGTACTACAAGCTGATCTAGTGTCTGTTCAAGTTCAAATCTAATCTGATTTAATCTATTATAAATCGAAGACAATTGAAGACAAATTTAAAGGCCCATGGAGAGTGGTGCGGGGGGACAAGCGCCCCGGGGGTGATTACTTTTATGGGCCTGGCAGCTGGGTAGTTATGCAAAGTTTATAATTTATGCCTTTATATTTTTTATTTATTTATCAACTGAATGAAATCATAGTGGTGTATAATTATGTAAATATATTATGATTTATGCCTTTAAATTTTTTTAAATTAGCGACAATAAAATCAAATCAGAGTTATGTGTATAATTATGTAAATATAATATCACATTTATTTCGATTTTTTATAGGGGCCCGTGGCTGCTTTGCCCGGGGCCCGGAATTTATGTCATTGGCCCTGAAGACAAGAAAAGCAATGTCTTCTTTTTTATTTTTCGTTTTTTTTTCTTGGACATGTTTTAGATCCTGTCTAGGTATTTTCCTAGATCTTTAGTGAGTTCTATTCCTCCAAGTCTTTTTTTCCGGGTCCTTTTCCAGTTCATTTTCCATTTTACATGATTCTTTGCGTGCATATATGTTTGTAGGATCTTTGGTGGTCTGATAGCGGACATCAAGCGCAAGGTTCCGTTCTACCTGAGCGACTTTAAGGATGCCTTACACGTCCAGTGCGTCGCGTCATTCTTCTTCATGTACTTCGCTTGCCTGTCGCCGATCATCACGTTCGGAGGACTTCTTGGTGCTGCCACGGGAGAGAACATCGTAAGCTCAGCTCACCGGACCCTCTTTCTCTCTCTATGGTCACTGTTGTTTAATGCAGTATACTTGTCTGTGTTAGCGTGTGGGTGTGTGTGTGTGACAACACCTGTGTGGATGTTTTCTTGTGTTTGTATGTTTTTTTGTGTGTGACAACATCCGCATTGATGTTTGTATGTATGTATGTTCGTGTGTGCGTGTGTTTTTGTGCGTGTGTGTGTGACAACATCCCCATTGATGTTTGCAGCATCCATATGGATGTTTGTATGTATGTTTGTTTATTTTTTATCCAGGGCTGTGTTGGTAAATTTTGAGGTGAGTACACGCTGACCGGGAGAAAATCCCGACCTCTTCGGCCCCGATATTTCTGACCTTTTTTTAGTCATCGGTCCAAACTCTCGTCCATTTGCCATCAGGAAAAAACTGACGACCTTTTCTTTTTTTAGTCATCGGGCCAAAATGCATCTTAAGCAGCAACCACGTGTCCCCTGATTTACTGGCGTGTATGGTGTACCCTCCTTTTTACCCGCGTATACCCTACTTTTCGGGAGGCAAGTATACGATGCCGTTTTTCCCTGGAGGTAAGTAATATTATGCTGTATACCCTCGTGTACAGCCCTGGTTTTATCTGTGTGTGACAGCATTCAAATTGATGTACGGTTCGTATCTTTAATTGTTTGTGTTTGTATGTGACGTCTGTTTGGATGTTTGTATGTATCTTTATGTTTGTACATTGTTTAACAATACACTGCATATAGAAAGAACATCATGAAGCTGCTTCTTCTATGTGCAACCTATTTGCTATGCATGTTGATTGTTTTTTTCTACTTATGATGATGACAGTACATGTTACATGTCGTTTACTAAATTACTACATTTCATTCTACCTTTGCTATGATTTAGTTTTTGCGTTGTTGTCGTTTAGGCCGCCATGGAGAGTCTGGTGAGTGGCGCGATCTGTGGCATATCATACCACTTGTTCGCAGGTCAACCGTTGACCATCATCGGGTCAACCGGACCGGTGCTCGTCTTCGAAACGATCGTCTATTCCTTCTGCTCGTAAGAATCGAATCCCACTTCGTAGATCTGTGATCGTGCTTTAACGCTTTAATGACCGGCGTGTACTGAAATGCATGGCAAACATACATAGCTGGTCATTGAAGGGTTAATCCTTAACGACGAGCATTTGGTTATGTTCGCCTGCACTTGTAACTTCGCGGATGGCTTGACAAGAAAAACATGTCTGTACACCAAAATGCTCGTAGAAATTGGTCAATTAAAGAGTAAAATTATTCTTTTTAATACATTGCATTACATTATGTTGCGTTATCGTGTTTCATAGATTGCCTCTTACAGCATTGACTATTCAGAGGCGCTTTCAGTACAGAAGACCGTGGAAAAGAAACTTCTTGAAAGAGTGAGAGGGTGCGAATAAGAGCCCAGACATGAGCTTAACCCACAGAATAGGGGGGGAAGGCCATACCATGTGGAGCTACCTAGCACAGCAAAATGCATCATGTCTCCTACATTTATTTTTTTCTCGCATTTGCTATTGCACCCCTTTAAGCTCCCTACTCAGAGCTGCTCCCACCGACATTGCGTAGGAGTTTCACACTGAGGAGCACGTCAGTTGCGGGTGAAGGCATTGCTCAAGGTCCCGGCGACATGAGGTGGATTTGAACCTGAAACACTCCGGCTCCAAGGCGCCGAATCCACCACTACACCGCCGCACCCCACAAATTGCTTTGAATACATGTGACTTGTTTACGAGGTTGGGGAATACTCGTACTTCCACTACATGCAGAACCGTGCTTTCTTGGTGGTATATAGGACCCTCTACCTGGAATGTTCTTCCTCTGATCCTCCGCTCTCTTTGCAAAAATCCTTCTCAGGCTTTCCTCTCTCATCTTAAGACAGTTTTATTTGACCGCGCTGAGGTTGGGAGCGCCTCTGAGTAGTCCCCTTGATGAGGCGCTATATAAATGCATATATTGAATAAAACGGAAAAACTGCCTTGTTACCTTATTGAATTGTTACCTCATTGCATTACCTTATTGCGTTGTTACTTCATTGCATTACCTCATTGCATTGTTACCTCATTGCATTGTTACCTCATTGCATTGTTGCCTTATTGCATTGTTACCTCATTGCATTGTTACCTCCTTGCATTGTTACCTCTTTGCATTACCTTATTGCATTGTTACCTCATTGCATTGTTACCTCATGCATTGTTACCTTATTACATTGTTACCTCATTGCATTGTTACCTTATTGCATTGTTACCTCATTGCATTTTTACCTCATTGCATTGTTACCCTATTGCATCTGTTACCTCATTGCATTACCTTATTGCATTACCTTATTGCATTACCTTATTGCATTTTGTTACCTCATTGCATTGTTACCTCATTGCATTGTTACCTCATTGCATTACCTCATTGCATTGTTACCTCATTGCATTGTTACCTTATTGCCTTGTTACCTCATTGCATTATTACCTCATTGCATTGTTACCTCATTGCATCGTTACCTTACTGCATTGTTACCTCATTGCATTGTTACCTCATTGCATTGTTACCTTCTTGCATTGCATCGTCGTTTCAGGAAGATGGCCATCAGCTACCTGGCGTTCCGGTTCTGGATCGGAATGTGGATGTGTCTCATCTTGCTGCTGATGGTCGCGTTCGACCTCAGCGCGCTCGTCCGATACATAACGCGCTTCACGGAGGAGAGCTTTGCGATGCTCATCGCGCTCATCTTCATCTACGAGGCTTTCAAGAAGCTCATCCATATCCTCGACAAGGCGCCCGTCGACCTCCACCCGGGCGTCCCGCAGGACTTCAACTGCTCCTGCTTTCCGCCGGTCCCTGACAATTCGTCGGATTCGGTGACGTCGTTTCTGTCGACGACTCTGAGCAGCGTAACTGGTGAGGAGTTAAGGAGTACCAGGAGGTGGATTGATCTTGTGAATTCTTCTTCTATTTTGTTTGTATGTGCACTTGTTATATACAGTGCACCTTCAAGCTCTCTCTACTCAGAGGCGCTCCCGACTACAGAGTGGATGCTGCGTCGGAGTTTCATGCCGAAGCGCTGAGCAATTGCGAGTGAAGGACTTGCCCAAGGCCTCTACGCAGCGACTTGAGGTGGATTCGAACCTGCAACCCTCCGGCTGCAAGCGAGTGCGAGTGAAGAACTTGTTGAAGTTATATGCGGCGACTTGGTCCCATCGCGTCCTGCTCGATTTGCCAACACCATCTGTGTTCATTGCCCTGCAGCCGAAGGCTTGCAGGTTTGAATCCACCTCAAGCTACCACATAGGGACCTTGGGCAAGTCCTTCACTCGCAACTGCTTCTGAGTAGAAACCTTGAAGGGGCATTATGACAAGTGCACATACATACATACATCGGCTGATCAAGCTGAACTCTTGGCCCCTCGCTGTCGAACTGCTATAATGCAGCGACGCTCTTTCTCAGTGGCTGGCCCTAGAACGTGGAATGGGCTCCCTGTTGCACTCCGCCTTGTGCAGAGAGGTCACACCACTATGTTTCTTTCTCACTTAAAAACTGCCTTATTTAGCCGTTGTTGAACTGGGAGCGCTTCTGAGTAGTTATCTTGAAGGTGCGCTATATAAATTGTCAATAATAATAATAACATATTAAATGATCTCTGACTGTATTTGACCTCTGTTTGGCATTGGATAGGCTTTTCCAACGGTACGGAGGCGGTTGACTGGAACAGTATCTCGAATAAGAAGGAGTGCACCGCTGCCGGAGGAGTCGCGTTCGGATCCGGCTGCGGCACCGTGCCATGGGTTCCTGACGTCTTCTTCCTGTCGTGTCTCCTCTTCGGTGGAACGTTCATCCTCGCCCTCTGCCTCAGGAACATCCGCAACATGCGCTTCTTTCCGAACCAGGTGCGGTTTGCACAGATACGGTGCGGTAACGATACAACTGCATTGGATATGATAATACATTTGATATGATAATATTGGATGAAACCTCTTATAGATTTTTTTCAAGCGGAGGAACCTGCAGTAAATGCCTGGCATTGAGCTATTGCAGACCTAACATGGGGGGACAACAGGGCCGGATTAAGAAATGTGGGGCCCTGTTCGGGAAAATTTTTGCGGATCTTCGGCCTAAAGTTCTGATGACCTTTTTTTAGTTGTTTGGTCGAAAATTTCGTAGAATATAGTATAGACCCTGTCGATTATTTCGCTCAAAAAGTTGATGACTTTTTTTAGTCGTTTGGTTGAAATTTGAAAAAAAAATCTATTAAAAAATTCGAAATTTTTCCCCGGATGTGTGGGGCCCCTAAAGTGTGGGGGCCCCTGTTTGGTTGAACAAGCCTTAATTCGGCCCTGGGGGACAAAGAGATCCAAGCGGTCGGTAGAAGCGCAAAGGTCAAACAGAAGTGCCAGAGAATTGTGCAGAAAGTCGGAGAGATATTTGATAGCAAGGCCAAGTTGAGATTTGGAGACGTGGAGGATGATCTCATATTGAATGAGTGAAGTGATCGGAAGCCAGTGTAAGACTTCAGCCATAGAAATGCCGAAATGCGAGTTTACATTTATATATTGTAAAGTCTCTGTTGAGTTCCATGTCTTCTGTGCACCAAAATGCTCGTAGAAATTGGTCAGTTAAAGAATAAATTGTTTTTTTATTACGCTAATTACATTATGTTGCATTACATTATGTTACATTACATTATGCTATATTACATTACATTATGTTACATTACGTTACATTGCATTAGGTTACATTATGTTACATTACATTACGTTGCATTATCGCGTCGTCAATCTGGAACGAACTTCCTTCAAAGCTTCATTTGCTACATCTGACCAGTCAAACTTTGTTTCATAAATCTTTCAATTTCCTAAATCATAAATCTAAGTCTTTTTTCTCTTTCGCCGTGGCTGGGCTGGGAGTGCTTCTGAGGAGATTTCTTGAAGGGATGCTATATAAATCCATATAATGAATGAATGAGAGTGAGTGAGTGAGTGAGTGAATGAATGAATGAATGAATGAATGAATGAATGGAAGATGTTAGAATTTTACGAGCTGGTTCTTCGTTTTTCTGTATAGGTGCGTGTCATCATCAGTGACTTTGCCGTCGTTTGTGCTATCTTCATCATGGTGCTGATTGACTTCCTCATTAATCTCAACACACCAAAGCTGAAGGTGCCACCTGAGTTCAGAGTGAGTACCCAACCCCAGACAGACAGACAGACAGACAGACAGGGATAGCTAAGAGGGTGGGTGCGGTGGTGTTGTAGTGGGTTCGGTGCCTTGGGCCAGAGGGTTCCAGGTTCGAATCCACTTCAAATTGCCAAGTAGGAGCCTTGGGCTTGCAATCACTCGCAATTGCTCATGCGCTTCGTCGTGAAACTTAGGTGCAGTGTTCACGATGTAGTCGGGAGCGCCTCTGAGTTTTGAGTTTGAAGGGGCGCTATAGAAAATGCAGAAATTAAATTAAATAAGAGTGACATAACTAAAGAAGAGTAACGTTAATTCTACCAAAGAGGTGAAGTAGAAATTTAGATTAGCGACAGAATGAATATGTGTTCTTTATGAAATAGGATAGAGTCATGGCTCATCTTAAGCTGGAATCGGTTTGGTTGTTAGTTAAGGAATAGTTGAATACAATACAAGCACGGACTTGGACAATGGCCAAATTGTTTATTGTTTGTGTTATTGAGGCTACTGTTGGCCTGTGTTGAGAGTACCTCTGAGTAGAAATCTTGAATGGGTTCTTTATAGATTCCAATTGATTGATTGATTGATGGATTGATTGATGGATTGATCGATTCATTCATTTATTGATTAATTAATTGAATGACTGACTGATTGATTGATTAAAGTGCTGTATAAATTCTAGTGGATTGATTGATTGGTTTTTTATTGATTGATTGTTGATTGATGATCAATTGATTGATTGGTTGATTGACTGATTGATTCATTGATTTTTGGTCAATTGATTGACTGATTGATTGACTGATTGTTTGATTGATTGATTGATATGTTTAACAGCCAACACTTGAAGGACCTGGTTGGATAGTTCAATGCAGTGGTCCATTGATGTTAAGTGTATTGGTCAGTTATTGCAAATCTGAGTGATACACTGGTCAGATTGATTGACTGACTGATTGATTGATTGATTGATTGATTGACTGATTGATTGATTGATTGACTGATTGATTGATTGACTGATTGATTGACTCATTGATTGATTGATTGACTGATTGATTGACTGATTGACTGATTGATTGATTGACTGATTGATTAATTGATTGATTGACTGACTGATTGACTGATTGATTGACTGATTGATTGCTTGATTGACTGATTGATTGATTGATTGATTGACTGATTGATTGATTGATTGACTGATTGATTGATTGACTGACTGATTGATGGTTTGATTGACTGATTGATTGATTGATTGATTTATACGTTTTAACAGCCAACACTTGAAGGACGTGGTTGGATTGTGAACCCGTTCCGTAACGAGTGGTACTGGATATTTGCCGGTCTACCGCCTGCTCTCCTCGCAACCATCCTCATCTTCATGGATCAGCAGATCACGTCGGTCATCGTCAATCGGAAAGAAAACAAACTGCTTGTAAGCGTTACGGTAGCACTTCGGTTAATCGTGACTTTGGAGACTATGTAATTTTTAGCTGCCTTTTATAACATTTAATTCTGGTACAGTAGAATATTATCAGGGGGCCAATCCGGCCCTGACCCCCATTTAGAAAATTCTTTATTTTTCACCAGCCATTTTGGCGTGGAAAGTGGACGTGCACTGCCCCCCCTCCATCAGTTCACCAGACCTTTTCAAAAGTAGTCTATGATGAGAAAGTGTCAACTTTTTTCGGTTAAAAACGGTCTATTTTCAGTAAGAATCGGACAAATGACTAAAAAATTTGTTTATTTTTTTGGCAGGTAAAATGGTATATTTTTCGTGAGAATCGGGAGGGAAGTCATCAAATTTGTCGGCAACTAAAGAAGAAATTTAGCCTTGCCTAAGACCGAAAATTTTGGCCCCCCCTTCGAAACGTTCTGGATCTTTCTGAATATTACATTATTATTTTGGAATTGCTTGTGATTGCTTTGTAGAAAGGCAGTGGCTACCACCTCGACCTTCTCGTCATTACGATCCAGATTGCGATCTGTTCGCTGCTTGGGACACCGTGGTTCGTGGCTGCGACCGTTCTGTCCATCAACCACATCCGTAGTCTGACGAGAGAATCCGAGTCGTCTGCGCCCGGAGAGAGACCCAAGTTCCTTGGAGTCAGGTTAGATGGCAGCACGAATATCCAGTTGGATTTATTTATTTATTTATTAGGGCTGTTGATTAATCGCCGTTAAAAAATTTGCGATTAATTTTTCAACGCGTTAATCACGCGATTTAATGTAATATGGAAGTTGATGTCGTTATAAAGTTAGGCCTATCTCAAACTAAAAGGAAAGTAGAAAACTTGTTAGTAGCACTGGCTGATTTGAAATGTTTACTGTTTAATCGATTATTACTGTTACACAGAACTGTTATGAAATTGAGACAATCATTATTAATCAATAATCAAGAATTCATTATTTTACTTTTAGGCTTATGATTAATTGAACTGTTTTGTAATAAGCTTAGCAGGTAAACAGCTTTGTCAGGCAATGCGTTAAATGTCGATTAATATGGCGTTAATTTCGATTAAAAATGTTAATCGTGCGATTAATCGAGATTAATTTTTTTAATCGAACAACAGCTCTATTATTTATATAAATATTTGCATTTGCTATATTTGCATATTTGCTATAATGTCTCTTCAGGCTGTAGCGACTTGTGGCTATTGCAGTTAAGGAGTGTAGTGGTTAGTGTTGATTGTATTGGTCAGTTATGCAGCTCAGTGTAATAGTTCATTCATTCATTCAAGTATTTATATAGCGCCTCTTCAAGGAAACTACTCAGAGGCACTCCCGACTCCAGCACGTCAAACAGAACAGTTTTTTTTAGTAGTGGTCAGTAGTTGAATGCAGTGGTCCATGTTAAGTGTATTGGTCAGTTTAAATGCAGAGCTGAGTGATACACTGGTCAGATTCTGATGACTGTGACAGAAAGTTTTAATTTTGAGGTTTGGTCAACGAAATAGTTTGCTGTATTGATGACGATGATTGTTTATTTTCTAGGGAACAGAGAGCGACTGGCGTCCTTGTCTTCATTATGGTCGGACTGTCCGCTCTGATGGCCGACGTCCTAAAGGTATTGTTACGTCCTATTGTTATGTCCTATTGTTACGTCCTATTGTTACGTTCTATTGTTACCTCCTATTGTTACATCCTATTGTTACCTCCTATTGTTACGTCCTATTGTTACATCCTATTGTTGCCTCCTATTGTTACGTCCTATTGTTGCCTCCTATTGTTACGTCCTATTGTTACCTCCTATTGTTGCATCCTATTGTTGCCTAATATTGTTACGTCCTATTGGTACCTCCTATTGGTACCTCCTATTGTTGCCTCATATTGTTACGTCCTATTGTTACCTCCTATTGTTACATCCTATTGTTACCTCCTATTGTTACGTCCTATTGTTACATCCTATTGTTGCCTCATATTGTTACGTCCTATTGTTACCTCATATTGTTACATCCTATTGTTACATCCTGTCTTTGAATAACTCTAAATCATTGTTTCCCAATCATTTTTGACTGTACGACCACTGTTTTTAAGTTGGATGATATGAGGGCCACACTTTTTCTTAGTTGAAGGCCATTAATTAGGGGCCACAAGGCTAACACTTAATTAGCTATATATTCATGTAAAATTGTTATAATTGATTCAAAATTGAATGCTTGATGTTATTTATAGACGTCAAAATAAAATAAAATAATTTGTAACAGAAAAATAATTATGCACTCTATCCCATCCAAATTGTCAAATTTTTCATATATTTTTTTAATTATTTGAGGGATGAGGGCCATTCTTTAATGCCTGGTGCTCTACATCATACTGAATTCCTCACAGATTAGCCCTCGATCCTATTCATGGTGTCACTGTTATGGTGATTAAATAAATAAAATATCTTATGTTTGCTGTGCTTTTGCTTTTTATGTTTCTTTCGGTGATAATATAAGCCCACTCCCAACCATGATAGATCATGAATCTCATGGAATACCTACGGATAAAATTTCGCATGAAATATCCATTGGTTACGTTCCTCGTTGAATAACTCTGGGTCGTATTTCTGATAGAATTGCTTTGGATCATATTTCTAGTGAAATAACCATGGCTTGTATTCGTTGTTGAATAAATATGGGTAGCATTTCGGATGAAATTGCTTTTTATCATATTCCAAGTGAAATAACCCTGAAAGCTGTTCTTTGCAGGTCATTAACCTGTGCGTCCAACTTTTGCCTAATGCTAGCTATTTAAAATAAGTCGATGTATATGCATTGAAAATTCTTATCTGTTTCTTTTTCAGTACATACCAATGCCAGTCCTCTACGGTGTCTTCTTGTTCATGGGTGTGTCATCACTGAAGGGAATTCAGGCAAGTCTTTAATCTAATCTAATCTAATCTAATCTGAACAATTATGTACTTGCCATTTTTATTGTACAGAAGGCTTCAATCAGTGATGATCATTGTAAGTCTTTGATCATTGTCAGTCTTGATCACTGTCAGTCTGTGATCATTGTCAGTCTATGATCATTGTCAGTATCTGATCATTTTCAGTCTGTGATCATTGTCAGTCTGTGATCATTGTCAGTCTGTGATCACTGTCAGTCTGTGATCATTGTCAGTCTGTGATCATTGTCAGTCTGTGATCATTGTCAGTATTGATCACTGTCAGTCTGTGATCATTGTCAGTCTGTGATCATTGTCAGTCTGTGATCATTGTCAGTATCTGATCATTTTCAGTCTGTGATCATTGTCAGTCTGTGATCATTGTCAGTCTGTGATCACTGTCAGTCTGTGATCATTGTCAGTCTATGATCATTGTCAGTCTCTGATCATTGTCAGTCTTTGATCATTATCAGTCTTCAATCATTATCAGTCTTTGATCATTATCAGTCAGTTGATCAGTAGTTTTGATATATTGTAGCTTGCGCAAAACATATAGATGATCATTTTGTGTGTTGTTTGCAGTTTGTCCAGCGTGTGATGATCATGTTCATGCCGACCAAATACCAACCGGACTACATGTTCCTACGCAACGTTCCACTGCGTCGCGTCCATCTCTTCACCGCGATCCAGATGCTCTGTCTCGCTGGACTCTGGGTGATCAAGCAGATCGAGACAATCTCTATTGTCTTTCCACTCATGGTGGGTCCTGGAGGGAAATGGAGGGAGTCTGTATGGGGTGCTTAATATATAACATCATTATTATTATTAATTATTTTGTTAATATTTTTTTTTTTTTTTTTTTTCCCCCGAGGTATGCAGGATCCCTCAGGGACTTACCTACCGCCTAATATAAAATCACATAAAAATCTCTTCTTCCTTCTCTATTCTGAATGGTTGTTATTATTATTATCATCATTATTATTATTATTACCATAAAAAGGTTGAAAGCCACTGGGTTAACCCTTTAGGCCTTTACCCATTCATTTTTAAATTTTAAGCCCGTTTTCAGCGGATATTCTCAGGGCAAACGGGTAAAGGATTAATGGATGTTCACAATTAAATGACATCACAGCTCAGGGAACGGTGGCAGTGTTCTGAAGAGACAGAATGATGGTATTCTCTCGTTGAAGAGCCACCGAGAGTCGCTAAAACGGGAAAGATCTTCCATAGGATCACGAGTTGCAGCAGTAATTCGGCATCCCATGATATGAATTACTTCTTCTGTTCACTCTACAATTCTGTCTAACACAACTTAGAAAGCTCTTCTTCCTTCTCTATTCTGAATGATTCACCCTACTCGACGTGCTTTATAAATGATTAAATACAATACAATAGGAATAGCAAGGTAGGGAAATTGTATGACACGCTGATAAGTTAGTGATGGAAAATTGCATGTACCATGAGGCAATCCTACATTCCTATGTAGGTAAATGTGCCGCAAGGACGCTGGATGATACTGGCAACGATGTTGATGATGATGATGATGACGATGATGATGATGACGACGATGATGATGACGACGATGATGATGATGACGACGACGATGATACTGACGATGATGATGATGATCATGATCATGATGATGATGACGAAGATGATGATGATGACGATGACGATGACGACGACGATGATGACAATGACTTTTGAAACTGTTTCAGGTTCTGGCGATGTGTTTCATCCGTAAGGCACTCGATTGGGTCTTTACTCGTCATGAGCTGAAGTGGCTCGATGACATCATGCCTGAGTCACATAAGCGAGAGAAGGAGGAGAAGCGAAAGAAACTCATCGACGTAGACAATCCTGAGGAGGTAACAATAGGATGTAACAATAGGAGGTGACAATATGACGTAGCAATAGGAGGTAGCAATAGGGCGTAACAATAGGGGTGGCAATAGGAGGTAACAATAGGACGTAACAATAGGACGTAACAAGAGGAGGTAGCAATGGGACGTAACAAAAGGATGTAGCAATAGGAGGTAACAATAGGAGGTAGCAATAGGAAGTAACAATAGGACGAGGCAATAGGAGGTAACACTAGGAGGTAGCAATAGGACATAACAATAGGACGTAACAATAGGACGTAAAAATATAGTTTGTAACAATGGGACGTAACAATAGGACGTAACAATAGGCAAACCGGTCTTGTATATTCTGGTATTGTTTATTTTTTAAGAAGGCGGACAGATCGACATCAGCTAGGATTTATGTTTAATTAAGGATAGATTTGTTAATATAGGTGTTTTTTACGAACCGGTTATTGATTGTGGAAATTCGAATTTAATTCAATTAAGGTTTTTTTAGTTATTTGTATCGTGGAAAATTTTATATATAATTATGTATGTTGTTATTATATGAATTGAGTTACTTTATGTGTTGCTTACCATGGCTTATGTATGTGCAACACATTTGTGTCATCACTGAATTGTTTATTTTCTACTTATGTGTATATATAATATTATATTGTTTGTTTGTAATTATATATAAAAACTGAAATGATTTCCATTTATATTTTGCATCTATGTAAGAAAGGAATCTGTTATTCATTTTTAAATTACTTTTCCTATTTTGAGTCATTGGATTAGAATGGCTTACACTGTAATATATCAGATTAGAATGTATCCGATTAGAATTGGTTTGATTTGAATGGATTAGGTTTTAATTTATCCAATTAGAATTGATTTGATTAGAATTGATTAAATGAGACTAAATTCGATTAGAAGGGGTTACATTAGAATATATCAGATTAGAATGTAATCGGTTAGAATCATAGGTGTAAAAAACGATGGAAACGGAATAAAAAACGGTAAAAAACGTCGTTTTTTTTGAAAAAAATAAAAAACGACAAAAAAAACGATAAAAAACGGAAACGGTAAATAATTTGACTTTGCTACATCTAAAACCGCATTTTAACCTTGAAAACATTGATTAGAAACCTACTACACGCGGCCATCTCTTAAATGACGATGTTAAACGATGAAATAATGACTTTAGTTAGCTGAATCCTTGAGAGTATTGGCGGAAAACATAAGGAATATCAGAAAAATAAAAATTAAGGAAAATGATAACAGAAAGCAAATGAATAAATAAAGTTAAAGAAAAAATAAAAAACGATGGGAAAAATAAAAAACGAAAAAAACGACGTTTTTTGGGCGAGAATAAAAAACGGAAAAAACGTTTTTTACATCTATGGTTAGAATGGATTAGATTACGATGAAGATTAGATTAGAAAAGGTTATTGATTGTCATTGTTTCTCTGACGTTGACATGTGTAGCAATTGATTGAGATGCCTGGTGGTGTCGTCAACATCCCGCTGAAGGAGGGCAAGTCTCTGCAGATCCCCGTCAACCGCATCACGTACGACCCAGTCTCGCACCAGATGAACATCTCGGAGGAGATGTCGAAGACAGGCATCTGGCATCAGCTGAACTCCGAACCTCAGCTCCAGCAACCGAGGCACAGGTACACAGCTATGGCTGCATCCCTCCCCCATCATCTTGGCCCCCTCCCTTATAATTGTCGTTGGTACATGCCTACATATCAAGTGCCACCAGCATGCATGTGGGATGTATATTGGCACTCCTGGGCAGCTTCAAAAACTCGTAGTGGATGTGTAGAGTGCTATCAGCAATTCAGTGTTCTTATTGAGTGATCTATGCATGTACAATTGTACACTAAGTGCTATCTCCATATTAAGTGCTATCTGCATATGTATTAAGTACTATCAGCATTCATGTTAAGTGCTATGTGCATTCAATGCTATCTGCCTCCGTTTTAAGTGCTATGTGCTATCGGCATGCATATTAAGTGCTATCTGCGTATTAAGTACTATCGGCATCACACAGCATGCATATTAAGTGCTATCTGCTTGTACATTGAAACTTCTTATCTCTTCATATTTCTACCAGAAAATGATGATGACGATGGTGATGATGATGATGATGATGATGATGATGATGATGATGATGATGACGATGACGACGGCGGCGACGATGATAGTATTTCGAGAGGTTGTTGAGGAACGTCCGCACATACGCACCGCAGTCACATACTTTTCCGCTGTAACATTTCGGATTGCGATAATTTCTTTTCCAGGAAGGTGAAGGACACCACGATCGCGGAGGAGCAGGAGGAGACGTCGCCCCACGCGAAACCAGACGAGGTTCGATTCCAGATCGCCGATGACGACGAGGACGAACCGGGGGGCAGCGAGGCGAACGACTCCCTCATCAAGAAACCGCACATTGTCATCGACCCGCCCCCCTACAGCAGCAGCAGCAGTGGTGGCCAAGCGACGAGTAAAGTCTAGCGGAAGCTGTCTCTCCTCCGGATGATGAAGAAGAGTTTTGTCCCTCTTTAGCCGTCGTTGTGTTTCCCTCCTTCCCATCCATCGGTTCCGAACGAGAGATTTGTTGGCATAGCGGAGGAGGAAGAGAAAAACTGTAGTTTTCAGAATGACATGACGTGTAGGTAGATCCTGATTTGGTCGTACGGTAGTCAGTCGGGTGGTGTCATCGGTGACGAAGCGAACGGACGAACGTGTCGCGGTGGAGAACGGTGATACGAGCCGCGTCCTGTTGTGTATTTTTAGTAGATGTAGAAACCTTTTCCGCCTGTAAATTTGATTTTTTATTCCACGTGGCTCTCTCGTGAATTCGCTGGTTTCTGCCCCCGTCACAATTACTGAGCAATGACCTCGCGCTTTTCATTTTTATTGGGGTTTTTTTTCCTCGCTGCCCCGTCGGAAGTTTTTGCACAGATTTCCATTTTTAAGATATGTATTCATTTTATTGAAAATCTATAGGCATGGATGACGCGCCCAAACACAATGATATAATGAATGACCGTGAGAAGGAAAGTTCGGAGAGTTATTTAAATAATGGAAGGCTTTTGATAAAAGAGATGTTTGTTTATATAGGAACCTTGATAATTATGAAGAGGAAGTTCCTATTATCTTTGAGTGGAAGTTCGAATTCATGGAAATGAGGGCGATGGTTATTTGGTGCGAACATGAAGTTTGGCCTTTTTGGCGCAGAGATTCCCTCGTATTGTCTGCAGATTTGAGTAACTTTACGTGTTCTACGACTGGTTGGCTTATGGGATGTTGTTTTGGAAATGTTTTCCCTGTCTGTGGTTTTTTGGTGAGGGTGTTCGAGCAGTGATTGCGTCATTGGGATCAAAGGTTATTATGAAAGGTCAAGGTTAAAGTGAGGACCTGGTGGCAGGCAGGGAGAAGCAGTCTAGTTTGAAGTTGAAGAAATGTTATTTTTTAGTCATGGAACGTCAAATGTTTCAACGTGTTTGCGTGTACGCACGCGAGGAACTGCAGAGAGTCGGTTGCCAACTTTGAACTTATTTCTTTTGTTCTGGGTATGATGTGCCAGTTGACTTACTTTAGCTTGCCGTTTACCTGTCTCGCACCTGTATTATCATCTACCTTTATCGTCACTTACCTGTGTTTTTAGTGTCTGCCATTACTGATGTGATGAATTTATTAAATTGGACTACAAGACAACTTTGCACTACCGCTTTAAATGTGCGGCATTAGGTTTTGCGATATCGGGAGGAATTTTGCTGTGGCGTTAGAAATATTCTACGGAGAGAGGGCATCTGCATATTAATTAAAGTCCCAGGATATTGGTATGTTTTTGAGAGATCCACTTTGCGAATTATTGCAGCATGTGCATTTGGTGATTGCAAGTCAGGGATTTGTAAATTGCACAACAATTTCGCAGCAAATTCTTTCCGTTTGCGAAAATCGGTTGCGCTGGACTTTTGTGACAGTGATGTTTAAATTTAATGCAAGGATGTACAATGTACCCGGTCTCACAGATCTGTTTTGGATTGCATTGGTGTTTCCATTGATATGAAAGTTTGCTGAAACGATGTGGATAGTCCGAAATGTTTCTAAGCAGGTGTGATCAGTTCTGGTGTTCTGTGAGTTAGAAATGTCTTCGTGAAATTTGCATTAGCAACACCTCACACCTGTATTATCAGCGCCTCACACCTGTATTATCATCTACCTTTTATCGTCACTTTACCTGTGTTTTTGGTGTATGCGAATTTATTGTTTGGCTATGTAAGTTGGACTACAAGACAATTCTGGACTAACTGCTGAGTATTTGGGGGAAGTGTGTGGTGTTAGGTTTTACAATATTTTGAAGTTGGATGGGAGAAATGGAATGTGGTTGTTTGAACAATATTTATGGTGTGGAAGAATAGGTTTATTGTGGTTATGAAACATCAATGTACGACGTACGTCAATGCTTCTAGAAGTGAAGCCATTTTTGAGTTGTAAGAGAGGCATGGATGGCTCTGTTAGCCGAAATAGACTTGCTTCTGAGCGTGTTTTTTTAGTTCTCATTTACCAGAATCTGTTGAGCGGTTTGAATTCTGTTCTGCCGATTAAAACGGTCATTTTAATCCATTACCAATTTTTTTACCTTAGACGTTAACGTTGGACGTGAGTAATCCTCTATTGGCCGTTATTAGTACTTACTGATGCTGTGTGTACTGGTACTATGTGTACTGGTATGTATCTGGAAGTGTGAATACTGGTACGTGTCTGAGATGTTGGTACTGTTACATACCTGATACTGTGTACCGGTACGTACCTGGAACTGTGTTCGCTTGTATGCATCTGGTACTATGTGTGTACTAGGATGTTGGTACTGGTATGTGTCTGGTACTTTTGCACTAGTATGTATCTTTACTATGTGTGTACTACATGGTTTTGATTTTGGTGCAGGTACATGCCTGGTACTGTGCACTAGTATGTGACCGGCACTATGTGTGTACTGGTACGTATCTGCGATGTTGGTACCGGTACATATCTGGGGTACTGTGTGTACTGATGCTGTGCAGCTTATTTCGATCTCACTGGTTCGGTATGAACTGGATCGCTTCATTATTTGATTGGCTTTGGGGTTTTTCTCGTCTTCGATGATGATCTATTTTTTTAGCAGTGACGTCATTTCTCGCGAGTCGGCGGAATTTCTCGAACGTTTCTCAATCTACAAAGAATTTTAGTCCTGTAGACCTCTATTGTACGACTCCTATTGTACGACTTGTGCCTCGCTTTTTGGTCTGCGTTACAAGGTCTCTATTAAATTTTTGTCTAGCAGCGGCGTAGCCAGGAATTTTTTATGAGGGGTTTGGGGGGTTTTATGGCTTGGCCGGATGCCCTTTCTGACACCAACCCAACAGTATTACAGTAAATAAAAAGGGAGTAAAGTAACAAAGGGAATAAAGTAAGAAAAACAATTGTTGCTACTAGCAATTGTTTTGGGTTTTTCTAATTTAAGTGGATAAATAGCCTTTCAAAAACTTTTTCCTAGGCCAATGGGGGGTTTTGACCCCCGAAACCCCCACTTGTCTACGCCACTGTTGTCTATGGTATGCGTGACTATGGTCCACGATAATACGTGTGTAATGGTCTCACGAATTCGCCTGTTGACACTTTACCGACCGATGTGTAGTAAATGGTTTGGGAATGCTTATGCCATCGGTTGGTAAAGGGTTAATATGTTTGTCATCGACGAGGACCAACTATTGTCTTGATTTTCTGTTGTTGTTAACAAGACATACACTGCAATCTGATTTATTAGAACTTGACTTCATGATGTAAACTTGGCCGAGTTTTAGAATGATCGTAATATAATACAGTCCTATTATGTATGTATGTACGTATGAGCACTTGTTATAGCGCCCCTTCAAGAATCTACTTGGAGGCGCTCCCGAGTATAGCACGGACACTGACTCGGAGCTTTACGCCGAAGCGCGCGAGCGACTGCAAGTGAAGGACTTGCTCAGGGTCCCTATACGTGGCAGCTGCTTGAGGTGGATTCGAATCTGTTATGAGGCTGTCTTTGGTGTACGTGTGTGCGTTTAAACTGTCTTTCCATTTTTATGTTGTTATGCTTGGTGATGTAGTTTTCTTATGAAGGTGATGATTTGTCTCTGTGACATAGTGTCTAGATTTCAGACCCTCCTCCTCATCTCCAAGAACTGTTTAGGGCAGTGTTTCCTAACCCATTGCCCGTGGGCCAAAAGTGGCCCGCCAGGCCTCCAAAAATGACCCTCATCTCTCAAAGAATTAACAAAAATATGAACAAAATTGGCAATTGGGACAGGATATAACACATAATTATTTTCTATTACAAGCTATTTTATTTTGATGTCTATAAATAACATCAAACCTTATAATTTGATTCAATTATAACCATTTTATATGCTTTTAATAAATTAAATTCTAGCCTTGTGGCCCCCTAATGTCCTTCAATTAGGCAAAAGTGGCCCTCGTGTCCTTCAACTAAGAAAAAGTTGCCCAAAAGTCAAAAAAGGTTGGGAATCA
This sequence comes from Lumbricus terrestris, assembly GCA_949752735.1. Lineage (NCBI taxonomy): Eukaryota > Metazoa > Annelida > Clitellata > Crassiclitellata > Lumbricidae > Lumbricus > Lumbricus terrestris. The sequence goes on along the minus strand of OX457048.1, from coordinate 35,107,589 downwards.
CTGGTTTAGGGTTCCTGCCATTGTGTTGTGCAGCGCCATTGTTCGCTGCTTTGATGGCAGATGTGGGTGCTATATAAATTAGAATTAAATTATCAGGGTGATCATTGCTATAATCGAAACATGTTTCACAATACAAACATAATATGCTGGTTGGTGTGTGTTGATCATTTATTGGTCGATACTGGTACATATCTGTGTACTGGTGCGTGCCTGGTACTGGTATGTGTATGGCACCGTGTGTGCTGGTATATATACCTGGTACTGCGTGTACTGGTACGTATCTAGTACTATGTGTACTGGTATGTATCGGTACTATTGTGTGCTGGTGTGTATCTGTTATTGAGTGTGCTGGTATGTACATACCTGATGCTGTGTGTACTGGGGCATATCTGGGTTGTGTATGCTGGCACATATCTGGTACTGTGTGGGCTGGTACATATCTGGTACTCTGTGTACTTGTATGTATCTGGTACTCTGTGTGCTGTATATGTATCTGGTATTTCGTATACTAGTACTGATCTAGAATCATGTAGGTACTGGTACTGGGCTGTTTGTGCTGGTACGTATCTGATTCTGAGTGTACTTGTACATATCTGAGATGTAGGTACTGGTACACATCTGGTACTGTGTGTACTGATACATTTCGGGTGATCTATGTGGAACTTTTTAAGTACTTCTGAAACGGGCGGTTTATAGGTAGGATACGTTTGGAAGGCATTTTATTCGATAGTCATTGTCTCATAACTGTTAGTTGTTACCCGATGCAGTTTGGAGTTTGGAGAAGTCTTGCAGCGTCAGCATGGATTTCTCTGCATACACTTGACTTCAGAGACTTTGTTTTTGAAACAGTGATGTAATAAGACATGGATTTCAAACTGAAGTATGACGTTTCACCTTTAGACTTTAGATGTTAAAGATGTTAAAGTCTCCGATGTTAGGAATGACTGTTAAGTGTATCGACAATAGTAATAATTATTGCTTTAGTAATATAATAATACTCTTTCATCATTCATGGTCTATAATTGCAAACATTTGAAACATTCTAAATAAATTGATGATGCCAGTGATAACCGATAATTTTACCTGTAATAATAATAATTGTAACGGTAAATGTTTTTCTTTAATCTCTTGGCTTTCGTTAAAATCCCATGTAATTCGATCGACTTGGGTAAAAAAAAGAATATGATGTTGTGGCAGATATTTTTGAAGAATTTTGTGTTTTTTGATGCCTGATTAGACAAAGCAGTTTGTGACAGGGGGAGGGGGGGTCAAAAATGGTTGAAAATAGCGTGACGTACTTTATGGACGGCCCCAAAGCAGTTGAAGTCATGATTGTGGATTGTTTCTCTGATATTCAGGATGACAGCTTTTCTATGTTTGTCTCTTGCTTCCTGTTGGTGCTTTGCTCTGTGTGTCTGTCTGTCCGTCTGTCTGTCTGTCTGTCTGTCTGTATATCCATCTATCTGTATATCCATCTATCTGTATATCCATCTGTCTGCCTCTCTGTGTGTATGTCTGTCTGCCTGTCTTATGTGTGTGTCTGTCTGTCTGTCCGAGAGTCAGACAGCAGCATTGAGTAAGTTTTTGAGAGCACAACAAGTTGAAGCAGTTGTGCAGAGCCATTTGAAATGTATGATGAATTGAGTTCCTTACATGAATTGCACTATAATAATTATAACAATTATAGGGAATTGAATGAAGTACAGTTCGACATTGGCTTTGAAGGATGAAAGCCTTAGAAAGTCCGATTTAATAGAACTGTCCAAGGTAGGAAGTGAGATTCTTCTGCAGGATATGGTCAGTGGCGGCGCCTGACACTTTTTACAGCCATGGCAGTCATACAAGTAACCAGGACAGAAGGCAAGTCGCGTGCTCGGTAGTACGGGGTTACGTAAGTCGTTGCCCTGCCAGAATTTCTCTCTGTAAGAATTTTTCCCTGTCAGAACTTTTTTAACGTGTCGAAATTTGTTCATACATATTGTTTCGTACTATTCCCGTCCGTCCAGTACGGACGGACGGGAACAGTAAGAAACTATTTGCCCAAACAAATTCTGGCAGGGCAAAAATTCTGGCAGGGCAACGACCAGGGCAAAGACTTTTTACCAGGCATTTGCCCTGCCATGCCCTACCAAGCAGAGGTCACCAGACTGTCCAGTCATAGGTGCAATCACGTCCTAAAAGTTGGGGGGACCATAATGAATCATGTCCTAAAAGTTGGGGGACCATAATAATAAAGCTAAGGGACCACTCAAAAGTTGGGGGACGCGTCCCGTGGGTCCCCTAGGGTGGTTGCGCCTATGTGTCCAGTGCCAAACTTATATTAAAAATTGACTCGTTAAAAATCTGCCTTTATTTATTTTCTATACGAGGTTTTCAAATAATTATAAAACACATGAGTAGTGAAACAAAACAGTTCTTTCAAAAATAAATCGCTAATGTAATGATTAAAATTGCTAAATAGCAGAGCTGCAGATTCAGCACTGGATACTAATAATATCATCAATATAGCGGTCTAAGAATTAGCCACCCAGCATAATGTAATTAGGCCTATATAATTTCGCTTTTCCATTATTAAACGGTATATAGTATTATTAAATCGCGACCAGTTTGCATTGGTTTTAAACGATGATACAGGTCAACGTTAAGTCCAGCCAGTGTGAAAATTGTGATTCAGTGTTCAGAAAACCGGTAAGTCTAAAGAGGAAATAAATAAATCGGTTGTGTGTCAATGTCAAGGTTAGCATCTGTTTCTAGCATTGAACTGCTGTAGAGTTGAATTGCTGAATCTCAGCTTCTCCAGGACGAACTCTACCGATCCGTTGCCTTCCGAGTTTGCCCGATGGACGAACGGATAGAGATGAGCCAACCTCGAACACGGCACTAGAATCGGTGGCGACGGCTCGTGCGTTTCCGAGACGTGGTTGAACGTTCTCGACTGGCACAAGGACACGTTGAAATTAGCGCCAAGAAAGGCCTTCGGGTTGCAGGGGGCCGGGACCATGAGGCCACCGAGCGGTCGTCTTCGTAACGGAAACACGTGACTCTTGGGCCAGACCTCGGCGGTGAGGAAGTCCGGCGATGCGTTCCAGATGTGCGTCTTGTTTTCCAGGTAGAAGAAGACGTCGACGTTCGGGGTCTTGTATTTCCCGTCGGTGAGATTTTTACCCTTCTGCGGGTAGAACTTCCACTGTTTGATGTAACCTTCACCTCTCCCCGCCCTGTCGTACAGACCGAAGGACGCCGGATCCTTGGCCACCCTCGCTCGCAGGGCTCGCCTGGCTGCCTGACGGTCGGAGGCGCTGACCAGGACATCGATGTCATCGTCCCACGGGATGAGGTCATGGTGGCGCCAGGAACCCAGCAGGGTACCGGAGATGATGAAGTACGTCACATTGTTCGAGTCCATCGTTTCGGCAAACGCCTTGAACGTCGCGGTGTGTAGAACCCTCTGCTCCGGTTCGAGCAGAGTGAGGAAATGAACCTCGATGGGCCAGGGATAGAGGTAGACGTTCACAACGTAGAAGAGGATGTTCAGCAGGAGTACGGTACAGTTGAGGGCGAGACAGAGCCCGGCGAATAGCTCCAGTGTACAGTGTGCTTTGCCGAACTCGACCATCGCTTTTAAAATTCCCATTCTGCGTTAAACGGTGCGTAAAACTTCTATTGAAAGCTTTGCGGTGGGTGTGCGAACAACCGTCTGCTTTCAATAACCGGGTATGATTGATGATGTTTGAATAGGTCCGGGCAAGATGTGTGACCCAATGGCGAGTCTGCGGTGAAATAAGTCGGTCGCCCCTGAAAATAATCACCACACGTAAGCATTGCAAGGGCGGATACAGAAATTTTCGAGGGGGGGCCAAAATTTTCGGTCTTTGGGGCAGGGAAAAAATTTCGTCTTGGTCGCCAAAAATCTGATGAATTTTTTAGTCGTACGGATCTCGTATACGGACCTCATGGGCGTAGCGAGGGGCCTGCGGTACTACTCATGGGGGGGGGGGGGGGCAGGTCAACTATCCGAGCCAGAATAGCTGGTCAAAAATGAAAAAATTTCTAAATGGGGGGCCATGGCCGGATTGGCCCCCCTGGGTCCGCCCTGCACGTAAGCTACTCAGAAATTGTTTTCAGGCGTGCTCCTGTTTCAATTTCCTACAGACCTAGGGTCTGTATATAATAGCCCATAGCAATTGGGAGACTGTGATTAGCTCATTTGAAATGTCTAAAGTTTGTGCATAATATAGGCTATGTATAAAAACTTATTATAGCGTCCCTTCAAGATTTCTACTTAGAGGAGTTCGCGACTGCAGAAAAGTATATGCCTACTAGAGACTAGAGAGGCCATACATAGGCGCAACCACCCTATGGGACCCACGGGACGCGTCCCCCCCAACTTTTGAGTGGTCCCCTAGCTTTATTATTATGGTCCCCCCAACTTTTAGGACGTGATTCATTATGGTCCCTCCCAACTTTTAGGGCGTGATTGCGCCTATGAGGCCATAGTATATTATTTATCATTGCTTGCAGAGATTACGTCGACCAGATGACTGATGACTAAAAAGGTCGCAATTTATTTTGGCAGGGAAAATTGGTATATTTTTCAGACATATCGACCAAACGACTAAAAAAGGTCATCAGATTTTTCGAGCAAAGATCACCGAAAATTTTGGCTCCCCTTCGAAAACGTTTGTATCCGCCCGCCCGGCCCTGTCCAACCCTAAACGACCATCACTCAGTGGCGGCGCTAGGGGGCTGGGGGGCTCAGCCCCCCCCCCTAAAAAAGGGTCATCCGAATTTTTTACATTGAAAAATCCACGATTTTCGGTCGATGACTAAAAAAAAGGCGTCAGAAATTTTGGCGGCGAAAATGGAAAATTTTCGCCGCGAGGCTTCAGCCCCCCCCCAAACTGAAATCCTGGCGCCGCCACTGCCATCACTGCGCCTAATCTTACCTAACCTAACCGACCCTTACTACGCCTAACCTGATCCTAACCGACCCTCACGACGCCTAACCTGAGCCCTAACCGACTCTCGTGGCGCCTAACTTGACCTTAACCGACACGTCTGTCCGCGATACTCTAGTTATGCCAAAAGGAGGTACATTGTTATTACCGGCTCTTTTTGATGCTCCTCTGCAACCGTATAGATCGTTCCTTTCTCATACAGTGGGGCGCGGTGGTGTAGTGGTGGCGTCGTTGCCTTGAAGCCGGAAGGTTCGAGGTTCGAATCCACTTCGCCGCGTAAGGACCTTGGGCAAGTCCTTCACTCACAATTACTCAGCGCTTCGGCCTGAAACTCCGATGCAGTGTCCGCTCTGCATTCGGGAGCGCCTCTGAGTAGAGAGAGCTTGAAGGGGAGCTATAACAAGTGCACATACAAACAAACAAACAGTGATTAGCAATCTCTTTGGCATCTCACCTAATTATTATAGTAGCTCTTCCAGAAGACAAATCGGGCACTCGCGAACGGAGGCTGGCTCCAGCTCCCGCCCTACCCTGGCGGAAAAACGTGGCAGCTTTTCAAGTGTATTTACTATTATTTTTTAAGTGCACGAAGAAACCCGATCTATAATATTATTTGTAGACCGAACGCAGACTCGAAGGTAGAATGAGAACAGTACTGTAAATGAAAACTTAATTTCTGAATGAAGCGTATTAGTTCGGCTATTGCGTCACAGACGCATTACGTCACGATAATCACCAACTCGATTACGTCACTATTACAAGAACGCATCAATCTGACGTCATATCAACCGCCGCGATAAACTGGTTTCGTCGGTTGCCAGTGAAGTCCTACGTTCTTCCACGACAACATCGAAAAGACTCCGCAGGGGAAGGCTGTCTTGCCACAAAGGGTATCCTACGTAGAAGGGTGACCTTCAAACAACGGTGCCTTGCAACGCGAGTATAGCAACGAACCACACACACAACAACTATAATACGCCCAAAAAATCGGACGGCATTACATCGTGAAAAATTGCATAACTGTAAAACGTAAGCAATAAATAATACGTCGTAAAAGAAAGACCTAAGCTCGACTACGGCTGTAGGCCTACATCCTACAATAGAAGTACATGGTAAAGTTACAGTACGGTGCTATAGACTAGAGCGTAGGCCTACTAGCCTGGCTATTCAGAGACGCTCTGAGCGTGACAGCCCCGAGGAAATAAGAAAGACTTCAAGCAGCGAGGGGTCGAAGATGACACCCCGAACAAGATCTAACCACGGATAGATAGAGAGTGAGGTCACTTCACATAGAAGGGTTCACAATGGCAAAGGCGCGGTATTGGCATGATAGTCCTTATTGCCCGGGAACCAGAAGATCAAATCATCAGGCCCATGGTGACTCAGACAACCGCAGTAGCTATCAGATTCATCGCAGATGCCTTAATTATTCCAGGGAATGATTTATACAGGGTGGGCCAGTGGGAATGCAACAACTTTGACGCCTTATAACTTGAATAATTTTTATCTGAACGTCTTGTACAATATATCAGATTGAACATAATTATCCATTTTATCGTTCTGCAAACTATCTAAGAGATTAGTTTTGAGGTAATGCCAGTAATATTCAACGTGCCATTTTTTGCCATAAAACTGCAAGAAAAAAGTCTGAAACTGAATATGTCAATTCTAAACAATCACTTAATACAAACAGTTAACAACAATTAATATCTTGAGTGAATTTACCATTAGTCAAACAAAATTTAATGCTCAATATGTCGACCACTGATCGATGGCTGAGTCCACCAGTGCTTGGGTTATTTCAGTCCAGCAGCTTAGAATCTCTTCTTTCAAATTTTCAACGTCACGCGTCGGTTCATGATAGCCCGGTGGCTGAAGACAATCCCAGATCGAATAGTCAACCGGGGTTAAAACCGGGCTGTTCGGTGGCCAGTTCTCCGGTTCAATAAACTCGCTAGCGTTCAGATAGACAACCGTATGACGTGAACGATGCGCCAGCACTCCATCTTGCTGAAAGATGTAGCCTAATCATTAACTCCTGACAGTTGGCGAATATCACGTACGGTAGCAGTCCTCTCGCGAGTATTTCATCGCAGTAATAAACACTGTTCACTTTAACCTTTGGAGTAATAAAAAATGTCATCGTCTTTACAAGCTTTGAAACAGCCAACGACACCATCACACTTCGAAAGAAGAGTTTTCTGCCCTTCAAAAGCCGAGTAGGCGAAACAACACTCTTAACCCTCGGGCTACCAAGGGGGGGTGGTTGCCACCCCCCCAGGTTTTTCGCAAATCAAACGCGTTCCGTCTGGAATAAAAAAATTTAAAAATTGGTAGCTGTAGAGGGTTCATTGGGACACATTTTGAGCCAAAAAATGTTATGATGCCCCCTACCGTTCAAAAGTTACACCCGATATACCAAAGGTACCAGGGGGGTGGATACCACCCCACCCCCTAGAATATCGTCTATAACTTTTCCGCCCTTTTATATTAAGAGACACAAATTATACCATTCTATAGAGGGAATGTGTGGCTACATTTCCATGCTCACTGAGTTGTCTTTTGACAACCGGAAGTGCTCAAAATAAAGTAAAATATATATAAAGGTGTTTTATTTTCATAAAATGTTCATGTTTTTTATATTATAACTTATCCATAATTTATTTTTTAATATAAATAAATTATGCCATTCTGTAGAGGGCATTTAGGGCTATTTTTTATACTAAATAATTTGGAATTTGATGACCGGAAGTGCTCAAAATAAATTAAAATGTATAAAAATGTTGGGTTTTTTTGCAACGCGAACCGATATGTCTGCGTAAACGTTTTTCAGCAGATATAACATGTTTTTTTGTTTTGTTTGTACATAAAACAGACTTATTACTAGTTTTTATTGTTGATAATTGGACTTTATTATATGTAAACTATTATTGTATATATAAATCATGTTCAAAATAAATAAAATCTAATATATTCCCTATGCGTAAGCATACGTTTTCGTGTAATCGACGGGTGCCTATGGTAAAAAATTCATAATTTCGAGGGGCATTCATATTTTCTAAACCTAAATATACCATTTTGTGCAGAAATGAATGCTGAATCGAATGGTGTATTACAAGTTATGATATCCCAAACGAAACCCAAAATCCAGGGGGGTGGTAACCACCCCCCCTTGGTAGTCAGTGTTACAAAAAAGCTTGGTAGCCTGAGGGTTAAAGCTAACACATGACGCAAAAAGCGAACGACAGATGAAAAGATCGTCAGAACATGGTTCACAGACGAGAAGATCTTCACGGTTCAGACGCCAACAAACACTCAGAGCTGCAGTGTGTATGCAAAAATTAGCTTTTTGGCATATTCAGTTAGGCCTACATACTTTTGGGGTTTTTTTCTTGCAGTTTCATGGCAAAAAATGGCACGTCGAATATCAATAGCATTATCTCAAAACGTCGTAGAAGTATCTCTTAGATATTATGAAGAATGATAAAATGGATAATTATGTTCATTGTGATATAATTATAGGACAAGAAGTTCAGATAAAAATTGTTCAAGTTATAAGGCGTCAAAGTTGTTGCATTCCTATTGGCCCATCCTGTATATGTATATTCGTTTAATTCAATAAACAACAGACAGAACGCTGTAGGTTTACATTAGCAAAATTAACAGTATGGCTGCTTAAAGCTTATGGTCAAAACAGTTAGTACATGTTTTTGAATAACATTTTTGGGATAAAGTTTAACGAGTCTTTATTGGGGAGGATAAAATTGTGAGCCCTTTCTCTAAAGTTATATAATGGATCACGTTGTAGTGGAAAGAGGTTACGGAGGACATGAAGTTCGTTTCCCTGAGCAGCTTTGAAAAGCACTTTATCAGCTTCTTGCGCTAAAGTTTCTGCTGTAAGTGTATCGATCAGGATGTAAATAGCCGGCTCGTCTAAGTTTGTTCATGAGGCCCTCAAGACGGGATTTGTCCAATCCACTAGCAAGACCCCACCATGCAGGAGACATGACTTTAGATATGATAGTTCATTCATTCATTCATTATTAGCATTTATATAGCGCCCCTTCAAGAAACTACTCAGAGGCGCTCCCAGCCCAGTAGTAGCTCTAGTAATAGTTTGTAGCTCTTGTATGGATGCCCCGTGAGCCTTGAGGGTTCTGATGGCATAGAGTGAGGCAGTACCAGAGCAGATAATCTTGTTGATGTGGTCTGTAACTGTTAATTTCTCTCAAATAAGAACTCCCAATGCCTTGATGGATTTTGTACGGGAAACTCCAGAGATGGATGGATGGGTTGAGAGTGAGCTCTTGTTGCGTCTGATAATAGCAATTTCGCGTGTTTTGTCAGAATTGATCCGCAGGTTCTTTCCTTTAGACTAGTTGGCGATGTGCTGGAGTTCATCTGTTGCTGTCGATAAGTGATTGGAGCCAATAAAGAGATAGGAATCGTCAGCATATTTAGATAGTCGGTTCTGGGAATGAAGAGGGTGGAGGTCAGATGTACCTACTAAGGCTACTATGAAGTCAGCGGGGCCTATAACAGATCCCTGGATGACGCTAGCATTGATGGTTGTTGAAGCAGATGTAATTCCTTTGAAGCGAGTTGAGTGTTTCCTGCCATGTAGGTAGTTGACGAGCCAGTTGTAGATACAGTCTGGAATGTTTAAGGTAGCTAATAAGCTTGTTATTGCAGAGTGTTTGATAGAATCAAATGCTTTTGAGTAGTCCATAGAGATTATAACAACATGAGTAGATCCGAAGCGTGATGTAGCCTATAAGGGATATCAGAGCAGCGGTGGTCGAGCCAGTTGGTACAAAGCAGTGGTGTAGTGGGGCGGGGACGCGGGGGGACGCCGTCCCCCCACTTTTTGCAAAATTCTTGCAAGATTGCACTTTTTGCTACAGTTTCTACTTCAATTTTCCAGGCGTCCCCCCACTTCAATTTCCAGGCGTCCCCCCCACTTCATTTTTTAGGACTACACCACTGGTACAAAGGCATATTGGTCATGAAGAGGCATCGGTTCAGGCATATCAACAAAACTAGGATATAGGTAGGCTATTTCTTCTGAGTGTTAATTTCGCTTCAGTGCTGGACCTACGTACGTTACTAAAAAAAACTGAAAGGCCTAGTGGGCAAATAAAAAAATTGTAGACCATTATTATACTTATCACCCTATAGTTGTTATTTGTATTTGATCAACTGATGTTTGTACCTGATAGCGGCGTGTCTGCCAGTTTTTTTAAACCAAATAACCATTAAACGAATATAATAATAAATAAATAATAATTACCCGTGCTGAGAATTCGACAGCATAAGCTTACTTACTAACCTTTTCGAGGAAGCCGCCGTATGAGTATCGAAAACGACGTCTGCGGCGCTGTTCTGATTTTCCAGAATTTTCAAGTTTAAAGTGTAAAGTGGAAACGTCTAAAATAACGAATAAATATCTACAAATATTATACAAATTATCAAAGTAAGAGTTTCTTTTGTCTTGTGTTCTAACGCGACAATATATTGCATGGTGAAATACTGAGTGATTCGGGCGTGCGAACTTGCGTTTTATTTGACTGGACCACTCACCCTCGGAGGGACCGAATTGCGAATAAAAAATTATGTTGCATTGCCATAAAATGTTGCTTAATGCATGTTATTGTGGTTTTAATTAAGTAATAAATTAGGCTACCTTCCCTTGACTATACAAAAATAATAATATGCCATATCTCTTGCATGTTATTGTGGTTTTAATGTAGTTATAAAATTATGCTGCCTTCCCTTGACTAGGAAAAAATAATAATATGCCATATTTCTTGCATGTTATTGTGGTTTTAATGAAGTTATAAAATTAGGCTACCTTTCCTTGACTGAACAAACATAATAATTTGCCATATTTCTGCTTTACCTACCTTTACACAATTACAGAATTTACCGAACATGACCAGCCTTGTGATAAATTACCCTGCTTCACAGTCATCTACTCTGCCTGCCTACCTTTTATTACCTTTAGTAAATATTATCGACTTTTACCTATGAACCTTATCAGCCTTAATTTGTCACTCTGCTTACATTGCTTATTTTTTACATAATTTTCTTAATTTTTCACTATTTAAAAAGTCAAATAAACGACCTTACAAACCTAAGTTCATTTTAATTTATTTTGAGTCGAGGCAAAGGGAAGGTATCCCAATACAGCTGCTTGTATGTTCCAAAAGAAATCGCCATTGTATCTTCCCTTCCTAATCTATTGCCATGTTATAGTAATGAATATGTTTTCGGTAAATAGACCCCCATAAGTGGGATCACTCCTTCGGGTAGCCTGTTGCTCCCTAACGTACGTGGTAATGTTCAGTGTATCATCATAATTGCCAACTAATGATTAATTGAATCACTGTTTGTACTTGATGTGAATGCATCATTGCCTGTCTATTTTTGTTTATAAGATCAGTCATTAAACAAATTGAATTGATATTTACTTATAAATAAATACTATTGTACCTGTGTTTACCCTATGAATATTCAGTAGGTGGGTCAGGCATTTTTCTCTGTATATATGCGCATTATTTTGTTTTAATAAAATTAATTGATTGGTTAGTTAATTAATTAAATTGGAACACCTTATATAGATCTTGAGTTAGAATAGAGCTACAGCAATAATTTCTGCATCATTTTGACGCCTGAGACAAGACCTTTGAAATGATGTACAATCAAACTCAATATGAAAATTGCAAAATCACCTTAATACTTGTTTTGGTGTGTGTGGCGCCACATATGTTTGTTTGTATGTTTGTTTGTTAATTGTTTGTATGTGCACTTGTTATAGTGCCATTTCAAGCTCTCTACTCAGAGGCGCTCCCGACTGCAGAGCGGACACTGCATCGGAGTTTCATGCCGAAGCGCTGAGCAATTGCGAGTGAAGGACTTGCCCAAGGTTCATACGCATACATGTATTAATTGTATTTATACAAATTGCTGCTCGAATGTTCAGAATGAAAAAGGCTGTAGCTGGTGGAATTGCGCCTCGCATCGACATGTCGCACGGCTTCGTAAAGACCATTCAGAAGGATCTGACGGCCAACGCTGTGGAACTGAATCTTATTCCGCAGAAGCCGATCCAGCAGAACGGGACGAAGAAGGACGACACGGTGTTCTCGTCGCCGATGAAATCCGAGGGCGCTGTTCAGTACCGGTCGGTGGTTGCGACGAAACTCCAGAAATTGGATGAGGGTATGTTTGCATGTGTATTGTATGTGTATTGTATTGTATTGTATGTATGCATACATGTTTATGTATGTGTATTGTATTGTATTGTGTGTATGCATACATGTTTATGTAAGTGTATTGTATTGTATGTATGCATGTTTATGTATGTGTATTGTATTGTATTGTGTGTATGCATACATGTTTATGTATGTGTATTGTATTGTATGCATACATGTTTATGTATGTGTATTGTATTGTATGTATACATGTTTATATATGTGTATTGTATTGTATGTATGTGCACTTGTTATCGCGCCCCTTCAAGATTTCTACTCAGAAGCGCTCCTGACTACAGTGCGACACTGAATCGAAGTTTCAAGCCGAAGCGCTGAGCAATTGCGAGTGAAGGACTTGCCCAAAGTCCCTACGAGGCGGCTTGAGGTGGATTCAAACCTGCAACTATTCGGCTGCAAGGCAATGAACATACTCACTACACCACAGTGCCCCACATGTCATATTTAAACTGGCTGCGGTATGTTAACAAAAACTTAGTCAAACGAATATCATTCTATGCCTGTTACGAAGAAAAGTCTTATGTAACAAGATTTTGTAGTTTAACAATTCTTTAGTTTGTTTGTTTGTCTTATTTGAATTGACAATAACTGTTGCGGTAATTATTTATTTGTCTTATTTAATTAATAAAATTAGCCATTATTGCAGTAATTGTTTATTTATAAAATTTGAATAATGATAATAATTATTGCAGTAATTGTTTATTTATCATATTTAAATAACAACACTGACAAAAGTTGCAATAATTGTTTATTTGTCATATTTGAATAATGATAATAATTATTGCAGTTATTGTTTATTTATCATATTTAAATAATAACACTGACAAAAGTTGCAATAATTGTTTATTTATCATATTTGAATAATGATAATAATTATTGCAGTTATTGTTTATTTATCATATTTAAATAATAACACTGACAATTGTTGCAATAATTGTTTATTTGTCAGATTTGAATAATAACGAAAGCTAAGTATGATCATTCATGTGGCTAAGTATACGATCATTCATCTGGCTAAGTATACGATCAGTCATGTGGCTAAATATACGATCATTCATGTGGCTAATTATATGGTCATTCACGTGGCTAAGTATAGGATCATTCATGTGGCTAAGTATGATCATTCACGTGGCTAAGTATATGATCATTCATGTGACTGCCATTTGTTTTGTCTTTAGAGGTTGTTCCGAGTACACCCGAGGGAATGGTGGAGCTGGCCGAACTGCGCCTGTACATCCCAGATGCCCAGCGCGTCATACAGATGGCGATCACGGGTAAGACCTTCTTGGTAGGGGAGCGTGGTCTTCACTCAACCAGTGACGACGGTTGGACCTGCGTGCACCACCATTCCAGAAAGCAAAGTTCTTTTGTTTGTTTGTTTGTTTGTATGCGCACTTGTTATAGCGCCTCTTCCAGCCCTCAACCGCTACTCAGAGGCGCTCCCAACTACAGCGCGGACTCTGCATCGGAGTTTCACGCCGAAGCGCTGGGCAATTGCGAGTGAAGGACTTGCCCAAGGTCCCTACGCGGCGACTTGATGTGGATTCGAACCTCGAACTTTCCGGCTTCAAGGCAACGACGCCACCACTACACCACCGCGCCCCACTTTGGCCATTGCATTCATCAGCTCTTGCCACTTCTTCACAAGGACGAGTATCTACTCCGCAAGAGAGGACATACTTTCATGCTGCCTCTCGTTAAAACAAATTTGTCTAAAAATAGTTCTATCAAAAGATGTATTTTCAATTATATTTGGCCATGCATGGTTGACCTTAAACTGCTATCATCTATAATTAGTTCTTTTTAAATGTGCTATAGAAATTGGGATACAAATGAAATTAAATAAATAAAATGAATTTGTTTGTATGTGCATTGTTATAGCGCCCCTTCAAGCTCTCTCTACTCAGAGGCGCTCCCGAATGCAGAGCGGACACTGCATCGGAGTTTCACGCCGAAGCGCCGAGCAATTGCGAGTGAAGGACTTGCCCAAGGTCCTTACGCGGCGAGGTGGATTCGAACCCCGAGCCTTCCGGCTTCAAGGCAACGACGCCACCACTAAACCACTGCGCCCCAAAAATGTAGCCAAATGGTGATGGCTGTTGTTTTGCTGTTGTCCAGACCCAAAGCAGCTGTCGCAGACGGAACTCGGTCAAGTGAGCAAAAGTCTTGTGGAACGCGCGTGCGAGGATTTTGCATACTACGACGTGGCTGCGCTGCTCTGCGGCTACATCTGTAAGGTAAACAATGTTTAAGAAAATAATAATAATAATTTTTCTTTAATATTTTGTTTGTTTGTTTGTATGTGCATTTGTTATAGCGCCCCTTCAATCACACTACTCAGAGGCGCTCCCGACTGCAGAGCGGACACTGCATCGGAGTTTCACGCCGAAGCGCTGAGCAATTGCGAGTGAAGGACTTGCCCAAGGTCCCTACGCATCGACTTGAGGTGGATTCGAACCTCGAACCTTCCGGCTTCACAGCAACAACGCCACCACTACACCACCGTGCCCCACAGTAATGCAGTGATCTTAATTAACATCAAACTTAACAGACAGCCTGCAATGCATCTTACATTTACATTTTACGTTGAATTGTTTCTGTGAATCACGCATTTGTCTGAAGCCTATCGTTGTTTCATGTATACATGTGTAATGTGTATAGTTCTCTTCCAATCAAGGAGGACCTCAAGAGCCTTGTTAGCTTTCCTCCGTTGTTGAACTCTGTCACTGGTTGCACTGTGCCAGTGCCAGTGCCAGTCCCAAGCCTGGATAAAAGAGGAGGGCGACACTAATCATCTCTGAAATGGCAGTGTCGTTGAACGGCAACAAGGCTTCCATGTCGGAAACCCCATCATTGTCTGAATTTAGGGAGACCTTTGTTGGCCTCCCCCAGTTTTTCTATTCCGCCTACAGCCAGTCCTGAATGGAGCCGCCAGACTGATAACCCACCTCCCCATTTCCCCATATGCTGGCCTATCCGACCGAACACCTCCACTGGCTCCCTCTTGCGAATTGTAGCCAATTTAAGGTTATCGTCTTAACCCTTTACTAACCGAGTGTTTGAGATTTTCCATGCCATTTACTACACTATGGTTTATGAAGGGTTAATGGACAGATCTTGCCCATGTACATACCTGCATTGTTGCTTGAATGCATTGCTACTTGACTGTGCACATGTATTGTTACTTGACTGTGCACATTGTTACTTTACCGTGCACATTGTTACTTGAATGCATTGTTACTTGACTGTGCACATTGTTACTTGAATGCATTTTTATTTGACTGTGCACATTGTTACTTGAGTGTACACATTGTTACTTGACTGCATTGTTACTTGACTGTGCGCATTGTTACTTGAATGCACACTGTTACTTGACTGTGCACATTGTTACTTGAGTGTACACATTGTTACTTGACTTCATTGTTACTTGACTGCACAGTGCACACTGTTGCTTGAATGCATTGTTACTTGACTGTGCACACTGTTACTTGGCTGTGCACATTGTTACTTGAATGCATTGTTACTTGACTGTGCACATTGTTACTTGACTGTTAACATTGTTGCTTGACTGTACAGTGTACACATTGCTACTTGACTGTGCACATTGTTACTTGAGTGTACACATGGTTACTTGAATGTATTGTTACTTGATTGTGCACATTGTTACTTGAATGCACGCTGTTACTTGACTGTGCACATTGTTACCGTTCTTGATTGTGCACATTGTTACTTGACTGCGTTGTTACGTAGAACGAGGAGGGGAAGCAGGACTTGAACACCATTCCAGACGCCCGATTCGTCCGTGCGGTCCTTGAGGCGTGCAACCAACGCATGTCCGTGGCCACTCAGATGCGTAAGGTCGACGTCCGATTCTGGATCAACTTCTGTCTCTTTCTGGCCGGACTCTATCTCCAGATGAGTCTACACGGAGGCCGACTCTATGAGCTGCAGTGCATTCTCTTCAAGATTCTCGAGTTTCTGTCGCACCCGCCTTCCGTCGAAAACCAGGACGAAGTAGGCATTATACTCATTCATTCATGCATTCGTTTCAAGAATTTATATAGCGCCGCATAGTACTGGCTATTTCTCTCACTGTGAATAGTTGATAGAATTTCAACCATGATATATCATTTCCTCTTGGATTTGGCCCCTGCCTGTTTTAGGAAGTTTTGTCACTCCTCGTCCTATGTGCATACTTCTATCAGGCACTTTCTCTGTTGCTGGCCCTCTGATTTGTAGATGAACTTTTGTGCACCAAGATTTTTCTTCTGACATACGTTCTATCACAATCTAAAAACTTTTATTTAGCCGTGGTTGGGCCGGGAGCGCTGCTGAGTAGCCTACCTTGACGAGGCGCTATATAAATTTCTGAAATAAATGAATAAATCTTAGGACTCCTCTTTAGCAAAACGTTAGATCGGGAGAGTACTCCTGAGTATCTAACCTTGAAGGGGCACCATACAAAATTGCTGCAATGAATACACAATAGAACCTTTGTCTTGCGTGTGTGCATTTGCAGGTGAATGCGCTGGCGATGGTCTACAGGCAGTGCGGCCAGGAGCTGTGCGCGGCCGACCCTGCTGCGTTCGATAGTCTGGTGTGCAACCTGAGGGACGCCTTCATCAAGGGCACTGACGTCCAGAGCAACTCCATCCTGCTCATGCTCATCGAGCTCTACGCGAGCAATTGGACGCTCAAAGACGTCGCTAAGGAGTACTACGGACTCCTCTGAACGGGTTGGTACTGTCTATTGTCTTGTAATTCAATTGTTTATTTTGAGATTTATGCATGGAGCAGAATGTCAGCAAACAGTACGAACTCAATGATTTCAAGTGATTGATTCAAAAGTCAAAGGATCAATCCAAAAGGTTTGTGTGGATTCGCTGAGAACGGATTAGCCCAGTGGCTCCCAACCTTTTTTGACCTTAGGGCCACTTTTTCTTGTTTGGAGGATATGAGGGGCCAAAAGGTTGAAATTTATTTTTAGATTTCATTGTTAATTTTTTTATTGATTTGACTTGAGATATACTAAGGGCATATAAAATTGTTAGAATTTAATCAAAATAGAATGTTTGTAGTCATCTATAATTATGTCCAAGTAGAATAATTTGTAATAGAAAATAATTGTGTATTCTATCCTGTCCAAATTGTCTATTTTGCCTTGTTTTTATTAATGTTTTTAGAGGTTGAGGGCCATTTTTTAGACCTGGCGGGTCACTTTTGACCCTCGGGCCACAGATTGGAAACCACTGGATTAACCTTTTCTTTCTGGGCAACATTTAGCAGAACTTTGTAACAGTGCAATTTAAACGAATATGCAGCATGTTCCATAGATCACTCTCTGACACATTCTATAAGCACTTAAAAACTGTTCTGTTTGTCCGTGTTGCAGGGCTTTTTTAACGTGCAGTTCTACACAAAATGTGCAGTTCTAAATGGATTTGTGCAGTTGTAGAAGCACTTCTGTACAGTTAAAACTTGCAAAAGAGGTCATTGTCCTCCGATTGGAAGTAATTTACCATGGAGGATGGGAAAGGAAAGAAGGGGTTGTGCAGTTCTAAAAATTCCTTAAAAACAGCTGGAGTTGGGAGCACCTCTGAGTAGTTTCCTTGAAAAGGCGCTATATAAATACTTGAATGAATGAATGAATGAATGAATGAAAATAATGCAATTGAAAAAGGAAACGAAGACATAACCAGCCGCTTAAGTCTAGTATACAGAAACTAAACAGTCTTATTTTAATCCTTTCTTAAACATGTTAATGGTTGGTAAACGTGTAACATACTTTGGAAGATTAATCCATATCAGCGAGCCAGAACATTTAATCGAGAATAGTTTAATCCTAGACTTATTTTGACGTAAACTTTTCTGACCTTCTTTCCTGAAATCACTCTTAGACTTTTTAGAATTTCTTTCCTGTTCTGCTTTCAGATTTTTTCTCGGCCGGCAAAACTACCGAGCTGTAGCGTGAAGTGAACTTTCGGAAACAGTTTGCGGCCTTGATTTGACGTTCAGACGTAGACTGATTTTGTTTTTGACATTCCAACAAGCACTTTACATGTTGTCGTGTTTACAGCAGCCCTGATGTACGTTCCCACAATTCTGTTTTGTTACAGTTTTGTTTTTCATACAAAAAAACAGTTAGTGGATTTGTGCTTGCTCGGAACGCGCTGCGGAACTTGTTGCTGCATGACTGCAAATTTTCAGTTAAGGTTTATTTGTATACAGTAGGTCTTTACAACACAGTAAGTAAGGTTTTTGAGAGTTACGTCGTAGAGAAATTCTACAGAATTGTTTCAAGACAGTGTGGAAATTTGCGTGTTGCGTTGTTGCAGGTGTTGTTTACATAGATGTGGAGCAGTTTAGAGAATAGTTTAAGTTTGTTGCTGCAAGTGTACAGCGCAAAGCTTTCATTGCTTTACGAGTGCAACGCAGTTGAATCGTAGCATGTTTCACTTGATGTACAATCGTTAGATTTGCTACGTGTTATTACATGTACGTTCAGTACATGTGTGTGTTGCGGGTTGTAGACTAGTAACATGTGTTGCATCTTCATTAGGGTTCATGTAGCTGTACTGTGGGTTTTCAAGCATGCACCAAATGAAGTTTCTCTTTAACAAAACAGTATGTTATGCTGTAAGAGTGAGTTTCTAAAAATGAACCACGTGAAGGTTTCTCTTTGGCTTAACAATCTGTTATGTTAAAAAGATTGTAAAAAGAAACGTTAATTTGGTGCATGTTTTGCATTGTTTACGTTGTGCAGTAGAGATGTGCGAACACAACACGTGTTTCAAGTGCACAAAACGCAACGCATGTCATCAATGCGCAACATGCAAACATGTTTTTACGAGTGTACAACACATGATTCGAGTTACAACACACATTACGAGTGCGCAAAACACAACACTTGTCATCGACGTACAACATGCAAACAGATGTTACGAGTGTACAGCACTTGATACGAGTGTACAACACATGTTGTATGTGACACATGTTATGAGGTAATGTTTTATTTGGGACTCCACAGGCAGTGCATGGTGACTAAGTGGACCTACATATCTCTCAGGTGCCTGCTGCAGATATGTGCCAGTTTGTCAGTACTATATAACTCCGTAACCTTTCTGAATTGATTATTGTAAGACTACATGGTGCTTATCAGTGCCATATTGGTGGGTAGCTTGGTAGGCTACTTTCCAAATGAGTTGTCAAAATGTAGTGTGTAGTAATGTTGAGTCCACAGTTGGAGCCATGGTTTATGTTACATTTCAAGTGACTCGCAGAATGTAATGCTTCAGCAAAGTCTCAAGTTGAGGGCTGTCCCTAGATTACATACCGCACTGAAGGGAGGGTCATTGGAAAATGTGCCATTTGTGTACAAGTGCATATAGCGGGGTCTCAAAAATATGTACGTGCGTAAAATGTCTAACTATGACGTCCACATTAGCATGTTTATAACTCTGTATTATCTGAAGGCATTTGATTACATCATTGTTGAATCTAAACTGAGCCATAGCAGTCATCAAATAACTAGCTAGAAAATAATTGTTTAACCGAAATAAATAGCAGCCTACGTTAAAATAAATGTTTTATACATGACTCTAGCTAATTTAACTTTGCAAGGGTAATTAGAGAAACTTATTTGTATATACGCATGGAGGGGTTCCATAAAATTTATGAGTTGCAACAGAGGAGGGGTTGAAAATGCGATTGATTTTTGCGTACGTGGTATTGGATGGGTCAGAAACGCTTCCTTACCCATTACAGCCAAATAAAACTGTCCTAAGATGAGAAAGGAATGCCAGAGAAGGAGTTCTATGGAAAGGGGGGGAGCAGAGTGTCAAGGGGAGGCCATTCCAAGTAGGCAAGGTTCTGTCTAGTGGAGGTATGAGCAAAAGGGACTGAGAGCAGACTTTGTTCAGCTGAACGAAGGGAGCAGAAGTGGCAAGCACTAGCAATATGGGGCTACAGAGCTCGCAGATTTAGGCATGGTGGGTTGTTTGTCAATGAAACTTCGTTTAAAACTCTTGCATACTGTAACGGCTTAGCCAGAAACCTTTGCTTAGGATGGATAGCTTTACTGGGAATTGCTGCATCATCAACTACAACAAATAAATATTCAAGTTTTGTTACGAGCTAATTTAAGTAACTGATCTTTTTAGAAAGTGAAAGTTTCACAGATGTTTCAGTAATTCTGTAACTTCAAACTCGTCAAATGAATTTTCGGCGGTTAATCGTAGAAGTTTAATGTGTGCGATAATAAAGTTTCAGTTCAGCAAATACTGTTGTTAAAGTATGACAGAAGCTTCAGCCTAGATTCTTTCCACCTTGTAGCCTGACCTAAGCTCAGTCCAGTTTGCAAATGTCTTCACGATGTTAGAATACCATCAAGGAGTGACCTGCAAATGTCTTTGAGTTGTTAGAATGTCATCAAGGAGTGACATGCAAATGTCTTCAAGATGTTAGAATATCATCAAGGAGTGACATGCAAATGTCTTCAAGATGTTAGAATATCATCAAGGAGTGACCTGCAAATGCCTTCAAGATGTTAGAATATCATCAAGGAGTGACCTGCAAATGTCTTCAAGATGTTAGAATATCATCAAGGAGTGACATGCAAATGTCTTCAAGATGTTAGAATATCATCAAGGAGTGACATGCAAATATCGTCGAGATGTTAGAATATCATCAAGGAGTGACATGCAAATATCGTCGAGATGTTAGAATATCATCAAGGAGTGACATGCAAATATCGTCGAGATGACATAGAATGTTTCTGAGACATACGAATTTTGTGTGTGCATCATTTAATTATATCACATGTACCGGTATCCGTGGCGTAGTCAGGAATTTAAGAAGGGGGGAAGAGGTTATGAACTTATGAGCTGGCCTGATGTCCTCCCTGACACCAACGCAACAGTATTACAGTAAATAAAAAGGGAATAAAGTAACAATGGGAATAAAGTAAGAAAAACAATTGTTACTACAAAAATTGTTTTGTTTTTCTTATTTAAGTGGATAAATAACCTTTTAAAAAACTTTTTCTAAGACAATGGGGGTTTAACCCCGAACCCCCTTGTCTACGCCACTGACCGGTATCTTAGCTGTGCAGTTCGTTAGATTAGCAATAGACACTGGTCAATAAATGAGAATAGATTAGCTACAATAGGGGCCGTTCATAAATGACGTCCAATTTAGGACGATTTTTTACCCCCTCTCGTCACATGATATCTATTAAGGGACCGTCACAAATGTGTGTGACCCTTCCAGGAGCCTGACGTCATTTATGGACGGTCCCTAATAAGGATAATCGTTTCTTATTAATTTTCAAGCTGACACAACAGAGTACGATAATTACAAGCCATAGTATGAACGGTTGATCACAGGTTACTATTACAGAAGTGGAATTTAACTGTTTGGCGGCCATGTAGGCTACTATTAGGGGCGCCATTACATCCTGCTCAGTTTACTACCAACGCCATCTGCCGATTGGAAGGTTGAGTGGTCTTTGGGGAGGAAAGCGGTCCTCTGTTAGCTATACTCTTCGTAAAAGAGTGTTGCCAATGCCTAAAGCATTAGTAATGCAAGGCTGATTTGTTCAAGTATGTAGGCCTATGTATGTACTATGTATGTAGCCTACTTTATTGAACCGCCTTCAAACGCACTGCGGGAACAATAGACAAGAACAGAATAATTATAGCATGTGCAATCACGAAAAATTGAAAGATGCAATTCAATAAACATAGTATAGTATACAACTGCATAATAGACATGTTATGAATTACATGTATACAGGAGAGAAAAGCTAGACAGGGAATAGGTATTGTCACTTGGATAGCATCCGTGTTATAAAGCCACATCTGGTTAATGCGTCTGCATGAGGAATCTCACGGTTGTGAGAACGAGGACGGAGTGAGTAGGTAACATTCTTAATGGGAGGTAATAGAGGACCAAGGACGTGGCTTGGGTTGTAGAGTACAGAAGAAAAGAGGAAGGAATCAGCATGAGCACATAGGTCATCGAACGACTTCTGTATTGTATTTAAGCATTTTTCAAGTGACTATAGTAGAGAGATCCGTTCAAAAGCGCCCCCAGTGTGCAAGGCTCAGTGAGAAGCAGCAGATTTTGAGAAAATAGAAAGGAAAATAATTGTAGAGCTTATGTACTTGTGCAATTTGTTCTCAATTGAGGCATTGTATTCGAAGTTCGAACTGCTTGTTTACCTTATAGTGGGCAGATCTGTTGGACCCGATTTAGTGCTGAGTTTCGGTGAAAATCGCCATCGGATTGCCATGTGCATTTACACCATGGCGCAGTAGAAGTTACCATTATATGAATATATATGTATGTGTATTGGTAGGCCTAACTAGCTTCTACTGCGCCAGTAGATATATATATATAACAGGGGCGGATCCAGGAATTTTCGAAGGGGGGGGCCAAAATTTTTTGAGGTTGGGGTCGGAAAATTTTTCGTTGATCTTTCGCTGAAAAATCTGATGAACTTTTTTAGTCGTTTTTGGCCGAAACCAGAGTTTAATTTAGCCCCCACCTCTGGGGGGATTGAGGTTTCCGGAGGGGTAGATAATTGACCGTTTGAAGACAATCATGAGGCGCGCAGCGCCGAGAGTGGTAGGGGAGGGGTGTGGGGAGGGGATATGCCCCTCCCCACCAGAAACTTTTTGAATTTTCACATTGCAATGGTAGCATTTTAAGCTGTTATCTTAACAAAATAGCTGTACTTTTCAGTGCTCAATAAATATAGACTTTGCTGAAAAACTTCTTTCCCGAAAACTAGATGTTCTTTTTTAAGTAATCCGCCGAAAATATTCCGAAAGGGTGTTTTATTTCACATCCCAAAAAACTGATGACTTCTTGTAGTCATCCGTGCTAAATCTTAAAAAAGGTGTTTAACTTTTCGTCTAAAAAGAGTGATGACTTTTTATTCTTTCGTGCGAAATTTTCAAAAAAAGGTGTTCAATTTAGCATCGCAAAAAACTGATAACTTTTTGTAGTCATGCGTGCGAAATCTTTAAAAAAGGTGTTTAATTTTTCGTCTAAAGAGAGTGATGACGTTTTAGTCTTCCGTGCGAAATTTTCAAAAAAGGTGTTTAATTTCGCATCCCAAAAAACTAATGACTTCTTGTAGTCATCCGTGCTAAATCTTAAAAAAGGTGTTTAACTTTTCGTCTAAAACGAGTGATGACTTTCTATTCTTTCGTGCGAAATTTTCAAAAAAGGTGTTCAATTTAGCATCGCAAAAAACTGATAACTTTTTGTAGTCATGCGTGCGAAATCTTTAAAAAAGGTGTTTAATTTTTCGTCTAAAGAGAGTAATGACGTTTTAGTCTTCCGTGCGAAATTTTCAAAAAAGGTGTTTAATTTCGCATCCCAAAAAACTAATGACTTATTGTAGTCATCCGTGATAAATCTTAAAAAAGGTGTTTAATTTTTCGTCTAAAAAGAGTGATGACTTTTTATTCTTTCGTGCGAAATTTTCAAAAAAAGGTGTTCAATTTAGCATCCCAAAAAACTGATGACTTTTTGTAGTCATCCGTGCTAAATCTTAAAAAAGGTGTTTAATTTTCGTCTATGGGATGGATGGATCCAGATTTGACCAGAGTCTATGACAACAGAGGCCGTTACCCTGGACAGAAATTTGCTCGGCATATTACAGCACTTAAGAGCAAGGTACTGAAATTTTCGTCTAAAAAGAGCTTTGACTTTTTATTCTTCCGTGCGAAATTTTCAAAAAAAGGTGTTCAATTTAGCATCCCAAAAAACTGATGACTTTTTGTAGTCATCCGTGCGAAATCTTAAAAAAGGTGTTTATTTTTCGTCCAAAGAGAGCGATGACTTTTTATTATTCCGTGCGAAATTTAAAAAAGGTGTTCAATTTCGCTTCCCAGAAAACTTATGAATTTTTAGTGAACCGTCCGAAATCTTCAAAAAGGCGTTCAATTTTCCTTCTTAAAAACTGATGACTTTTTAAGACTAGAATAA
Source organism: Lumbricus terrestris (assembly GCA_949752735.1). NCBI lineage: Eukaryota > Metazoa > Annelida > Clitellata > Crassiclitellata > Lumbricidae > Lumbricus > Lumbricus terrestris. Next base: position 35,083,363 of record OX457048.1, on the reverse strand, counting down.
ATAAAATACTTCCCACTACTGAATGAAATGTAGTAATATATAAATAAAAACAAGGAGTAAACATGTGTTATCATTCACCGCATTTTCTTGCACATATTGACTACACTCAAAACTTAACATGTTTGGCCCTGAAATTTTTTGGCATCTGCAAAAAATAAATTACATCCCAAACACTGTTGTTCGTGTTAACTTGATTTGTAATTAATAGTTAGTTGTACTTAGTTATAATTGTGTTTATTGGTGTTAATGTTTTTAAAATTTACTACGAATATATACACGAATAACTTACATTGTATGCTATAAATCATAGTTGGATACTGTTATAAGATTGTTTCATTTCGTTGCTTTATATTGAGACAATGCAATTGCGTGAGAGACTTAGATTAGATTTTAATTACATTTATATATATTATTTCTATTATAGATTTTAATTACATTTATACATTAATTCTCCTGTGCATGACTGACACCCTGAAATTTTTTTTCGTCCACCATGGATGGGGGGGCCACGTCCCATGGTGATTTGAAATGGGGGGGCCATGGCCGGATTGGCCCCCCCTGGATCCGCCCCTGATATATTATATAATATATATATATATATATACTAAAAGCAGTGGCGTAGCCAGGAATTTTTCATGGGGGGTTTATGGCCGGAAACCCTGTTTTTGTTATTTTTTCTTACTTAAACGGAAAAATAACCTTTAAAAAACCTTTTTCCCGGAGCCAATGGGGGGTTTAACCCCCGAAACCCCCCCCTTGCCTACGCCACTGACTAAAAGAGTAAGCTTAGTAGGCCTATAGGAACTGTTGGTTCTAGGCCATTTTGCGATAGGCGGCGTCAGTTATGCATATACGCGTAATTAAGACGTATTTATAAATATACATGACGCAGTGATGACGTGTCGTCGTGACGTAATCATGTCTAGACGACGACGTCGACTATCCAAAGTCCTTGAGGATGTGCCACTGCTTGACCTCCTGCCTCGTCTTCGCGAACATCTCATTCCAGTGCTTCACTTCCATGCTTCCGCTCTTGCTGCCCAGCAGGACCTGCCCGATCGGTTCGTTGCGACCCATCCGGTCGTAGTCCATGACGCTGATGATGAGGCTCGTCTGCCGGATGCGTTCGTATGGAACGGTGAAGACGAAGGTCTCGTCGAAGGTTGGGTTCAACGTCCGCTCCTTCGTTGCTGTCTTCTTCTTCTCCGTCTTTTTGCCGTCCGACAGCAGCCATATCTTCACGTACGGATCTGTTTGAAGAGAGAAATTTGAAATCTTCGCTGACGGCAACAGTACTGTAATATTATTTTTTTTACCCTAGGAATCTGTAATAAACTTGTAGGCCAGTCAAAAATACGGGAAATTCAACATGAACCCACTCATTTACTATGGCAGACCTTTTTTGGTAGAATATTGTACGGAAACACCTTCTTAACCTACAGTAAAAATCCGAATGAATTCAAACTTGGGGAAATATGTTTAAATCGTTATTTATTGTGATGCAAATTATGACTGCGCGTATAGCGTTTCGCTTAGTCATCGCCTATACATTATGAGCGTGGTCTTAAGTGCGGGGTAGTTATCGACCACACTCTGCAGAGTTCTTGCATAAAATTTTATTTATTTTTTCTCCAAGATCGACATTTACATTGTTCAGATAATAAATATATTAATCGATATTAAATTTTTTTAATCGGTAATTTCAGTGTGTTTCCAGCAGATAAATCGTATTTCCGACAGTCCTTGAAATGTAAACAAACTCGTATAGGCATGGCTGTTGGTCGTCTGCTCAAAACTAAATTCAAAATTTTAATTATTTCCCCATAGCGCATTTTGTTAGGATTTCTACCATATATTCTTTAGTTCATTTAGAAACTTTTCGTGCAAAAATTTGCCTGCCATAGTAAATGAGCGGGTTTAAGACTTAATTGACTGGACTATTGGTTAACTAGTTCAGAATTACGCTTTACAGCCTTTACTGCAACTTGTGTTATTACCGACTCTCCCAAAATTTATTAATAACACTGCCAAAATTTATTACCAACTCTGCCAAAATCTATTGCCAACTCTGCCAAAATTTATTGCCAACTCTGCCAAAATTTATTACCAACTCTGCCAAAATCTATTGCCAACTCTGCCAAAATCTATTGCCAACTCTGCCAAAATTTATTACCAACTCTGCGAAAATTTATTATCAACTCTGCCAAAATTTATTACCAACTCTGCCAAAATTTATTACCAACTCTGCCAAAATTTATTACCAACTCTGCCAAAATTTATTAGTAGTATTTCCTCATTTTTCTCTCGCTTCAAATCCTGCCTTTTTCTCTGGACCTCACGCACTGCGATCACTCCAGAAAGGTTCTTGCTACGTGAAGCGCTTCATAAATGGTCAGATACAATACAATGCAATACTATGCTCTGGGGTATTTTGCTTGATGTGGCGCTATGTAATTTTACTAATACGGTTTCCGTGTACACGAGTGTACGCTCGCTGTCTGCTTGCGTGGTGTACAGTGTACACGCGAATGTTTCCCTGCCTGAAAGTCCGTTGATATCTTTGGCCTTTAGTTGTCTGGCTTCATGGATGGCCACGGTCAACTGACCAGTCGTAGGTTGGTAGCAGAGGCCGATGTTCACTTCGCCCAGTCTCCCCTATGCGAACAGATACGAAACGCCATTAAGCTGTCGTCATAGCCACCTTTGATCTGAACCGCCTCCGCCAACCAACGTCGGCTTTGACGTGACCGCCGCGCCGCCTTTGAAATGGCGGCGGCGCGTCAATAACGCCGGTGTCAGAGCGCTCTATGCTCGTTTGAGACTGGGGTTGTTTTCGCGGAAAACGAGGCCGTAATCAGGAATGCCACTCATAGCTTTTTCCACCTAGATCTAGGGTTTTTGCCTAATCTAGGTTTCCAAGTTTTTTGTCGAGATCTAGGGGTTTTTTCGACCGCGAATTTTCTAGCATTTTTCCGAAATATAGACATTTTTCAGGGAAAATGTACGAAACACCAGCAAAAAGAAGGAAGATTCAAGGAAAAATTCTGAATTTAGGGCGAATGACTAAAAAAGTTCATCAGCAAATTTGAGAGGAGAAATAGAAATTTTTCGGAGCCTGAAAGACTAAAAAAGGTCGTCAGAAATTTCAAGCCCGAAAATTCAATGCATTTTTCACAAATTTTCCGATCTAGCCTTTTCTAGCCTTTTTCGGCCGGATCTGACCTTTTTCAAAATCAGAGTGGCATCCCTGGTCGTGATGACGATCTCAAGTCAATTGGAGAAGTAGACCTAGGCCTATCAACCAGGGCAATGTTCTAGAGAGCAGTTCTACACAAAGGAGGCAGTTCTAATTTTATGAATTTGTGCAGCTGCTGTATAGAAGCGTTTCTGAGCAGTTCAATTGCACTTTAAAATTTATGTTCATTATTAAATTTGTACCACGGAAGATGAGTTGGGGAGAAGGGGCTGTGCAGTTCTAAAAATTCCTTTAAAAGAACCTTTGGCGTCAACCCAAAATTCAATCCAAAATTCAACCCAAAATTCAACTCAAAATTCAAACCAAAATTCAACAAAAAAGTTCTACCCAAAATTCGACAACAAATTCAACCCAATATTCAGCCCAAAATTCAGCCCCAAAATTCAATCCAAAATTCAACTCAAAATTCAACACTTCAGCGTAAGAGAAACGGGGCACGTTAATATGATCTGGGGGTGACTCAGGGCTTAAAGTGTGACTGGACGGCCGCATACGGCGTTAAGGCACTTAGGCTATTTTCAAATCTAAACACGGGTCAGCCACTCATTAATTTTGAACAGCATAGTCTGGCAGGGCCGGATTAAGGCATGTTCAACATGTTCGACCGAACAGGGGTCCCACACTTTAGGGAACCCCACACATGCGTGAAAAATTTCATTTTTTAAAGATTTTTTTCAAATTTCAACCAAACGACTAAAAAAGGTCATCAACTTTTTCGAGGGAAATAACCGGTAGGCCTATAGCCTATTCTACGAAATATTCGACCAAACGACTAAAAACGGTCACCCGAATTTTCGGCCGAAGATCCGCAAACAATTTCCCGAATAGGGCCTCCAACATTTCTTAATCCGGCCCTGTAGCCTGGAGAAGTGACAGGCGTCCAGTCACTTCGTTTCTTACACCCTAAGTATACTGGTTTTGCTTCTTGGCGTAAACTTATTGCCTTACTCCGCCACTGGGCCGAGCTCCCATGTACCTATGTGACCTCATCCATCTGCCGACCTCGGTCACTTCTCTTCGCCCGCTACGCTCCTTAAAAAATCGGCATGATCTCTTCGTCCCGCGAGCTAGGACTACCCTAGCTAAAATGCGTGCCTTTGCTCTCATTGGCCCGGCATTGTGGAACCAGCTTCCTCCTTCAACGCGTTCCTCCATATTAACTGGTGGGTCTAATGCCTCTTGTCGGTGTCTCAAAAGTGCTTTTTTCTCTTGGTCTAACGTACTGGGAGCGCCTCTGATTGGTGTGCACTGTGAGAGGCGCTTTATAAATTTATAAATACAACAAATACAATACAATATTCAGAGCTTACGATATCAAAATCATCTGCTTCTATATATCGATCGTCTGTTTTGGCTCGACGCCATCAAGTTTTCATGATTATTTTGTCGGGCGAAGTCCTTTGTCGTCAATAGTCTACTAAATGGATCGCATGCAGCGACGAGTCTCGTATGAACACTTGTGTAGGCGTAACAGGTATCGTAAGTGACTTGACGGCTGCGGACGGCGTCCGGCACTTATTTCCAAATCTAAACGCCGTCCTGCCACTCACATTCTAAATTTTTCTCATAATTATTATGTCTCGTATGTATATTTATTTTTGGATCTCGTATATGTATAGGCGTACACTTGTAAGGTCTCGTTCGTATGCGCACTTATAATTATGATGATCGTATGTACACTTGCATATACATTTATGTCCGCACTCATATGCACACTGTCTGCAGTCTATTCCAAGCCTGTCATGGTTCATAGGCCTATACGATTTTTGGAATTTTTATGAACAATAGGCCTATTATCTCTAGTGAATTAATTATATTTTATTCGTCCACAGGTTTTAAAAACAAACACGAATTATGGTCATCATTCACAATCGTCTCCTGCCAAATGAGATGCAGACTTGCCGCCAACGTATGATCTGTCGAGGTTAGACGGTGCAAGCACGAGTTTCAATCTATTTTCTTACAATTCATATTCTCAGGCAGTATTTAGCGGTATATCAACGCTATTTGCTGCTCTTCTCACACCATGATAAATCGGATCTGTTGCTAAGGTCAGACGTGGCGGCAGTTCGTCGCCATTAGCAACGGCAGGCGGCCAATCAAAGCTCAGCGTTTGGCCACAGGACGATCGTAATTCTTCATGCATCGCCTTATGGAGCGGGAAACAACAAGGGACCAATTTGTTTGCGAGCGCGTAAATAAGCCATAAAATTTGCATGCGGTCCATTAAAGGCAAAAGGCGTCTCAAATACACAGCTCTGCGCGACTGACAACAACAACTACTGGTTTCTATTAAAGTCATACGACTTCTGTGGCGCTTTTTTTTATAAAAATAAGTACCGAAGTTATGCTAGATGACGAATTCGATTTAGGACAACGCACGTGTGATTGACAACTACAAAACGCACCGCGTGTCCTTTGCTGGTCTGCAGGTTCTTCCAGAGGGTCTGACCTCGCACAAGGTCAAAGTCCCCGAGCGGGATACAGACCTCGCCAATCGGGTCGTCGCGGCTGAACCGGTCGTAGTCAAGGACCTGAAGGTAGAGGGTTCGAGTCAACAGTTTGTTGTATGGAAAACCTAAAGGGTTAAAGACGAACAATGTTTCCAACTTGAATGCACAATCAATCGCCCGGTACAATAGAAATGATTGTTGCTGTTACACGACAATGTGTCTGTTTGTTTGTCTGTATGTGCACTTGTTATAGCGCCCCTTCAAGCTCCCTACTCAGAGGCGCTCCCGACTGCAGAGCGGACACTGAATCGGAGTTTCACGCCGAAGCGCTGAGCAATTGCGAGTGAAGGACTTGCCCAAGGTCCCTACGCGGCGACTTGAGGTGGATTCGAATCTCGAACCTTCCGGCTTCAAGGCAGCGATGCCACCACTACACCACTGCGCCCCACATAGCGTCATAGTGAGTGAGTGATTGAGTGAGTGAGTGGGTGAGTGGGTGGGCGAGTGAGTGAGTGAGTGAGTTAGTGAGTGAGCGAGCGAGCGAGTTAGTTAGTTAGTTAGTGATTGAGTGAGTGAATTAGGGAAGGAGTGAGTAAGTGAGTGAATAAGGGAGTGAGTGAGTGAGTGAGTGAGCGACTGCTCTGGAAGATTTCTCATTCCTCCTTAGCCAAAGGCAATGAAAGCAATTGGTCACAGCTATCCCGATTTCGAAGTCATCTCTTAAACAATGCTTTCTTCCTGTCGTATTGTTCATCCGTGTGCTCCACGCCATACATCAAAAGCGACGCTCGAGGCTGATGCCATTGTACGATTCGCAATGTTCAATTTTTACAGCGCCACTCATCTTTGAAAAAAGCAGACACTTCTGTGACGAGAACACTGATCGAAACATTATGGTAATCGCTATTTCTTAAATAAGATAAAAACAATAATATCATAGTTATGACTTTTTACCTCTAGAAAACCTCAACCCATGCACGTGATTTTGTATAAGTTGCGTCTTTGTTAGTCTATTGTGCACGGTTTAACTACACCACTGGTTGCACTCTGCCAGTGCCAGTCCCCAGCCTGGATAAAGGAGGAGGGCGTTGATGATTTTTTTGTTAAATCGCAACTACTACTATACTACTGTTATGATTGATTGAATGATTGATTGATTGACTGACTGACCGATCGATCGATCGATCGATCGGTTGATTGATTGATTGATTGGCTGGTTGATTTATGATTAGCTGAAGTGAGGCAAGGTATATATGTTAAGGTGACTGGTAAATGTATGATAAGCTAAGGGGAGAAAATGTGAGGCAAATTAAAGTAAGAGTTCAGGTGATGTAACGTGCGATGAGGTTAAGTAGGGTGCGGCCATGAAGCCTTGATGAAGGCAAGCTTAGTAAGCTCCACTGCGACACTGTTAGATCATGCAGCGTATACAAAGGTCTTTTAATCAAGATAATGATCATAGATCTAAGCATAGTATGGCATAATATGCAGTACAATATATTGTATTATAAATATTATGGCATATAAATTTATAAAATACATATCATGGTGCACATGTATATAATGGTACAAATGTAGATCTATGTGTATATGTGTTTGCACAGAGGTAATGAGAAAGGCAGCGACTGGCAATGAGATTACATAACTACTAACAAACATGTGGAGAGACATACAGACAGACAAGCAGACAGACAGAAGAGCAGTGAGTGAAAGAGACATACAGACACACAGAGACACTCAGACAGACAGACAGGCAGACATGCAGCCATAAGAACAGAGAGACACATACAGATAAAAAGGGATGCATGGTTTGCTGTAAAACTTCTGTCGCAGAACATCCGGGTATATGCAACCACTTATGCAGCGCCAGCGTTGAATCCCTTAAAGGAACCTATCCTGGAATTTATGCAGCCCCAGGGTTAAGCCCCTTAACGCATAAATCATATGCAGCAGGAGCAGCAAGCCATCCACTATATGCTGAAGACTAATTATGTCTAGGGACCACTCGTTCTCTGCAAATGGCTCATTAGCATTAGCACGGCGCCTATCTGTACTCGAGAGACTCATGTCAGAGCAGGTGCGACTCATGGAGAGACCGTCAAGTGATAAAAATGCCGTGCATAGGTGGAGTGGCGGTATACGTGAACCCTTGGTGGGGTGGGGAGGGGTGGTCGCAGGCGAAATGGAACACTAGAGAAAACATTGTGGCCTCAGACTATAGAGCCAGTGATATAATATTCACTGCCTCCCAACGTGAGAATAATTGCCGGGGGGTTGAGGCATAGGCGCAATCACGTCCTAAAAGTTGGAGGGGACCATAATGAATCACGTCCTAAAAGTTGGGGGAGACCATAATAATAAAACTAGGGGACCACTCAAAAGTTGGGGGACGCGTCCCGTGGGTCCCATAGGGTGGTTGCGCCTATGGGTTGAGGGGTTAAACCCCCCAGTCTTTCTTAGAGCTCCATAGCAAAAATCCTCTTTTTACACCCTAAATTCATGTCCACCATGGGCTGAGCCCCCCCCGTTATTTTTCTACTGCACTGCATTATGTACACTACACTACATACGCTTCACTTCACACACTGCACTACATACACCACTGCCCACAATACGCACTACGCTACTTATTCTGCACTACTAGCACTACACTACATACACTGCATGCGCACACTACCTACACGCCAGTACCTATGCTGTAGTGCAAACACTGGCCAATATGCACTACACAAACTGGATGTAGGACATTAGCCCCCCGGACAAAAGCTCCCGGACATTAGCCCCCGGACATTAGCCTCCGGACAAAAGCCGCCCGATTTTGCGTAAGACATTAGCCTCCTGGACAAAAGTCCCCCCTTATGTGCATATAATAAAATAGTGCCTTATATCATAGACTAGAGGGCTAATGTCCGGGAGGGGGCTTTTGTCCGGGGGCTTTTGTCTAGGAGGGTTAATGTCCGTTCCCCACATAAACTATACCTACTTTCCTTATCTAAACTACACTACCTACGCTGCACTACACTGACTGCACTGCATTGCACTATGCTACACTAACAACTCTATGCTAGACTACACTATACAACAACAACAGCAACAACAACAACAACAACAACAACATAGGCTACTACAACAGACAAAACTATAGGCCTACTGCAAAACGTTACACTGCATTGGGTTGTATCTTTGGGTAGCGTTATATGCGTTGCAGACCAAGATAAAAAAAAACTATTATACACTGCAAAAGAACACAGGCACACAAACAACAGATTGTCTGTTTGCATCCACGCAACCAACCAGACATGGATGGATAACCACGGGACAGCCCCGAGACTCTCGTTGGCATAGGAATGGTGATCGTATTTCAAAGGCTTCTTCTGAATCTCCGCTCTTCCGTATCTCGGGTTAAAAGCGAATGCTGTAATTTAAGACGAGCGGCGATCACCGTTTCGGTTTTGTCACCCGAGAAATTCGCTGAAATATGACCACCGGCGTCTAAGCAATGTGCGACCGCCAGAGGAAAAGACGTGTCAATACACGCGTGCATGCGTGCGTGCGTAGCCAACATACAAACAGACAGGCAATTAGGCGGACAGACAAATAGGCAGACAGGCACAGACCAAAAGTGGGGCTAACCCATGGGCAGGTGACACGAAACGGAGTATCCCCCCTGAAAGCTATCCGGGGGGATGAATTAATCTATCCCCCCGGATGGAATTAACCGGTCTATATATACTATCCGGGAGGATAAACCATTCTATCCTCTTTTTTGAAAAATGCGCATAATAAATTTTTTTTATGCTGTAATCAAAATCTAAAGAGTAGTGAAAGGAGGGCTGTTCAAGAACAATGGGGTCACGTGACCAGTGACGTCATCGGGGTAGGCCACGACCCTTTGGCTGCCGGGCTATTAGGCCACGCCCCCTTGGCTGCCGGGCTATTAGGCCACGCCCCCTTGGCTGCTAGGCTATTAGGCCACGCCCCTTGGCTGCTAGGCTATTATGCTAATTCGCTGGGCTATGGGCTATGGGCTATTGTGCTAAGCCGCTGGGCTATGGGCTATGGGCTATTGTGCTAAGCCGCTGGGCTATGGGCTATGGGCTATTGTGCTAAGCCGCTGGGCTATGGGCTATGGGCTAGTGTGCTAAGCCGCTGGGTTATGGGCTATGGGCTACTGTGCTAAGCCGCTGGGCTATGGGCTATGGGCTATGGGCTACTGTGCTAAGCCGCTGGGCTATGGGCTATGGGCTACTGTGCTAAGCCGCTGGGCTATGGGCTATGGGCTATGGGCTATTGTGCTAAGCCGCTGGGCTATGGGCTATGGGCTAGTGTGCTAAGCCGCTGGGCTATGGGCTATGGGCTATGGGCTATGGGCTACTGTGCTAAGCCGCTGGGCTATGGGCTATGGGCTATTGTGCTAAGCCGCTGGGCTATGAGCTATGGGCTAGTGTGCTAAGCCGCTGGGCTATGGGCTATGGGCTAGTGTGCTAATCCGCCCACCGCGCTACAGCCGGGCTATTGTGCTAATCCGCTGGGCTATGGGCTAGTAGGCTAATTCGCCCGCTCGCCCGCCAGCCAGCCGCTATAATCCGCCGACCAATCAGCGCTAAGCAGCGACACAGCGGCCTGTCAATCAAACGAGCAGCGACCCAACGACCTGTCAATCAAACGAGCAGCCTCGGAAAGCTGTAACCAATCAGCGCTAAGCAGTGCGCCAACGCGCTGTCAATCAAACGAGCAGCATCTGAAAGCTCTAACCAATCAGCGAACATTTACCCTACACAGGTGTTTATAGCCCCAGGCCATAAATATCTCCTTTGATCTATAAAGTCCAACGGTTTCCTTTGATCTAAATCTTTAATGACTTCTTTTATGGCCAACGGCATTCTTTAATGGCTTCTTTGATGTCCAACGGTTTCCTTTTATGATCTTACTAATGACTTTTTAATGACCTGCGTGCGCCTCTAATGAATTCCTTTGATGTCCAACGGCCGCCTTTAATGGCTTCTTTGATGTCCAACGGTTTCCTTTTATGATCATACTAATGACTTTTTAATGACCTGCGTGAGCCTCCAAGGTCGTCCTTTGATGTCCAACGGCCGCCTTTAATGACTTCTTTTATGACCAACAGAATTCTTTAATGACTTCTTTTATGACCTGTCGTCGACACCAATGTAGGGCTTTGATGTCCAGCGGACGCCTTAATGCCTTTATGACTTCTTTTATGGTCAATAGCCTTCTTTGATGATGGCGAGCGAGAATCTTATTATCCAACACCCATGCTATAATATTGTTAGTGCATATAGCAATTTAACACACAAACTGAACATCCTTTCCTTTCCAATTCCTTATATTTTAGCCTTGTATACGTTAGAAACACACAAATTACTCACCCGACCATTCCAATTCCTTTTATTTTAGGCTTGGATACCTTAGAAACATACAAATTACTCAGCCGTCCATTCCAATTCCTTTTATTTTAGGCATGTATACCTTAGTAACACACAAAATACTCAACCTTCCATTCTCTATTTGGAAATAATCCCGCTTATTTTAGACTTGTAGAACTTAGAAACACACAGTCTTTTCAACTTGACCATCCAATTTCTTTGTATTTTAGCCTTGTACAACTTAGAAACATACAAACGAATCACTCTCCCATTCCACAGTTGGAGATAATTCCTTATATTTTAGACTTGTACAACTTAGAAACACACAATCTGTAGCAACATTTCTTACTTCCTTGCACACACAAACTTAAAATCCGACGATTCCTACAACCTTCCTTTCGCAAGATGGTATCATTTCTTTCTCCCTTGCGCACACAAACTTAAAATCCGACGATTCCTACAACCTTCCTTTCGCAAGATGGTGCCATTTCTAACTTTCTTGCACACACGAACTCAAAAACCGACGAATACTCCAACCTTCCAATCCCAAGATAGGTCCATTTCTAACTTTCTTGTACCAACGAACTCAAAAACCGACGAATACTTCAACCTTCCACTCCCAAGATGGTGCCATTTCTAACTTTCTTGCACACACGAACTCAAAAACTGACGAATACTTCAACCTTCCAATCCCAAGATGGGACCATTTCTAACTTTCTTATACCAACGAACTCAAAAACCGACGAAATCCTCAACCTTCCACGCCAATATGGTACCAGTTCTAACTTTCATATACACAGAAACTCAAAAATCGAACAGCAGCACTATCAGCCGTTTGCAGCATGGTCCCTTTCTACATCACACACACACATATACAAACACACGCACACACAATCATCCTTTCTCGCAAGGCTATGTCCAAATATCCCATGTATGCATATTTCAATTCACAAGGTGTCGCATCTTCAGACTTTCACACACACACGAACCCAAAAGACATGGAAACATACAATCTTCAAATCTCTAGGTGGCGCATTTGCAGCATTTATCAATAGCTTAAGATCACAAATAAAATGAACAAAGTTCTGCTCCCAAGATGGTGCCCGAGCAACTTTTCCTGTCCAGACATGACCAAATATCGAACACATGCAGCATTTCTCATACGCCTAAGAGCATCTAGCACACACAGGCAACTTTGCCACTACAAGGGAATACACAGTCAATATTTTACACACACACGAGAACTTTTAAAATTTCTAAGTTACAGATATATACTTTGACCAATTTTTTCTAAATTAAGGTAACAAGGATACATGAAACTGTGAAGAATGTAATATACATAAGTCAAAGACTTGAACTTCATAGCTGCAAAGTAGCAGTAATGATCATTGACACAGTCAAAATGATAAGTATGATAGTTGTGCGAGCGAATAGAACTTGTACTTTTCGAATTATTTCAAAGTAATGCACGAACTATTACCAATGTGCAAAGTCAAACTTGTAAATTTGCTAAGTATGAAATGTAGTTATTGCATGGCGAACGAAGTACTAAGCATGAAATGCAGGGACTGCATTGATAAGTATGATAGTTGTGCAAGCGAATAAGACTTGTACTTTTCGAATTATCACAAAGTAAGGCATGAGATATGACCAATGTGCAAAATCAAACTTGTAAATTTGCTAAGTATGAAATGTAGATATTGCATGGCGAACGAAGTACTAAGTATGAAATGCACGGATTGCATGGGGAACGATGTAAGATGCGAAGTGTGAGGTGTAGAGAGGAGCACATTCTTCAATTTGTGGAAACAAAGATGTTCATAGTTTGCAATATGTCAATAATTTTTACAAAGTTAGGTTTGCAGACTGTGCATTACACGGCTGTTTAGGTTTGAATATGTTAAGTTGGTGAAATGTTGGGTGGGGGAGAGGGTGCAGTCTTAAGTTTGTGCAAATTATGACTATCATTGGTTGATATATGGCAACAATTTTGACAAATTTAGAACTGCAGGCTATGAATTACATGGCTTTTTAGGGTTGGGTGTGTTAAGTTGTCGAAATATTGGGGTGGGGGAGGAGTGTACATTCTTAGGATTTGTGCAAACAAAAAGGCGTGCCGCATTTGTGATGCGTTACCATTTTTGACAGAGTACGACTATAACAAGCGAAGAATACAAGTTAGGGTTGCTGACAGATAATTACATGCGGATTTATGTGCAGCACACACAGGCAAATTGACCGAAACCTGCGTTCGGCACGTCGAAAATTCTAAGTCCATAAATTTTTGCTGCGCAAATTCGTGCGGCGATGGCACCTTCGTGCAGTGCGGTGGCGGCGGCGGCGCGGCGCTCCGACCCACTCGTGCGACTTCGACTCCATCGACGAGGCGGCAACGGCGAGAAATGCAGTCGCAATTAGATCAAGCTTTGTCTCGTAGAAGTTAAAGTTGAATACGCCCCGGCACAGCTCTTTCAATAAATTCCTTCACCTGCAACACGCATGAGTCTTTAAATTCATACGAGTCAAAGCATGATCGATTGCGAGCGCATGTCTCGCCGTCGCTGTCGCGATAGTCATAATTTGCACAAACTTAAGACTGCACCCTCTCCCCCAACCAACATTTCACCAACTTAACATATTCAAACCTAAACAGCCGTGTAATGCACAGTCTGAAAACCTAACTTTGTAAAAATTATTGACATATTGCAAACTATGAACATCTTTGTTTCCACAAATTGAAGAATGTGCTCCTCTCTACACCTCACACTTCGCATCTTACATCGTTCCCCATGCAATCCGTGCATTTCATACTTAGTACTTCGTTCGCCATGCAATATCTACATTTCATACTTAGCAAATTTACAAGTTTGATTTTGCACATTGGTCATATCTCATGCCTTACTTTGTGATAATTCGAAAAGTACAAGTCTTATTCGCTTGCACAACTATCATACCTATCAATGCAGTCCCTGCATTTCATGCTTAGTACTTCGTTCGCCATGCAATAACTACATTTCATACTTAGCAAATTTACAAGTTTGACTTTGCACATTGGTAATAGTTCGTGCATTACTTTGAAATAATTCGAAAAGTACAAGTCCTATTTGCTCGCACAACTATCATACTTATCATTTTGACTGTGTCAATGATCATTACTGCTACTTTGCAGCTATGAAGTTCAAGTCTTTGACTTATGTATATTACATTCTTCACAGTTTCATGTATCCTTGTTACCTTAATTTAGAAAAAATTGGTCAAAGTATATATCTGTAACTTAGAAATTTTAAAAGTTCTCGTGTGTGTGTAAAATATTGACTGTGTATTCCCTTGTAGTGGCAAAGTTGCCTGTGTGTGCTAGATGCTCTTAGGCGTATGAGAAATGCTGCATGTGTTCGATATTTGGTCATGTCTGGACAGGAAAAGTTGCTCGGGCACCATCTTGGGAGCAGAACTTTGTTCATTTTATTTGTGATCTTAAGCTATTGATAAATGCTGCAAATGCGCCACCTAGAGATTTGAAGATTGTATGTTTCCATGTCTTTTGGATTCGTGTGTGTGTGAAAGTCTGAAGATGCGACACCTTGTGAATTGAAATATGCATACATGGGATATTTGGACATAGCCTTGCGAGAAAGGATGATTGTGTGTGCGTGTGTTTGTATATGTGTGTGTGTGATGTAGAAAGGGACCATGCTGCAAACGGCTGATAGTGCTGCTGTTCGATTTTTGAGTTTCTGTGTATATGAAAGTTAGAACTGGTACCATATTGGCGTGGAAGGTTGAGGATTTCGTCGGTTTTTGAGTTCGTTGGTATAAGAAAGTTAGAAATGGTCCCATCTTGGGATTGGAAGGTTGAAGTATTCGTCAGTTTTTGAGTTCGTGTGTGCAAGAAAGTTAGAAATGGCACCATCTTGGGAGTGGAAGGTTGAAGTATTCGTCGGTTTTTGAGTTCGTTGGTACAAGAAAGTTAGAAATGGACCTATCTTGGGATTGGAAGGTTGGAGTATTCGTCGGTTTTTGAGTTCGTGTGTGCAAGAAAGTTAGAAATGGCACCATCTTGCGAAAGGAAGGTTGTAGGAATCGTCGGATTTTAAGTTTGTGTGCGCAAGGGAGAAAGAAATGATACCATCTTGCGAAAGGAAGGTTGTAGGAATCGTCGGATTTTAAGTTTGTGTGTGCAAGGAAGTAAGAAATGTTGCTACAGATTGTGTGTTTCTAAGTTGTACAAGTCTAAAATATAAGGAATTATCTCCAACTGTGGAATGGGAGAGTGATTCGTTTGTATGTTTCTAAGTTGTACAAGGCTAAAATACAAAGAAATTGGATGGTCAAGTTGAAAAGACTGTGTGTTTCTAAGTTCTACAAGTCTAAAATAAGCGGGATTATTTCCAAATAGAGAATGGAAGGTTGAGTATTTTGTGTGTTACTAAGGTATACATGCCTAAAATAAAAGGAATTGGAATGGACGGCTGAGTAATTTGTATGTTTCTAAGGTATCCAAGCCTAAAATAAAAGGAATTGGAATGGTCGGGTGAGTAATTTGTGTGTTTCTAACGTATACAAGGCTAAAATATAAGGAATTGGAAAGGAAAGGATGTTCAGTTTGTGTGTTAAATTGCTATATGCACTAACAATATTATAGCATGGGTGTTGGATAATAAGATTCTCGCTCGCCATCATCAAAGAAGGCTATTGACCATAAAAGAAGTCATAAAGGCATTAAGGCGTCCGCTGGACATCAAAGCCCTACATTGGTGTCGACGACAGGTCATAAAAGAAGTCATTAAAGAATTCTGTTGGTCATAAAAGAAGTCATTAAAGGCGGCCGTTGGACATCAAAGGACGACCTTGGAGGCTCACGCAGGTCATTAAAAAGTCATTAGTATGATCATAAAAGGAAACCGTTGGACATCAAAGAAGCCATTAAAGGCGGCCGTTGGACATCAAAGGAATTCATTAGAGGCGCACGCAGGTCATTAAAAAGTCATTAGTAAGATCATAAAAGGAAACCGTTGGACATCAAAGAAGCCATTAAAGAATGCCGTTGGCCATAAAAGAAGTCATTAAAGATTTAGATCAAAGGAAACCGTTGGACTTTATAGATCAAAGGAGATATTTATGGCCTGGGGCTATAAACACCTGTGTAGGGTAAATGTTCGCTGATTGGTTAGAGCTTTCAGATGCTGCTCGTTTGATTGACAGCGCGTTGGCGCACTGCTTAGCGCTGATTGGTTACAGCTTTCCGAGGCTGCTCGTTTGATTGACAGGTCGTTGGGTCGCTGCTCGTTTGATTGACAGGCCGCTGTGTCGCTGCTTAGCGCTGATTGGTCGGCGGATTATAGCGGCTGGCTGGCGGGCGAGCGGGCGAATTAGCCTACTAGCCCATAGCCCAGCGGATTAGCACAATAGCCCGGCTGTAGCGCGGTGGGCGGATTAGCACACTAGCCCATAGCCCATAGCCCAGCGGCTTAGCACACTAGCCCATAGCTCATAGCCCAGCGGCTTAGCACAATAGCCCATAGCCCATAGCCCAGCGGCTTAGCACAGTAGCCCATAGCCCATAGCCCAGCGGCTTAGCACACTAGCCCATAGCCCATAGCCCAGCGGCTTAGCACAATAGCCCATTGCCCATAGCCCAGCGGCTTAGCACAGTAGCCCATAGCCCATAGCCCATAGCCCAGCGGCTTAGCACAGTAGCCCATAGCCCATAGCCCATAGCCCAGCGGCTTAGCACACTAGCCCATAGCCCATAGCCCAGCGGCTTAGCACAATAGCCCATAGCCCATAGCCCAGTGGCTTAGCACAATAGCCATAGCCCATAGCCCATAGCCCAGCGAATTAGCATAATAGCCTAGCAGCCAAGGGGGCGTGGCCTAATAGCCTAGCAGCCAAGGGGTCGTGGCCTAATAGCCCGGCAGCCAAGGGGCGTGGCCTAATAGCCCGGCAGCCAAGGGGGCGTGGCCTACCCCGATGACGTCACTGGTCACGTGACCCCATTGTTCTTGAACAGCCCTCCTTTCACTACTCTAAAGTGACTCTAATTGTTTTTAGTGTCCTAAGCAATGTTCAGAGAAAGGCAACTCGAATTTATTTAGTGACTATGAGTGTTCTTAAGTGTTTTAGATGTTTTAAGTGCTCTAAAAACAGGGGGGAACAAATTATCTAGTTGGAATAAACATACCTGTTAGTGTCATTGTTCAAAACAAAGCAGATGAAAATTAATCTGCCCCAAAAATACACGCGGATGCGGTTTTTCTACTTTTTTAATTTGGGGGATACAATTAATACGGGGATACTCTATTTTGTGACAGGCACCAGCAGACATTTTTGCAGAACACAATGAACACCCAGAACACCCTGTGTGTGGACACCCACGTGTTAACAGCACTCTGTATGAACCAAACACCTTCACTTCCCTCCCAATGCTGTAAGCGTTATATTGTATTGAATTTGCATTACATTGTATAATATGTATTGTATTGAATTTGTATTGCATTGTATAATATGTTATTCTTTTATCAAGAGATTAAAACTGCAGAAAATCAAAGAACATCAGTATTTTTTCAAAGAGGCTTCTAAGTGTAAATATTATCTCAATTTTAATATACGCATTATTAGCATCAAAAGCGCGAACGAATTTGTCAAAAACTAAAAGGTAGTTTAAAAATAGGTGTCGCTTATTTTCCAGGGGCAAGTGCCCCCTCTTGACCCTATGTGTGGACACCCACGTGTTAACAGCACTCTGTATGAACCAAACACCTTCACTTCCCTCCCAATGCTGTAAGCGTTATATTGTATTGAATTTGCATTACATTGTATAATATGTATTGTATTGAATTTGTATTGCATTGTATAATATGTATTGTATTGTATTGCATTTGAGCATTTATAGAGCGTCCGGTGAAGCATTCGGAGGCGCTCCCAGTGCGCAACGTCCCCGAGAGAAGAATCAGATTTTGAGAAGAGAGAAGGAAGAAGAGAGAAGGAAGAAGAAGAGAGAAGGAAGAAGAGAGAAGGAAGAAGAAAGGAAGAGGAACAGAGAAGAAAGAAGAAAGGAGGAGGAACAGAGAAGGAAGAACAGAGAAGAAAGAAGAGAGAAGGAAGAAGAGAGAAGGAAGAAGAGAGAAGGACGAAGAGATAAGGAAGAGCAGAGAGGAAGAACAGAGAAGGAATTAAGAACAGAGAAGGAAGAACAGAGAAGGAAGAACAGAGACTGCCAGACTGAAGTGTAGAGCAAACAGAAGGAGAAAGAGCAATCCCAAAAGAAGGACTAGTTGAAGCAAATGATCGAGACTGAGCCACAGCGGTTCTAGAACAAGGGAATCAGAACATTAAACGGGTGGACGCCAGAGACAGCGGATTATAATAATTGTAATAAATTGTAAATGCGATGCAATTGTAATGCGCCTCTTCAATTGAATTATTCCGGAGGCGTTCCTAGACAAGGCTGCCAGATCTTGGAAACGCCTGGTCGCGAAATCACGTCAAAAAGTAGCCCAAAACTCTCAACGACCTGGTAATCCTGCTCTCCGTGCCTGGCAGCACAAAATCATCGCCAGGCGTTTGAGGAAAGCCATTGCGCATGAATGTGTGTCTGTGCGTGTGTTTGTGTGCTCGTGTGTGCATGTGTATGCGTGCGTTTGTTTGTGCGTGCGTGTGTGTGTTTGTGTGCGTGCGTGCTTGCGACTTTCAGCCCAGCTTGAGTGTCTGACGATACGAGAGCTTCCACGTGAACGGTGGGTGGGGTGAACGGATGGCATAGGGCGATGGGGATGGGGTGGGGATGGGGATGGGGATGGGGTTGGGGGTGAGGATGGGGGTGGGGATGGGGGTGGGGCATTCTCTTCCAGGAACGCGCTTTGATCGACGGATGTCGGTCTGGTTAATAATTGATCTAGCGCCAGGCGTAAATTCGCTTTCAGATCACTTGGACCATCCGAGCCGCTGCCGACGACCCCGCTGCAGGCAGGTGGAGGGGGCAAGGGGAGGAGGAGGAGGATCCGACGGCGAGGAACAGGGATTGATAGGAGTGGCACGCAGGGGTGAGAGCAGGAAGTGAGGGTTGAGGAGAGCGAGGCACGGACGGAAGGAAGGAAGGGGTGGAGGGCAAGAGGGGAATGGGTGGGCTGTAGAGCTCAGTATATATGAGTGGATGGACGGATGGAGTGATGAAAGATATGATAATATGTATATATATATATATATTATATATATAATATTATATATATGTATAAATATATATATATATATATATATATATATATATATATATATATAGAGAGAGAGAGAGAGAGAGAGAGAGAGAGAGAGAGAGAGAGAGGGAGGGAGAGAGAGAGAGAGGGGGGAGAGGGAGAGAGAGGTTAGAGAGTGTGAGACAGAGAGTGAGAGAAACAGAGAAACAGAGATAGAGTCAGACAGACAGACAGACAGACAGCCAGACAGACAGACAGACAGAGATAGAGACTGAGACAGAGACAGAGGCAGATGATGATGATGATATCTTGGAGGGAGAGTAGGGCTATGGACGGACGGACGGACGGACGGACGGGCGATGAGTAAGTGGCTCAATGAAATGATGAAAAACATAAACCAGGCAATAGCAATTATCATCAGCAGCAGCATCGTTGGATTTTTGTGTCTGTGTTTTTAAGCATTTATGAAGCGGCTCTATTACTGACCAGGCATCAATCGGTGCCGATGAAAGACTGGAGAACGGACATTAACCCCCCACCGGAAACACACTCCCCGGACAAATCCCCACCACAGGACAACCCCGCCCCTGGTAGAACATAAGCTGCGTATAAGTGACAATACTCCGAACAGCGGTCCAAAGTTCAAAATACATCTGTTGGTCTTACACAAGTTGGAATGATGAAAAGAAATCTAGCTAAATAGAAGTCGGATTGATATAAAAATCATTTTACTTAAACGAAGGCTGGATTGATGAGAATTTTGTTGCGTAAATTGGAGCTGCATGGTTTGGTGAAAATATTCGTGTTTAAATGGGAGCTGGGCATGGGCGCCCGCAGCATAGGTCAAGGGGGGTCGCGTGACCCCCCTGGAAATCCTGACAAAATATTAATAATAGCACTTCTTGGAATAAATGTCAGTGGACAGTGGTAAAATGGGACAGGGTGCCAACCACGCGGTCATTGTGTTCTCTTAGGCTACTTCAATAACTTTGGCATAGGCCAATATAACTTTTGGTTATCTCTACACAGTACATACTGGGTACTAATGGAATTCGTTACTCAGTCATTATCAGGGACGTGAGTGGGGGGGGGGGGGGGGGTACGGGGGAGGGGCGGATCAGTCCGCCGTCTGAACTAAATTCTGTAGCAATATCTGTAGCCTGTTGGATATACAATACACAGGGTCACAGACGGATATCTGGCTGCTCTGGCATTGTAATTAGAGACGACTTGGGATGCTTGGAGATATCTTGGGAAGAGGTCAGAGGAGCTGGCGATGAACTGGGACCAGTGGAGGAGATGCGTTGCCCATTGAGCAGACCTGCACAGGAAGGGCTGTACTAAGGCACTGTGTGCCCAGTTAAGCAATGACCTGTCACCTCTGGATTATTAATACTCAAGAGACGTACAGGCTATTTTCACCCTCTCAGGATATTTATTTATAATGCACAAGTCAGTATAGTTTAAAGTTATATATATGTATGTATAATATATTATATATATATACATAGATCTATGGTCCGCAGCCTATGACCCGTTTACCCGTGGACACCGTAATAGAAGCGCGAACGTCGTTCATCGGGGATTAGGTAGGCTACCCCAACCACCGTCTGACATGGAGCAGAGCGCATAAATTACAGGCACAGTGGAATCGTCTGTCGTTCCCCCTCCCCACACCGGCGACCTGTGAGGGCAAATGTCGGAAGAAGATGAGGCAAATTCTTAATGGAGAGAGGTGAAAGATGGGAAACACAGGACTGACTGCGACGGATGAGGGGAGGGCAATAAAATTGAGTCACAGAAGAGCGAACATTAGCAGTGGCTTCTATCCCTATAGGCTACAGGGCGGCCGCAACTTGAACCAAGTGAAAAGCGGGGTGGGGCAGAAATAAGCCAAACTCACTTCGGAGGGGAAGGTCGGCCTGAGAGTGAAAGACCAGCTCATGAGGGTGAGGGGAGGAGTGGGATCGAGTCCGATTGTTTAAGAGAGATATTAGCCTCTGATATGATGACTAGAGTTCCTTCAGAGTTGGCTGCTGGAGAGCGGATGATGTAAGAGAAAAGATGACCGAGGACATGGAGTCCAGTTCATAGCCGGTCGGAAATCGGAATGTTATTCGTTACGAGGTCCGCAGTATAGGCCTTCTCGAAATGACACACCGAGTTTACCGACAATATCTTGAACTGCCATTAATGTACTGCAGAATGCTACGCCAGTCGGCGCGCCCTCCAACCGCACACCACTCCGCCACTGTCCCAGGTAGGCCAGAACTAAATTATTGAACTGGAATTCACACTTAGTAATTATTTTTTAATGTAATTATTGGGTAGACGTTACTTGCTGGACATGCATGTCCTAAACTATGACCGATTTCTTTTATTTGAACATGGTTCCTTCCTGGTGGATATGAGTTCACCCATCATTATCTGTTTGCTTTTTTCAACTCAACTCCTTTCTGCTTAATATGATTAAATACGGACCAGATAGGTTGCATATCGACCCATTTCAGTTGAATCTTCATAATTCAAATTAAGTCTCTGATAAAAGTGATGGCGCACAGTGACAATAGACAGTTGGTTGACAAAAGTTCCATTTTGTAGCATAACAGTTTACAAATATTGCTTGGCAGACTGTGTACTATGCATATATATGTATATTGTATATATATGAAATATATATATAAGTATGATTACATATATGGTTAAGCCTATGTTACGGATTATGCTATGCCTGACATACATGTAGTTAGAGACCATTTATATAACTAGGGGCTTTCAACATAAATAATAATAATAGCCAAATAATAATTACTTTACGCATAGTGCATGCAGCATGCAATGTTGCTCTATTAGCTGTTATTAATGACAGTTAAAAGGTTTTTAATATTTTAGTATTAAAAAATAGTACAGAGTACACAATAGTCAAAAGAATTGGAGGTTTAAATTATAAATAGGCTTACAGACCACAATCAATCTAATGTATCATAAATACAAGTAGGCTTACTAAATACTGTGATATCATTTAAAATAGTATTTTAAATACTGTAGTGTTTAAAATATTTCCCATAACTGAATCAAACATAGTAAGAAAATAAGAAGAAAACCTGTTTGATCGTTAACCGCAGTTTCTTGCACGTGTAGAAATTTTTGTTTAACAACTTCACAAGATAGCCAATTTTGCCTCCTGAAATATTTTCTGTGCCTTGGAAAAACGAAATGACGTACTTTAGACCATATGTTAGTGTTATACCTTTTTACAATGAATGTGTACATGAATAGGCCTAATAATATTTTTTTTTTCATTGCAAAAGACTCATAAATAGTAGAAGGCCTACGCTATATTGAGACAATTAATGTGATTGGGTGAGTTGCTTAGTCTTTAATGACATATTTTATATCTTAACTCTACTGGTAATGACTGACCCCCCCTGCAAAAAATCCTGCGGGCGCCCATGGAGCTGGGTTGATGAAAATGTCCTTGTTTAAAATGGAGCTGGATTGATGAAAATATTCTTGCCTAAATTGGATCTGGACTGATGGAAATATTCTTACTTAAATTGGAGCTGAATTGATGAAAATGCTGTTGCGTAAATTGGAGCTGAAAAATAAATGTTATCTAAATAGAAGTTGGATTGATAAAAACAATTGTTGCTATTTGTGTTGAAACTGGATGAACGAACGCGTTTTTATCAATTAAACTACAGAAATAGGCTGCCTGCTACCTGGCCTGGTTTTTTGTCCTATATGTTAAATCGTATTTTTTTGTTCTGGGGTTTTTGACCGGGGAGGGTTTGGTCCGGGTTGGGTAGGTTAATATCGTACACACGAAAGACTTGCTTAGAGTCTTTATTTTATGCATAGACCGCCTCATATTATAATCATATTATAGTATCGAACGCGTGCTCTCGTCTTTGCAAGCGAGTGCACTAAATAGTCGGCTACTCTGCCTCCATTTCACTTATTCCTCATTCTCTTTTCCCTTTCCCTTCCACTTCTCTTCTCCTTCTCTTTCTCCTTCTCCACCACAACCTCCACGTTCTCGTCGTCCTCCTCATCCTCGCCATTCTCCTCCTCCTCTTCCTTCTCCATCTTTGTCTTCTCCTTCCTCTTCCCCATCCCCTTTCTCTTCCTCTTCCTCTTCCCCTTACCATTCCCTTACTCCTCTTTCTCCTCCACCTTCTCGTCCTCTTCCCCTCCTCCTCGTTCCCTCCTATCCCCCATCCTATCCCCCATCCTTCTCCTCCTCTTTGTCCTCCACCTTCTCGTCCTCGTCGTCCTCCTCATCCTCCCCCTTCTCCTCCTTCTCCTCTTTCTTCTCCATCTTTGTCTTCTCCTTCCTCTTCCTTTATCCCTTCCCCTTCCCTTTCCCCTACTACTCTTTCTCCTCCACCTTCTCGTCCTCTTCCCCTCCTCCTCCTCGTTCCCTCCTACCCCCCATCCTTCTCCTCCTCTTTGTCCTCCACCTACTCGTCCTCGTCCCTCCCCTCCTCCCCTCCTTCCCCACCTTCTCCTCCTCCCCTCCTCCCCCTCTTCCTCCTCATTCTTCTCCTGCCTCAAACTGTTTTACACCGAAGCTGCATTGCCCCCCGCCATGCTGACTCTGACCGACAACTGCCTCAACCTTTCTCTGACGACCGCTATACTTTCCTCATTCATTCCCGTCGTCCTACAATTATCACGCCCCACTTATTCCGACAATCGATCAATGAAGACAGATTATCCACAAAGTAGTTATATATATTTCAAGGGCGGATACAGAAATTTTCGATGGGGGCCAACATTTTCGGTCGACCTCGTGGGCGTGGGGAGGGTCCTACGGAACTACTCATGGGGGGGCACGTCAGCTTTCCAAGCCGGAATAGCTGGCGAAAATAAAGAAATTTCAAAATGGGGGCATGACCGGTTTGTCTGTTTTACAGACAGACTGACAGATGGAAAGACACGCAGACATATAGACAGATTGACAGACAGATAAGCAGACAGACAGACAAACAGACAGATAGAAAGACATGCAGACATACAGACAGACAGATGGACAGACACGCAGACATATAGACAGACAGACAAGCAGACAGATTGAAAGACAGGCAGGCAGACAGTTGAAATGTAGTCATATAGGCAGCCAGACAGACAAGCAGACATATAGAGATACATACGGACAGATAGAAAGACAGACAGACACACAGACAAAAGAATAGAAAGACAAGAAGAACAGGATAGAACACATAATTATGTTTCCTCTTCCTCCTCCTTGTCTTCGGGTTTCGGCAGAACTCGTGAGGCGGGTGTTTGAATCCATGCATCTATTCTATATGCAGCACTAGCGTTGCATCCTTTAACCCTTTGGATGTGATGTGGGGTATACACGACACACTCCGTAGATATTCTACGTTACGCTGTTAGCGGAAAACGTGGAACCAGCCTGGATTATTTTTGTCCACCTTAGTGAATGTGAAATGAGGACAATTTACCACAATTTCAGGAATTTTGAACGAACAGGTCTAAAAAATTTTATTTAATGCATTTAAAAATGAAATTGTAATTATTTCGTATATTGTATTGCATCTATATTGTATCTATGCATTTGCATAGCAGCTAATCTCGCAGTTTGACCATTCAGCATGCTCTCAGCATGTTGATTTGTAATAAATATACCATGTAGTGTGCCTTGAACACGCTAATTCTGTGCGCATATACCTCGCATTGAGAAGGCCAACCACCATGATTAGACTGAAAACAATCTATGTTGCCCTTGAAATATTGGCTATTCATGCATTATAAAAAATGCTGCGAATGAGGATTCTAAGATTTCACGTGCTATAGTAGATATCAAATGGAAGGCTGATTAGCTCACCTGCAGCCATAGATGTAAAAAACGATGGAAACGAAATA
>OX457048.1:35035683-35055683 GCA_949752735.1 Lumbricus terrestris | reverse complement strand
TTCAGTGAGGGGTCCATTAGATTTGAGTGAAGTGAATGGGAGCTAAATGGAGTGCGCAGGATTTGAATAGAGCTGGATGGATTTTAGTGGAATCTTTTGGATTTAGGTGGATATGGCTGAATTTGAGTGAGGGGTCCATTAGATTTGAGTGAAGTGCATGGGAGTTGATTGGAGTGCGCAGGATTTGAATAGAGCTGGCTGGATTTGAGTGGAATCCATTGGAATTAAATGGTTAGGATTGGATTGGTCTAGAGTGACTTGGTTTGAATGAACTGACCTTCAAACGCGAACACTTCATTCCACCTCGGATTCAAGTTCTTTCGTTTCACATTCGTCGTCAGCTTTCGCTTCTTGTCCGGCAGCAGCATGATCTTCACGTATGGATCGCTCGTTCCGGAAAAGTCCTTGGCGACAAGGTCAACGGCCCGGATGATCCGCAAGGTCAAGGTCGTCTCCTGGAAGTCGTAGGCGATGCTGAACTGGAGTCGTCCGAGCTTCTCCCCTGGACCGGTCGTTTCCGGGTCATCGCTGGTCACCTGATGGTCAGAGACGTGCGGAACCTGCTGACCGGATTGGGTCGTCAGAGTTTCCGTTGTATCGGCTGACTGATGCTGTTGCTGCTGCTGGTGATGATGTAGAGGAGATGCGAAGTCCGACGTATTGGCTGTTTTCAGTCCTTGCGCCGTCTGGAATATTACATCGAAGACGATTTTAAGGTTAAGTTGATTCAGTTGGATTATTTTGCTAGATTATGATGGGTTGGTTTCGAATGGACGGGGGGGTTGATTATAGAGTGGATCTCATTTGCTTGGATTGATTTCAGTTGATTGGATTTGAGTTGAATGCATTGGATTTAAGTGGAGTGCTTTGGATTCTAGTGGAGTCCATTGGATTTAAGTGGAGTGCTTTGGATTCTAGTGGAGTCCATTGGATTCTAGTTGAGTCCATTGGATTCTAGTTGAGTCCATTGGATTTAAGTGGAGTCCATTGGATTTAAGTGGAGTGCTTTGGATTCTAATTGAGTCCATTGGATTTAAGTGGAGTGCATTGGATTAAAATGGAACGCATTTGACTTTGATGCGTGCATGCACTGGTCTTGAGTGGGAGCCGATTGTATTCCGAGCAAAATAGGTCGAAAGAAGAGACAGGTCAGATTAGGAATACACAAAAAGCATAGCCAAGACAAGGATTGATATTAATTAAAACACAATTAAACGTAATAATTACGAGACACGAATATTCGAGACATCATATAATAAGACAAGATTATTCACAGATCATGCAGTAACCAATATCGAAATGAGACAATAACTGAAAATGATGAGAATAACTATATATTATTATTATGTATATATATACCATACATATGTGCAATTTTCATACATATATGCACACATATATGCATATACGTATACATATATGTGTGCATACGTATACATATGCAATACATGTGTATGCAAACAGATGTATAACAATACACGGCCTACATAGTACATATGTGCAATTTTCATAATGCACAAATATATGGATATACGTAGACTCTATACATATATTATGTGTGCATACGTACATATGCAATACATGTGTATGCAAACAAATGTTTCTTCAAGCGCCTTTAGACATGTTTACCATTGTGCTTATTCAAGTGTCGAGACCGTCTGTCGACCTGACAACAGAGGAGCTGATGTTGGAGGCTGCACTGCAGGAGACATGGAGAGGGCGATTAGAGGTGACGTGGAGCAAGATGGAAGAGGGAAAAGAGGATTATATATGCGAATGGAGGAAGGTGCATGGAAGAGGTGACAAGAGGGGGAGATTGAAGAGGTAGACTGTCAAGGGAAAAGATGGATGAGGAAAGAGGGGGGAAAGGGAGGAACGTGTGTATAGTGAAGTGGAAAGAATGTGACAAGAGGAGGATACATAATTATAAGAAGTGGGAAGAGACAACAGTGGCGTAGACAACGGGGATTTCGGGGGTTAAACCCCCATTGGCTTAGGGAAAAAGTTTTTTAAAGGTTATTTATCCACTTAAATAAGAAAAACAAAACAATTGCCTATAGTAACAATTGCTTTTCTTACTTTATCCCCTTTGTTACTTTATACCCTTTTTATTTACTGTAATACTGTTGGGTTGGTGTCAGGAAGGGCATCCGCCCAGGTCATAAGTCTCATAACCCCCCTCTCATAAATTTCTGGCTGCGCCACTGAGAGGCAAAGTATGGTTTCTGGGGATTGAGGGAAGGCAAGGCAAGCAAAACATTGGAGAGAGAAGTATATCTGAATAAGAGATGAAGGTATATATATACATACATATATATATACATATATGTATATATGTATATATATATGTATATATATATATACCTTCATCTCTTATTCAGATATACTTCTCTCTCCAATGTTTTGCTTGCCTTGCCAAGGTCATTCTGCATTCCGCCTTCCCTCAATCCCCAGAAACCATACTTTGCCTGGTCCTGGGCATGACGTTAAACTGCATCCATCCTCTGCCACAGGGAACCAACAACGTCCCTGTGCCGGTCCTAAGCCCGGACAAAATGAGGAAGGTTTGCCAGATGGGTGGCGATACACTGGCAGTAAAAGACAAAGACGATTGAAATCCGCAAAAACCACGACACAAGTGTCATAGCAACCCAGATGCCTCAAGGTGTCATGATGTGGAGCAGACATGCACAGGCCGGTCAGGACAGACCCGTGGAGAGAGTCGGAGGAGAGAGCATGGGACACATACGGGCTTTGACCCAAAATGTCCTTCATGCCTCTCTCCCCCAATATTCTCTTCATTCGGACAAGGTGGTCTAACTGCTCCAAGATGTTAATGGTATGGAGCAGACCTGCTGACCGGACCAGTTGAAGCTGGGCAACATGACGCGAGACAGACTCAGACAGAGAGTGGCGTCGGACTCCTACGGGCACTGAGCCTAAGGATGTTGATGATGATGATGATGATATACATATATATATAATTATATATATACGAGTGGATGGAATGTGGCAGGCTGGAGGGAAGGTGGAATACGAAAGGGATGTAAGTGCAATACAGCCGCAGGGTCGCAAGACTATAGTGTTCACGTGCAGGTGATTATACCTTCCAAATGCCTCTATCGGACAGCCATATTTATAACCACGGGTCCTCCAAACTGCGGGCTCGGTTGTTGCAGCTCCGTTAGCGCCCACCTAAATGCGGGCCTGTCAGAAAGGAGTTGGCATAAGGCGAGATAAGATTATAAGATAATATTATTTTATTGAATGCTATAGATGTGTAACCCGGCGTTGCCCAGGAAATTTTGGGTTTTCGACACTACTTTCTGGTGTACCCAGATGGTTCATCTTCTTTCTTTCATCTTTCTTTCTTCTCCTCTTTCTTCTCTATCTTCTCCTCTATCTTCTCCTCTATCTTATCCTCCTTCTTCTCCTCTCTACTCCTCTCTCTTCTCCTCTCTCTTCTCCTCTCTCTTCTCCTCTCTCTTCTCTTTCTTCTCCTCTCTCTTCTCCTCTTTCTTCTCTCTCTTTTCTTCTTTCTTCTCCTCTCTCTTCTCCTCTTTCTTCTCTCTCTTTTCCTCTTTCCTCTCCTCTCTTTTTCCTCTTTCTTCTCCTCTCTCTTCTCCTTTTTCTTCTCCTCTCTCTTCTCCTCTTTCTTCTCCTCTCTCTTTTCTTCTCTCTTCTCTTTCTTCTCCTCTTTCTTCTCCTCTATCTCTATTAAAATTGTAAACTGGCGTCGCAACTGGATGGTTCATCCTTCTCTCCTGTTCTTATTCCTCCTCCATTTTCCCCATCTCCACCTCGTCTTCCTCTCCTTTCCTATTCGCAGTCTTTTCCCGCTCTTCCTTCTTCCTCCTTCTCCTCCTCCCATTTTCGCCTCGTTCTCTAATTGTTCTTTTTCCACGCTGACTTATTTTCATTTCCACCTTCTCCTCCTCTCCTATTCTTCTCCCTCCGACCTCTTCCACGTACTATACTCCGACTTCAAAGAACTGTCTGCAAGGTATATAGACGAGAAGAAGAATTTTAAAGTGATGGCAATATGCAGAAAGTGGAGAGGCGAGAAAAGACGAGTAGCAGAGGAGAAGAAATAGGAGAAGTAAGAGAAGAATACAGAGGATACGACAGAGGAGAAGACAGAGGAGAAGAAATTGAATAAGACAGATGAGAAGAGAGAGGAGAAGAAAGAGGAGAAGAAAGAGGAGAATAACGAGGAGAAGAGAGAGGAGAAGACAGAGGAGAAGACAGAGGAGAAGACAGAGGAGAAGATAGAGGAAAAGAGAGAGAAGGGAGATCAATAGAAAGAAACTTGAAAGGAAACGAAGGAAGAAAAGAAATTGAACAGAAAATTAGGTAGATCTATAGGTTTTCGGAAGACAGAAGAATGGGGGAGAAAGGAGAGAGAGAGAAGAGTAGGAGTGGGAAAGAAGATGACGACGAGGAAAGCGTGGAAGAATACGACAGATGACAAGAAGGATAGAAGAGGAAAGAAAAAAATAGTCAGCAGGAGGGATGTGGGAAGGAGGACTTTGGATAGAGAAAGCGGTAAGGTCACGCAGAGGAGAGAAGAGAGAAACATGCTAAGATGTACAGGGTGCGCCAAAAAAAGACCCCCCTAGGTTTTTTGCCAATATCTTGGCCAAAAGTAAGAATTTCAAAATGAAATTTTACAGTCTTGAAGACAATTCATATTTACATATGATGGCCAGATTTCATCAAAATATTTCAAACAAACCAAAAGTTATGCCACTTTTAGGGAGGTCACCCACCGTTTTTTGACGATTCAAAAACGTAACGCAACAAAAAGTAGGTTTTTGCCAATATTTTGGCCAAAAGTAAGAATTTCAAAATGAAATTTTTTCAGGCTGATAGACAATTCATATTTACACATGATGACCGAAATTTCATCAAAATATTTAAAACAGAACAAAAGTTATATCACTTTTAGTGAGACAACCCTCGGTTCTTTGGATGATTCAAAAACGTAAAAAAACCGAGGGTGGTCTCACTAAAAGTGATGTAACTTTTGTTCTGTTTTAAATATTTTCATGAAATTTCGGTCATCATGTGTAAATATGAATTGTCGATCATCCTGTAAAAATTTCATTTTGAAATTCTTACTTTTGGCCAAAATATTGGCAAAAACCTATTTTTTGTTGCGTTACGTTTTTGAATGGTCAAAAAACGGTGGGTGGCCATCCTAAAAGTGGCATAACTTTTGGTTTGTGTGAAATATTTTGATGAAATCTGGCCATCATATGTAAATGTGAATTGTCTTTAAGTCTGTAAAATTTCATTTTGAAATTCTTACTTTTGGCCAAGATATTGGCAAAAAATCTAGGGGGGTCTTTTTTTGGCGCACCCTGTAGATATATAGTCAGAGGGAAGAAAAGAATGAATAGATATTATGTAGATGGATAAATAGATAGTGGATAGTGGATGGATGGACGGATGGATGGATGGATGGATGGATGGAAGGACGGACGGACGGACTAACGGACGGACGGACGGACGGACGGACTAACGGACGGACGGACGGACGGACGGACGAGCAGACAGTCATAGAGAGCAATCTATTAGATACAAAGGTGTCTGGGTGACGACATGATCAATGCCTTCGGTCACGTGTCCGGTTCTTACAGTCAACAGCAGGTGACAATGACATTAACGTTTCAGTGGGTGTTCCACCCGACCCCTCACCCGACCACCACCCCCGCACCCACCCGACCCAGTCTTTTATCGTCAACACCTCGCGGGCATTAGGTACGACCCTAACAAGGCGAAACTATTAAAGGCGTAATTACAGGTTAATTAACTTTCACACATCTTTACTGACGTTGTGAAGGTATTTACGCTGATAACAGTGTGTGTGTGTGTGTGTGTGTGTGTGTTTGGGTGTGTGTGTGTGTGTGTGTGTGTTGGTGTGTGTGTTGGTGCGTGTGTGTGTACGTGTGTGTGTGTGTACGTGTGTGTGTGTGGGGGTGGGTGATTTACTAAGAGATATATAAAGAGGAATGACAGGGCTAGAATACAAACTCCGCCACTGGTTGCACTCTGCCGGTGCCGGTCCCAAGTCTGGATAAAGGAGGAGGGCGACACTAATCATCTTTGATATGGCAGCGTCATTAAACAGTAACACGGCTAGAACGCGATCCATACAGATTTCTAATTAAAGATGCACACTACACACTTTTGCACAGAATACATGAAGTTCAAAATATACATGTAAATACTTTCGCCCAACGTTTAGATCTGGAAAGCTCTTCTGTGTGCGATTTGCTGGTTCGCCCCCGGTGTTAACAGGAAATTATCGTGTTTGCCCTCACCCCAACCCGTCCCCCTGAATCAGAATTGGGGCGGGATGGTAATGGTGGCCATCTGTATATGTAACTGGAAGGTTTGAGGTGAAAAGGTGAATAGTTGCGAAAGTGTGGTCCAGCTGTGGACATGCATGGGGTATGTTTGTTAGTTAAATTTAGGTTTTTCGCCCGCCCCCATGGTGGGTGGATTCACCAACCCTCCACTGGGTGATCCTGGTTGCCCTCTGCCTATAGGTACAGAGTTTCAGGTCAATAGCTGCGAAACTGTGGACGTGCATTTTGTACAAACATAGCTACGTATACATTCACGCATGCATGTTTTCCTTTGTAGTCACGAAGAAATTGAGTGTGAAATGGAAGGTATACGATTGACAAAGAGAGAGTTATGTATACGTGTGTGTACATGTTACAGCGCCCCTTCAAGATATAACTATACTCAGAGGCGCTCCCGACTACAGCGCGGACACTGAATTGGAGTTTCACGCCGGAACGCTGGGCAACTACTAGTGAAGGACTTGCCCAAAGTCTCTACGCGGCGGCTTGAGGTGAATTCGAACTTACAACCCTCCGGCTGCAAGGAAACGAACATACCCACTACACCACTGCACCCCACGCAAGAGTTTCAAAGAATAATTTTAAAAAAATATGTATGACTGATTGGCCAATCGGCCGACTGAATTACGGGTGATCTTCCCGCGGTCCGAATTTGCTCAAATGGGAGGTGGATGAGTAGTGGTGGGGGGAGAGGGAAGCGCGCTATTTGTTGAGCACGTTCCTTGCTCACCTGTCCTATTTAATGTCTTATGGTCACGTAATGCGTGGAAGAATCAATACCGTTTGACGGTCTCGCTGTCGATTTTTCTTAATGCTGATTATTTTGGTGAAACGTGTGTGCGCTAATTGCATGAATGATGCAAAGCAAAGAAAGCGAGGTTTAGTCGACTTGGAATGCGGGCTGGAGAATGGAAAAGAGAGGGAAATGATTCGGAAAAATCGATCGAACGTCCACTGACTGACTGACTGACTGACTGACTGCCTGACTGACTGACTGGCTGACCGATTGTCAGATGTATTGACTTACAGACTGTGGCCTTACCGACATGAGAAATTTAGTCACCTATTAGAACTGTTAGCGGAGGGAGGAAGAAGCTAGACACTCAAATAGCAAAATAAATCTGTGGTATAAACGTTCAATATCAGCAGCCGACACTACTGCTACTGCTACTACTGTCATTACTACAGCCATTACCACGACTATAGACTACCACTGGGTGTTACTGCCACCACCACTACCTATATACCGCTGCCACTACCACTTCCACTACTAACAGTACTACAACGTTTACTAGCATACTGATTACTGATACTACTGCCACTACCACTACTATGTCTACTGCTACCTTAGTACTATTAATACTACACTACTACTGCTGATATATACTACTACTACTACTGCTACAACTACTACTACTACTACTACCACCACCACTACTACCACTACTACTACTGCGACGACTTCTACATCTATAACACTATACTCTATGAAGGTTTTTGTTATTCAGATGCTCCTATATACCGTCCACGTGACATCCAGTCTCCCCGCCCCGCAGCAGTTGATTGAGCAGAGGATTCTTTCCCTTCCATCGCCCGAAGATGACGACCCACGGATTCTGTGAACCTTGGCGTTCGGTAGTTCGTCCTTCGCCTTCTTCGCACCCTTCGCCTTCTTCTCCTTTCCGGGGACGTCACGGTCCGTCGCGTTATAGCCGCCGCAGTTGCCGTTGAAGCCGGTCACTGGGGCAGAACCACCGGGTGCGGCGGCGTTGGCGTCGCCCTGGTAGAGCGCCCCCTTGTCCGAGAGCGCCCCGCTACTTCCGCCACGACCGTCGTAGTCGAGAAGACGCGCCGAAGACGCATCAACCGAGTCAAGGAATTTCTTCATTGCCTTTTGATCAGCGTTTCGACAGACGCTCGTATTGTATTGTAGTCGACAGACGCCTCGTATTGTATTGTAGTCGGCAGACGCTTGTATTGTAATGTATTGTATTCGACAGACGCTCGTATTGTATTGTATTGTAATGTATTGTATTGTAACGTATTGTATTGTAACGTATTGTATTGTATTATAATGTAACGTAGTGTATTGTAATGTATTGTATTAAAATGTAACGTATCTATTGTATTGTATATAATGTAACGTATTGTACTGTAATGTATTGTATTGTATTATAATGTAACGTATTGTACTGTACTGCACTGTATTGTATTGTATTGCATCTATGGATCTATTTAGTGCATCTCGCAGAATGACTATTCATCAGAGGTGCTGTAATGTAACGCGTTCGGTGTAACCAAATGTAAAGCGATATCGAGAGTAATGTAGTGTAGAACAGTGTTGTATAATGTGTAGAGTATTAAAGTAACAAAGTAGTATCGTATTTTTTGGAGTATAGCGTAGTCTTAGAACAGAGTATAATGACGTATTGTTTAGAGTAGTAGGCATATATAGAGTAAGTTTATCGCGTAGATTAGAAAAGAAGATCTATCAGCACAGAACATGGATATGAGAGATGCGGTGGATAAAATCAGAAACCGAGCAAGCTGGAGACGGGCATATTGAGGCCTCATTGTTGGCGTAGGACATGCGCCTGACGGAAGAGAGACCAAGAAGAAGAAGAAGAAGAAGAAGAAGAAGAAGAAGAAGAAGAGAAGAAGAAGAAGAAGAAGAAGAAGAAGAAGAAGAGAAGAAGAAGAAGAAGAAGAAGAAGAAGAAGAAGAAAGAAGAAGAAGAAGAAGAAGAAGAAGAAAGAAGAGAGAAGAAGAAGAAGAAGAAGAAGAAGAAAGAAGAAGAAGAAGAAGAAGAAGAAGAAGAAGAGAAGAAGAAGAAGAAGAAGAAGAAGAAGAAGAAGAAGAAGAAGAAGAAGAAGAAGAAGAAAGAGAGAAGAAGAAGAAGAAGAAGAAGAAGAAAGAAGAAGAAGAAGAAGAAGAAGAAAGAAGAAGAAGAAGAAGAAGAAGAAGAAGAAGAAAAGAAGAAGAAGAAGAAGAAGAAGAAGAAGAAGAAGAAGAAGAAGAAGAAGAAGAAGAAGAAGAAGAAGAAGAAGAAGAAGAAGAAGAAGAAGAAGAAGAAGAAGAAGAAGAAGAAGAGAAGAGAAGAAGAAGAAGAAGAAGAAGAAGAAGAAGAAGAAGAAGAAGAAGAAGAGAAGAAGAAGAAGAAGAAGAAGAAGAAGAAGAAGAAGAAGAAGAAGTAGATTAGAGTGGCTGAAGTATGTCATAAATTGCTTCTGTTTCTTTCTCAAATTGCAGAGACACTTGTGAAAAGTATAG
Source organism: Lumbricus terrestris (assembly GCA_949752735.1). Classification (NCBI taxonomy): domain Eukaryota; kingdom Metazoa; phylum Annelida; class Clitellata; order Crassiclitellata; family Lumbricidae; genus Lumbricus; species Lumbricus terrestris. Next base: position 35,046,039 of record OX457048.1, on the reverse strand, counting down.
TCTGCGGGTTACCCTTGAATGCATAGAAACTAGTTGCATATATAAAATTATATACAGTGATGTGCTTATGAATTTGTAGACTCCTACTGTTCTTGTGTTATGTGTGTTTGTGTGTGTAGACCTATCGCATATTGTTGCATCTTGTCGCGTTTATTTTAATATGCTGTATCCGATGTACCGTATCGTATTGTAAATAGTAAAGTACAGGTCTTTACAACTGCTCAAATACGTAATGAGCATCGTAAGACCGGTGTAGACCTAAATTATAGTACTCCCCTGTTACGAACAATTCACAGAATAACGTAAAACGTCTATCATTACGAAACAATGCAAAGACGCTTCTAGGCGAGACGCTTCCACTGTAAGATTCTTCTAGGCAAGACGCTTCTAAGGCGAGCTGCATAGGCTATCCAGCGTGCAGAAGGTACGGTTTAGCCAGAATCGTTATTAGCCAGGCCATTAAGCCATACGTATTCGGCTCCACACAAAGCTATAGTGTTCGTACAGATAGTGATTTGTAATCGCTGCATCCGCAAATATCGCTCACGACGTCTGCTCTGCTGTCCCGCGCTACAATGCAGGCTTAAAGATGGCGACATTAGCTCTTAACGGACAACGCGCGTTCTGGAGGCGGAAGGGACAATCGCACCTTGTTCGATAAGTTCGGTGACGCATCATAATTATCGGAAAATCAGTTGGTAATTATTGTGGTTTGTGCCAACTTTTCAGAGGTGTCCGTTGAAATAAATACAGTACCTGGATTGAGCGAGAATGGGTTGGGAAGTAAGGCAAAGAATCGGTCGTCAATTCAATATGCAATATTATTTTCAATTCAATTCAATTTTCAATTCAATTCAATTTTCAATTCAATTCAATTTTCCCATTCAATTCAATTTTCAATTCAATTCAATTTTCAATTCAACATGCAATTTTCAATTCAATTCAATTTTCAATTCAATTCAATTTTCAATTCAATTCAATTTTCAAATCAACATGCAATTTTCAATTCAATTCAATTTTCAATTCAATTCGATTTTCAATTCAATTCGATTTGTTTATTGATTCCGCAAAAAAACTGACAGACAATGGCACTACATTCACAATGAATAAACGTAGTAATAACTCGCAGTTATGATGATGATGATGATAATTATAACAATTTGTGCATAATTGTGTTGGTGGCAAATTAAAGCAGGAATCGGTAAACAGTTGAGGTTTGTCCGGGGGGTTTTGTGCGGGGAGCCTTGTCAAGGGGTTTGTCCAGGGGGAGAAATGTCCTTGCCTCTCCTCCTGAGGGTGCCAGATGTATGTAGGGGTAGGACAGGATGACTCAGGGTGAGATTCAGCGGTCGGTTTGTGAACTCCAGCCAGCACTCAGTTGAGTTAGGAACAAATAAATCTAATGAATTAAGCTTAGGGTAGGATCTGACCAATTAGGGTTGAGTCCTAAAATAAGCGTTTTGCAATTTTTATTTTCTAATATTTCATAAAATTATATAAATAAAGCAGCTTACGGTCGTTCGACCCATTGGACTACTCGCACTTTCAGTGTTTTGATTTTTGTTAAATTCTCTCATAAGGCCTAAACTAAAGAGAATTTAAAGACCCGTGACTGCTCTATTCACCCAGGACCTGGAATTTCTTAAGCCAGTCCTGCTGGGATTATGGTGAAGGGGAGTCGTATTGTATTGTATTGTATCGTATTGTATTGTACTTGAGCATTTATAAAGCGCCTCTAGTATAGGGTGAACCGTTCAGAGGCTCTCCCAGTGCGCAAGGCCCCGCGAGAAGAAGCAGGTTTTAAGAAGAGACAAAGCAGAGGAGAGACTGCCAGACAGAAGTGAAGAGCGAACAGAAGGAGAAAGCGCATTCCAAGAAGAAGGACCAATTGAGGCAAATGATCGAGACTGAGTCATAGCAGTTCTGGAGCAAGGAACCAAGAGGTAAAATCTGTTGGATGAACGAAGTGGACGGTGGGAGGGAGCTGAGTGAGGACGAAGTATAACATTGTATAGGTAAGCTTATAAGTTATAACATTAACATTGCATAAGTATAACATTAACATTGCATAAGTATAACATTAACATTGTATAAGTATAACATTAACATTGTATAAGTATAACATTAACATTGTATAAGTATAACATTAACATTGCATAAGTATAACATTAACATTGTATAAGTATGACCAGTGCTTAAAGTGTGGAAAAATAAGTGCCTGGACGCCCCTTACCTTTCCAAAAGAAGTGCCTGGACGCCCCTTACCTTTCCAGTCAGTTCTGGCCAATAAGTGGCAGGACGGCGTTCTGTAACGCCCGCCCCTATCGACCTCCCCGGAGTCGCCACTTCCGGATCCTCGCTCGATGGGACCGCGTGCTGCTGTGGACGAGCTCTAGAGATAGAGGGAGGACAGGAGGAGGTGACTTCTGGGTTCGAATCCCAACGATGGAAGGGTGGCCAGTTATTTCGACTGCCGAAATCCCTATATGAAATTGGCGGCCTACTAGCCAATCTATCACTTCTTCGCAATATACCAGGGTGTGCGAAATCTTTAGGCCTAGCACCCAAAGTTTCTTCCAGGCCGATGGTCGAGTGGTATGGCACGTCCGCAGTGGTTATAGCGGTGGACCTCAGTCCAGAGTTCGAATCCACAGCAGGCTTAGGTACCGGCGATGCCTCTAGCCTTTCCAATCGTGATACAACTTCCGTCAGCGCTTCCCTGACATTATCTCTTACAGCCGAGATCTCTTCTCTTACATTTGATTGCACTGAGGAAATAGCATCGCTAACATTTGATTGCACCGAGGAAATAGCATCGCTAACATTTGATTGCACCGCCAAGACATTAAACTCCACCGTGGCAATCGCCTCCTGTGTGTCCCTGGCATGCATCTGCATAGCTTCATGAGTAGACCTAGCATTGGTCTGCATCGACGAGTGCATAGAGGTTATCGCCTCTATGACTCCCTCCAATGATGAGGAAGGCCTAGACGGCTGGGCCGGGGTGCTAGCCCTTGAATTATCCATAGCGCTAAATAGATTACTCCTATCTTTATAGCTCACAGTCAATATCGCTAGCAATGAACGAAGTAGTTATTCTTATTAACAAATCAAGCATTCAATCCACATCCGTCACATTCACAGCCATCAATGATCAAAGTCAGTTGTCCAATTAATATTTCTTATTATTCACAATCAATTGAATCTTCAATTGACATCAATTATGTTCAAAGCCATCAAACATAAAAGTCAGTAAGTTTAATTATCAGTTCCTATCCTTTGTAAAGACATTCAATGAAAATCAAATGCAACAATTCAATGCAAACACCTATCAACCGGAGTATGCCTAAATTAAATCCCGATTGACTCTCAAGTCCCACAGCCAATTTCAGTTCAGCCCAAAATATCTAAATAACCGATCGTATTAATTCCCCAATAAAGCGTACCTTATGTCCGAAGACAAGGGACAAAGCCGATCGTGTGCGAAGAACATCGACGAAGTCGAATTCCAAGAGAGGCGACGAAGGCACAAGCAAGGCGTCGAGTTTGAAACGCCCGAAAAGATCAGCTAAATCCGTCGCTGATTTCACGCAATGAACAACAGTTTCGGCTATGTATCCAAGCCGTTTGAGAAAGACGCCCTTAGGCAAATAATACGAACAAACGCTTCGCAACACAATTCCGAAGAACGAGAACAGAGCGCTGACGATTCGAAGCCCACGATAAATCACTCCATGTGACAGGGCGAAGAGAGGCCTTGACCGATTAATCCAGGAGTAGATCCAATGCGAAAGCGAAGGCAAAACTCGCAACAACGCTGATATATTTCTCGCAACAAACTAACTCTCTTAATAATTCGACTCCATGTCGAGGGAGAATGAATCGCCAACAGAATTCTTGTATGCGCAACTAGTGCAAGCAGGCGCTTATCCTGGCCATGCTTCACCAACTTGATCGACCTAAAAACTACCAACCGCCGCAATACATCCGACCGCCCTGAGATCCTGTGCGCAACTGAGCCTCTCAGCGTCGCGCTGCTCTTTTATTACTGCCTGACAAGGAGAGCGTCCCCCTTTCTGCGCATGACCAGCAAGTGAGCCGCGCGCGCAAACCCAGCAGCAACGCAGCTGTTTCAAGGCGGCAAGAATTAGCTGCCAGCTGCGTCCTCTCCTGTGTATCTCCGCGTCTGTCTATAGCTCACTGTCTTTCTCCTTCTATCTCTCCTTCTGAAAAGCGCCATCTGCCGCTGATCACGTAGGCATCAAATGCACCAGTTCAACCTTGAGAAAACACACGTACACAGACCCACACGCCAACGGTGTTTCCTTCTCAATCCGTGTCCCTGCCTGTGCTTGTCTGGCTGGCTGTATTCCTCGCTCACTCTGATCGTCAGACCACCTCAGAGAGCGTGCGAAAGTTTAATTACCCTCATCGACTGCAAGCGGCGCGGCCTTTGAAGACAGCGACCGACGATCGCTGAGAGCGTGTGAACATATACCAATTAATGAAACAGCAACGACTGCTGCCTACGTCAGCGGTCGCTGTGACCCGTGTCAAGCGCAAATCAACATTAAAATATAGGTCACACAAGGCAGCTCAAAAATACAGAAATAAAACAAATATATCAGATCCCTGAAACCCCATAATCGATCAAAAATTAAATAAAATAATATATAATAATATTATCGACCAGAAACCCGTAGCGTAGTTCTACGAACGCTACAGTTCAAATGTTAAAATAAGTGCATGGACGCCGTCCATGACCGTCCAGGCACACTTTAAGCACTGAGTATGACATTAACATTGTATAAGTATAACAATGTATAACGAAGTATATAAACGAGTTGTGACTTCTGAACCCCCGTTGCCTGTGTATATAATTTCTTTTATAGAAAGTGTCCCAAAATCGCATCTATAGTCTTTGTCGTGAGAGATGATCAGCGTCAACCTCCTCCTTCGTCCGAACTTGGGTCTGGCACCACCAGGGTATGGGCAGAGGCGGAATTGGACATCGAATCGCTACCTTTAGCCGTCTTGCCTTCTTTATAAACAGCGAGCAGGACTAATGTTTAGTTGTTCATCCTTAACATGCATGGTTCCTTCTCAGAAACCATTTAGTCAAGATAAAGTATGAGAATTGTAGAAATATAAGTGACTGGGGGGTCAGACGTTGATTTACATGGACTTGTGGTGTGCTGTGCACTGTGCAATGCGGACTTTACTATGGTGTCTTAAGAAAGAAATAGGATGTTCAATCTCACAACCCTGGCATTTCTCACCATGAGATAATCTGATCACAGTAATAAGTCTATCAGATTGTAAGTCTACCAGATTCAGGTTCCTAAAACCGCGACACAGGGCTGTTTTTAAGAAATTTTTAGAACTGCACAAACCATTCTTTTCTTTCATATCCTCCATGGTAAATTACTTCCAATCGGAGGACAACGACCTTTTTTGCTAGTTTTAACTGCACAGAAGTGCTTCTACAGCTGCACAAATCCGTTTAGAACTGCACATTTTGTGTACAACCGTACGTTAAAAAAAGTCACGGCGTGACTTTTTAGAGCGCCCCAGTGAAATCCAATACATTAAAGATGCAAGAAATCACTCATATAATTATGCACGAATAGCATGCTGAAGGAGACCGCTGATACGAATGACCGCATCTTACCCCACGAGGTGCGAAATTCTCGCTCTAATCTCGAGTTTATGCCCGCGAACCACTTATTGTCGGCTACGAAGAGACCTCTTCTTTGTGACTCGGTAAGAATGATTGTCGCGACGCAGCGCTAACGAAAATGAATGCCATGATTATTATTAGGAAATAAGTCAAATTAATCACTTTTCACACTCCATAATATCGCGACAACGTCAACAACACTCTGTGTAACAAATTGGTGCACGATATCTCTACAATAATAGGATTAAAAAACGATTTAAGTCGGCGACATCTCTGAAAGTTATTAATCGGTTGGGACCGTTGGGTTTTTGATCCATCGATAGCCGCCTGAAGCTGTGCTATAATTTATTATTGTATATTCTATGGCTGTGCCGCAGGGCTGTTTTTAAGGAATTTTTAGAACTGCACAAACCCTTCTTTCCTTTCCCATCCTCCACGGTAAATTACTCCCAATCGGAGGAAAATGGCCTTTTTCAACTAGATTTAACTGCACAGAAGTGCTTCTACGTGTTTCTACAACTGCACAAATCCATTTAGAACTGCACATTTTGTGTACAACTGCACGTTAAAAAAGCCCTGCTGTGCCGAATAGTTGATAATCACTATTCGGTTGAATACGAAAGCAAATAGTGTGCAAAATAGGTCCAACGACCACATTCAGACTCTTTCAAATATATGCATGCAAAACTTTCGGTTCAGCAAATTTAATACATACATATATATATATACATTGTATGCATGTATGCATGTATGCATGTATGTATGTATGTATGTATGTATGTATGTATGTATGTATGTATGTATGTATGTATGTATGTATGTATGTATGTATGTATGTATGTATGTATGTATGTATGTATGTATGTATGTATGTATGTATGTATGTATGTATGTATGTATGTATGTATGTATGTATGCATGTATGTATGTATGCATGCATGCTTGCATGCATGTGTATGTATGTATGTATGTATGTATGTATGTATGTATGTATGTATGTATGTATGTATGTATGTATGTATGTATGTATGTATGTATGTATGTATGTATGTATGTATGTATGTATGTATGTATGTATGTATGTATGTATGTATGTATGTATGTATGTATGCATGTATGCATGTATGTATGTATATGCATGCATGCATGCATGTATGTATGTATGTGTGTATGTATGTATGTATGTATGTATGTATGTATGTATGTATGTATGTATGTATGTATGTATGTATGTATGTATGCATGTATGCACGTATGTATGTATGTATGTATGTATGTATGTATGTATGTATGTATGTATGTATGTATGTATGTATGTATGTATGTATGTATGTATGTATGTATGTATGTATGTATGTATGTATGTATGTATGTATGTATGTATGTATGTATGTACGTATGTATGCATATATGTATGCATATATGTATGTAATTAATGCAATGCACTTGCCTCGTGTTGATTAGAGAAGATCTGGAAGTCCAGCCATCGTCGACCGCTGAAGAAATTATCGTCGCACTTGGGCTTCGTCGCCGACCCGTTTGCATGGTAACCGTTGCTGTTGACGACGTCCTGGCTCCGGTTCGGACTGCAGGGAGGTGCGACCCCGCTGTCCAGCCTCGTTTCCGGCGTCTGTAGTGACTTCCTGTCTGCGGAAGCTAACTTCCGGCGGGGCGTATCTGTATCTTGAGTGGCCGATGAATTTCCGTTGCGATTGCCCGATGGTAGTCGTGGGGGTGTTCCGTTGTAGGGCGATGATTCGGGTACTCGATTCCAGGAGGAGCCGGTGATGTTGCAACGGTTATCTGGATGTTGGATGGTGTTTAGGTTTGCGTCTTTGGAGGCAAATTCGTCGCTTGTGTTTTTTGATCTGTCGAAGAATGTTCTGTCACTGTTTCGATCAGAGCTACATACAACAGTTTGTCAAAAAGTATACATCCGAGTCAGAAGCAATAGAATGAGGCACATTTTATATGTGCCTGTTAAGCCCAATTAAGTGAGTGAGTGAATGAATGAGTGAGTGAGTGAGAGAATGAGCGACCGAGTGAGTGAGTGAGTGAATGAGTGAGTGAGTGGATGAGTGAGTGAGTGACTGAGAGAGTGAATGAGAGAGTAAGCGAGTGAATGAGTGAGCGAGCGAGAGTGAGTTAGCGAGTGAATTAGTGAGTGAGTGAATGAGTGAATGAATGAGTGAGTGAGCTAGCTAGTGAGTGAGTGAAGGAGTGAGTGAGGGAGTGAGCGAGCGAGCGAGCGACCGAGTGAGTGAGTGAATGAGTGAGTGAGTGAGTTAATGAGTGAATGAGTGAGTGAATGAGTGAGTGAATGAGCGAGCGACCGAGTGAGTGAGTGCATGAGGAAGTGAGTGACCGAGGGAGTGAGTGGTTGAGTGATTGAGCCAGTCAGTCAGTGAGTCAGTGACACACTGACTGACTCAGTGAGTGAGTGACTGGCCTAACTGAAAAATGAATTGGGAAAGAAGCAATAGGCTAATCGATTTTAATTAAGCTAATTCATCCAATTTATTATCGCCGAAATTCTTCAAGATTTGGGTTTCCTGGAGAAATATCAAATTAAGATCAGTAAATAAATTTTTAAAAAGATCGTTGGCCTATTATTATAATAGTAACTAGATGTGTTAGGCTACCCGGCGTTGCCCGGAAAATTTAGGGTTTTAAACACTACTCCACTGTGGTACCCATCGTTGACCGCTAAATTTCGGGTTTTCGCTAACCCTCCACCCACCCCCGCTTCCCAAAAAGCCATAGGCCTACGTGACCCGCCCCGCACGGAAATTATTACTGGGCAAGTATGACGTCATGCGTACTGTAGACTCTTTACTAAAAACTTAGCGTGCTGCGTGAGCGATTAATTATTGATGAAATCTGTCTTAAAACGCTAATAACTCTTGTTTTAAAGTGAATTAAAACCTGAAAATAGTTGCGTTGACCGTATAATTTGGGTAAGAATCAATTTTAAAAAATTTGGTAGGCCTAAACCGACGCTGTTTCATTTCCGAGCCTATTTTGTCAAAATCCGTACAAACAAACAAACAAACATATGGAATTTCGGAATTATAATATAAGATACATGTAATACAATAACCTCCAGTACCGTGCTGACGCCTGACGAATGAACCTGTGAACCTGTGTGGTGTTGCACGCTCTACTCGCTCGATGGCAACAATATAATTATATGAGGCAATCGCACGTCCATGGTTTCAGAGGAGTATGTCTACCAGAAGGTCATAGACAGAGTTAGGGAGAAAAAGGAACACACAGACGGAGGAGGAACAAAGACAGACAAACAGGCAGACAAACACTAAGATAGAGACGGAGACAGAAATAGGTAGCCAGACGAGACGAAAGGCAAAGAAACCGAGAGAGAGAGAGAGAGAGAGAGAGAGAGAGAGAGAGAGAGAGAGAGAGAGAGAGAGAGAGAGAGAGAGAGAGAGCGAGAGAGAGAGAGAGAGGGAGAGAGAGAGAGAGAGAGAGAGAGAGAGAGAGAGAGAGAGAGAAGGAGAGAGACTGAGTGAGAAACAGAAAGACATCCAAACAGAGAGACGGACAGAGAGAAACAGACAGAACAAGAGATAGAAAGAGGAAGAGAGAGAGACCCGGCTCGAAAACTTGAAAGTCAAATGACGTGGAAAAAATAAAGTAATCAACTTTAGATGAATCATCATGAATGAACATGACCCGCAATTTGTTTTAAGTTAAGGCAATAATTCTGAATGCCATCCATGTGACTGACTGCTTGCCTGCCTGCCTGCCTGCCTGCCTGCCTGCCTGCCTGCCTGCCTGCCTGCCTTCCTGCCTGCCTAACCCTATTAGTTCTTAGTCTGGAAGTCTGTGACCGATTTCACTCTCCATCAGTGGCGTATACAAGGGGTTTCGAGGGTTAACCCCCCCCCATTGGCTTAGGGAAAAGTTTTTTTAAGGTTATTTATCCACTTAAATATATATAAAAATCAATTTGTTTGTAGTAGCAATTGTTTTTCTTACTTTATTCTCTAGCTTTGTTTCTTTATTCCCTTTGCATTTACTGTAATACTGTTGGGTTGGTGTCAGAAAGGGCATTCGGCCAGGCCATAACCCCCACCCCATCATAAATACTTGACTGCTCCACTGCTTTTCATTCGATTAGGCCTTGATTAAGCGCCTGTGAATTAGCTGGGTCCCGCGAATTAACGTTTTTGGTCGCTGGTGAGATATCGAGAATTATGCGATAACTTTGTCGTATAAGGCAGTTCCACACAAAACGGTTGACATTCTAAATGAGTTTTGCGCGACTGTAAAAGCCTTGTGTGCAGCTAAAAATGGTTAGAAAGGTTCAATGTCGTGCGATTGGCAACAATTTACCATAAAGGATAGGAAAGGAAAGACGGGGTTATTCGTACACAATGTGCAGTTGTAAAGTTTCATTAAAACAAGCTCTGAAGATATAATATGTCAAGGCACGCCATGAAATATTATAACATGCCAATAATTATTATGCTATGCTGAATTAATTTATGCTATGTATTCATCATCATCACCATCATCGTCATCGTCGTCGTCGTCATCGTCGTCATCAATCATTTGAGGTTCTGTGTAGCACGGCGGACGGGAGGCTCTTCGCTGCCCTCCTACTTAATCCAGGACATGTATTGAACCCACTCCTCCCACCATTGAGGCCCCAG
>OX457048.1:34965683-35030683 GCA_949752735.1 Lumbricus terrestris | reverse complement strand
AGGTTGCAGTTCAAAAAATCCCCCTTTTAAAGGACATGGATAAAAAGAGTGAATTCAGAGCAGAAATTTAAGAGAATTCAAATAGCTGGAAGTGGAAGTGGAAAGATGGTAAAGGAAGAGTTAAAAGAAAAACGGAAATTAAATGATGACAGGAGGATGAAAAGAAATGAGAAAAGATGCAACCAGGAAAGATTTCGAAAGGATTCTTTTTCTGAGTTTCAAATCATATCAATCAAATCAAATCAAAACTTATTTACTCAGAGAGATCAACAAATCAAAACAGCAAGATGACAAAATATAAAATAAAATAACAGTGTGCAGTGAAATGAGGAGCTAATATTATCATCTATCAGGTAAAAGATCCCTAGGAAAGGGTAACCCAGAAAGGGAGTGATCCCGCTAGACCTGGGCAACCACAAACAAGAATTTATAACAAGATGGCAGAGACAGAAGAGTGTAGTTGTTACTAAGCAATATGGACAAAACGAAAACAAGTGAATGAGTTATAGGAGAGAGAGAACGAGAAATAAGACAAGTCGTAAGCAGAGTGTAAACAAAGATCATATACATTTAACATATGCAACACAATACAATACAATACATTAAAATACAATACGATACAGTACAATGCAATACACTGCAGGGATGGGCAAATTACAGGGCAACATGTAATTGAATTACAAATTGCCAAATACTAGAAAAATATAATTGACTTATACAAATTACAAATTACTTTGATGCAAAACCGCAAATTACAAATTACAAATAACGTAATTTCAATTACGTCTAATTACAAATTACTTTAGGGCTTGCATCATTGTAATAAAACAACTCAGGCAGGAATGTGCATTGTAAAGCCTATTTATTGTGTAAACAAATGTCTATTTAATTTTCTTTAAGAAGCAGCGTTCAAACAAGTTATCTGATAGCTGCCGTCTGCATGTTAGGCTTATGCAATCATGCTTGCAAAACTAAACAGCCTCTCTGCTGGAACCTGGTGCTGACCTAGGCCCAGCAGCACTAAACTGTAGCCTATTATAATTTCTTGATTGATTGATTTAGAGGCAGTCAGAGATTAAGAATAACCTAGAAATAAAATAATGTTCATAGCAGACGGAAGAAGGGGAGGAGGTGGTTACGGTGAAACCGTAGATAGACCCGAGAACGGACAGAGCAGCCAGAAGCGTATACACACAAGAGGATTGGAAAAGAGGAAGTTGAGAATAAGTTCGGAGGGAGGGAGGGAGGGAGGAAGGGAGGGAGGGAGGTTCTAAAGATGTATCCACGGACTGCGACCATTTGTCAATAATTTTCATCGACTAATAGAATTTATTTGCTAAGATCGTTCGTCGTCGTCCTCCATGACAGGAAGTTCTTCTTTCCATCGCTCGAATTACCCGACATTCTCGCGAGAACGTGCTTCGCGGCGAGAGGAGTTCCGATCGATCGGCAACGCCTCATCGCACCGATTGCAGTAAGATTCGACCTCGCTAATCAGGTCAATTGTTTTAATATCGCAGAGCGTCAATTGCGTCCGCGTCTAAGGCTATATGCGTGAAGTCAAACGATAGCGATGGGAAAAATCAAACCGGCATTTCTGATTGCGTTCAATAGGCAGTGTCTAATCAAGACGTCTTTTGGGGGAGGGGGAAGTTCCCCTTTGCGCGAACGACACCCAGGGCTTAAAGTGTGGCTGGACGTTCATGGACGGCGTCCATGCACTTATTTTAAAATCTGAACGCAATCCTGCCACTTATTGGCCAGAAGACCCTGGAAAGGTAAGGAGCGTCCAGGCACCTATTTTTCCCACACTTTAAGCACTGACGACACTCCGAAAAGTTGAACAGCTGCGTTTAAGGTACCCAACCAGAGATTTTTAGCGTGCAGTTCGACACAAAATGTACAACGGTTCTAGATGGATTTGTGCAGATGTAGAAGCACTCATGGGCAGTTTAAGAATTGTAAAAAAAGACCATTTTCGTCCGATTGTGGGTAATTTACTATGGGGGATGGGAAGGGGAAAATGGTTTGTGCAGTTCTTAAATTCCTATTTAACAAAAACCCTGGTTCCCACTTCCCAGTCTTGAAATATCTTAAAGACATCGGTATTCAAACCGACGTCCATACGCTCATAGTTTACTGTATGCGGTCAATGTAGGCTATTGTTGTGAGAATATAATAATTATACTGTGAGGGAAGAGTTGCAGCGATAGTAAGTGACCGACTATGATACTCTTTACTCCTCAAAAGCGACATGTTGATGTTGAAAGATAATTGAAGGAGGCGCATGCAGTGCTTAAAGTGTGGAAAAATAAGTGCCTGGACGCCCCTCACCCTTCCAAAAGAACGCTGCTTGCCTTTCAAGTCTGTGCTGGCCAATAAGTGGCAGGACGGTGTTAAGATTTTAAAATAAGTGCCCCGGACGCCCCTTACCCTTCCAAAAGGACGATCTTTACCTTTCCAGTCTGTGCTGGCCAATAAGTGGCAGGACGGCGTTAAGATTTTAAAATAAGTGCATGAACGCCGTCGATGACTGTCCAGGTACACTTTAAGCCCTTGGCGCATGCACACTGAACCGCAAGAACACAACTTCAAACAATCTATCCATCTCTTCAATTTCCAACTTGCGTTTGTTGTACGGAAACAGCCAGGGACGAATCCAGGGGGGGGGCCAATCCGCCCTTGGAAACGGCCACTGCTAAAAGATGGTCGGTCGGAATGTGCGTCACGCCAAATCAAGTCCGCAATGGCCAGACTGCTTTGTTCGTCCCAGTGCCAGGCCAGAGTCCTGGGAGGTCAAGCGTTCGCTGCTGACTCAATGATCTGCAAAGAGGAAGGCGGAATCTATGCCCCGCCATGGGACGGGACTTTATTATTCCTTTTATATGTATACCCTCTCATTAAACGATCATCTTTTGTGGTCTGTTGCTTACCGCACCCAGTGTCGTTTACGAATGCAATGCGGAACAAATCCGTGTCATTTATATTTCGATGTCGCATATGTTTATGGAGAAGAAGATGGATAGTTAAATCCTCTCAATCCTCCACTTTCATCCAGGTTCCGGAAAGGAGAGGAGAGGAGAGGAGAAGAGAAGAGAAGAGAAGAGAAGAGAAGAGAGGAGAGGAGAGGAGAGGAGAGGAGAGGAAAGGAGAGGAGAGGAGAGGAGAGGAGAGGAGAGGAGAGGAGAGGAGAGGAGAGGAGAGGAGAGGAGAGGAGAGGAGAGGAGAGGAGAGGAGAGGAGAGGAGAGGAGAGGAGAGGAGAGGAGAGGAGAGGAGAGGAGAGGAGAGGAGAGGAGAGGAGAGGAGAGGAGAGGAGAGGAGAGGAGAGGAGAGGAGAGGAGAGGAGAGGAGAGGAGAGGAGAGGAGAGGTAAGGACAGGACAGGATCAGGATCAGGACAGGAGAGGACAGTAGAGGACAGTGGAGGACAGGCGAGGACAGGGGAGGAGAGGAGAGGAGAGGAGAGCAGAGGAGAGCAGAGCAGAGCAGAGCAGAGGAGAGGAGAGCAGAGGATAGGATAGGATAGGATAGGATAGGATAGGATAGGATAGGATAGGATAGGATAGGATAGGATAGGATAGGATAGGATAGGATAGGATAGGATAGGATAGGATAGGATAGGATAGGATAGGATAGGATAGGATAGGATAGGATAGGATAGGATAGGATAGGACAGGACAGGATAGGATAGGATAGGATAGGATAGAGAGCAGAGCAGAGGGGGAGTGGAGGTGAATGGAGGAGAAGAGGAGGAATGGGCCTGGATGTTCAATTCATTCATGATTAACTGGTCCTCTTTGTTCCGTCTGCTTCGTCTAAGACGCTGCTCATCCATGTCACAGGCGACGCCGGTCATTTGTATAGCGCCTTTTTTCAGATGACGTCGAAAGCACTGAATCATCAGCTGGTATCATCGATGTCCCGTTGAGATTTATGCAGAAGACGATTGATGACTAGTTTTTAATCATTGAATGTCTGACTGCATGCCTCCATGCATCCCTCACTGCTTCTCTGTCTGTCTACGTCTCTGTCTGGATGTCTGTATGTCTCTGTCTGTCTCTGTCTGTCTCTGTCTGTCTCTGTCTGTCTCTGTCTGTCTACTACGTCTCTGTCTGTATGTCTGTATGTCTCTCTGCCTCTCTCTATGTCTCTGTGTGTATCAGTATGTATCTGTCTGTCCGTCTGTCTCCTGTCTGTTTTCTGTCTGTCTGTCTGTCTGTCTGTCTGTCTGTCTGTTTCTCCCTCTCTCTTACACACATACTCCACGCACTCACTGCCTTTTCTCTCTCTTTTCTCTCTCTCTTCTCTCTCTCTCTCTCTCTCTCTCTCTCTCTCTCTCTCTCTCTCAATCTCTCTCTCTCTCTCTATCTCTCAATCTCTCTCTCAATCTCTCTCTCTGTGCATTTCTGCCTCTCCTGCCTCTTTTCTTTGCATCACAGTTTCTCATTCTACCGCTATGTCTCTCTCATTGGCACTCCCTCTGTCTCCTCGTCTCTCTCTCTCTCTCTCTCCCTCTCTCTTTATATATATCTCTGCCTTCCTTCCTCTCCCTCTGCTTCCCTGTCTCTCCCTCTGTTTCCTTACCTCCCTCTCTTTCTTCCTGCCCAACTTTACCTGTCTTTCTCATGCCTCCATCGTGCAGCGCAGTGTTATTTTAAGCGAATACAGTACTGTTATTTTGGACATAATTATATACCATATAATATAATATATTCATTTATGCATTGTACATCATAAAATCTATGCAGCACCCTAAGATCATTATTTGGTCCAGCTGTCAATCGAATAGCCAACTGTGAAAACCTTCCATGCAAGCCACCATGGAGTGACTCGCTGGAAAGACTTGCATGTATATCATGAGAGAACTGCTTCAAATATTCAGAAAGAGAGATGTAGAAGATATAAATAAATGACAGCGAAAAGAGATTGATGGATAGATGGATAGATGGATTGATGGATGGATTGATGGATTGATGGATGGATAGATGGATTGATGGATGGATGGATGGATGGATGGATGGGTGGGTGGGTGAATGGATGGATGGATGGAGGATGGATGGATAAATGGATGGATTGATGGATGGATGGATTGATTGATGGATTGATAGATGAAAGGAGAAAGAAATTATCAGCGAAATATTGAATGATTGTCTGACTGAATGAGAAATGGATGAATGAATGGAAAAAAATTATTGAATAGAAGGGAGGAAGAGAGAGTAGAGACAGAATGGATGGAATACGGTATGGTCGATGAATGAATGAATTAATTAATTAATAAATAAATGAGTTAATGAATGATTGAATGAATGGATGAATGGATAAATGAATGAATGAATGAATGAATGAACGAACGAATGAACGAATGAACGAACGAACGAATGAACGAACGAACGAACGAACGAACGAATGAATGAACGAACGAACGAATGAACGAACGAACGAACGAACGAATGAATGAATGAATGAATGAAACAATGAAACGTGTGAATGAACTCGAACAGAAACAATGACATCAGCGAGACAATCATTGATCTAGCGAATGTGACCCTCAACTGACCCCACCCCCCCCCCCCCACCCGACTGACCTGAATCCCAGAAAGTCCATCACGTGACCAACGATCGGATAGATGCGATCCTCGACGAGACCGGAAATTGCCTCCCGACACGCATGCGCACTGGCGTCCATATCTGTCAGCAAACGATCAACAATCAAGACGCAGGAAAGAATCTGCACATGTTTACGTCATCAGGACCGGACGACGTAAACATCGGCCACCCTCCTTGTCTCCTATACTGGATTCATGTGAAGTAAGGTTGAAGTTTAATTAAAGAAAACATTACCTTATCTCATTCAATATAACACACTGAAGTAAGGTTCTAAAACATGTATTTCATGCATTTTAACAAACATTTAATTAAAGCACAAATTCTAAAGATGAGTTGACTATTTCAGCAAGAGTCCTGTTCTGTCCTACAACGCACTTATCTTGATGCTTTCAAAGAGTCGGTACCACAACGCGCGCGAATAATAACAAAGAAATAGACCCTAGCATAGTTTAGATCTATATTAACAAATATTTTTCGTTTAGACCTATATCGAATATTTCAAATGAGAATTGTGCACAACCTGTAACCGACAAAGCTTACAAAACTCTTCTTCTACAGTGTAACTATACACTGAACGATTGTGCACTTTCGTCCTGAAAAACTCGGCGCAGAAGTATTATAATTATCCCTAACTTTCAATTTCGTTAACCACAAACATTTAACAACGTACTTCATTGCTTAACTCAGCGCAGAAGTTCTCTCGCTTTCGTACAATCGCTTCGGCAATTCAGTTAAAATCGCTCACATCGCTTTAAAGAAGTCTTTTATATCGAGGCGCTTCGTGAAAGCTCAGATGCATACGGCTTAAACTCGCGTATAGGAGGTATCCATACTCTCACGCATGCATAGGACTCCGTGGCATCAGACCATCAGACCTGTCTCTATTCTTTACTCAAGTTTCTGCAGACAAAGCTGTTGCAGTATAATAATGGACTGGCATAATACATACATGTAGGGTCCGGTTCGTAATCAATGGAAACCGGTCTTTAGCTCGCGCTAAGCAGGAAAGAGACTCTATAGTCAGGACTCTATAGACGAGGACTAGAACAGAGAAAGAGATTAATGTAAAAACTTCTTCATAAACAGACGAGGATGACAAGCACGGCTAATGCTCCTCTGCATGTAGCTTTAACGACGTGCATCCTTGCTTATGACGAACGATGTACATGTATGTATGTAAGTAAGTATGTACATATGTCGATATATCATGTAGGCCAATGTCAGTCTGTCTGCCTGCCTATCTGTCTGTCTGTCTGTCTGCGTGTATGTGTGCACATGTATGTATGTATGTATGTATGTATGTATGTATGTATGTATGCATGCATGCATGTAAGTGTGCATGTACTACATTGTTTGTATGTATAAACGAACACCGTTTACCCTATCGCTATTTCACACCGGGTATACAACAATAACTTCTTCCAATGGCATTTCATACGTGGTCCGCGGGCGACGCTTTCCATGGTAATCAACTGGTCTTAAAATAGCCGACAATGTTTCTTGAACGCTGCGTTTAATAGAATACCCCAACGACCAACCCACACCCACCCCACTCTCACCCCACCCCACCCCCCAAACAGTTCCTTGATTCGATGAGTAACCGTTGGGGTGTAAGGGCAAGTTTCACAATTTCACACCACTGCTCATTCGGGGCATATAACTCCGCGCCCATTCTCATCAATTTGCATTCCGCCCCTTCGTTTCTCCAACCAACCCCTCTTCCCCCAAATGGCATCGATCGCGCGCAGCCTCGTTTGGGTCGTTTAAGCCGAGACGTAAAGTGAGATAGACTGTACGACTTGTATGCAAATATAGACTTAGGATCGTCTGTCGGGGAGACATGTCTTTGTAACGGCTGTTCTTCCACTGATGCGGGGCACAACGCTCTCGGCCATGAATATCAAATATCGGGTGAGACACGGAGAAGCTCTGGGTCCACATTTGCACAGTTTTTATGCCGCTCCTGTAGCTCTGTCTTGTTCGCTTTAAGTCGTCGTCTTGCTGTCTATAGATATATGTGTTTGCTTGTCTGTCTGTCTATCTGTCTGTCTGTCTGCCTGTATGTATGTCTGTCTGTCTGTCTTTCTGTCTGTCTGTTTATCTATGTCTCCCTACGTATCTGTCTGCCTGGCCTCTCCTGTCTTTCTTCATAACTGTTTGCATGTCTGATTGTGTTTGTCAGCGTCCCTATATGTCTGTCTGCCTTCCTTTATCTATGTCTGTGTTTGTGTCGCTCCCTACCTATTTGGCTGCCTGTCTTTCAGTCTTTGCTTGTCTGTCTACATGTCTGTCTGTCTATCTGCCTGTATACGTCTATCTGCGTGGCTATCTGTCTGTCTGTCTGCATGTCTATCTGTCTGTCTATCTGTGTGGCTATCTTCTATCTGTCTGTATACCTGTCTGTCTATCTGTCCATCTATCTGTCTGTCTGTATATCTGTCTGTATATCTGTCTGTATGTCTGTCTTTCTGGCTATCTGTCTGTCTGTATATCTGTCTGTATGTCTGTCTTTCTGGCTATCTGTCTGTCTGTATGTCTGTCTTTCTGGCTATCTGTCTGTCTGTATATCTGTCTGTATGTCTGTCTTTCTGGCTATCTGTCTGTCTGTATATCTGTCTGTCTGTCTAGTGGTGTCGCTTGCAGTGGTCCAGGCAATCGAGAGGCAAGTGACTTGCCGTCGGAGAAAACAATTCGCCTCGATGGCAATTTGGCGACGAAGGTTTTGACATACAGTACGTCTGGCACTTGCCACTACACCCACGATAATAGCCACACTATCCAACACTAGCCAACACTTGCCAACACTTGCCAACACTAGCCAACACTAGCCAACACTAGCCAACACTAGCCAACACTAGCCAACGCTAGCCAACACTAGCCAGCACTAGCCAACACTAGTCAACACTAGCCAACACTAGCCAACACTAGCCAACACTAGTCAACACTAGCCAACGCTAGCCAGCACTAGCCAGCACTAGTCAACACTAGCCAACGCTTGCCCCATGTGTATATAGACGAAGAAAACAGTTTCCTCAACTGCGTTAATGCAACGCAGAGGAGTTCCTCTGCCTGCTCGAATTACTGAAGAAGAATGAACGGAAAAACACACACACACACCTACACACACACACACACACACACAACACACACACACACACACACACACTTCGTCTGACAAGGAGTCCGCCGAGTGGGTCGCTTGCAGCTGCCAACCCTTCTACCCTTCCTCAACGCGTGCGTTGGCTATTTTGTAGGCATATACGGACTTTCAAGCAGAAAATGGATGGACCACCATATGAATTAAATGATGAATAATGAAAGCGTGATTCAACTTTATATATAAGCCTATAGGCTGCGTTTTGCTTTGCATTTCTAAATATTTGGCGCGCATGATCCTGGTGATGATATAGCTATCGTAACTGTGACCCTGATCACAAACGGAAAATTAAAGATCTCTATGAAAAAAGTATCCATATTCTTAATTTCCTGTTTCGCGTTTTCAAGCGCTTCCTGCAATATTCAACCGTGCACCATGATGGTGCACGGTTTGTCCCCACCATCCCTCTGCAGAATATATCTGCGAGCACCCGTGGTTTACCCCCTCCTCCCCATCTCCACCCACGCACTTCCCCCGAATGCAAATATTCTGGGACGACTTGATGTTTGCATGGACCTGGTTCGCAGGAGAATTCCGATTCTTAGTATGAACAGTTCTTCTGAAACCGGTTTCCATTTGAGTGATTAGTGTTCATGTGCATGCCCGTATACATGGAAAGTTTGCAGCAGCGTTTCTTTTATGTCTCCTTAAGGCGCTAAATGATGTGCCTTACAAGACACTCCGCACTAATTTTATGCCTTCCAACACGATTCGCAGGTTTATACTGTATATCGCTCTAGTTGTGCGTGTGACTGTGCCCCAGAGAATTCCTCTATCGGAATTTATGTCTCTGCTAGAGTTCACGTTCACTAAAGATGACCCCTTTGAGACACTTAAACCGCGATATAAATTGTTATGATATATCTATATCGAAATACAATCGTATACATGCATCCCATATATATATATATATATATATATATATATATATATATATATATATATATGTATATACAATACATATATAAATACAACCATATTATAGACATATACATGTATGTACAGGCATGCTTGTATTGCATATACATTGCATTCATTGTACAAAATGCCACGTATGCATGTTGGCAGCATATGTTGCACATATGAAAGTTACAACTTTCTTATATAGTATTCATTCATTCATTCATTCACACATTCATTCATTCACACATTGATTCGTTCATTCATTCACACATTCACTTATTCATTCACACATTCACACATTCATTCACACATTCATTCATTCATGCAATCTATGTACTTATAATAATAATTATAGCACCTCTTCTAGAAACCTTCTCATGAGGAGCAAGCCATGCACGGCCAAAGGAAAAAATGCTATATATTATGTATATATATAGCCTATATAATATATATATATATATACTAGTAATATCATTTAAGTAATGCCATATATTATAATATATATGCTCATCATTACATCATGCGTTCCTGCCATCAGCCTCGGTTTTGTGACTGTGGTCATTACACTCGACCGCGGGATCTGACCCTCTCTAAACACGTCATAAAGACTGTGGGCCTATATGTATTGTATACCTCGACCATGCCTTGGTCATCTCCGATAGCCATAGATCCGCACTAAGCTTATATACGCCACTCACTGCCAGTGTGATAGCTATCTGCTAAAGCTGGTTTCACCGTAATACCAGCATTCATTACGCACTTGGATGGATTATGGCTGTGCCATTTCGTTATTCTGGTGTCACAGGATATTCTACACCCCCCCCCTTAAATCTATCCGGAGGATGAATCAATCTATTCCCCGGATGGAATTTATAGGCCTACCGGTTGAGACTATCGGGGAGGTTAAACCGTTCTGTCCCAATTATTGAAAAATGCGTACAGGGGTAAGTGGTGCAAAAGTGGCAGGGGAGGGTAAGAGTGGCATTCTCACTTTCGAAGTACAGTGGTGTGAAAAAGTTTTGCATCACCCATATATTTTCTGTATTTCTTCTGTATTAAGATGAATAATGTACTGGTAAACATGCGGGCGTTAATTAAAGGTTTTCCTATTGTTTGGTTCGAGTTTATAAGCATCTTTCTTTAAATTTGACATGATGAAAGTTCGTTTACCACCTCGTGGATATACCAGCATGAGTAGGGCCATACAGGCTTGTAACCCGCTAACGCTTGTTCTGTGCATAGTGCAATGTGTTGGGATGAAATGACCGGTTATGTGTGGTTGTAGGCCTTCTTCATGATTTAGAGACCTGGAAAAAGCCATTTCCGCATGTCAGTGATGCACCAATTTTTTTTGTCCAGCCCTTGTTCTTCACCACTTGTCTGCAACGTTTCGGCATCGAGTTGACCAGCTTAACGAGGTGGTCAAGGGACACAACGCGGCTTCAGGTGGTGATGAGCGATTCGATGAGCTCGCATTTGGAAGTTGGATATCTCTTGGATATCTCCAAGGCTACTTTATGCCACAGATTCTCAATTAGATTGAGATCCGGGGCCTGGGCGGGCCAGTCCAGCGTTGTTTTCTTTCGTTATGGTTTGGATCGCATGGCTGCCAGTGCCGTCGGACGTCTGCATATCGTTGATGGAATGGTCAACCCAGCCAAGTGCATCGGCATACTGCAGGAGTGCATGGTGCCATCAGTTCAGCAACTCTTCCCAGGCCAGTTCCCCTTTCAGCATGACAATGCACCATGCCATCGTGCCAAGCTGGTGACCAACTGGAACAAACAGAACAATGTTAAGACGCTGCACTGGCCCGCCCGGTCCCCGGATCTCAATCCAATTGAGAATCTGTGGCATAAAGTAGCCTTGGAGATATCCAAGAGATATCCAACTTCCAAATGCGAGCTCATCGAATCGCTCATCGCCGCCTGGAGCCGCGTTGTGTCCCTTGACCACCTCGTTAAACTGGTCAACTCGATGCCGAAACGTTGCAGACAAGTGGTGAAGAACAAGGGCTGGACAAAAAAAATTGGTGCATCACTGACATGCGGAAATGGCTTTTTCCAGGTCTCTAAATCATAAGGAAGGCCTGCGACCACACATAACCGGTCATTTCACCCCAACACATTGCACTATGCACAGAACAAGCGTTAGCTGGTTACAAGCCTGTATGGCCTTACTCATGCTGGTATAGTCACGAGGGGGTAAACGAACTTTCATCATGTCAAATTTAAAGAATTATGCTTGTAAACTCGAACCAAACAATGAGAAAACCTTTAATTAACGCCCACATACTTACCAGTACATTATTAAACTTAATACAGAAGAAATGATGCATAGAAACGCAAAATATATGGGTGATGCAAAACTTTTTCACACCACTGTATGTACTTAATTTCTGAAACTTTTATACCTAATTGAAAATATTTTATGCTGAAATCAAAATTTAAAGTGACACTAAATTATTGTTTTAAGTGTCGAATACATTTAGTGACTCTGAGTGTTCTTCAGTGCTTTAAATGTTCTAAGTGCTCTAACATCACAGCAAACAAAATTATCTGCAGGGTGATCCAGCATAAAATGTCCCGACTTTGCACGCGTATAACTTCGTCAACTGCTAACATTTATTTATACTTAATGCATCAAATTAAAGGTATTTCACTCTAGTATTAGCTCTAAAAAGTCGAACTGGTACTAGTTTGAGTTTTAATTAAATGTTTGGAACTACCTTAGCCACCGTATTTCGACGTCGTTAGCTACGAAAAATGGCTCCGTTGACAGACGACGATCGTGCTTTGACCCGAATTTTGCGAACTGAAAAGGGATTTAATTCGTTTCAAATGATTAATGAGTTTTCTAACAGAGGATGGAATAAACGTACGTTGAATCGTCTGATTAGAAAAATTGATGAAACAGGTAGACCTACATCATCATCGTCATCGTCATCGTCATCGTCATCGTCGTCGTCGTCGTCGTCGTCATCATCATCATCAACATCATCATCGTCGTCGTCATCATCATCCTTGTCGTCGTCGTCGTCGTCATCATCATCATCATCATCATCATCGTCATCATCATCGCAAAACACGCGAATCGGTACGAACGGTTCGCCCACCCGCTAACGTTGCTCGTGTGTCCGAGTAAATTTGCAGTCAAGACAATGACCCTGGTATATAGGCCTTACAAACAAATCTCTCCGGATCATTCAACGCGAAACAGGTATTCCTAGAAGCACCGTATACAACGCTTTCTAAAAGATTATCTAAAGTTATTGGTCGACGTGAAGTTCAACAGCACTCCAACACTAATGCAAAGAAACGGTTGGCGTGCTGACAGCCGTTTCTTTGCGTCTGAAGCGGCGCGGGGCAGCGCGCACGGCTGTTGATAAAATTGAATGGACATTGTTTAGCGATGAAAGGAAATTCATGGTAGCGAAGCATGCAAACATCCAAAATGATCGTGTCCATGCGTGTGTTAGCAAAAAACGATTTGTGATTATCCCGCAGAAACGGCGCCATTTTAAAGGCTAGTAGGCTACTAGAGTGAAATACCTCTATTTTGATGCATTAATTATAAATAAATGTCAAAAATTGGCGAAGTTAGGCCTATACGTGTGCAAAGTCGGGACAATTATGCTGGACCATCCGGTAGTAGGAATAACCTGTTAGTGTCACAGTTCAAAACAAAACAGATGGAAGTATAGATGTAAAAACGATGGAAACGGAATTAAAAAACGGAAAAAACGTCGTTTGAATCGAAAAAGGAAAAAACGACAAGAAACGGAAACGGAAAATAATTTGACTTTGTGGCATTTTAAACTTCAAAATCTTGTTTATGCAATTTTATCTTAATCGGAAAATAACACAACTTTATTAGTAGGCCAAACTTAGTTATAGGCCTAAGGAATATTAATCTGCAACAGTTATTTTTCTGATAGCTTTGGTTAAATAAGAAATTGAGAAATTTAAAGGTATTGAAAATCTTGTCCAGGGCCGGATTAAGAAATGTGGGGGCCCTGTTCGAAATTTTTTTCTGCAATCTTCGGCCGAAAAATACGATGACCTTTTTTAGTCGTTTGGTCGAAATTTCCTCACGATACACCAATTTTTTCCTTAAAATTTTTCCCACATGTGTGGGGGCCCCTAAAGTGTGGAGGCTCCTGTTCAGTCGAACCTGTTGAACATGTCTTAATCCGGTCCTGGTCCTTTTAAATTTAAATTGTGAACATAAGTTCACATAAGATCATGCTGATCAACATAACGCGAGTAAAATCTGATCAGTTCTAAGTAAAGACTATATGTGTAGCCTACGTACTAAAAGTCTACATTGTACTTAAAATTGTTACTTATAATAATAACCTAGTCCTAAGACATTTCTATTAAAATAACTCTTATGAATTTCACTTATAGTAATGGCCTACTACATATATTTATAAATGATGATGTCAAGCAATTAAATAATGACATCGATCAATTAGGCCAGCTGAATCTTTGAGAATACGGTGAAAACTTAAGGAATATCAGACAAAAGGAAAATTAAGGAAAATAATAACAGACAGTGAATAAATAAACAAAGTTATATAAAAAAAATAAAAACGGAATAAAACGGCACGAAAATGAAAAGCAAAAACGACGTTTTTGGGGAAAAGAAAAGAAAATGCTAATTTGTAAAATGAATAGGGCCTACACGCGGAAGTGGTTTTTTCAGCTTCTCGTCATCTGGGGGCCAGTGGGAGGGATACGATTAATACGGAGTGTGCTTTATTTCGTGACACCGTCCCCTCCCTTCATCTCAGGGCCATCAACGTATAATAGGTCCGATGCTTTGCGGCTAATTGGTGGCTTTCTAAACGTTGGTCATATATAATATCAATCATTATGGGTCATGGGCAGTGTTGCTTGGCTGCCCATGCGAAAACGCATTGAAATTACGGTCTTTGACGCATGCAGGCACGCGTAACTGCATTTCCAGTTGTGTTTCTGCACCATACCGATTGAAGTTTTTGTGTTTCTATTACTTGGTAGTAAACCTATAAATCTTTTCGTTCTGAAGCATATAACCTATAGGGTGTCCTGCAATAACTCAACTGGCCTTTGAGTCTGATAGCAATCAATCAATCAATCCATCAATCAATCAATCTTTTCTAGCCATTAATAATCACATAATTATTCTATCCTTTATCCCTGCGCTGTGACGGTTTACGGAAATGTCCTGAGCAATGTTAGCTTATCTGCTTAAGTTGCGTTTATGTCAGCTTAGATATTCCAAATAAACAAACTGATTGATTGACTGACTGACTGACTGACTGACTAACTCACTCACTCACTCAGTCACTCACTCGCTGGCTGTCTGGCTGTCTGGCTGACTGACTAATCGAATGAATGAATGAATGAATGAATGAATGACTAACTGACTGACTATCTGATTGATTGATCGATTGATTGATTGATTGATTGATCGACAGATTCAGCGACTGATTCATCGATCGATTGATTGATTGATTCATTAGTCTAATTGTTTCTCTTACTGCCACAACGAAAATGGGAACTTCGCAGTAGTCAGGTACTCATCGTGGAACCGGTCGGTCATGAATAATCTCACATGCAATCAATAAAACTTGAGTTCCTACTTTCTGTGCCTCCATTTCGCATCCTATGTAATCGGGCGTGGATTACCTCTGGCAAGCTTACTTGTTGAAGCTCTATATAAATACGCACTTAATTCAATCTACTCAATATATATATATATATATATATATATATATATATACTTGACTGCATATAGCCTACAGGATGGGGCATTGGGCCCCAAAAGGGTAATAATCAAGTTTGAATTTTAAACTTTAAAAGGCTTCATGGTAATTTATATTTGCGCAATATAGCCATATTTCATCAAAACGTTTGAAACATAACAAACGTTATATTATCATGTTTAGTGAGCCCTATTCAGTTTAGGCATCCACTGTTTTTTAATGCTACAAAAACAGATCGAGACAATAAATAAAATTTGTATCAAGTCATGTCTCAAATAATAGTCACCACAATAATAATAATAAACTTTTGAAATTGTTTCACAACTTGTTTTCAATGTGTCCACCACCAGTGTCCACACTTGCTCTGAGTATCCTTAATTGCACGGCTCTTGATGGCCTTGCTGGTGTGTTCCAGTGGCAAATCTTCCCATAATTAATTATTATCAGCTCCATTGCTACACCATCAGTTCTCTCATCGCTCATTATTTTGGCCCCAGATTGTGTTATTTATCTAGTATAGGCCTAACTCTCCACACTTGATTATCATGGGCGGAGCTTATAAGGGGCTAGTGGGGGCTAGGCCCCCCAAGAAGACCCAGATTCATTTTTTTCACCTTGTAAATGGTATGTTTTTCCGGGCTTAGCCCCGCTCCCCCCCCCAAGAAGACTTTAGCCCCTCCAAGAACGGAATCCAAACTCCGCCCATGTTGATTATCCATCGGGTTCAAAATCGGAGTCATGGGGACCATTTGATTCGTCTAAATAAAACCAGGACAATTAGCATTGAGCCGATCTCCTATTCTTCTTTCATCAACGTCGTATAATCTTAACTCTCGGTTTAATTCTGAATCTCTCCGCTCTCACTGTTTACCAAAGTAAACAAGCTGTGATTAGTTTTAGCTTTAGCTCATGAAGAGTCTGAACAAAGTAGGTTATAACAAAATTATTAATACGTCTTTGCACTTCTTCAGCTTTGTTCACACAACGATGTTCTGATATATTTTTCATCATAAGTATGAAATTAATGTGCAAAATTAAATCAATAATAATAGGCTGTAGGCCCTATAGGCTATAATTTTTGGCCACCTGTGAAGTAATTACTTGACAACAGTACTATGAACAGGTATTTATATAGGACGGCTATAAACCGTGATAAACATCAGTAAACACTTGAAGACAGAAACCTACTTGTCGTTCACTAATTATTTCGGCTCCTGCGTCGATTCAACTCTCGTTCACTTCACGACCGCATACGTCTTCATCGTCAGCCGCCAGTTGGCGCCACTCTCACCCAACGTCTCGCATAAGCCGCCGTCTTTACACTCGATATATAGTCATCGATTTCGTGGTGACTTCCGCGGCGCATCCTAATGCTGCGTTCCTTCGGTCTGGACTCTCAAATGCTGTTCTCGTAAAGGGCAGTCTGAGAAAGGTATTCGAGATATCTGACGGCTCTCTTGGCATAAGCTTAGTCTAATTAAAGATCATAGACAATTTCCTTCTCTAAGCAATCTCCATGTTTTCTCATGATGTGCCCGAAGTATGACAACTTCCTCCCTTTAATTTATTCAAGTAGACTCCTTTCTACACCAACCGTCTCTAGTAGACCTGCCCATTCTTTTTTTCTCAGGCCATGATGTTCCGAAGATTTTTCTTATGCCTTTCATTTCAAGTTATCTACCAATATGCATTTCCCACACTGCCCCTCAGCTCTGTAACGAACGCTGAATTCTGCCAATTGTTCAGCTCCTCTACAAATAGCCCACCGCCACTTTTCTCACCGTCATCTGCATCAGGCTACAGGGGCGGATGCAGAAATTTTCGAAAGTGGGGGGCAAAATTTTCGGTCTTGGGATTGGTAAAGAAATTTCGTCTGTTTTAGTCATTTTGCCGAATTCTCACAAAAAAGATACCACTTTATCCGCCAGAGAGTTGATGACCTTTTTCAAAGTCATACTTTCCCTTTTGCTATCTCTCGCTTCACTCTCACCTTTCACGCTGTATGGCTGGGGGAAGGGGCCTACGAACATGGGCGGAGACCTAGGGGGGGCAGGGGGGACGGTCTCCCCCCAAAAAAGTGTTGGGGGACGGCCCATGCATTTGTTCCCCCCAATCGTTAAGCGTCAAGACTAAAAAAAGGTCATCAACTTTTTTGGCGGCGAAAATAGAAAATTTCGTCAAGATTATAAAAAGGTCATCAACTTTTGCGGCGAAAATAATTTTTTTTTCGAGATTTCGCCGGTCGTCAGAAATTTTTCGAATTTTCCGGAAAATCTCGCGTCTTTCCGCCGCCCCCCCCCCCCCCAATTCTCGGCCCAGGTCTCCACCTATGCCTACGAAAGTAACGAAACTGATGGGGGCACGTCCACTTTCCGCGTCAAAACAGCTGGTGAAAATAATGAAATTTCTAAATGGGTCCCTACCCTGGATCCGCCCGTCAGGCTACACTACTGTACACACATCACACACACACACACACACACACTCCCGGTTTTCCATCGTAAAATTGGAACCGCATCTCTTCAAGAATTCCCAACCTCCGCCTTCCAAGTCCACTCATCCTTAATAATGTCACCTTAATATGGCATCTGCTCTGCCTTTTCTTTTTGGTATCTCTGATAGAACGCAACGCCCGTGAATAAATTGGGGCTCGGTGATTGCTCTTAGGGGGTGAAACAGTTAATAAATTTGGAGATTAACGATTGTTTTTTAACTGCATTATTTATACACCACGGTTTATTACCATGAACAACTAAAATTCGTAAAAAATTAAATTACCTATAAATTAGGCTATAATTATTATGAAAGACAGAACCGTGTCTTGTTTTACGCGGTTGTATACTCACCGCATGGAGCAGTCCTATTCTTTTCAACGATGCAAAGAATACACCATCATGTTTGCGTGTGCACTTGTTATAGCGCCTCTTCAAGATTACTATATTCAGAAGCGCTCCCGACACAGCGCGGACACTGAATCGGAGTTTCACGCCGAAGCGCTGAGCAAATGCGCGTGAAGGACTTGCCCAAGGTCCCTACGAGGGGCTTGAGTTGGATTTGAGCCTGCAGCCCTCCGGCTGCAAGGCAACGAACATGCCACTGGGCGTTAACGAAAAGGGATGAGGTTTGAAGGGAAGAACAGAGAATGCTGCGATGGATGCTTGGGATATCACTGAAGGACATGAAACAAGATGAGGACATCAGAAAGAAGTTCGGAGTGGTATGTGTAACTGACAAGGCACGAGAGACCATGGCTGAGGTGGTATGGGCATGTATTGAGAAAAGAAGATGTTTGTGTCAAAAGAATCATGCAAACGGAGGTATATGGTTGACACAGCCGGGGACGACTAAAGAAAAGAGGGTAGGACGTGATACAACAAGACCCGAAGTTGCTCAAAATGAAGAAAGAAGACGCTGGAAATAGAGACAAATGGAGGAGAAGGATCCGAGTGGCTGACCCCTCGCCAGAGGGATTAATTCTAGCCTACATGCAGGAAAAGGAGAAGAAGAAGAAGAAGAAGAAGAAGAAGATGATGATGATGATGATGATGATGATGATGATGATGATGATGATGATGATGATGATGATGATGAAGAAGAAGAAGAAGAAGAAGAAGAAGAAGAAGAAGAAGAAGAAGAAGAAGAAGAAGAAGAAGAAGAAGAAGAAGAAGAAGAAGAAGAAAGAGAAGGAGGAGGAGAAAAAGAAGAAGAAGAAGAAGAAAAAGGAGAAGGAGGAGGAGAAGGAGGAGGAGGAGGAGAAGAAGAAGAAGAAGAAGAAGAAGAAGAAGAAGGAGGAGGAGGAGAAGAAGAAGAAGAAGAAGAAGAAGAAAAAGAAGAAGAAGAAAAAGAAAAAGAAGAATAAGAAGAAGAAAAAGAAGAAGAAGATAAAAGCACGATAAGTACGACTTCAGGACGCCAGTGGAATGCAGCATTTGCACTTTGGAGGCGACGCGCATCGTATGTGACACTGTGTATATCTTAGCGACCAAAACTCCGGGTGCGTTTTCGTATCAATCGCCCGCGGCATGCGCGCCATCCATCGCGGAGTCGCAAAGAACGCGTCCTGCGCGCCGCGATTGCGGGAGTTTGGGCTGGAGATATAGTGGGGAGATTATAGGGAATGGGTAAGCGCTTAATTATGGAGAACAAAGGGGACCACACAGATCGGCAGACCACCCTCCCCCCCACGGAGATGCGGGGAAAGTCGATGGAAACCAAATGCAATATTTCTTATCGCCATCTGGCGCAGATATTGGTGACTATATTGAACCGACCTTTCTTTAATGGACAGTGACTCGGAGATAGTAGTAAACAATGTCTCGCTCCCTGTCCCCGTCTCTCTCTGTCTGTATGCTTTTTCGCGCGTGTCTGTCTGTGTCTGCATGTTTCTGTCTGTCTGTCTGTCTGTTTCTGTCTGTCTGTCTGTCTGTTTCTGTCTGTCTGCCTTGCCTGTCTGTCTGTCTGCCTGTCTGTCTGTCTGTCTGTCTGTCTGTTTACACGTCTTTCTATCTGTATGCGATCCTTAAATTCATTCCGCATCTATCCATTTTTCTGCCTCTCTGTCTATGACTGTCTGTCTGTCTGTCTGTCTCTGTCTGACTGTCTGTCTGTCTCTGTCTGTCTGTCTGTGTCTGTCTGTCTGACTGTCTGTCTGTCTGTTTGTCGTGTTGTACCATGTCTGTCTGTCTGTCTGTCTGTTGACTATCTGTCTGTTTCGACAGTTTCTTGTTTTGATCGTTTTTTCCTTATTAAAATTGTCTTTATTTCTATCTGTTTCTTTCTCATCTCATCAATCTCTGTCCACATATGTATGCAATATTACTTCTGCACCGATATATATATATATATACATACATTAAAAAATAATACACATATCTTAGACTAGGCCATATATATATATAATTATATATATATATTCAATGAAGAGCATAAGTCCAAGATTATATATATATATATATATACTATATTATATATATATTAAATATATAATCTTCTACTCTCACCCTGAATATATTTATATATACATATATACATATGCTACAAACAGGCTGCATATATGCATTGCACTGATTGTATGCAGCTATTTAAAATACTGAATATATGAATATTATATATATATATATATATATATATATATAGTTGATCTATATATATATACAATTATATATATAAGCAGATCTTGACTCCAAAACCTATCTCAAAAACCTATTTCTGAACGATTCAACCTTTGGAGGCGCTATATAAATGTCTATTGTTTAATTACTTTGTGAGTTGAAAACAAAATAATTAGTATCATCGACATCGTCAGTAAATAACACCGCCATTGAATGATATCTTCAGTAACTAAACAGCATTCTAATTGAATAACATGTCAGTGACTAGCACGGTCCGTTGGTGAATGATACTGTCGTGAAGAAGCGAATAAACTCAATAGAGCCACTGAATTGCCAATTGAAATTGAAGTGTCGTTTGAGAACCAGAGGATACCCGATGATCACCGTCTCTCGGAAGCCATGTGGCTCTCGGAAGTCATGTGGCTCTCGGAAGCCATGTGGCTCTCGGAAGTCATGTGGCTCTCGGAAGCCATGCATGTGGCTCTCGGAAGCCATGTGGCTCTCGGAAGCCATGTGGCTCTCGGAAGCCATGTGGCTCCCGGAAGCCAGGTGGTTCTCGGAAGCCATGTGGCTCTCGGAAGCCATGTGGCTTCGTCCGAGTTGCGGCCACTCGCGAAATTTGATCGATTTGTTATTTAGACTTTCGACGCTGTACGTGTACATGTATATCCGGTCTTCTTCGGTTGTTGATCGAAAGTCAAGTGCAATCTCTTTGAGACGTATGATATATTATATTATATAGAGAGAAAGATCATACGTCGTATAATGTAGTGAGTGATACGCTATACGTAGACGAAAGTAGAGAGAAAGCTAAAACTCTCTCTGTCTCTGTCTCTGTCTGTCTGTCTGTCTGTCTCTCTCTCTCCCTCTCTCTCCCTAGGTCCCTCCTTCTCACTCTCTCTCTCTCCCCTCGGTCCCTCCTTCTCACTCTACTCTACCTCTTTCTCTCCCTCTGTCTCTGTCTCTGCTCCTCTGTGTTCTCTGCCTTTATCTCTCTCTGTCTCTCTGTCTCTTTCTCTCTTCCTCTCTTTTTATCTCTTTCTCTGTCTTTCTCTGTCTGTCTGTCACTCTCTCCCTGTGTCTCTGTCTCTGTCTGTCTGCATGTTTCTGTCTCTGTTTGTCTTTCTGTCTCTGTCTCACTCTCTGTCTATACCTTCCTGTCTATATTTATATCTATATATACATACATGTATATACAAAGATATAAACAGACAGGTAAACAGGCAGACAGATAGATAGACATACAGACAGAGACTAGTACTACGACTGACACAGAGCGGGATCGAGACAGTTATATAAGATGGCGACGGAAACGAACCCACACACGCACGCGTACACACACACACACATACATACACACACACACACACACACACACACACACACACACACATGCACACACAGGGAGATTGCAGGAGTGAAATTCATTGGCTCACTTCAGTCGATCTTGCAATGTCGTTGTTGTTGTCGTCGATGCAAAAACTTGTTTTTCTCGATTCGCATTGGTTGTGGGGACATGGGCCCCCGGGGGAGGGGGTATGGGGGCATCATCACGTGCTTTCTCTTCTTAGGAAAGAAGCCACACCATGAATGAAGACCCTTCTGTGCTGGGAAAGCCTTCGAGTCGATTAAGGTCCGTGCAGTGCAATCGCCAGATTGGCCATAAATCCTCAATTGGCTCGCGTGCACTACCAGTGCTACAACCACCGTGCACTAGCACTGCTGCCACCGTTCACTCTTGCTACAACCACAACTATAGGCTACTACTATAGGTTATTATTATATGTTTCTACCATATAGGTCTACACACCGCCACTGCAATGGTCGCTGAAGTAGTAACAATTAAGTTGTAGTGGTAGCAGCAGCTGTAGCAACAGCAGCAGCATAGTAGAAGTAGTAAAGTAGCAGTTATTGCATTTGTTGTAGTATAGTAGTAGTAGTAGTAGTAGTAGTAGTAGTAGTAGTAGTAGTAGTAGTAGTAGTAGTAGTAGTAGTAGTAGTAGTAGTAGTAGTAGTAGTAGTAGTAGTAGTAGTAGTAGTAGTAGCAGTAGCAGTAGCAGCAGCAGCAGCAGCAGCAGTAGCAGTAGGAATATTACAACAGCTGCAGCAGTAATAGTAGTAATTAATATGTAAGTAGCAGTAGTAGAAGCAGTTGCTGTTGCTGGTGTTGCTCCATCCGATGTGGTGGTAGTGGTGATATCAGCCGTGTTGAGGTGGATTAACATGAAGCAAGTAAAAGTATCATGCATGTAGAGTCAGTGGCAACATCGTTTAATCCCAACGCCGTGTCAACGCTGAGTTGTGACGGCTTAGCGTTGCATGGTCTTCGGCGTCGTAGTCACACACTGTGGCGCGTGTCTTGCTTTTTCATCTGAATCAACGAAACCGGTTTCAATTAATTGAGACCCGCGGCTGTTGATCGCAGTGTTATAGGAAGGCAAGCATTCACGTAATATCGTCGTACGGCTTTACGAAAGATGGATGAGTTGATCTTGAACGCACATTTGCTGTATAAACAATATTACGTGTTCATATTATAATCTATACATGTAGGCTCTTAGCCTTAATCTTGCAGTATCCATATCATACATATATGTATATAAATATATATTAAACTAGCCTAGCTGTACCCGGCCACGCGTTGCTGTGGCTGAAAAGACCGTCCAATCCTCCCTCCCTACTTCCCTTCCCCTGCCTCCCTCCCTCCTTTACCCTGCCTCCCTCCCTCCGTTCTTCTGTCCCTCCCTACCTCCATTCCCCTCCCTCTCCCCTTCCCTCCTCCATCCCTCCTCTCCTCCCCCTCCCTCCCGTTTCTTCCCCTCCCTCTCTCCCCTCCGTCCCTCCCCTCCATCCCTCTCCTCCCTCCATCCCGTCCGCTTCCTCACCTCCCCCTTCCTCCCGCTCCCTCCCGCTCCCTTCCTCTCACACGGCTGCATTCAAATGCAAATAAATTGATTTCGCTGAAATCGAATGCAATATTGTGTTTTTTCGAGAAAAGCATATAAAAACCCGTCCGCTCGAACGTTGTGTGAAAATGTCAATCTAGCCTTTTCTAGCCTTTTTTCGACCGGATCTGACCTTTTTCAAAATTCAGAGTGGTATCCCTGACCTTATTCAACATTCAGAGTGGCATCCCTGTACGTTATAAATACACGGGCCAAAATGGCGGATTATGCGTTAAATTTAAAATGTATAAACGCGTCAACTCGAGGAGAAAGTTGTGTTTTTTGGTGTAAAAGATTTGTTTCTTTCCAGGAAATCCTTTTACAAACACGATCGTATTCGAACGGAGCGTTTTGCAAAAAATTTCAAAAGAATCGGTCATGAAGTTTCCTAGAAACTCCATTAGGAACAAACTTTTTACATTTTTTTATAGATGTATATTCGCTGTTGATAGTACTCTAGAGCAGCGGTTCTCAACCTGTGGGTCGCGACCCCCACGGGGGTCGCCTGACGATTTGCCAGGGGTCGCCTGCACCCTTCAGAAATTTGTAAAAGATACAATAGCAATTTCAACGATGTCTACTATGCTAGAGCAACTTAAAATAAATTTTTAGTTATGCTCTTGCTATGATTCATTCGTTAGATTGGGGCAGCAAATTAATTTAGATTGTACCATTTTAGTTTTCAAGTGGAAATTTCACTCTTACCATTCTTCTTTAAAATCAATGGCTATAGGGGATATTAATTGAAGTCTTAAACAATGTCTATGAGCACTGAAATCATGAGTAATTTTGTTAAGATAACAGCTGAAAATGTAACAGTTAGGCTACAGTGTGCACTGTGCAGATCTAAAACGTTTTGAAACAATTGGGGGTCGACACTCTGAAGTTTTAAACCATGACTATCAGCATTGAAAAAATGAGCTACCTTTCTTAAGATGACAGCCTTAATTGCAGCCATTATGATGTGAAAATTTAAGAAAAATTAGACAATGAGGCATTTAAGTCTTAAGTTATGTCAAGCAGCACTGAAATTATAAAAATGTTTGTTAAAATGACAGCCTAAAATGCTGCCATGCACTGCGGTGTGGATATTTTAAAATAATTTGACAATAATGATGAGCACATCGCTTTTCCAAACCCTACCCTACTCGTCGCATTCATAAAGAACACAAATAAAGTTTATGAAATTGATACTCACCCAAATCAAAACAGCAAGGTGAAACGAGTGTTAAGAAAAGAAAAATTATCAGAGTTGCCTATTGTTTAATACCGGTAGTTGCAACATGAATTGTTTTATTTTTACTGATATTTTCAATTATGTCAATAATAAATAAAACCCCAATGAATAAACTGATTTGCCATTAAGATACTAAACATCCTTAACCATGCAGGAAAACATGACTGGTATTTTAAAGAACAAAGCTGATGACACCAAAAAAGGCACTCTTGAGACAGGTTTGGAAAGTTTCAACAGCAAGACGTGGTGGCTGTGGAAGTCAACTTCAATTGAAAATACCGAATAACATTGTACATGTAGCTCTCAGAATCGCAAGAGTCAGGAAACCTCATACAATTGCCAAAAGCAGTTTTCGAATTACTAGGATGTAAATGCATAACAATGGACAATGGTAACAAAACTGCAGCGAAAGGGGTAACTCAAATGCTCAATAAATTTTGTTGTTGGGGTCCTGGGGGTCGTCACAACTTTCAAAATGTTACCAAGGGGTCGCCGCACTAAAAAGGTTGAGAACCGCTGCTCTAGAGTCTAGACCCACTATAATGTAATCTACAATCATGTATACAAATTTATTCTGTACAGCTGACAAAATGTATATTGTAGGCTATAATGAACACTATCGTTGTAACGTAGATTGCCAAGATGATAATCAAGATGATGGTTTTGATGATCATGCTACTGCTGCTGCTGCTGATGCTTATGACGACGACGACGACGATGATGACGATGATGATGATGATGACGATGATAATGATGATGATGATGATGATGATGATGGTGGTGGTGGTGGTGGTGGTGGTGGTGGTGGTGGGGGTGGTGGTGGTGGTGGTGGTGGTGGTGATGATGATGATGATGATGATGATGATGATGATGATGATGATGATGATGATGATGATGATGATGATGATGATGATGATGATGATGATGATGATGATGATGATGATGATGATGATGATGGTGGTGGTGGTGGTGGTGGTGGTGGTGGGGGCGACGACGACGACGACGACGACGATGATGATGATGACGACGACGACGACGATTATGATTATGATGAGGAGGAGGAGGAGGAGGAGGAGGACGACGACGACGACGACGACGACGACGACGACGACGACGACGATATTTCTACTCACAAAGGAATAAAATCCTCTGCTAAATGATTCCATTGCGGGTCGCTTTGGGGTTGTAATGGACAGCATACCCGACAGAGTTTCATATTAACTGACTCCACAAACGTCAATCGTCATGTCCCAATCAAGCAAGTGGGGGCGGTCAGCCAAGCAGCCCTCTCCATGGCACAACCCCCTCAAGGGGACCATATCGATGCCTCCTCGTATGCGACCAGCTGCAGCCAGATCGATTAATTCGCCGTGCTTTCTTAATGTTCATCGATCCTCTGATTTATTGGCCCGGCGGCGGTGACCTCGATCGAGGACAGAGGTCGGACTTGAAAGGGTTAATAAATAACGCGCTAAATAAACATGTCTCTCATCATCCGGTGGACAATTTGTGTGACGATGGGGAATTCCCTCTGCAGCGCTCTATCGGTCGTCGGCACATTGCGCAACAACACTGGCTGCACTAATTTTTAATAATAGCCTAGGCGGATAATAATTATAGCCTAAATATTATCCATATTATCAGAGCCTGTAATTGACTATCCAATGCAAATGTCCGAACACATAATTATGGCTGTTATATAATTATATGCTACGCATAGGCTATATATATATACATATATATAGTATAGGTTTTTATATGTATTGGCTTATATTTGTGTGTGTGCTGTGTGCTTGTGTGTGTGTGTGTGTGTGTGTGTGTGTGTGTGTGTGTGTGTGTGTGTGTGTGTGTGTGTGCGTGTGCGCGCGCGTAAGTGTGTGTGCGCGCAGGTATGCGTGTGTGCGTGTGTGCGTGTGTGTCCGTATACGTGTGTGAGCATAAGTATATGTGTGTGCGTAAGTGTTTGTGAGTGAGTGTGTGTGTGTGTGTGTGTTTGCGCGCGCGCGCGTGTGCGTGTGCGTTCGGTCAATTGGAATCGATAGCCTATAGGCCCATAGGGCCCTATGCGTTATATTATGCCGTATATTATCCGTTAATAAAATCATATATATATATATTATATACCTTGTATATTATATAAACATATTTTTAGGCCAATAGGGCCTACTACTTGCATATTTAGATCTGCATTGTCTAACAAACAACAATTAATTAATGGACTCTGACCAATATTATAATTTCTTATGTAAAATGTGAAGTAGCGTATAATACAGTGACCAACAAAATTAATGTAGGCCTATGTATGTTACTTATACTGTGATAACACTCTGGCTAGACCGCCCGCCCTGAAGTGTCTCGGCTACAGTGCGCGGTTCGACTCCCGTTCCCGTATTGCCTCTTTCTTTACTCCCTAGGTGGCAGCTGAAGAACATAGGGCGTGAGCCTGACATGGCTGCAAATCAATCAATACTTTTATCAAACAATCAATAAATACTTTTATTGATCACCATGACAATGATACATGCAATCAACAGATTAGACATTCATGTACATTGGTGTCATATCAATGGGTAAACCCAAAGAAACATAAGGTTCCGCTAAGCAAATGTAAAAATGTAAAATAATAATAATAATAATAATAATAATAAGACGATTTATATAGCGCCGTAGCTCAGCCGAGGCCGAAGGAAAGGGCGCTGGGCGACCGCCTGCAGCCACAAACGGCGCATGGAAATAATGTAATCGCATATTTATATAGCGGCTGTGTTATGGCTTCGACCCTGAGGGTGAGATCCTTCACCACCGCTACTCCACGTTTATATTGCGACCGAGCCACCCGCAGTAAAGATCCGAGAAATTAATCTCTGACCGACCGGGAATCGAACCCGGGCCGCCGGCGCGGCGAGCGGGCTACCAACCCACTCGATCACCGAGGATCTAAGGAGCGTCGCCCTGTAAATTAGGTAAGCTTATTCTGTGATTTGCGTTTCTTGTGAATTGTTTGAATTGCTTGACCTGTTCATACTGAATAAATGTGCACTGTAAGTTCTGTAACCGGTTGCGGAGTGTCAAGAATAAACGAAAGATATTATTTTGTGGACCAAAACTTTTTAGATTTGTCCGCCACCCTTCTATTCACCGTTATTCCTATACGTTGTGATTGAAAGATCCAAAATAGAGATCGCATAACTTTAAAGACCAGTTATTTCATCCTGGTATACAATAAAACTGGTTATTTTAGCTTTAATGCAT
Organism: Lumbricus terrestris; assembly: GCA_949752735.1. NCBI lineage: Eukaryota > Metazoa > Annelida > Clitellata > Crassiclitellata > Lumbricidae > Lumbricus > Lumbricus terrestris. Next base: position 35,002,719 of record OX457048.1, on the reverse strand, counting down.
TAATTAAAAGTGTTTTTTGACCATCATCTGGTAATATACGACCGATCGTTAGTATTTGCAAGGTTTAGAGTTACCGCTGTGATCCAGAATGTTTAATATTGTAGGCGGCGTAGGGCTGGCTGTCGTGTTGTAGGAGTAACACCCACCGTCCTCTGGGACAAATTCTCGACGCCCATCTGTTTCCTGAAACACGAATACACCGTGTTCTCGCACTCTTTTGCACACGTCTCTCGGTTGCTCTTGATGAATTGAGCGATTATTTAAGTAAACTATGTAGCTTTGAATCATACGGTGGCTGGTTTGTAGAAGATATAAGCCACGATTCTTTTGTTCTTTCGGGTGAGTAGCGCGTAGAAACCGTGGCGTAATTGCAGTATCGGGGACTGTGTGTGTGGCGGATGGAGTCAGTTCAGACGTCGTGAGGGTCGGTTAGGATCAGGTTAAGCATCGTGAGGGTCGTTTAGAGTTAGTATTAGGGTTAGTATCGTCATTAGATACACTATACTAAGATGTTGTGTATGCTTCGGTCCCCGATACTGCAATTTCGCCGAAACCGCTTTTATTAGCCAGTTGCAGCGCATTGCATACTTTTTAACCTTAAAATTATTTGGTGCTTCTCGCGATTTGATGTTTGCTGATTGTGCATTTTTACATTTGTCGGTGTTTACCTAAAGACGTTTTTACATTTTTGCTTCAGTGTGATGCTGTCGAATATTTCTCAGAGAAGGACGACTGAATAGCGCAGAGGGGCAGCATGGTGATCTGTCACAGAAGCATACCCCTGGAGCATGTCGATCAAATAACGTTGAGCACAACAAATAAATTAGATCTGTTAAAAACAATGATGTCTGTTGCTCAGGATCTTTCTAAAATAGGTCCAGCAGGTGACCCACCGCATATAGATCTTTCGAAACTTATTGCCAGTAACAGTTTACAAGACGCCACCGCTAATCAAATGTCTAACGGCCAGGAGAAAGCTTCAGAAGCCAAGATATTATTTTATCAGGACGAAGGCTCAAGACCAACTCAATCAAGCAATAACAACAATGACAGGTGAGGAATAAGGATAATAAATATTACTGAAATTAATTAATTAATTACTTAATCTAACGATACCAATAACTCAGATTAACAGTAAAAATAATGCCGCATAAGAATAACCATTATTGTCATAGCAATTACTAAACAATTGCTTGATATGTGTTGCATGATGATCTGATTTTTCCGAGGTCCAACACTGCAGCATATTGGTTTTACCGTGATTGCCACTTCTTCTGTCTCAGGCTGTACTATAGCCTGCGACATGAACTGTTGTAGTAGTTTCAGTTTAACAATGCTGTGCCATAACAAGGTTCATACAATTGGCGTGCACCTCCTTCTTTATCTAGTCTTAAGACTGGCACTCCTGGAGTATCATCAGTGGTGGAGTTTAACTGTGGTACTTGCTGCCTCTCGTTCTATTTCGATGGCAAGCAAAATCTAAATGGTTTTCTTTCAACTGTATAGGAAGTAGTATTACGAGTAACATTGTTATAAATAATATATGCGTATTGACCATACGCTGTCAGTGGTTGGATCTGGTGGTGAGGGAGATAACTGGCCTTCATATGCTGAGGCTAAGAAAATGAAGTCGTTGTCGCCTGAAACCCATGTCTAGCTCAAACGATTACTCTTGTTCTTCATCTTCTTCTTCGTCTTGATTTTCGTAGCCGAAGTTTTCGAAAGTCGCAGTCGGCCTTGGCGTTGACGACTCTGCCGGAGGTACAAGCTGGCGACTGCACAACCTGCGACCAAGAGGAAAGCGACAATTCGGAAGTTCTTCGTTCCACACAATTGAAAAATGAGCTCAAGAAACTGCAAGAGGTATGCATGCTTATGTGTATGCATGCTTGCGTGTGTGCGTGTATGTGCGTGCTTGTGTGTGTGTGCGTGTGCGTGCGTGCATATGTGTGCGTGCTTGTGTGTGTGTGTGCCTGCATGTGTGTGTGCGTGCATGTGTGTGTGTGAGCGCGCGTGTGTGTGTGCAATGTCGTGCATGCATCTCTCATTATTCTCGTCATTATTTCGTTGTTTGTATGTATATATGTGTGTATGGTAGGTGTGTCAATAGATCTATAGATAGCTCCTCTCAGAGAATGGCCACCATTTACAGGTGCTCTCAGCACACACAGAAGCTACGGGGTGGCGGGAAGAAATAAAATACCTTTAAAGAACTTGAGACAGATGAGGAAAAATGTGTCATTAGTTTGGCCCTTAGTGCGGAAGAAGGTCACTCCAAACACTCCAAATGGAAGGACCAACCACAGTAAATGTCCGATGTTGGGCAAGAGCAGTCCTGGTCCTGGAAACTATCAAGGTGATTGGCAGATGATCTGCGTGTGTATGCCTATTTACGTATGCATGTTTGTAATGCATGTATGTATGGACGAGTGTGTGCATATGAATGCATGCAGTTATGTGTATGTATGCACATGTATGTATGATTGATTGATTATAATTATGTATGTACGGGTAATAGGTATATTTGTTTGTTTCTATTGTAGAAGAAGGGAGAGAGAGAAGCAGAAATGTAGGGGAGAATGAGTAATGGAATGTGTTATAAGGGAATAATGAAGATTTTATAGTGCGGGAGGGAGGAATGTAAGGAGAGATAATAAATTAGAAGCTTCTTGTTCCCGTCATTCATTTGTCTTTGATTTCTTCCACGCAGGCGCTGATGCAGAAGGAATTGGAGTGTTTGAATCTGACGCACGTTCAACTGCAGACCGGGCAGGAGGTGGAGGAGTTGACTGCAAGTCTTTTCGAAGTTAGCATCGCTTTCATCGTTTTAGGGTGCTCAATAGTCTAGTGGTTAGCAAGCTGAGTTGCGAGGTTGAGGTTCAAATCCTTGCCAAGGCAGGAAGTTTTGTTTGAGATTTCTACTCCACCGGCATCTCTAGCCAACTCGGCTATAACACCGTATACTGTTGGTGGCGGTTAGTGGTGTCATTGATGTTTGTGCAATGTAAATGTAATTTAGCCAGCTTTTCACCGGCACACAAATGCTGGTAATGGCGCCGTGTTTGATGTTTGCTTAATGGTGGTAGGGGTGTAATCGGTGTTTGTGTAATGTTGTATTGTCTAGACAGCGTATTACCTGTGCTAATGTTGATAGTGGTGTCATTGGTGATGTTTGCGTAGATGGTTGTAGTGTTCAGGGTTGGTGTTTGTGTAATGTATTCTAGACAGCGTATTCACCTGTGCTAATGCTGATGGTGGTGTCGTTGGTGATGTTTGCATTTACGGTGGTAGTGGTGTCATTGTTTTTTTGTGTAATGTAATTTAGCCAGCTTGTTCACCGGCACAAATGCTGGTAGTAGTGTCGTTTTTGATGCTTGCTTAATGGTGGCAGTGGTGTCATTGTTGGTAACATTTGTGTTTGCAGGAAGCGAATAAGATGGTGCAAGACGCAAACATTAAACGCATGGCAACTGAGAAAAATCTGGCCGAAGCAAATAGCAGAGTATGGATTATAAATCTATCTTCTTCCATCACACGCAACAGAGTGTCAGTGCCCAGTGGTTCCCAACCTTTTTTTACTTTAGGGCCACTTTTTGTAGGTTGGAGGACACAAGGGCCACTTTTTCCTAGTTGAAGGACATTAGGGGCCACAAGGGTAAAATGTAATTAACTATTTAAGCATATAAAATTGTTTAATTGATTCCAAATAGAATGTTTCATGTTATTTATAGACGTCAAAATAAAATAAATTGTAATAGAAAATAATTATGTATTCTATCCTGCCCAAATTGTCAATTTGTTAATTTATTTTTGTTAATTCTTTGAGAGATGAGGGCCATTTTTTAAGGCCTGGCGGGCCACTTTTGGCCCCCGGGTCACGGGTTGGGAACCGTTGTTCTAGCCTAAACAATGTTATGTCATTAGCATAAGAAACCTGCTGACAATCTATAAAACAATGGTTTGATCAGTCAGTTACTTTGTGATTAATGAGTTGGTTATTCTGTTGTTATTCGTCAGTTAATCTGTCAGTTGATTAAGGAATCGCTTTATCTCATTGGCAGTCAGTTAATCAGTCAGTCAATTGGTTGAGTAATGAATCATTTAATATGTTGGCAGACAGTTGATCATTCAGGCAGTTATTTAGTTAGTTAACGGTTTGGTTAATCTGTTTGTATTGCTGGTCACAATTGCGATTTGTGACGCGGATCTATGCCAAAACCCATCACGTGTTGGTTTCTGACCTTTTTTATTCAGCCATATGCTACAATGCTTTATACTACTTTTAAGAGAATGAAGATATTTTTCACTTTTTTTAAAGTGAAAGTTGTACTCATTTGATTCTTTCATTACTTTAGAACGAGAAAATCAAATAGAACGTTTCAGAATATTCGTGTCGTCAAAATCCTCAGAAACCACTACTTTATTATTCTGCAATTTTGCTGCGCAATAAAGGAATCTTCTGAAATTGAATAAAGCGAACGGCATCTAAATCGGATTAAATACTAGTTCGCAAATTATGGTGAATTCACATAGCCATCTGCTGAATGGAAGAATATTCTATATTCTTGACTCCTCTCACCTATTTCAGCTTCTAGCGCAATTTCTTGGAAGCGAAGGATTTCGAGCCCCAGCATCACATTCATTGCTCATTTGATTGATTTCTATTCTAAGCCGGTGCCATCCAACTTTTTTGTCACCATGGGCGGCAGAAGCATTTGATTCTTGAAGCCGAGGGCATCAACAGTAAACTCAAAAGCAGTTCAGCTAAATTTATTGATGTATTATTAAATGCATTGAAATTTTTTATGGAATGATTACAATGCAACATGAATAATAATAATGATAATGATTATGATAATGATAATAATAGTAATGAATAATAATAATAATAATGAATAACAATAATAATAATAGTAATAATAATGATAATAATAATAATGAATAATAATAATTATAAATGAAAAATAGCAAAAGAATTATAGCCTACGCAATGCCATGTTTGGTATGATTTATAATCGTTAGGCTACTTCAGCACAAAGTGAAAAAATTCTGTGAGTTCAGGCGGCCACTTGAAATGGCCCTGCGGACCGCATGCGGGCCACAGGTTGGACAGCACTGCTCTATTGTGGGGTGCGGTGGTGTAGTGGTGGCATCGTTGTCTTGAAACCGGAAGGTTCGAGGTTCGAATCCACCTCAAGTCGCCGCGTAGGGACCTTGGGCAAGTCCTTCACTCGCAATTGCTCAGCGCTTTTGCGTGAAACTCCAATGCAGTGTCCGCTCTGCAGTCGGGAGCGCCCCTGAGTAGAGAGCTTGAAGGGGCGCTATAACAAGTGCACATACAAGCATGCAAACACCAAAAGTGAAAAAATTCTGCAAGTTCAGGCGGGCCACTTGAAATGGCCACAGGTTGTACAGTGCTCACTGTTCTAATAATCTTATTTTGCCAGATTGAGGTGCTGCAGGCTGAGGTAACGGCGCTGAAGGCTCTGGTCCTGACGTCGACTCCGAGTAAACCGAACCCTCACCTCAACCCACAGATCGACAAGACCAAGAAGATGGAAGTGCGAGGTCATCGCAGGTCAACGAGTCACCACAGTTTCATCAAGGAGATCCAGCTGCCGAAGTTTAACCTACACAACGAAGTTCGTGCAACGGAGCAACCAAAACCGGTCGAAGAGGTTGGCTTTCATCGTTCGGCTATTTCACTCGCTGTTATGACCTGAAATGATGCTGGCTTGTAGTGAGGAAAGGAGAAGACGCGGCAGACCAAGGATGAAATTGATGGACGAGATACACGACATAACTGGCATGAATTTGAAAGAACTGAGGGACTTGTCTGCGAACAGAGAACAATGGAGAATGTGTGTCATGACGATCGCCAGAGCTCTACGAGCTGACAGCACAAGGTGATAAGGTGTTATTCCCTGTATTAGTCTGGCGCTGCATGGAGGGTCTAGCTCGAATGTACCTACTCTGGAACTCTGCTGTCCCACCTCTGGTGTCCAGTGGCGATCTGACCTCCGATCAGCTGATCAAGCTGAACTCTTGGCTCCTTGCTGTTGAAGTGCTATAATGCAGTGACGCTCTTTCTCAGTGGCTGGCCCTAGAACCTGGAATTGGCTCCCTGTTGCACTCCACCTTGTGCCTACTAGAGGTCACATCACTATGTTTCTTTCTCACTTAAAAACTGCCTTATTTAGCCGTTGTTGAACTGGGAGCGCTTCTGAGTAGATATCTTGAAGGTGCGCTTTATAAATAGTCAATAATAGTAATATTATTATTATTATTGTAATAGGTTAGTTATTTTAATTAGCAACTTCTCTATTGTGTCTAAGGCAGAAGTGTCATGTCATGCATACCATGTCGTAATGTCATGTCATGGAAATCGTGTCATGCATGTGAAGTTGTAGATCCTATGTTGACAATTTATCGCATGATAATCGAAATGTCGCAGTTTTTCTTCATTTTAAAACACTTGTCCGTGCATTCACGATCAAAAAATCATTTAACTAATGATCTTTCATTCTAATCCCAGTACATTCCAACATTCTATCATTACAATAATTGTTCAAACACATGCTAATATACATGTATCAGTCACCTTAAGACTCGATGGGACTCACTGGTCTGGCGGGTCTTGTCCATTCTGGGAATAGCCTATTGTTCCCATTTGATCTGTAATATTCCTTTGTCTCAATGTGTTGTTGTTTTTGTCTGTAATTAACTGGTTCTGTTGATTATTATTGTTTGACGCTTTGTATTACTGCGATCAATAAATTGATTTTGATTTTTGATTTGGATGCCATGATGATATGGATGTCATGTCTTGTACATCATTGCAGACATGTTACATTATGTATGTCATGTTGTGGGTTTCAAGTCGTCTATGTCATTGGCATCTTGTCATCCATATCACTGATGTCATGTCATAGATGCCGTCATTGCCGTGTCATAAGATCTCATGTCATTGATACCATGTCGTGGGCATCATGTCTTGGATGTACATTAGACATGTTACATAATGTATAGCATGTTCTGGATTTCATGTTGTCAGTGTCTTAGCATCATGTTGACATTGGTGTCATAGTTGTCATGTCATGGATGCTCGTGTCAAAAATGCCATGTTGTAGACATGTCATTGAGGGGCGAGGTGGTGTAGTGGGTATGTTCGTTGCCTTGCAGCCGGAGGGTTGCAGGTTCGAATCCACCTCAAGTCGCCGCGTATAGGAACCTTGGGCAAGTCATTCACCCGTAATTGCTCAGCGCTTCGGCGTGAAACTCCGATGCAGTGTCCGCGCTGCAGTCGGTAGCGCCTCTGAGTAGCGAGCTTGAAGGGGCGCTATAACAAGTGCACATGAAAACAATACAAACATCATGTCATGGGTTTCATGTGAAGGATGTCATATCATGAACGTTATTCCTAAGCTATTCCTAAGCTATTCCTAAGCTAGTCATAAGTTATTCATTAGCTATTCATAAGCTATTCCTAAGCTATTAATAAGTTATTCCTAAGCTATTCATAAGTTATTCCTAAGCTATTCATTAGCTATTCATAAGCTATTCATGAGCTATTCATGTCATAACTAACATAGCTTATGTATGTATGTCATCCATTGCAGTCTGAGCCGGAGTCGATGAAGGACTTTCGTCTGTGGAGGCAGTCGCCTGATCTCAATGTCTCCTCGCCGTTCCTTCTCCACATCATCAACGAGGACGTTCTTCCGTGCCTCAACTTTGCGAACGTTGAGGTAGAATCTTGTTTGGAGTCTTTACTAGGCATTCTGGTAATTACATGGATGCATTGCGGTGCCATATAAATTATCTTTAAAAAGTATTGTTCTTATTGTTGTTGTTGTTGTTATTATTTTTTGCTCCGAGGTGTATAGGATCCTTCGATGACTTCGCTCTTAGCTACTGCTGTTAGGCTAGTCCTGAATGGCCATATGTTCTATTAATCATTATTGTTATTATCAATATCATTATTATTATAATTATTATTGTTATTATTATTGTTGTCATCAGTATTATTACTATTATAATTATTATAGTTATCATTATCAGTATCATTATTATTGTTATCATTATCAGTATCAGTATCACTTTTATTATAATTATTATTATTGTTATCAGTATCAGTATCACTATTATTATAATTATTATTGTTATCAGTATCATTATTATTGTTATCAGTATCACTATTATTATAATTATTATTGTTATCATTATCAGTATCATTATTATTATAATTATTATTATTATCAGTATCATTATTATTATAATTATTATTATCAGCATCATTATTATTATAATTATTGTGTCATCTCAACACAGCTCAGGCAGTGGTGGCAATGTTCTAAAGAGGTGGATGGTATTTCCGCGTTGAAGAGCCACGGAGATCCACTGGATTTAAGTATAATCATAATATAAGATGAATAAACTCCAGTCCCAGCCACGGCTAAATCGAACAGTTTCATATTCTTATGGAGCATAGCAGAGTGACCTCTTGGCATTAAGCGCATTGTAACAGGGATTCCATTCCAGGTTGTTAGACCAGCGACCGAGAATGGATGGCACTGTCGGATAGTATCATACCATTATCTACTTCGCAGTGATTGTTGTTTGTGTGTGCGTTGCAGTTGTCCAAGAGAGTTTTCGATGGCATCCTGAGCAATTCGGTGTCTGTTGAACCTCTTGTTTCACAGAAAATGATCGACTGTCAGTAAGGAAACATTTGTGTACATCTGATTCATCTATCTGTCTGTCTGTCTGTCTGTCTGTCTGTCTGTCTGTCTGTCTGTCTGTCTATGTCCATCCGTCCATCTATCTATCTATCTGGGGAATTTTTGTAGCACTTTTTCAAGATGACTATTCAGAGGTGCTCCCTAGCCAGGCGCGATTCAAGAGGAAAGTCTTGAGTAGTTTATAGAAAGAGTTAGACAAGTTTTCAGTTATAAAGGAGCGCATGCCAAAGAGGAGGGGCTATTCCAAATAGGAGGGACCACAATCGAGAAAGCATTCTCCTGTCTGTTGGCTGTGTGTGAATGTGGAGCCACAAAGTCACCTCTAGAGGCCGAGCACAGAGAGCAAGTTGAAGTTAAAGCACTAAAAGAGTTTCCAAAGATATACGGGTGCAGGACACAGTTCCAGACGATGAAGGAGACTTGTAATGGATCCATGCACTGTTGGGCAGGAAGCTAGTGGAAGACATCCCACATGTAAGCGGAGATATGTCGAAATTCAGGGTGACAATGGTCAATCAAATGAGCAGCAGTCCGCTGAATAGCTTATGAATAGCTTATGGATAGCTTATGAATGACTTATTCATGAATAGCTTATGGATATGAGCTTTTTCAACTTCTAGAACATTTGAAGGCTCAATCCAGATCATTTGCCTGCATTGGTTCCTCCCTATGGAATGGACTCCCCCCCCATCAGTTCGCTCTGCCATCCTCTCTGGTACTGTATCCTCGTCTTTCTCTCGTCTGAAAACTTGCCTTTGTTATCGAGGTTGAATGCACTGGGAGCGATTCTGAAAGGCTCTTGCTGCGAGAAGCGCTTTATAAATGGTCAGACACAATACAGTACAATTTTTAAAGCTGTTCAGATAAGTTTTCAGCGAGTTTTCTTTTGTAATTTTGTAGACACTGCGCTCTGTCGGACATGCAGACGGTCTGTGCGTACTGTTTTAAGCTGGGAGATCTGCAGACGCCTTTTGCTATCTCGAAAATGGTCAGGAATAGGGTAAGTGGTTTTTAGTTTATCTTCTCACATATTGATAATTATGGTTTAGCATTCAGGGCTTAAAGTGTGACTAGAGCGTCATGCACGGTGTATTTGTTTTAAAATCTTAACACTGTCCTGCGCTTATTAATCCCTTTACCTGCCGACCGGCATATAATCATATATAAAATTGATGATTATAATCGGGATAGCCGGTAAAGGGATTAAACCAGTGCATCTTGGAAAGGTAGGGGCGTCCAGACACCTTATTTCTACCCTTTAAGTGCTGCTTGCATATAAGTGGTATTTGTTGAATAGTTTGCTCCTGTGGTGCTATATTATTTTTCAGTTACCAGTACTGTACTTTAGCCGTAAATTACGTTGCCTTTTGTAGGCAGAGTATTGGCAGCGTCATTGCTGGTCATTGTGTTACAATCATGTTTTTTAAAATTCTTTTCAGATAATCGCGGTTTGTGACTTTGTGACGTACATGCGTTACATCATGCAGGGTCTGGTCAAGAGCAGCGGTTAGTCAGTCTCTCTGTCTGTCTTGGTTTGTTTCTGTTTGTGTATATACCTCTTTCTTTGTTTCTGTTTTTGTCTGTCTGTCTGGCTGTTTATCAGTTCACATCTTGCTCTCTGTTTGAATGAACAGGTTGATTTGCTGAGTAAGCTAAGATGACTCTTTTAGGAATCTCTATTTATTGTATTGTATCTTTAAATTTGTATAGCACCTCTCGCAGTGCACAACCGTCAGAGGCGCTCCCGGTGTGTTAGACCAAGAGAGAAAAATTGCACCTTTGAGTAGTTTCCTTGAAGAGGTGCTATATAAATGCTTGAATAAATGAATTGTACACTGCGTTGTTTCTGTTGCTCTTTTATGAATTGTACACTGCGTTGTTTCTGTTGCTCTTTTAGGAATTGTACACTACGTTGTTTCTGTTGCTCTTTTAGGAATTGTACACTACGTTGTTTCTGTTGCTCTTTTATGAATTGTACACTACGTTGTTTCTGTTGCTCTTTTATGAATTGTACACTACGTTGTTTCTGTTGCTCTTTTATGAATTGTACACTACGTTGTTTCTGTTGCTCTTTTATGAATTGTACACTACGTTGTTTCTGTTGCTCTTTTATGAATTGTACACTACGTTGTTTCTGTTGCTCTTTTAGGAATTGTACACTACGTTGTTTCTGTTGCTCTTTTATGAATTGTACACTACGTTGTTTCTGTTGCTCTTTTATGAATTGTACACTACGTTGTTTCTGTTGCTCTTTTATGAATTGTACACTGCATTGTTTCTGTTGCTCTTTTATGAATTGTACACTACGTTGTTTCTGTTGCTCTTTTATGAATTGTACACTGCGTTGTTTCTGTTGCCCTTTTCAGAGAAGGAGATGTTTGGTGAGCTGCTGCAGCTGAGGAAAAAGATGTGCCTCGCCAGACTCGGTCTCGAGGAGTGACCCCCGTCCGTCCGTCCTTTTCTTCGTCCAGCCACCGTTTTTATCTTCGCCGTTCTTTTCGTAGGAATCTGTGCATTATTATCATTATTATTATTTTGACGTTTTTTATTCTGCAGTCTGGACTGCAACGAACTTAACCACCTAATCACAGGACTCTGGCTGATTGCAGAGTTTAGGGTTGATTGTGGATGCGGTAGATTTTGGGGGGAGGGTTAGAGATTGGGGTAGGGGCATTTATTGTGGGTGGTGGTGTGCGGCTGATTACAGAGTTTAGGGTTGATTGTGGATGCGGTAGATTTTGGGGGAGGGTTAGAGATTGGGGTAGGGGCCATTTATTGTGGGTGGTGGTGTGTGGCTGATTACAGAGTTTAGGGTTGATTGTGGATGCGGTAGATTGGGGGGGATTAGAGATTGGGGTAGGGGCCATTTATTGTGGGTGGTGGTGTGCGGCTGATTACAGAGTTTAGGGTTGATTGTGGATGCAGTAGATTGGGGGGGATTAGAGATTGGGGTAGGGCCATTTATTGTTGGTGGTGGTGTGAGGCTGATTACATAGTTTAGGGTTGATTGTGGATGCGGTAGATTGGGGATTAGAGATTGGGGTAGGGACCATTTAATGTGGGTGGTGGTGTGCTTCCTAATCGTTGACGAAAGGGAAGGGGTTGCGGGTTTGATTTACGTACTATTATTGTTTGTTTATCCTGCATGCAATCTGTTCGTGCCTTGTCGAGATCTTCTTCTGTACTTAATGCTTGTCGCATGGAACACCATGTTTTATTGTAGATAATATTATGCGTGTATCAAAATTTTTGTGTAGTGAACCTTTAAGAGGTCTGTGTGTCTGTCTCTGTCCGGATGTCTCTCTGACAATCCTTTAGTGTGCAATTTATGGACTATACTGGAGATTTTTCTTGGAGCTGCATTGTTGACATGATGCAGTTTGAGTTTTCAGTGGAGACTGCTTTGAAGTGTGATGGCTTGAAGTTTCAGTGGAACATTTTTAAAACCTACTTTTAAATTGTGATGGTTTGAAGTTTCAGTGGAGCCTTGTTTAAACCTACTTTTGAATTGTGATGGTTTGGAGTTTCAGTAATACATTTTTAAAACCTACTTTTAAATTGTGATGGTTTGAAGTTCAGTGCAACATTTTTTAAAACCTACTTTTGAATTGTGACGGTTTGAAGTTTCAGTGGAAAATTTTTAAAACCTACTTTTGAAGTGTGATGGTTTGGAGTTTGTGGAACATTTTTAAAACCTACTTTTGAATTGTGATGGTGTGGAGTTTCAGTGGAATATTTTTTAAACCTACTTTTGAATTGTGATGGTTTGGAGTTTGTGGAACATTTTTAAAACCTACTTTTGAATTGTGATGGTGTGGAGTTTCAGTGGAATATTTTTTAAACCTACTTTGGAATTGTGATGGTGTGGAGTTTCAGTGGAACATTTTAAAACCTACTTTTAAATTGTGATGGTTTTGGAGTTTCGGTGGAACATTTTAAAACCTACTTTTGAATTGGGATCATGTGATATTTTGGATTTTCAGTGGAGCATTATTTAGACCTACTTTTGCAGATTCAATGGAATGTTGTTTAGACCTACTTTTGAAGTGTTACTGCACAGCAACTTCTGGAAAGACCTTGCTGCTTGGAACTCTAGCCGAAAAGAAGTAATGGATTCTCGAGTGTTCAGTGGTCGGTCATTATTCTTAGTTTAAGAAAGATGCAGTTGTTCGTATTGTCTAAGCTGGTCACAACTCTGGGTGTAAATAGCACATTTGGCAGACAGGTTTACGGTTGCAGTGTTTTGTTTCTGCAACGTAATTTATCTAGCGCCTGTTTATATATATTTGCGAGTTGTTGACTCGTTAATTTGTTGAGACTGAGTTGTTGGATCTGTTATGTGTATCTGAAGGTGCTTTTGTTGTTTATGTGGCTCCTTTTGTGAAACATCTCAAGAGGTGTTCTGCTTGAGGGTCTACGTCACGTCTGTCCCAGTAGCCTATGTTCATTGATTATGATGTTCTTGCCCTGAGTTTGAATGGTTGTTGTTTCAATGGTTGTCGCTTCAATGGCGGTTGTTTCATTAGTGGTTGTTTCAATGGTTGTTGTTTCAATGGTTGTTTCAATGGTTGTTTCAGTGGTGGTTGTTTCAGTGGTGGTTGTTTCAATGGTGGTTGTTTTGTGATGTCTATTGTTTGAATGGTTGTTTTGTGATGTCTATGGTTTCAAGGTTGTTTTGTGATGTCTATTGTTTCAATGGTTGTTTTGTGATGTCTATTGTTTCAATGGTTGTTTTGTGATGTCTATTGTTTCAATGGTTGTTTTGTGATGTCTATTGTTTCAATGGTTGTTTTGTGATGTCTATTGTTTCAATGGTTGTTTTGTGATGTCTATTGTTTCAATGGTTGTTTTGTGATGTCTATTGTTTCAGTAGCCATTGTTTCAATGTCTGTTGCTTCTTTGTTGATAATATTGTAATGACCTTCAAGGCGAAGGACATGTCCTCAAAAGGTGCCCTGTGAGGGTGTTCCTGAAAAGGTGTCCTGCGCTGGGTGTCCTTTGAAAGGTGTCCTGTTGATGGCTTTCTTTAGCCAGGGTTTTTTTGTCTTTCAAAAGATCCTTCAACTGTGAGTTGGTGCTTTGGATTAGTTACCATCTGCCTAGGTGCTTAAATGAATCTGTTACCTTCATTTTTGCTTGCCGTTACCTTTGCCAGGATATTGCACACGATTGTCTAGCACTAAAAAATGGTTTACATGAATGTATTTACATTTATACAATCTGTTCGCATATTGTTTGTGTGTATGTGTACATGTATCTATTCGTTCATGTATGTATTGTTTAGTCAGCATGTATGTTCATCTGTTTGTTTGTTTGTTTGTATGTATGTGTGTGCATATAATGTGTCTGTGTATTTAGACAGTCGATTTAGCACCTAGTAAGGGCCTGACAAAAATTTCAGGTTCCAAGAGGAGTTGAGGGTTTGCCTTTTCCCAACTTAGGATCGTCTAGGTAAGAGAAGGGCGCATTTTCCCACTCCGAGATTCCTGCAGACCATTTTCATCTGGCAGAACGACCTCTGTGACTCTGTTTAGGAATCAAAGTCCAGCACTCTATGGTAATGGCAATTCCTCCTTAATGTAATCTAAGTTTCAGGCTTGTGTGCATTCCATACCTCTGCATCCAAGGAATGGAATCAGCTTCCCTTCACACTTTTTTGATCATGAAATTCACTTCCTTCACGCACTACTACTCCTTGCATTTCAAGCACATGGATCTCTGACTTCATCTTCCTCTGACTATCTGTGCCTCAGATTTACATTTCGGTGTGGTCTTGCGCATGTTACAAATCTATTCAATAATAACAATAATGATAATCATCTGTGGACTGTCTAGCGCTGTCTTGATAGCATAAAAGCTGCCATTTGATCTGGATTTCAACATTTGTTAGATTAGTAAAGTGGGATTCTTTGGACCCACAGCAGATCCTTCTTGTGTAGGCCTAATATTATTGCTTACAAGGCAGACAAGAGAAAATTTAAGAGCAGTCAAGGTAGCCCCCTAAACTATCTAAAGCTTAGCGAAAAAAAAATTTTAAGAACAAATTGAAGTGATAGAAAACATTCAGGTACAACCTTCAATTTTATATTCATATATAAAATAAAATGTGATTGTATTCACTTGTTAGATTGAAGTTTAAACTGATTGTGGTTTATTTTCTCTGCAATATTATATTTAAAAGAGGCCTAAACCAGGCACTTTTCTATATTTAACTACCTGGCCCGGGCCCCTAAAAATCGCCGGGCCCCTGAACATTTACCCCCATCCCTCCTTTTGGCAGCCAGCCTTGGCTGCTCGGCCCCATTGTTCTTTGCCCTTCGAGTTTAGTGTACAATAACACAGAACCTTAATATAATAATAATCAATAGACTGTCGGGTAAATGAGAATTTGTTTCCATGTTTGGCATATGTCTAGGTACATGAGCACAGTAGTTTAATACTGTGTGATTATCTAGCATTGCCAGGCAGGGGCACTCCATTTGCCGTTCGTACCTTGAAATTGTGGCCTGTGCCGGATTTCAGTCTGTATTTTGCTATTCGTTTGCAATTGTATTTTACAAATCGTGTGTTAAATCGAGACTCTGTGTGGTTTGCAGTTGAATTGAAACGTTTGATTCGGTTTGTGAATTAAAAAATCCATACGATAAGATTCGTTTCTTTAATACTTACAGGTTTGTGCTATGATTACTTTGTAATGTAATAGCAGAAAAGAACAGTTTTAACAGGAGTGGGATTTTACAGTATGGCAGCCTGCAAGGGCCCCTATGTCCTACTGCAGTGCTGCTCAGTTTGCAGTCACCCCCTAGGGACTTGAAGGCCGAGCAACCGTATGGGCTAGCGGGGGTCGAACCCGCAATCTTTTGATCTTCTCTCATCTTCAGCATGTTACCATTCAACAATTTTCCTGCCCTGCAGTCTTAATATCAATAATTACTGGTTGTTCAATGCAGATGCAGAATGTCATTTCTCGTATATGTATATATTGTTTCGTATTGTAGTTGACCATTTATAAAGTGCTACTCTTTGCAATAGCCTTTCAGAAGCGCTCCCAGTGCAAGTGACCCAAGAGAAAAGGTGGGATTTGTATTGAAGTGAGAGAGACAGGGTGAGAATTGCCGGGGGGGTTGGGGGGTTCAACCCCCCCAGTCTTTTTTAGAGCCCCATGTTAAAGTATGTTTTTCAAGCCCAAATTCCAAGTGTATAATGGTCCAACCCCCCAGTTATTTTTCCACAATTCTCATACTGGAGAGAGAGATGGAAGAAAGACAACCAAATGCATGGAGGAGGATGGAGAGGTATATTTACGTATGTTTCAGTGCATGTATATCAATGCATGTTTCAGTAACTTACAGAAGTGCCACAATATATAAATATATATTATAATGTATATTATGTGTATATATGCATTTCACAGATGGGATATTCGTAGATGAAACAGCGCTCGTGAATATGCTGGTGCCCTGCGCTTGGCTTTCGAGCGGCACTATGGACGTTATGAGATTACGATCCTACGAATGTACACAGTCGTTAGAAGTTCCTGCATTGAAACATAACCAGCAATGATCATTTATAGTCTAAGAGGTCCGATAGTTTGACGTAAGTCACAGCGCCGGGCGTGTTTTCCAAGGGACAGGCACTGCGTAGTAAGGAGCAGTGTGGCGACATCTCTTGCTGGTAGGAGTAACCAAAGCACGGCTGTGTATAAAGCGTCTCGCAGCGGAATCGGCAGCTTGTCATCGATATGTCGCTCGCGTAAAGTATGCTGTCTGTGAGGCGACACAGCCCTGCGACCTTCAGGTATTTACCGGCTGGTGGTACGGGTGGATACGGAAGAAAGGTCTCTGAAAGCGCCAGAGATTACAGATGGTTAGGCAATAATTAAACAAATAAATAATTTATATTGCTCCCATTGAATGTAGGCTATAGCTATCAGAGTTATACTCGGTCTCAGATGCGTAGTAGCCTACATAAAATAGACTGCTCAAAACTCTATTGTTGCTGCTTAGCGACACTGTGCCATATCAACGATGAATAGTGTCGCCCTCCTCTTTTACCCAGGCTTGGCACTGGCAGAGTGCAACCAGTGGCAGAGTTCTTCTCAGAAAAGCCAATTCTGGGATAAGTGTGTGCGTGTGTATGTGTATATATATATATATTATATGTATATACACATGTACATATATATATTAGTGTGTGTGTGTGTGTGTGTAGGATTATGTGTGTCACAGTGTGTGTGTATGGTACATATGTGTGTATGCGTGTGCACGCATGTATGTGTGTGTGTGCAAATGTGTGTATCCATATAATATTTTGTGTGTTTGTGTGTGTGCGTGCGTGCGTGTGTGCGCGCGCGCGTGTGTGTGTGTGTGTGTGTGTGTGTGTGTGTGTGTGTGTGTGTGTGTGTGTGTGTGTGCAAAGCCGTAGCTAGTGGAGTGTTTTGGGTGTTTGCACACCCTCGAAATGAAATAATACTATAATGAAATCATGCATTTACTAACACAACCATGATGTAAGGACTATGGGATTTCATTTTGAAGCTCTTTTTCTATGTGACATTTTACAACAGACTAAATCACAATCCAAACACGTTAGTCAGTTCATTCAGCTGCTTGTCGACTTGCTTAAAGTTGAGTAGACGCCCCCCCCCAATAAAATCCTGGCTATGGTCTTGGGTGGGTGTGCGGGCGTGTGGGTGTCTGGTGCCACCTACCGTTGATGCTGGCTTGTATCCACGTGTAGAACTGTTTGGTTTGCGTGTCTACGACTCTGTACTTGAGCGTCGAGATTCCGTTGTCGATTTTCGCCGTCTTGTCATATTTCTGATTTTCGTCACGCATCAGACGATGCCTACATACATATATATATATATATATACATACATTGTGAGGCGCGGTGGTGTAGTGGTGGCGTCATTGCCTTGAAGCCGGATGGTTCGAGGTTCGAATCCACCTCGCCGCGTAAGGACCTTGGGCAAGTCCTTCACTCACAATTGCTCAGCGCTTCGGCGTGAAACTCCGATGCAGTGTCCGCTCTGCATTCGGGAGCGCCTCTGAGTAGCGAAAACAAACAAACATACATCAGACGATGCCTAATTCGCTCAGAGAAGAAAGCAAACAACAGTTCCAGAAGTCAACGAGACTGTTTACCTTAGCCTCAAAGGTCAACGAATTCAATTGGGTTATCTGTCTTCTTGGGGAAGAAATTTTAGAAGATATCCTAGTCATGTTTACTGGGACCCATAGGCATTATAGCCTATAGGGTATACCGTATAGGCTCTATACATGTAGATTATGGCTGATGAAAGTTGACATTTGTAGCCTATACGTGTGGTCTACGAACGTAGGCCTACACTTGTTTTAGCTCTCCTTCAAGTACTACTCAGAAGCGCTCCCGACTACAGCGTGGACACTGCATCGAAGTTTCACACCGAAGCGCCCAAGCAATTGCGAGTGAAGGACTTGCTCAAGGTCCCTATACGCGGCGACTTGAGGTGGATTCGAACCTCGAACCGTCCGGCTCCAAGGCAACGACGCCACCACTACACGACCGAGGCTACACCTACCAAAGGCTAAGTGAAAACTACGGGGCTACTCGTGCCTAGCTCTTCGATCGGGGATCATCTTGAGCCAGTACTGCATGATTGTCTTTTATAGATATAACATGCATGTTACTCAGTAACTGTTTACCTACACTGCCAGGGCCCAATGTTGTTTCTCGGAGAGAAAGAGAGAGAGAGACAGACAGACAGAGAGAGAGACAGAGACAGACAGACAGACAGACAGAGAGAGAGAGAGAGAGAGCGGCTGCGTCGATTCAAGCACGTAGCACTAATATAGGCTATATATCTATAAAAACTTAAAAAGTCATGCTTGTTGGTGTTTTACCACACTGTGACGTATCAGAGATGATCTTTGAATAGTGTTGCCCTCCTTTTTGATCCAGGCTTGGGACTGGCACTGTCGAGAACAAACAGTGGCGGAGTTACTAATACCCATACAAACAATACGGCATATATAAGCTTATGTACGGTTTATGTAGGCCTATATACATATAATACTTTACAGGCATCCATAGACACGTACTGCACAGTTTAGCTCATTTCAACCGTGGCACCCGACTATTATTATAGTCAACGTCATTGTTTTCATGCAGTCACGGTAAACACACAGCAAGCCTTTTCTTATACCAATATCCATGGCAGAGATAATATCACAGCCGGTGACCTGGCTGCAATTTACACAACACGTAATCCCCTTAACACTCCCCACCACAAAGTGAAAACGATAAGGCCTACCTGATTTTATTCGTCGGGTTACCGGAGTCTCGAGAGTGTCTGAGTGTTGTGTAGCGACTGATGGCGATGGGCGGACGAAAGACTTTCCAATAACGACGGATCCTGCAAAATACAAACGTCTCTCTCTTATTTTTGACTTAAGAATGGCACATGAGTTTGGTTTGTCGGGCAATACAGACAGTGCTAGGCAAATGCCGAAAATATACATACCGAAACACGCATAAATGCTCTGGGAGTACTATCCGTTCATCCATCCATCCATTCATCCATTCATTCATTCGTCCATCCATCCATCCATCAAGCCAGCCATCCATCCATCCATCTATACACACATCCATCCATCTATCCATTTGTCCATCCAATCATGCATCAATCCATATATCCATGCACCCTTGCATCCATTGGCCTATCTCCCAGCCCAGATATCTATCCAATCATACAACCATTCGCTCACCCATCCATCAAATCATACATCTGTTTATCCATATGCCCATCCATCCAAATATCAATCCACCTTTGCGTCCACTGACCTATCTACCCGCCCATCCACCCATCCATCCATCCATCCATCAATCCACTCAATCATCCATCCATCCACCCACTCATTCATCCATCCATCAATCCGTCAATGATCCATAAATGCATTCATCTATACCTGTATCCCATGTCATCGTCCTCTCCTCCCCATCCAAAATAGATGTTCGAGAACCCATCAACCTTGCGGAACATAGCTGGAGTGAGCGCCAAGACTCCACCAAATGCGCTTCCATACAGTAGTCTGTCCGCAAAAATATGAGACACACACAAAATGCCTCAGTATCTCATTGCAACTGTAGACTAATATAAGTGGGGACTGCCAATTTAATCTCTCTCTAAAGACTCACGTAAGATGCGACTTATACAAGGTGCGTCTTATACAAGATGCGTCTTATATAAAAAAAATAGTCAGGGCCGGATTAAGGCATGTTCAACATGTTCGGCAGAACAGAAGCCCCACAGTCTTCATATAAGTAGGCACTAATAATTTAATCGTTCTAGAGACTCACACAAAGTGCGACTTATACAAGGTGCGTCTTATACAAAATGCGTCTTATAAATAAAATAGTCAGGACCGGATTAAGGCATGTTTAACATGACAACATGTTCGGCCGTACATTCTTCACAGTATTCATGGCCCCACACATGCTATAAGAATATTTTTCAGCATTGTTTATTCTAATAGTAGTAATGCATGAAACATTACAGACCTACTTAGTGTTAACCCCTCATCGGATGACTCACTCACCAATAGTCCCATCAGATGACCCAGTTTCCAATGGATGACCCACTTACCGATAGCCCCATCGGATGACCCTCTTACCGATGGCCTATTGAATGACCCACTTAACGGTAGCCTCATTGGATGACCCACTTCCCATCGTACGACCCACTTACCCATAGCCCCATTGGATGACCCACTTACTTGTAGTCCCATCTGTCGACGGCAGAGGCGTAGTGGTGAGGCTCTAGGCCGCAGTTGATCAGAGTCCTGTCGTCTTCGAGAAGGTGGTCGACATCGTGGAAGACAACGCAGTCGAAGTGGAAACGCTTTTCCGCCTCCAGGAAACCAACGTTCATAATTGCAGCCTTGTTGAAAATGGCCGGATGACTCTTTGGCAGAAGAAGAAGAAGAACATAGACTTAAAATCAACACAAAGCTACTTATTCGGCTACAACAACTACTACAGCAACAACTACTACGACTACTCTTGCCGATTGTGTAGGCCCACTTGTGTTTGTAGAGGCGCCCTTGTAACGGCATGTGCTGTGTTACAGCGCCATAGAAATAGACATTATTACTATTACTATTGCAATTATTACTACTACTGCTACTACTGTCTTCCTGCTTTGGCTTTACCGACACTGCTCTCCTTTGGATTCAGTCTTATCTCTCATCACGCTCTTTCTCAGTCAAAACACTTGAAACGTCTTCTCAATCATGCCCTCTCACCTGTGGTGTTCCGCAAGGTTCTGTCCTCGGGCCCCTCTTGTTCATCCTCTACACCACTCCACTCAGCTCACTCATAAAAGCATCCACAGTCGACCATCATCTATATGCTGACGACACCCAACTATTCATCTCTTTCTCTCCAAGCAGCTTCTCTGACTCCATAGATAATCTTCTCTCTGTGGTCACCCAAATCACCTCTTGGATGACCTCAAATCTCCTCTGCCTTAACCCCTCCAAGACAGAATTTATACTAATTGGCCTCAGAGAACAACTCAAGAAAATTCCTGATCCCTCTATTTCCTTCAACAATGACTCTTCTTCCAACCACACTTTCTCCGCAAATTCTCCTGTCCGAAATCTAGGTGTAATCTTTGACCAGCATCTTAGCTTCTCCGACCACATAACCCAACTTTTCCGCACTTGTTTCATGCACATACGAGATCTCCGCAGAATCCGACCTATGCTCGACTTTAAAACTGCATCCACAATAGCCACATCCATAGTTCATGCGAAACTTGATTACTGCAACTCTCTCTTCCTAAACATTGATATAACCCAAATTAACCGCCTCCAAGCTATCCAGATTGCCCTCGCCCGTGCAGTGACGAAAACCCCCAAACGTCACCACATCACTCCTGTCCTGAAATCACTTCACTGGCTCAAAATACCTGAACGCATCGAATACAAAGTCCTCTCACTCACTTACAATACACTTCAATCATCCCAGCCGTTATATACCTTCGTCAGTTGTTCACCATCCAGCCACCTCGTTCAACACGCTCCTCATCCTCCATTACACGTACTGCTTCGCCCTCCCATCACTTCATTACTGAAATTCGCAAACCGCTCCATAGCCATTGCCGTTCCACCTCTCTGGAACAAACTTCCGCCAGCACTTCGGCAAACTTCCGACCCATCATACGAACTCACCAAAACTCCACCTCTCGCTATCTCCCCACAGGTCTTTCACTCAAAACTGAAAACATTGCTCTTTCACAAATCCTATCCTGATTCTTCCTCTTCTCCTCACATCCCCCGCCACTTCAATTCTAAACATCACCCACCTTAGTCGTCCATCTATCTGCCTGCCTGACCCTCCGGACTTGACCCGCTGCCTATCGATTTTGTTTTGATTGAGCGCCTGTGAATAAGCTGGTTCCCGCGACTTGGCTTTTGTGGGCGCTGTAGAAGTCTCGAGATTACGATTACGATTACGATTACGATTACTACTGCTGCTGCCGCTGCTGCTACTGCTACTGCTACTGCTGCTACTACTACTACTACCACCACTACTAGGCCTACTGCTGCTGCTACTACATCAGTAGTAGCAGTAGTAGTAATAATAGTAATAGTAATAATGTCAATTTATATGGCGCTGTAACACTACTACTACTACTACTACTACAACTACTACTACTACTACTACTACCACTACTACTGCTGCTGCTGCAGTTGCTACTACTACTACTATTCTCATTATTATTACTATAGACCTACACTCCGACTACAACTACTACCACCACTAATATTATCACTACTGCTACAGGTCTTATTATTGTCATCACTATACAACTTTACTACTATATCAACCACTACAGCTACCACTTTTATACCGCTATTCTTATTACTGCCACTGTGACTGTCATTGCCATTACTATTTCTAGTACAACTACTCCTATATCATCATCATCATCATCATCATCATCATCATCATCATCATCATCATCATCATCATCATCACCATCATCATCATCATCATCACCATTACCACCACCATCACCACCACCACCACTATCACCACCACCACCACCACCACCACCACCACCACCACCACCACCACCACCATCATCATCATCATCATCATCATCATCATCATCACCACCACCACCACCATCACCACCACCATCACCACCACCACATTACCACCACCACCACCATCACCACGACCACTGCCCCCACCACCCAACCATCACCACCACCAGCATCACAACCACCATCACCACCACCACCACCACCATCACCACCATCACCACCATCACCGCCATCACCACTACCATCACCACCACCACCACCATTACCACCATCACAACCACCATCACCATCACCACCACCACCACCACCTGGTCGATGACGAACACTCGGAAGTGGACGAGTTGTCTCTTGAGTATTGGAATGAGATGTTTGAGGAGGGTGCGCAGGTGGCTGTCTCGGTCTCGGCACGGAATGATGATGGCCATACGGGTGTGCGACTGGCAGTGCTCTGGCTTCCATTCGCCGCCCAGTAGGACGTCCGATCCGACGGCCTCGGTTATTGCCTCCCACGGCATGTTGTCCGTCTTGCTGACCAGCACTCGACCATCTAAAAGGGAAGACCACAGGATGCCAGATAGGTGGACGGACGGACAGACAGACAGACAGACAGACAGACATAACAGCGTGATAAACATCCGGACATCAAAAAGGAAAACAACAAGATATGACAGGAAAAGAGTCAGACAGACGGACAGACAGACAGGCAGAAAGGCAGACAGGTAGACAGGCTGGCAGGCAGGCATACAGAGAGGCAGTCCGACATTCAGACAGACAGTCACACAGACAGACAGACATTCAGACAGTCAGACAGACAGTCAGGCAGTCAGACAGACAGACAGTCACACAGACAGACAGACATTCAGACAGTCAGACAGACAGTCAGACAGACAGGCAGGCAGGCAGACAGACAGACAGACAGATGGACTGACTGACTGACTGACTGACTGACAGACCGACCAACCGACCGACCGACCGACGGACCGACTGACTGACTGACTGACTGACTGACTCGTAATTGGTAAACGAACGGTAGACGAACTGGATACGAAATGGAGTAGGGTGGACGGTGTATACAATAATATTATGACTCGATTTATAAATACGACAGTTAGGCCTACTCTGGACATGTTGCTTGCAGACACTTAATTCTTATCTCACGCAGCTGCAGATGCATGTTTGTTTTCAAGTGCGATTAAGTGCAACGTAATAGGAAACAGAAGAGAACTGTGTGTGGCAGCAACTCCGCCACTGCCTGTGACACGAAACGGAGTATCCCCCCTGAAAGCTATCCGGGGGGATGAATTAATCTATCCCCCGGATGGAATTAACCGGTGTATGCTATCCGGGGGGTAAACCATTCTATCCCCTTGTTTGAAAAATGAGCATAATAAAAAAAATTATGTCTTAATCAAATTTTAAAGTGACTCTATTTGTTTTAAGTGTCCTAAGAAATGCTCAGATAAAGGCAATTCGAATTTATTTAGTGACTCTGAGTGTTCTTAAGTATTTTAAATGTTTTAAGTGCACTAAAAACAGGGCAAAACAAATTATCTAGTAGGAATAAACATACATGTTAGTGTCATTGTTCAAAACAAAGCAGTTGAAAATTAATTTGCTCAAAAAAATACACGCGGAAGCGAGTTTTTCGACTTTTTTTATTTGGGGGGATACAATTAATACGGGGGATACTCTATTTCGTGACACCTGCACGTTGGCAGTGCCAGTCCCAAGCGTGGATAAAGGAGGAGGGCGATGCTAATGATCTTTCTTATCACATAGCGCCGTTAAACGGAACTACCACTATTTCATTTTATTTTTTCAGAAATTTATGTAGCGCCTCTTCAAGGTAGGCTACTCAGAAGCGCTCCCGGCCCAACCACGGTTAAATAAAACAGGTTTTAGGTTCTTAAGGAACAGAACGAAGTGACCCCTGGGAATTAAGCGGAGTGTAACAGGGAGACCATTCCAAGCTGTAGGACCAGCGACAGAGAATGAACGACGCTGTCGGATAGCAGTCCGTGAGCGGTCGCAGTAAGAAAAGCCATACGCATGCAATTTCCGATTCTGCTAAACTGACTATATAACTTTTGAAGCGTGCTTCCAGGACTTTTTTAACGTGCAGTTGTACACAAAATGTGCAGTTCTAAATGGCACTTATATACAGTAAAAACTAGTAAAAAAAAGTCATTGACCTCCGATTGGAAGTAATTTACCATGGAGGATGGGAAGGGAAAGAATGGGTTGTGCAGTTCTAAAAATTCCTTAAAAACAACCCTGTGAGGTGCTTCGCTTCAATGAATACTTACGTAGATCTGGTGGAAGACAAGGGCACCATTGAGGCGTGACGGACACGTTTTTCAAGCCTGGAGCAATCCTACGCTTCAGCATCTTCATTGTCTTCAAGCATCTCGCTTCTTCGGCTTTCAAATACTTCTCGATGATTATTCGCTCGGAAGGCGTTTCTGTCGGAGCCATGAAGACGTCGGGACCTGAAGTCGTTGTCGTCATTGACCTCGTCACCCTTGACCGTTTTCTCTTTCGCGTCGCTGACGTCACTGACTGTGACGTCAAGAGAACACCGGATGTGACGACAGCAGCTTCCGCGTGCGAAACGGAGGCACCATACGAGACGTCATTCTGTTGTACAGACACCTGCAGTATAGGATAGAAATGGCTGTCTTGCAATACAATACAATACAATACAATGCAATACAATACAATACAATACAAAACAATACAATGCAATACAATACAATACAATACAATGCAAAACAATACAATGCAATACAATACAATACGCATCGATCTATTGACAAGGCTTACCTGGATGTAAGGCATATGATTATATGTAATGTAATTTTGTCTCGCATCTGCCATAGCGCCCCTTCAAGCACACTACTCAGAGGTGCTCCCGACTACAGCGCGGAGTTTCACGCATGCCGAAGCGCACGAACAATGGTGAGCCGTGAACTTGCTCAAGGTCCGTATACGCCGCGGCTGCTTAAGGCTGCAGTCCAGTTGGATCGCCTCTGAGTTGTTCATTCTGCTTGCGAGAGTCAATATGTTGTTCTACAAATGCTACTAAATAGTTGTTGCGCATGAGTATGTAATACGTATCAATGCCTGCGCGTTCGTATGCATGCATGAATCATTTGCATGTATGTTTGCATGCATTTAGTATATGCGTACCTATTTAATAATAATATGTAGAGATGTGCCATGGATTCGCAAGCAATCGATTAAAAAACCGTAGCAACGATTCAGAAGCAATTTATGTATATTTATGTATGCACGCCTGCACAAACACACGACACAAACACACAACACAAACACACAACATAAACACACAACACAAACACACAACACAAACACACAACACAAACACACAACACAAACACACAACAAAAACACACAACACAAACACACAACACAAACACACAACAAAAACACACAACACAAACACACAAACACACAACACAAAACGCACAACACAAACGCACAACACAAACGCACAACACAAACACACATCACAAACACACATCACAAACACACAACACAAACACACAACACAAACGCGCAACACAAACGCACAACACAAACACACAACAGAAACACACAGCACAAACATACATCACAAACACACATCACAAACACACAACACAAATACACAACACAAACACGCAACACAAACATGCAACACAAACACACAACACAAATACACAACACAAACACACAGCACAAACACACAACACAAACACACAACACAAACACACAACACAAACACACAACACAAACGCAAACAGTATACTGTGACCTGCTGATTGCTCACAGTCATGAGCGGTGCTATATAGAAACTACTAATTACATTACATTGTGGGGTGCGGTGGTGTAGTGGTGGGTTCGATGTCTTGGAGCCGGAGGGTTCCAGGTTCGTATCCACATTAAGAGACTGCGTGAGCAAGTCGAAGGCAAACAGTCTTAGGCAGCGACGACAAAGAGACTTGGAACAAAACGAATAATCTACCAACTGTTGCATTCAGAAATTGCAGCTGTTTTCTGCCATTTCTTTGCTGTCAGAGTCGTTGAGACTGTAGTCCTGTAGGACTCTACGTTTATAATATGCACGGCTTATAGGGTCATGCAGCACAGTGTGAGTTTTGAATAGGCAATAGCCGACTTAATATAATTTGAAGATTCTGAGTAATTCCAACCGATAGACACGACCCGAATTGGAGATCGCTATAAGGGCACTAATAGGTATTGAGTCGCTTTGAACAGCGCAAGTTAAGTAAAGAAAAAGGATCTTAGTATGAGAAAGTAGTTTAAGTAGGCTAGGCCTACTTGCAAAGACAACTCGTATTACCTCAGGCAGGGCTTTTTTAGCGTGCAGTTGTACACAAAATGTGCAGTTCTAAATGGATGTGTGCAGTGGTAGAAGCACTTCTGTACAGTTAAAACTAGCAAAAAGGTCATTGTCCTCCAATTAGAAGTAATTTACTATGGAGTACGGGAAGGGAAAGAAGGGATTGTGCAGTTCTAAAAATTCCTTTAAAACAGCCCTGACCTCAGGCAAAAGCTTTAAGTATAATCTGATGTAATCGTGGATGACAAAAGACTATAGAATCAAAGAACTATTCTGCTCAAGGTTTAGTTTTCTTTTTCCAAGCTTGAATAGCGCAGGGTAGCTTATGTAGTATGTAGGCCTATTAAAGACCTCCAGTGATGAAGAAATTCTGAAGTTTGCGATAACCCATGTAGCACTATAGGGCGGACTATAATAATGGTGATGACTCGATCAAAACCTTGGCAATGAGCTATTGAGGTTTCCTTATTTTGTCAAAATGTTTCAAGACGAGACAGGAAGAACAGGCCTCGGTATAAGTCAGGAGTTCATGAACCAATTAAGCCTAATGGGCCTACTTGACAAAGGTGTTGAAAGTTCATTTCCAAATGTAGAAATTATGCTAAGAATGTAGCCTACTGTCTTGGTGCTCATGGTCACAAACTGTAGTGCTGAACGCTCGTATTCCAACGTGAAGCTAATTGAGAACAGGTTTCGCAAAAGTAGGCTGTGACACACGGTGACTTAGCCATGTTGCAGTGTTTACCTTAGAGAGTGACATACTCGATGCCAACTGGATTTTAATCAGTTAATTGATGACTTTGCAAATAGAAAAATACGCAAAAACAAACTGAAACTTAGATCCAACTGTAGGCCTAACCAAGCTATTTAACTTATTATAACCAACAGTACTGTTTTTATTTTGGAGGTCTTGCTAATCACCATTTTCACTTTCTTTCTTTGGAGGCCTATGTGCAGGGCTGAAATTGGTTCGGAAAAGTTGCCGGATCTGACTTTTGCTGACGAGCCGACCAGGGTTGTTTTTAAGGAATTTTTAGAACTGCACAACTCCTTATTTTCCTTCCCATCCTCCATGGTAAATTACTTCCAATCGGAGGACAATGACCATTTTTTGCAAGTTTTAACTGTACAGAAGTGCTATACAACTGCACAAATCCATTTAGAACTGAACATTTTGTGTACAACTGCACGTTAAAAAAGCCGTGGAGCCGACGCCTTTAACCCGAAAATTTCTGACGACTTTTTTTTAGTAATTTGCTATGCATGGGCTTGTCCCTGCCGAAGACTGTGTGCATCAACACCAAAATATCTATTGCAGAAAAGGGCACACCCGTAATGAGTGCCGATGGGTCCCACCACCCTAAATCCGGCCCTGAAAGTGACATTCTCACAGAAGATAGGATATTCAATTTAAGTTTGTTCAGGAAACTATAAATCATCTTAATTAACAGGTTTGGCCAAAACCCTCTTTCCACGTACCACCCTCACGGCTACATGTGATTTTTGTCACCCACATTGTCACCCACATTGTCGCCCACATTGTAAATCATGATCATGGCTACACATGTATAGACCCATAATCACGATCATGGCTACAAATGTAGAGCCATAATCATGATCACGGCTGCATATGTAGAGCCATAATCACGATCATGGCTACACATGTAGAGACATAATTATACGATCATGGCTACACATGCAGAGCCATAATCATGATCATGGCTACATATGTAGAGCCATAGTCACGATCATGACTCTACATTATGTAGAGCCATAATCACGATCATGGCTACACATGTAGATCCATAATCACGATCACGGCTACACATGTAGAGCCATAATCACGATCACGGCTACACATGTAGAGCCATAATCATGATCATGGCTGCGCATGTAGAGCCATAATCAAGAGTGCCATTATACGACTAAGATACGGAGTGAGACATCGACATATACAGACGGACAAACAGACACAGACACAGATCGACAGACAGACAGACAGGGAAACAAACAGAAAGACCCAGAGAGACATCTGCGAGAGAAAAAGACGGATGGCGTCTAACCGTCGCACCTGCCTGAAATCTTGTCGACTTATGAATATCCAGATGAGAATGACGACAGCGACTGACGTCAGCAGTCTTTCAGGAGAAACATTTCGCAGGCAACGGCGCTGGCAACAGTTCATCAACATCTTATCCCCAGCATCTGCAACAGCAGCAGCAGCAACAGCAGCAGCAACAGCAGCGAAACCTGTATCCTCCTCTTTTCGGTCCACCTGTTGATGTCCTCTCCGTTTCTATAGACAGGTGAAAACGCCGGCGCATTAGGAGTAACGAGGAAGCGACATATATTGGTGTATGCGAGTGTAAATTGTGTGTACGGAAAATGCTTGTGAATATAACGCGTCTGGCGAACGCTCGGAGAAAGACCTGCTGTCTAAGCGTGTATACGTGCTCGGAACGTGCTATCGTGTGTCTATATGATAGTGAGTGACTGAGTGTGCCTTTGTTGCCTCTTCTCTATGTCTGTCTGTGTGTCTGTCTATGTGTCTGTCTATCTGTCATTTGCTCTATCTGCCTGTCTGGCTGGTGTGTCTATCTGTATCTTTATGCCTGCATGCCTATCTGTCTGTCTGTCTGTCTGTCTGTCTGTCTGTCTGTCTGTCTGTCTGTGTGTTTGTGTCCTCAATCTACCTCTCCGTTTACATACTGCATGTTTGCTTGCCAACCGCATGTCCTTTTCGATGCTTTTGTCGCTGTTTTGCTTTTTGTATCTGTATCTATCATTCTGTTTTTGTATCTATATATCCGTCCTGTGACTACCTGTGTGTTAATATCTATTTGTCAGGCTTCCTGCCTAATCATAATTATTTCGTCTGTGGTAATTATATTTCTGCCTGTCTGTCTCTGTTTGTCTCTCGCTGATTTATGCCTGCCTGGTGTTGTCTCTGATACTAAATACCACCTACACGTGCATACATACACGATAACACGTGCAATGCTGTATCTTTGTTTGTCTGTCTGTGTCTGTGTGTGTGTCTCTCTGCTTATCTGTCTCTCTGCTTATCTGTCTACTTTATATACGGTCTATAATTATAACTTCTTATGTCGCTCTGTCGCTGTCGCTGTCGCTGTCTTTGTCTCTGTCTCTGTCTCTGTCTCTGTCTCTGCGTCCCTCACTCCCTTGACTTTCTGCATGTGCTGTCTGTTTTCCATTCTCTATCGTCCAGCCATCAAAACATAATAATAATACAAATTATTTCTCTGCATAGGTCTTTATAGTCTATAATCTCCCTTTGTTTTTAGCTCTACCATCTAAGTGTGTGTGTGTGTGTGTGTGTGTGTGTGTGTGTGTGTGTGTGTGTGTGTACGTGTGTGTGTACGTGTGTGTTTGTTTTGTTTGTATGCACACTTGTTATAGCGCCCCTTCAAGCTCTCTACTCAGAGGCGCTCCCGACTGCAGAGCGGACACCGCATCGGAGTTTCACGCCGAAGCGCTGAGCAATTGCGAGTGAAGGACTTGCCAAAGGTCCCTACGCGGCGACTTGAGGTGGATTCGAACCTCGAACCTTCCGGCTTCAAGGCAATGAAGCCACCACTACACCACCGTGTGTGTACGTGTGTGTACGTGTGTGTGTGTACGTGTGTGTGTGTGCGTACTGGAGATGTGCGCGCGTGTGTGTGCGCGTACTGGTGATGCGTGTGTGTGCGTGTGTGTGTTATACTCTCTGTGCTTATGTGCCTGTATGCATGTGTGGGTGTATTCACGCACTCTATCGTATATTTCTCAGGCGTATCCGACCACGAACGAGAGATATTTACCGACT
The DNA here is from genome assembly GCA_949752735.1 of Lumbricus terrestris. NCBI lineage: Eukaryota > Metazoa > Annelida > Clitellata > Crassiclitellata > Lumbricidae > Lumbricus > Lumbricus terrestris. The sequence goes on along the minus strand of OX457048.1, from coordinate 34,971,693 downwards.
TCTCCAATCGTCACCGTTGTTCAATGTTGATCCGCCGCAACCACGGCTTTGTTTAATTGATCTGGCGATGAAAGAGATCTCACACGGCGATCCTCAGCCGATATTTGGCACGCTGACAATGAGAACAATGCACGAGCTATTAGGCCTCAACCGAAGAATGCGCCAACTCACAATGCATAATGCATCGACTCTCTTGAACCCGATTTAATTTGGACTGATGTCGTTCATTCAGGTGGACTCCACCACTGATAGTGCCAGTCCATAGCCTGGATAAAGGAGGAGGGTGACACCGATCATCTATGTTACGGCGTAGTATCGTTAAATAACAACAAGCGAGTTCATTCAGTATACATGTACATGTAGATCTATTACGACTTGCCGCTGTATAAGTAGGCCTAGACTCTATGCCATTTCAAGGAGGATTAGTGATGCACTCCCTCTCCTTTATCCAGGCTTGGGACTGGCACTGGCAGAATGCAACCAGTGGCGGAGTTGCGATCAGTAGGCCCAGGGCTTATAGTGTGCCTGGACGGTCATGGACGGCGTCCATGCACTTGTTTTAAAATCTGAACGCCGTCCAGACACTTATTGGCGAGCACAGACTAGAAAGGTAAGGGGCGTCCAGGCACTTCTTTTTCCACACTTTAGGCACTGAGTAGGCCTATATATTCATGAATGGGCATTTAGCTATAGAAACCTATACAGTGTATATACAGGGTGGCCAAAAAAGACCCCCTATGTTTTTTTGCCAATATCTTGATCAAACGTAAGAATTTCGAAATGAAATTTTACAGGCTTATAGACAATTCATATTTACACATCATGGCCAGATTTCATCAAAATATTTTAAGCAGAACAAAAGTTATACCACTTTTACTGAGACCATCCACCGTTTTTTGACGATTCAAAAACGTAACGCAGCAAAAGGCAGCAAAAACGCGATTTTATTAAGTCTCATCTCAAATAATTGTTATCAAATAGCCTTGATATGGATAGATCATCATTATTATTACGTCGCCGTAAAATCTGATGACCTTTTTTTGTAATTTGGTGGAAATGTCATAAAAAGGATACAATTTTTTTCCTCCAAAAATATATAGTTGATGTCCTTTTTCAGTCGTTTGATCGAAATCTCGGGCGAAAAGTTACCATTTCCCCCAAATGACTTTCTAACCCGTGGCCTCTTACATGCGAAGCAAGCGCTCTACCACTGAGCTACATCCCCAATCATTGCATATTTTCTCCCGTCAATATAGCTGATGACCTTTTTAGCCATGCACTACTTTTTTCCTCCCTTTTGCTCTCTCTCATCTCTCTCACCTTTACCTACTCTATTGTATAATTGTTGAAAGCCTTTACGAACCTCATGGGGAGGGTTCTACGAAGCTGATGGGGGAACCACGTCCACTTTCCCAGGCAAAATAGCTGGACAAACATAAGGGATTTTCTAAATTGGGGGGCTATGACCGGATTTGCCCCTCAACCCTGGATCCGCCTCTGACTACCGAAATATTCAGCAAAATTGAATCTAATAACCGACCATTCTTTCTCCTTGTGTAACTCTTTTTATAACCTTCGATAAAATTGGAGATGACGGGATTTGAACCCGTGGCCTCTTACATGCGAAGCAAGCGCTCTACCACTGAGCTACATCCCCAGCTGACGGTCATGATGTTTGATCTATCCAATCAATGACTTCGTCTCAGATGAACATTTGCAAAATTCGCGAACGGTTCAGCGACTCGCTAAAATCTTAAACGCTAACTTTGTACGCGAGTAAAAAGCCGTGACTATCAGCTGCAGGTAAAGTCTGAAACTGCAGGCCTAATCAATAATCATGTATCAAAGTATCAGCTATATATAGGCCTAGGTCTCGTCAAATGTAGTTTTCATCTGGCTGGGGTATAGTCAGGGGCGGGTCCAGGGGGGCCAAAATGGCCATGCCCCCGCCATTTAAAAATTGCATGGGACGTGGCCCCCCATTTGGTTTCAACAAGCCATTAAATAAATGCAGCGGGAGAGAAAAACAGGATACCAGGCCCCCCATTAAAAAATCGCATGGGACGTGACCCCCCCCATTTGATTCACCACTATGATGACTGACGACTAAAAAAGGTCAACTTTTTGGCGGCCGAGCTGGTGTCTTTTTCCTAAAAATTGGGCGAATGACTAAAAAAATTTCACCTGTTTCGCCAGCAAGATGCCCCTCCATCTAGAATTTCTGTATAGGCCTATGCCCTTGGGTATAGTTCCGTCACTGCACGCCCGTGCCCTAGTCTCAGACAGTGCCATTTGATTACTACGTCCCCGGTGAGAATTTCAGGGCAGGGCTGTTTTTAAGAAATTTTTAGAACTGCACATTCTCTTCTCTCCTTTCTCATCCTCCATGGTAAATTACTTCCAATCTGAGAAAATGACCTGTTTTTTACTAGTTTTAACTGCACGAAACGTGACGGAAGTCCTTCTACAACTGCACGAATCCATTTAGAACTGCACATTTTGTGTAGAACTGCACGTTAAAAAAAAGCCCTGTTTCAGGGGGGTTTAGTGCCCCATTATAAAATCTGGTTTTCACATTCCAATACCAAGTGGATCCTAGTCACACCAACCCCCCAGTCATTTTTCCACAATTATCACACTGGCGATAATTATCTGGCGTTGTGATAACGGTCCTGAAATCTGCTGATTGTTCTATAGTGAAGTAGATTAGATTGGTTTTATTTACTGTAATAATTGTTGATCTATATGGCCTAGTTCTGTGTATATAGCCTAGTGTAGGCCTACGTAACGTTGCTACAAAGCTGCAGATCAATTATTGGTGTTTGGTACTCGTCAATGACGCAAAAATCTTAAATTGTCACATTTTAGAAATCGGAATCTTTATTAAGTTCTTCAAACCTTCCTCAAGAACTTTCAAAACTCAACTTAAATTGGTGAAGAATTCTGTTCAGAATGCTAACCGCATCGAAAATTGTAGGCTGCGCTGGCCAATTTGAAAGGTCTTTTTCTTCACGTGTGACACCCAGAGCGTGCTGGACCGTGGTACCTGACAATGCCTGTCTGTGTGCAGGCTATAGATATTATTTTCTTGACTTTCTAACAAATTTAAGATTAAAACATCCGGAAGGGGGCAGCCGGAGTTGAACCGGCGACCTCTCGATCTGCAGTCGAATGCTCTGCCACTGAGCTATACCCCCGACAAGTGAGACGTCTCGATAGGCCGGTGTCACCATAAAGTCTATCACCGATACAAAGTCCCCTCCCCGAAACAGTGTCTCCTTTGGCTGAAACTCTCTAATGCAAGAAATGTTTCTGGTATGAAAGTAGGCCTATGTATTATGAAACCTAGTAATTTAACAACGTTAACTAACGGTTTAACCTGCTCATTTGTAAATTTTATGCGTCTGTATATCACATATATAGACCATTTCAGCTGACAGCTGGTTGTCGTGTGGGGGTATAGCTCAGTGGCAGAGCATTCGACTGAAGATCGAGAGGTCGCCGGTTCAACTCCGGCTGCCCCCTTGCGTCTGTTTTGTGAATAAGTCAGTGGCTGTTTCACTCAATCTGAGTGGGGCGTTTTGGTTATGAACGACCTTATTTTAAGGACTACATTAATTGCTACGTTTTTGATCATGATAAAGGCACTATCAGCTGCTTGCTGTATAGTGAAGTGATTTGGTTTATTTACTGTAATTATTAGTCTATAGTTGTGTGTAGGTCTACGTAGCGTTGTTAGGCCTAAAAATCTGCATGGCTCAATTCTAACTTCATTGGTAGGAATATTCGTTAATGACGCAAGATTTTAAAACGTCACATTTCTAAAATCAGAATCTCTGTTATGTTCTTCAATACTTCATCAAGAACTGTCAAACATCCAGAGCCTAATTAGTGAAGAAAAGTGATTAGAGGACGACAGGAAAATAGGAGATCAATTAAAATGTCCTTGTATGGAGATTGAAGTCTACCAAGTTCGCATTGCTTGTTGGGAAGACAGTTCAGGAAAAGTAGGACTCGTAGGGCAAGTCCTTCACTCCCAATTGCTCAATGCTCATGCGCTCCGGCAGGAAACTCCGCTTCATTGTTCGAGCGCCTCCGAGTTCCAGTTCGTCGTGTTCTAGCTATGCTGTAAAACTGACGCCAGGGGGCAGCCGGAGTTGAACCGGCGACCTCTCGATCTGCAGTCGAATGCTCTGCCACTGAGCTATACCCCCACCTGATACTCATCTGTTAGCAAGACCCATACATGTGATACATTATCTTCAAATTACCTGCAATTGAAAGCAACCGGTGCGTTTCACGCAAGTGACAAGTTGGTCAAGCGTTTAACATTCTTAATAATCACTCGACTCTCACGCCTATAAAGTTTTGGAAATGTAAGTTATTATGAGCGTCGCTGAAGAAGGTATTAACTGTTAACAACTATGACCAGTTGGGGATGTAGCTCAGTGGTAGAGCGCTTGCTTCGCATGTAAGAGGCCGCGGGTTCAAATCCCGTCATCTCCAATTTTACCGAAGGGTACAAATAAAAATATGTATTATGTTCTGGACTCTCGATAAACGAAAGACATTGGTAAGAAATTAAGAGAATAGATTTAAGATAAGATAACAACACCAACGACGGTTGTCCGGTGTCAGGTGTAATGTGACGCATGCTCGTGCAAAGCAAAGTGAATCGAGAAAGCAAAGTGACAATGTCAAAGAAACGTTGAGTGCGACAGCGACATCCAAGGATGATGTTCGCAGATTGCATCAGTTACTGTTAGCTCTAAAGCGTTTATTTAAACAGATTAACATAGAGTTGGGCAGAGAAGTATATGCGAACACAATCCAGTGGCGGCGCCATGATTTCAGTTTTGGGGGGCTAGAGCAGGTAAATCGTACAAAATATATATTTTTCCATGGGGAAAAAATGGATGGCCTTTTTTAGGGGGCTTAGCCCCCCTAGCCCCTCCCCCCCCAGCGCCGCCACTGACACAATCAGATACAGCTGTAGTGCAAATAATCACAACTGCCAAAAAATTAATTACTAATTATAAAAAAATTTGAAAATTTCTCAAAGTACACTGAAATTGCATCAGGGAGATCTGCTTATTCACCAGCATTGTAATTATATAAACCAAGTCTGCTATAAGCCAGGCGGCCCAGGCCTCATTTTGTCCATTTTGCAAGCTGCCAGTACAGAATCCAGGAAGGTCAAACTGTAGATAAACTTGGGTAAGGGGCTCTGCTTATCAGACTGGACTCTCATATTTTTATCAGATATACAGGCTACTCCAACAGTACTGCTTTCGTATGTTTTAGTTTCTTCTCTTGTCTTTCAAAAGAGACTCCAAGTTTTCAAAGAGACTCCTTGGACGGAGATTGTAGCCTACCAAGTTCGCATTGTTTGTTGGGAAGAGAGTTTAGGAAAAGTAGGACTCGTAGGGCAAGTCCTTCACTCGCAATTGCTCAATGCTCATGCGCTCCGGCAGGAAACTCCGCTTCATTGTTCGAGCGCCTCCGAGTAGTTATTCCAGTTCGTCGTGTTCTAGCTATGCTGTAAAACTGACGCCAGGGGGCAGCCGGAGTTGAACCGGCGACCTCTCGATCTGCAGTCGAATGCTCTGCCACTGAGCTATACCCCCACCTGGTACTCATCTGTTAGCAAGACCCATACATGTGGTACATTGTCTTGAAATTACCTACAATAATATTGAAAGCCGGTGCATTTTACGCAAGTGCAAAGTAGATTAAACGTTTAGGATTCCTAATAATCACTCGACTCTGAGATCTATAGAGTTTTGCAAGTGTTCAGTTAGTATGTACGTCGCTGAAGAAGGTATTAACAGTACTGCTAACACCAATGACCAGTTGGGGATGTAGCTCAGTGGTAGAGCGCTTGCTTCGCATGTAAGAGGCCACGGGTTCAAATCCGTCATCTCCAATTTTATCGAAGGCTACATATAAAAGTATAGGCTATGTAATATGTTCGTAATAATTTCAGATTTTAACGAGTCGCTGAACCGTG
>OX457048.1:34938183-34960683 GCA_949752735.1 Lumbricus terrestris | reverse complement strand
ATATATAGAGTGCCTGCAGATACAACAGAAAATGGTAACATCAGTGGAGAATTGTTGAAAAATAATGGAGGGGGTTGGACATGATCTACTTCGAATTGGGGTGCGTATACAGACATTGCTATAGGCTTCAAGAACGACCGAGGGGTTGAGACCCCCAATGGTCACAACCCCCGGAAATTCTCACCCTGGGTTGATCTAAGCAGAAATCCCCAGAGGATATAACAATTATTTGAGATTTGAGTTGATAAAATCGATTTTTGTTACTTATTGTTGCGTTATGTTTTGAGGCCGTCAAAAAAGTGGGTGGACTCGCAGACAGTAAAATAACTTTTTTGTCATGTTTCAATGTATGAGATATTTTGGTGAAATTTGACCATTGCACGTAAATATGAATTGCCTCTAATATTGTGAAATATGACTTTCTTTGAAAGTCTTATACTTACTGTCAAGATATTGGCAATAAACATAAAGGGACCTTTTTTGCCCGCCATGTATAATACTGCGAGTTAGATTCCATGTAAGATGCAAATTGATAGCAAACTAGCCTACTCCTTCAACCAATATAGGCGTCTAATGTGCGTGTGCGTGCATGCGTGTTTGTGCGTGTGCGTGTGTGTGCGTGTGTGTCCATGTGTGTGTGTGCGTGTGTGCGTGCGTGTTTGTGTGAACAATAATGTATATGGTCAATACATTATATACGTATATATATATGTTCACGCATAGCCTTGCATCCGACACGCCCAGCCATCCTTCTCAGCCCCCTTCCTCAGTCCCCCCCTCAACCCGTTCCTTTTTCCTTGCTCAATGGAGCTGCCTACAGCCGTCCACAGCAGCAACCCTTCCACCCACCACCCTCCCCATCCCCATCATCGTGATCGCAGTCATCATCATAATCATCATCATCATCATCATCATCATCACGGATGGAACCGTGCACGACGCGGCCACTCCTGCAGCACTGCAACCGCACGCACGCACGCACTCACGTACATAGAGACAGGAGCATCGAGCATATTATACCCGGCTATTTGCCGCCTATTTCAGACAATTTTCAGGACAATTAATGAAAATTATCAAAATTGTTGCCGCGACGGCGCCGCCGGCGAGCATAGTTGCCTTGTTGAGAGCCCCTGCAGCGGCCGCAGCAGCACGGCGCCCGCGGCCTCTCTCCAGCCGGCAGCGCCCGGGCGCGCGCGGGGTTAGCGCCGGCGTCGTCGGTCGTCGGTCGCCTTGTGATAAATATCGTCTAAACACAGGCCGAGCACACGGGTAAAATGCCAATTTAGCCGGGCAGAAACCTGCATTTGTCTTGGGTCCCAATCTTAGTAATGATTCCTAAATACCCATCTCGGCTCCATTATCCATCTGCAAATAACTATATTTATTTTCGGCGAATTTGGCCGAAATCGCTATAAAATGTAACCATCCGGGGCTGGCGATGGCAGAGCGAAGCCAACGGCGATCGAAGCGCGTTCAGACCGATCGGGCGGTCGGTTGGTCGGTCGGTCGGTCCTTGGGAAATATTCATTCGGTGCTGTTCGGCTATGTTCGGTAGTGTTCGGGTCTTTCCGGTATACACATACATGCATTATCTCGTCTTAGAAACTTTCCTTGTAAAGAGATCGGAGTTTTACATGGGTGATCTTCGTTTTTGCTAGACTGAGCCGTGCATTGCTGCATGTGTGCGTGCGTGTGGTCGTCAGTCTTTCTGGATCTCAGTCAGGCCTTTGATTCTGTCGACCTCGCTGAAATTCGTTTTGATTAAGATATGGTAAGTTGTCTGCGGATGAGAAATGGCGCTAGATAAATGTCCTGTTACCTCACATTGCGTCACAGCTCACCACATGTCACCGTATATAATTTATCACATTAGGCTGCAATGGCTATAATGCATAATTATAGACTAATTCTAACCGTTGGCGCATTTAGATGAGTGATCACTGCTGGGTTCGAACCCGGAAGTGAATAATTTTAGATTTGCTCCGATATATAGGCTATACGACTGCATGTGTAATTCTGTGTATTTTTCGGCCATTTTCCCCGGAAAACGCTCTGAAATGGAAAACCCCAATTTTCTTCTGGCTATATATGCGCTATGTATACAACTATACACTGGGTCTATAACTCTATATATAGTGCTATACCGAATTGAATAGCACGTTGCATTCATCTATTCCATGAACCCAGTGTTTAATCTATGGTCATCTGCATGCATCGTTAATGGGTTAAGAATTCATGTTTCTGGGGTGGGCATACTATAGAAAAATCGGCCTTTTGGGGGAGGGGCGGATGGCAATCGCTTAGCCAGACACCGGCGACGTCACCCTTTAACCGGGAATTTTCTGGCGATATACCTCTCAATTTTTTCGGGGGGGAGGTGATTCTCATTCCTTGGTAACTTCCCCCCCCAGAGACGTCTAGATTAAACACTGCATAAATTTCAGTGGGCTTTGACGTAGGTCAATTCTATTGGCTCTGAAGTCGTGCGCGAATACGGGTGGGATGAGGGAGCTATATAAAACCAGAGAATCGGCCAGATCAGATGATAATTTTATCGCATCGAATAGAATCGGATTCTGGTTAATTTTGGCAAAAAGAAAGAAAGAAAGACACTAAAAAATCATCAGTTTTTCACCATCGGTCTTTTCCCCGCCCCTTCCAGAAACTCGATTCCCTCCACGGTGCCACCCCCAAAACAGGGGTGGGACCAGATAAAAAAAACTGTATAATTATACTATAGGGTCGCTTACGTACTCGATATATGCAAAATCTTGTATGATTAGAGATTACATTGTAATTATGTAACCCAGAATCAAAGAGGCTGGATTTCACGTTGGCAAACAGATTTCCTATAAATCTCTGCATCACTTTCGCCACCTTGCGAGCTTTGTTACAATTATAAAATGAATAGGCCTTACGGACTTAATCAATGTGGAAAAAATTCTGATGACCTTTTCCCCCCTTTTTTCAGTCGTCCGTAACGGTCCGTCAGAAATGTCGATGGAAAATCAAAATTTTCGCCGCCAAAAAAGTTGATGACCTTTTTTTAGTCATCACCTCGTCTCGTTCGTTTGTTGTTCACAGTGTCTTTCGTAAAGTGTGTACTTTAGCACTTAGGCTATCATTTTACCATTTACCATTTTAGTTTAAAATTATGAAAAGATTATTTATTGATTTATTATTATTAATATAGGTTTAATTATTATTTATATTTTTTAATTATTATAATTATTAATAATAGGCCTAATAAAAATATATTGTATTTACCATTTAGCACTTACTTAAAGTGTGTACTTTAGCACTTACCATTTTACCATTTACCATTTTAGTTTAAAATTATGAAAAGATTATTTATTGATTTATTATTATTAATATAGGTTTAATTATTATTTATATTTTTTAATTATTATAATTATTAATAATAGGCCTAATAAAAATATATTGTATTTACCATTTAGCACTTACTTAAAGTGTGTACTTTAGCACTTACCATTTTACCATTTACCATTTTAGTTTAAAATTATGAAAAGATTATTTATTGATTTATTATTATTAATATAGGTTTAATTATTATTTATATTTTTTAATTATTATAATTATTAATAATAGGCCTAATAAAAATATATTGTATTTACCATTTAGCACTTACTTAAAGTGTGTACTTTAGCACTTACCATTTTACCATTTACCATTTTAGTTTAAAATTATGAAAAGATTATTTATTGATTTATTATTATTAATATAGGTTTAATTATTATTTATATTTTTTAATTATTATAATTATTAATAATAGGCCTAATAAAAATATATTGTATTTACCATTTAGCACTTACTTAAAGTGTGTACTTTAGCACTTACCATTTTACCATTTACCATTTTAGTTTAAAATTATGAAAAGATTATTTATTGATTTATTATTATTAATATAGGTTTAATTATTATTTATATTTTTTAATTATTATAATTATTAATAATAGGCCTAATAAAAATATATTGTATTTACCATTTAGCACTTACTTAAAGTGTGTACTTTAGCGCTTACCGATTGCAGATGATTGGGGGGGGAACAAATGCATGGGCGTCCTCCCATCACATCCATTGAGGGGATCGTCCCCTGTCCCTCCCAAAGTGTCCGCCCATGAGAAGAAGCCTCTGGCCTACATTGTGCACGGGCCATAAAAAGATTCCCCTAAGATTTTTTGACAATATAATTATCTTGGCCAGAAGAAAGAATGTTTAAATCAAACTTTGCAGGCTTAAAGACAATGTACATTTAGGTACATTATGATGGGTATTGGTCTCATCCGAATACTTCAAACGGAACAAAAGTTATATCACTTTTAGTGAGACCATGCACCCACTGCTTTTTGACGATTCGAATACATAACATGCATTGACACCTCCCAAAAGTTCTCAATTTAAAAAACTGTCGAAGACTGTTTTTTTTTGCTTGATCTCGGTCGGGAGCGCCTCTGCGTGTATATGTACCTTGATGGGGCGCCATATAAATTCTGATTGATTGATTGACTGATTGATTGATTGACTGACTGATTGATTGATGATTGACTGATTGATTGATTGATTGATTGATTGATTGATTAATTGATTAATTGATTGATTGATAATTGACTTGGTATGGTTTTGGGGAACATTTGGCACAAAAGACTAAAAAGTCATCAGATTTTAGAGTGTTTATCGTAATTGGTATCTTTTTATTATCTTAAAAGAAAGACACTTTAAAAGGTCGTCAGAAAAGATGTCCGGTCAATGGGCGTCGATCGAGTCGTGGGCTACGATCGACTTGGCTCGCGCGACGATCGACTCGATCGACTTTGTCGACTCGCCGACCTCTCGACGACTCGATCGACTTGGCTCGGCCAACGATCGACTCTATCGACTTCGTCGACTTGGCCTAGTTTTTTTAATTTTGCTCATCTCGGTAGTTATTTGAAAGTGAAATTAAACGATATTAGATCTGTGTCATAATATGTGAGACGTAACAATAGGTCTAATTTTGTATTCTCAGTGAATTTATAGCAGATTTGCACTGTAATCGCAGTGACGTCCCAATGGGCCTCGTTTTAGATTCTGTAAATGAACTTCAATAATTATCACGGTAGATCTGTGTAATAATCGAAGTGACGTCACATTAGGCCTTGTTTATACTCTCAAAATGTGCTTCTATAATGTAGATCTGTATCATGATTGAAGTGACGTCACAATGGGCCTAATTTTAATTCTCAAGCTGAGAGGTGGGTTGTAGGTATATATAGATAGGTTGCATCGTGATCAGAGCGATTTTGCTTTTAAACAGCCCCGGTTTTGTATTATGAAAATGAAATAATATGACAGCAGATCTGTACCATATTTGAAATGACGTCACAGTGGACCTATAATTTCGTTTTCTCAGTAAACTTATTTAATATTAGAATTGTATGATAATCGAAGTGACGTCATAAGAGGTCCCGTTTTATATTCGCAAAATGAACATAATATACTGGTAGATCTGTACAATAATAGAATAAGCCTTGTTTATATTCTCAAAATGCACCTCCATAATAGTACATTTTGTATCATAATCAAAGAGACGTCACAATAGGTTTTGTTCATATTCTCAAAATGCACTTCTATAATAGGCCTAGTATAATAGGCTACATTTGTATCATAATCGGATTGACGTCACATTAGGCCTAGTTTTTTATTTCTCGAAATCAACTTATGATATAGTAGTAAAACAATTGTATCATAATCAGAGTGACGTTACAATAATAAGCATATAGGCATAATTTTGTGTTATAAAAATTAATGAAATTATATGATAGTAGATCCTTACCCTGATCGAGGTGACGTCAAAATAGGCATAATTTCGTTTTCTAAGTGAATATATTTAATTGTAGAATTGTATCATAATCGAAGTGACGCCATGAAAGGCACCGTTTTATATTCTCAAAATTAACATATACATGTATACAGGCCTATGACAGTAGATCTGAATCATGCTCATTCAGGAGCGGATCCAAGGGGGCAATACGGCCATGCCCCGCCATACAGAGATTTGCATAGGACGGGGGCCATGGCCCTCATGTGTAGATATGAATTGTCTTTAAGCCTGTAAAATTTCATTTCGATATTCTTACTTCTGACCAATTAAGATATTGGCCAGAATAATTTTAAAAAAATTTGCAACTTTTTGTTGCGTCGCGTTTTTGAATCGTCAAAAAACGGTGGGTGGCCTCACTAAAAGTGGTATAACTTTTGTTGTGTTTGAATTACTTTGATGAAATCTGGCCATCATATGTAAATATGAGTTGTCTTTAAGCCTGTAAAATTTTATTTCGAAATTATAACTTCTGGCCTTGATACTAGCAAAAAACCTAATTTTGTTGCGTTTCGTTTTTGAATCGTCAAAAACGGTGGGTGGCCTCACTAAAAGTGGTATAACTTTTGTTGTGTTTGAAATATTTTGATGAAATCTGGCCATCATATGTAAATATGAATTGTCTTTAAGCCTGTAAAATTTCATTTCGAAATTCTTACTTATGGTCAAGATATGGGCAAAAAACCTTAGGGGTTACTTTTTTATGGCCCACCCTGTATATGCGCTGCAATGGAACCCATGGATTGCATTTGTCTCTAGGCCTATCGGCTGTGTACACCTTGACTATAGCATAGCCTACATCAAGTCGGAGAGTTAGGCACATCCTTGCAAATAATACATTGCGGCATGTAGACCTATACATTGAAAATTAATACACTTGTATATACGTCTATATATATATATATATATATATATATATATATATATATATATATATATATATATATATATTAAGCTAGTAAGCTTTTATATATATATATATATTATGTTCATAGGCCTATAAGTCTTGAGTGCATATACACATGCGCTCATTAAAATATATTTGTATGTGAATATAATTGTCGTAATTATCATGTCGGCGACTGCGCTCTCTGTAGCGTTTGAGTCGGTGACTGCAGAGGGACCATACAGAGAGACAGAGCAGCCAGAGAGAGAGTCACACACACACACATAGAGAGAGAGAGAGACAGAGAGAGATAGGAGGTGGGAGGTAGGTATATAGGTATAGGGGGGAAGAGCTGGACAGACAGGCAGACAGACAGATATACATACATACATACATGCATAGACAGAAAGAGATGGAGGGTTGGTAGGGTGGGAGACATAGAGACAGAGAGAGACAGAGACAGGCAGGCGGACAGAGAGGGACAGAGAGGGAGAGAGATAGGTAGGCAGGGAGACACACAAACACACAAACAGACAGACAGAGAGCGAGTGGGTGGCCACCGATAAACGGTCGTAATTTCTGGCTCCGGCTACTTATCCTCTTCGGCTTTTGATATGAGAGGTTCGCGGGCAGGAGCCTGGAGGAAGGGAGGCGGGAAGGGATAGGCGGTCGATGCCAAATTGCTGTCCTATTTTCCCCGCTGCACCCTCCCCCCGCCCCTCCTACGTCGCGTCCCTCCCTTTGCTCTGCCGACTTCTGCCTCCCTTCCCTCTCCTCCCTTCCCTTCCTACCCCCTACCCTCCACTCGGTTTCTGCTTGCATCCTCTGTAGCCACCGCCGTCGTCTCCCTTCTGAGCTGAAGCTGATGCACTGGAGAGCAGCCCTTCCGGTAATCTTCTGCAATTTAGTCGACGTGGGTTGGGCTCGAATGACCATCTCTGCATGACTGTCTACGTGTATGTGTGGGTGTCTTTGTGTGTCCGTCTGTTGGTGTGTCTGTGAATGTGTCTGTGTATCTGTCTGTGTGTCTTTGTGAGTCTGTCATTCTGCGTGCATGTCTGAGTGTCCGTCTGTATCCATCTGTGTGTCTGTTTGTGTGCTCTTGTGTGTGTGCCTGTCTGCGTGTCGGTTTTGTGTGTGTGTGTGTCTGTCTGTCTGCCTGCGTGCCTGTCTCAGTGTCTGCCTCTTTCTACCTGTGTGTCTGCTTGCATGTGCTTCTATGTGTCTGTCTGTGGACGTGTCTGCCTGCTTGTCTGTTTGTCTGTAAATCTGTGTTTATGTCTGTCTTCCCGAAGGTCATTGCCTTTTTTGGTGTTCATGCACTTTTAGATGCTTCACGTGTCTACAATCTTTCTATTTTCTGTGAAACTCTGTATTTTTGTGTGTCTATCTGTCTTTCTGTCTGTCTATTCGTCTGTCTATCTGTCTGTCTGTCTGTCTATTTGTCTTTCTGTCTGTTTCCGTATGCCTTATGTTTCCCTCACGGTCGTTTTCGCTATCTGAATTCTCTGTGTGATATCTCTGTGCGCGCGCGTGTGCGTTCAAAAAGTTCGGTGCTCAATTCACGAATCTGGCATATATATCTGACAGTCGCTTGGAAGTGGAACAGAAATGATGACAAATAGGCGGACAGATCAACAGACAAACAGATAAACAGACAGACATGTGGACAGACAGACAGACAGATGGACATACAGACAGAAATATGGACAGACAGACAGACAGACAGACATATGGACAGACAGACATAAAATATGGACAGACATGGACAGATAGACAGACAGACAGATGGACAGACAGACTGACAAACAGACAGACAGGCAAACAGATAGACAAGGAGACAGAGGGATAGCTATAAGGTAGAGATATATAAAGAGAAATATCTAAATAAATGGAGAGAGAGAGAGAGGGGGGAGAGAGAGAGCAAGGGTGGGTGAGATTTTGGGAACTAATGGGCAATTCTTGCGTGGTGCTGGTGTCTCGAATTATAACGGAGCGCACCCGTATGGTGGCGAGCAAAAGCTGTCACGCATATAGGTCAGAGGGCATTCGGTTCAAGACCTTTGACCCCTCGCGAGCAGGTCGATCTCGGTTTCGACTGCTTATTGACAGGCAAAGGTCACACAATGTAACTGTGTGACAAGAGTGCATGCTTGGCCCAAAACGTAGGCCTGTGATAGTTACGAATATTACGTTAGGCAATTGTATAGGCAATAATTGTTTACAAGGCTACATTTCGTATTCACATGCACCCATGTGCGTTGGTAAGATCGTATACATGTATGCATGCATGTATAATTGTATATGCCTGTTTGTAGGTATGAAAAAAGGTGAACGCCCCTGAGTAATGTTATAACCTGCATGCAGGAGCGCTATATGTATGTCCCTATGGATTGACTGACTGACTGACTGACTGACTTAATGAATAAATGAATGAATGAATGAACGAACGAACGAATGAATGAATTAACGAATGAATGAATAAATGAATGAACGACCGAATGAATACTATGCATGGTCTGTTACAGTACCGGTCTGCTGATCGACTAGATCTCTTGGTTCCAAGGGCAATAACTGCCATGGCTCAACATGTGCACCGTGCCTTTGCCATTGTAGACCTTTCTTTGTGGAATGACCTCCCTCCCACTATCCGTAGTAAGATCTTATTGGAGCTGTCATCTTCAGCTCTTCGCTACTTTAAGTGTTTTTATTTCCTCGGGGCTGTCACGCTGAGAGCGCCTCTGAATGGCTCTAGACAGTACGATGTGCTTTATAATTGCTTATACACAATACAATACAATACAATGCAATACAATACAATACAGTGCAATACAATACAATACAATACAATACAATGTATGATTGTGCGTATGTCGTATATAAGTAAATTCATCATAAGTATAAGTATACTATCATGCTTGTATTTGTGCATAGACGTATATCAAGGCATATATCGCTCGCTACAGAAGCCTCTCAAAGTGCGATCACTCCATCCAACTGTCTTTCCACGACTCCATTCCTTCCATCTCTATACCATCTCCGTCATCGCACGTTCACCTTCCTTCGACCCCCTCCCCATGCGAGCAGGGTCGATATCGCCTTCGTTCTGATTGCATACGTATACGAACTCCCCCCGAACACAAAAGACGTCCTTATACTTCATCGTCGCCCTCTTGTGCCTGCAGTCGCTGTTGACTGCCCTAACGCCCTCCGACGCTGACCCGAGCAACCGAACGGGCGCCCGGCCATCGACCGTGGCGTCTCCTATCGATCCGCACGGCTAATGACAATTCACGAGCAGGAATATACAACAACGGATCATCAATGGGTTGAACGGATTGTTGTCGCCGGGAACGAGAATGGATAAGATGGAAAGGGGAAGGGTTAAAGGAAGGAGGAACGGGGGCGGAAGAAAGGGCGCGGCGAAGTCTGACAGGATCGAAGAGTTAAGTCCCTTTCTATTAGGGAACAATGGGCGAGACAACGGAGAAGTAAGGACGTTGCGTAAACAAAACAATACTCGATATATTCGTATACATCTCCATGCAGAGAGCTGTGCTCCGTTCCTTTCTCCCCTCCACCAATTCTGCGCTTTAGTGTTCATTCGTAAAACTCTTCTTTCCTGTTCAATGCTTTTCTCCATCCATATATCTATATCCACCATGCACTCTTTTCAATTTTCATTTTGCTCTTCCAGTGCCACTTCATCTGCCATTCTTCAGCACATACATACACTATAATACGAACATGCGAAAACTTATTTTCCGCCTGGGTTCGGGATAGTATAGTAACGCTTCTGAATAGCCACCCCTTCGGAAGCGCTATATAAATGCTCTGAATGATTGAATGAATGAATGAATGAATGAATGAGATAATGATTTAACTAACTAAGGAAGGAAGGAAGGAAGGAAGGAAGAAAGGAAGGAAGGAAGGAACGAAGGAAGGAGGGAAGGAAGGAGGGAAGGAAGGAACGAAGGAAGGAACGAAGGAAGGAAGGAAGGAGGGAGGGAGGGAAGGAAGGAAGGAAGGAAGGAAGGAAGGAAGGAAGGAAGGAAGGAAGGAAGGAAGGAAGAAAGGAAGGAAGGAAGGAAGTGAGGAAGGAAGGAAGGAAGGAATGCCTAAGACCCTTCTCAAATCTTTCACTTATTCTTTCCCCATAATTATGCCTTGAACTCTCTATATATCGTCTTTCATATCTCCAACGCGATTCCTCCCTCCGTCAATGCTTTCCCTCCTCTCCCTCCAAGTCCAATCGTATACACAGCATTTCCCTCCACGCTGTCTCTAACCCTATGCTTAACCCTTCCCTATATATGCACGATCCCTTTCCCCCACCCCCGCACTTCCCAATGTTTCCTCTCATCACCCATGGTACACCATCCCTCTCCAACCTTCTCGATTCTCTTCCCTCCATGCCCCTTTCCCCTTTCCACTCGATCCCTTTCCTTCCTTCCCATTCTTCCCACTGGCCTTTGCCCCCTCCCCACGGCTACCTGCAAGCCCGTCTAATTATCAACGTCTCGTGTCACGACTGGAGTCCCATTCATCCGGGCACTCTTTCTTCGGATTTCGCGCCGGCGCCAATTTTCCGGGCACGTGTCAACGTGTCGTCAAGACAAGGCGCATTGCCGCTAATGTCAATCAATCCTATAATAGTATAAGCAGACGACAAGTAGAGCGGACGCGCCAAAAGACGTAGGCTATATATATATAGGGAGCAAACGACGCTCGGATTGTGCATGGAAGGACGCGCGGACGCGTAATTGCGACTTCTTACAACATTGCATGCAGTCCGCCATAGAAAAATGCAACGTATACAAGAAACTCTTGCTTTTCCGTTGAAATTGATTTTGCCATGGCACTCACAAATATATATATATATATACTCCAGATAAAGAGAGAGAGAGAGAGACACAGACGGACGGACGGACGAACAGACAGACACACAGACCATCGCACAAACAGGCACACACGCGCGCGCACACGCGCGCACACACACTATATGCATGACACTGTATGCATGTCATTGTATGCATGACATTGCATGCATAAGTCCAGACCTTCACTGAACTAAAATATCAAAATCAAAAGAAAATCGTATACCTGCAATATAATATAATCATATAACAAAATGTTTATATATGGCACCTCTATATTGATTCTGGAGCAATTAAGGACTAAATATATCTACAGAACATGTATATAGGCCTATATATATATATATGTATATACACACACGGGTGTTCGTTCGAGCTGAGGACAGAGGCGCCACTTAAGTTGTACACTATATAACCAGAGTCGCCACCTATCGAAAATGTATACGCTTACTCTACGCAGTCTACGGTAATGTAACATCTTCGATTTGTCATGTAAACAAGGACCATCCACAGTACTATATTCGAGAGTGTCTCTCTAAAATTAATATAGTATGGTTATGGTTATTAGACGCATCAAGTATATTTCGAGCGATAACTCCATCACTGATCGCACTTTCGCAGTGCCAGTCTCAAGCCTGGATAAAGGAGGAGGGCGACGCTAATGTCCTGTGTTATCACAAAGTGTTGTTGAACTGAAACAACCATTTCGAGCGATTCAATCGACCATGGGCGGAGACCTGGGCGGAGACTTGGGGGGGGACGGAAAGACGCGAGATTTTTTGACGGACGAATGGCTGAGTGTCGTCGAAAAATTTCCATCTTTTGCTGGCCAAAAATTTCTGGTCGCCGGGGAAATCTCGGGAAAAAATTTCTATTTTCGCCGCCAAAAAGTTGATGACTTTTTTAGTCATCCGTCAAATCTTGACGAAATATTTATATTTTCTCCCCCAAAAAAGTTGATGACCTTTTTTTAGTCTTGACGCTCAATGATTGGGGTGGGGGGGACAAATGCATCGGCCGTCCCCAACACCTACATTGGGGGGACCGTCCCCCGGTCTCCCCCTAGGTCTCCGCCCATGCAATCGACCCAGGTCGAGTATAATAGCCGCTTGGAGCATATAGACCTATCTATACTGCCGTGCTTAGCAAAAAGGCCGTATCTGCAAAAAGTTCATTTCGAGATAAATGGAAAAAACTAAAATTGAAAATGCCGCGACTTATTTAAAAAGCTACAGTTCTCGTTTTCTCAGATATGAAACGTCTTTTTATTTCAAAATTTTTGGCATTTTTATTTTTTTTATTTTTTAATTTTAAATGTGATAAAATGTGATAAAATGC
Source organism: Lumbricus terrestris (assembly GCA_949752735.1). Lineage (NCBI taxonomy): Eukaryota > Metazoa > Annelida > Clitellata > Crassiclitellata > Lumbricidae > Lumbricus > Lumbricus terrestris. The sequence continues at coordinate 34,947,704 of OX457048.1, read as the reverse complement.
AGATACTGCCTTTTAACTATAGACAGGCTAGGAACCTTGTGATCGCAATGCTTAGTAAGAAAAGCGTATCTGCAGTAATATGAAGGGCAAATCTTCGTCAGCGACAATTCGACCCAAGAAGTAATATTTTCTCAAAATTTCCGTGGCGGAAGATATTCGTGGAATTTCGTGCACGTGTCAACCTTGGCGCATGCGCATTGTAACAATTTATTACTTCTTATTAATTGGCGCTGTGAAGGTCCTGTTGGGTCGGTTTAGGCGTCGTAGAAATTGGTTAGGGTCTGGTTAGGTGCTGTAAGGACCGATTACTTTCAGGACTACAGTTACATTCGTCACTAGAACAATTTAAAAAGTCTTCCGCCGCAGAAGTAATTTCTCCATGCGTTGTGTGGCGGAACATTCCGCTGCCGAAACACCATGCAAGTAGGTTTGGCGTCGATAAAGTAGGTTAAGTGCTGTAAGGACCGATTTGCTTCAGGACTACGGCAAGTTTCGACACTAGAACATGTTAAGAAGCCTTCCGCCGCAGAAGTAATTTCTACATGCGTTGTGTGGCGAAGCCTTCCGCCGTAGAAACACCATGCAAGACGGTTAGGCGTCTTTTAAGTAGGTTAAGGTAGACCTATGGTCAGATATTTTCAGGACTAGGGTTAGTGCCGTCACTAGAACATGCTAAAGCCTTCCGCCGCAGAAGTAATTTCTTCGTACGTTGTGTGGCGGAACATTCCGCTGCAGAAATACTATGCAAGAAGAAATGAACTTTGAAAAGTCATTTCTTTAGACACTGAAAGGGGAAGAGTCGGTCATATGTGCCTAACTGATTCTACAAATGATTTGCACACCAATTCAAATTTCCCTCTCTTTGTACAGCCTCTTTTTTGTAATTGCCGTTTCCCCCATGCTTTTGGGGCAGATTTATACTGGTAGAAACCGCATAGGCTTACCTGTGCATAATCTGTATATTAATAATTATTTGTTTCTCATTCTGTCAAGCAATTTTTATTGCTGTTTTATTTGTCATGTTGTTAAATACCCTTGGTTATTAGTATTCTGTGGATTTCGCTATCTTTAAAACTGTAACAAGAATATAGCCAGATTTCAGTCATTCTATCACAGAATTAGGCAAACCATGTTTAGTTAACAGCAACATGTGTCAGTCTTATTTAGTCACAAACACCAAAAATTAGATAACTTCCACATGAGCAATCATGGGCAATTGGGCATCATTGTACCGCAATTGTCCATTTGTAAAGCACTTCTCTCGGTAAGAGCTGTCACAGGAGTCATGAGTTACCAGCAGCAACTTATGTTTCATTAGTCAAAATATCATTAAATAAAATCTACCATAACTGGTTTACAATGAAAAATGTCTATTTCACCTATGCATGACGAGTCATGAGTTACCAACTGTAACATATTATCTGTTTTATTCAGTTAAAGCTTAATTTAGTCAAAATAACACCAAATCAAACAAACTTTGTACGCGAACTCTGTAGGTAAACACTGTCTACAATGAACAAAGCATGGGCATAATTGTATTGTATTTGCCCACTTGTAAAGCTAGAATGATCTGGACAGCGTTATAGTGTTATGTAACAGTCATAATTCAATTAGTGAAACCAATTAAGAATTGTGTTAATTTCACATTTTGTTTATAAAACCTGCAAATGTTATTTTGCAACGAAAGCGACCTCTGCAAAGAACAGCGCCAAGTTTTAACTTTGGATTTTTATTTAGTAAACTTGACGGGTTGATGTCGTAGAGCCTTGAAAACTGTGAACTTGGGTCGCTCTTCGTCCATCTTTGTACTTGTAGCCTTGTACCGACATGGTGTAACATTGCGGGTTGATGATGTTGTTGCGCCTTGAAAACAGGAAACTTGGGGCGGTCTTCGTCCACCTTTGTACTTGTAGCGACATGGTGTAACATTGCGGATTGAGGTAGTCATAGCACCTTGAAAACTGGGAACTTGGGTGTGTCTTCGTCCACCTTGTACTTGTAGGAACATAGTTACATAGCGAGAATCCTCTCCAACCTGCTCGAGTGCAGTGGTAACTTGGTCATTTCTAAAAAAAAGGTAAACATGCATTTTAGAAGCGTAGATTATTCGCTCATTACAGCATTATTATTTTCAATCAATCCAATTTGCTTTGACAAAAATCCTTCTAATCGAGCCAGCTTTTTAAGGACATAATTCGCTTCATCATTACCGGTTCCCTTTAGGCAGCAATAATTTTAAATCAACATCACTTCTATTTAATTAAAAGTCATTGTTCCTCAATCCAGCTTCGATTTCAAAACTCTTCGCTAATCCGACTGTAGGGCCTACTCGACCAATGCTGAAATCCCCATGCAATGGCAAATAGTTTAGGACACTAAAATACAGGTTTACCATAAAAAAAATACACAGCCAATATATACTGCGGAATGCATGTAACATGATTTATTGCTTGGCGCAGACATACAATTAACATGCAAAAAAGTAAAGCAAGTTGAAAATCGGTTTTCCTTGTGATCAGCGTCGTTCAACAAGATTATCATGGGCGGCGTAACAAACTTGTAATATATTAATAAAAACTATAAATATCACTAAAGTGATTGAATGAATAAATAGATTCATGGATTGGTTAATTAATTAAATAATAATTTAGGTATTAACTGACCTCTTTGTAGATTTTCGGATAAATATGTCCAACGATCCGATAATGTTTACTCAGGGCCCGAGATATCGGAAGTGCTTTATGCGCATGCGCGATGCAGATACGGTAAAATATCTCGAAGGTTTGCTTAGCAAGAAGGCCGTATCTGCACGATCGTGCAGTTACGGCCTTTTTACTAAGCATACCTGGCCTCTGCTGCAGTTACGGTGAATTTAATTTGGCTATATCTCAGCCACGGTTGCAGATACGGCTTTCTTACTTTGTACCAAGGTGTAGCATTGGTATACAGTGCCAACTGTGGTCCTAACTCAAAATGTGAAAAAATGTCAGTTACGGCCTTTTTCCTAAGCACGGCAGTATAGTGCCATGACTGGAAAGTTACCTGTAGATTCGACTGCACTTTACAAAGAGACCTGCAGGGCTCGAGGCTTGTCCTACGAACCGTAATAGACTGCAGCAATGTCGCAAGGTAAACAAATCGTATTTAATATACGCTTTCAGGATGAGAACTGTATACCAAGGTGTAACTCCCTCTCCCCCGAGTCTTCATTAGAACCCCAGAGTAAAGTCTGTTTTTCACACCTCAATTCCAAGTATATCATAGTTGAACACCACCTCCCCAATTATTTTTCCACAATTCGCACACTGTACGCTTCCATGCATCCTCAGACCGAGTTCATGCATGCACTCGCCCGTTGCGTACACTGGTCGGATGTGAACTGCACCCTATACAGGACGATCGTCGGCAACATATATCATGCAGTTCATGTCAAAAGAGATTGGTGGTTCTGTGGGTGGTGGTGGTGGTGATTAGGGTTGTACCAGTGTGGGTAAGATGCCGACGCAACCATGCCGTGATGGTGTGTGATGTAGGGCCCCGCGGAAGCCATTGAGCTGTAGGCCAGGTCCTGGGCCGCGTGTCTGTGCAGCCCCGTCGCAGCCCCACTCTCCGACTGCAGAAGCCCCAACTCGGCGGCCCAAGATGGCGGCGGCGGCCCCGAAACTGACGACGTCATCAATTCGTGCTGCGCGGCCTGGTGACGTATAAGGTTCTGCGTGAGCGGACTGGTCACGTGACGTTGCTGCTGCTGCTGTTGCTGCTGTTGCTGCTGGTTCTTCAGCTGCTGCTGGATTGGCTGCAGCTGCTGGGCCAGCAGCGACTTGAGCGCCGACTCGTCGATGCTGTTGTTGTCATGGTGATGGTTGTCGTGGTGATGGTTGTCGTGGTGATGGCTGTCGTGGTGATGGCTGTCGTGGTGGTGGTTGCAGAGCGGCGAGTCGACCGTGTCGTTGGCACCCCCGCTGCCTCCCCCACCGCCGCCAACCCTGTGCCAATCGCGTCGGTCCGCAGACGGTGGTGGGCCACCGGTCAGCTGTAACGGCGGCGGCGGAGGGAGAGGAGGCTGTTGCGGCTGTTCCGTACAATGGTTGCCGCCCCCGGCTGTTCCGGCTCCTACGACGACGGCTGCGCTCCCTCCTACGCCGTTGCCTTGCTGCTTCATCAGCTTCTTCACCTTGCTGCGACGATTCTGGAACCAAATCTTCACCTGAAATTTTTTCATTGTCAGTAACTGTTATTATTATCATTTTTTTATATTGCTGTTATTATTATTATCATCATCATCATCATCATCATCATCATCATCATCATCATCATCATCATCATCATCGTCGTCGTCGTCGTCGTCGTCGTCGTCGTCGTCGTCGTTGTTGTTGCTGTTGTTGCTGTTGTTAATTTTTTCACCCGAGGTAGTAAAGATACTTCAGGCTGCAAAAGATTAAAACTATAGGCTATAGGTTCTCGTCTCCAACGTGAAATAGCTTTATCTATATAAATAAAAATGTAAAAAGTTACCGTTTGTTACATCGGTTCTCGGAGAGTTCTGAACCGATTGCTTTGAAAATTTTCGCAAACCGTTCCATTCGAACATCTCCGGGTTTTTTATGCCTTTTGGGGAAAAGCGCAATCTTTTCGACCAAAAAACACAACTTTTAATTCCACTTTTACGCGTCCGTCCATTTGCATTCCAATGAGGCCGCGCCGTCCATTTGCATTCCAAGGCCGTGCATACCGTCAACTTCCCGTCAAGTGTTTCTGTAGCGCATTTATATGTAACTGTCGGTTTTCAAATTTTCAAACAACGTTCGAACGGACGGGTTTTATATGCTTTTTTGGAAAAAACACAACGCGTGTATGCGTATGTGTGTGTTTTTTTATCCGCGCGTGTTCTTATATAGCGCATATATCTATGTAGCTGTAGGGAACGGAGGGGTGAGGGAGGAAGGGAGGGAGGGAGGGAGGGAGGGAGGGAGGGAGCAGGAGAGAGGGACGGAGGGAGGGACGGAGGGAGGGAGGCAGGTAGGGAAAGGGAGGTAGGGAGGGAGAGATGGACGGTCTTTTTAGCCACAGCAACGCGTGGCCGGGTACAGCTAGTTATTAATATTTTACTATTATTGTTATTATTATTATCATTATTACTATTATTTTTACTATTACTATTACTATTACTAATATTATTATTATTATTGTCATTGTAAGCTAATTTTGTATAGCAGTATAATGGTCAGCTAATTGTTTAATATGCAAGAGCGTACAGCTGAGGAAGGCCAGGTGCCTGAGTGGCGGGAAAGTTGCAGCGGCGCGACGTCGCCGGATAGCGAGAGAGACAGAGACAGAGAGAAAGACAGAGAGGGACAGAGAGACGGACAGAGTGACTGAAGGAAGAGTGTACGCTAAGAGTGAGATAGGCACGTGTAGGTGTGCTAGTCAGGTGTATAAGGTGTAGTTAGAGTGGAGAGATAATAAGATGGCGTTTCTGTCGTAATATTGAATTGTTTGCCGTTGTTGGTGAATTTTGTGTTGATTGCAACTTTTGGAGATTTGAAGAAACTGAATACAAGAAACCGATCGTTGTTTTAAGTAACAAGTTAAAGAACTTTAGACACTTATAAACTAGCCATTAGCTACCTCAGTTCAGTCATTTAGGTTAGGCCTATAGGCTGCGCTGCTGAACTTTTGAAGAGACTGGAAAGGCGTGAGGGATGAGCTCACAGTCATTATTATTTTCATTACTATATACTACTGCTACTACTACTGCTACTGCTACTACTACTGCTACTGCTACTACTACTGCTACTGCTACTGCTACTGCTACTGCTGCTGCTGCTGCTGCTGCTGCTGCTGCTGCTGCTATTATTATAACACGCATTTATTTTTTCAAAAGAATCTGACAAAGTAAAATAAACAAATAAAAAATAAAAAATAATTTTAAAATAAATAAATAAATATACCTGTGTCTGTGTTAGGCCAAGCGACGCGGCCAGTTCCGCCCGTTCCGGAAGAGCGAGGTACTGCGTCCGTTGGAATCGTCTGTTCAGCTGCTGCAGCTGAAGACTCGAGTAGATCGTTCGCGGCTTTCGCATCTTCTTCTTGCCAGCGATGCGCTGCAGATGTTCGTCAGGTCCCTGATGGACCGTCTGGTGGAGTTTGTCTGCGTCGAGACAAAGCGCTGTATATACACATCGCAGACAATGCAATGTGATGTAATGTGATCAGTGCTAAAAGTGTGGAAAAATAAGTGCCTGAACGCCCCTTACCTTTCCAAAAGAAGTGCCTATACATGCAGTGCGTTCCATGTATACAGTGCTGGCCAATAAGTGGCAGGACGGTGTTCAAATTTTAAAATAAGTGCATGGACGCCGTCCATGACCGTCCAGGCACATTTTAAGCCCTGAATGTAATTTAATGTGATGTAATGTAATGGGATTTGATGTGATGTAATGCAATGTAATGTGATGTAATGTAATGGGATGTGATGTAATGCGATGTAATGCGATGTAATGCGATGTAATGCGATGCAATGCAATGTGATGTTATATGTGATGTAACGTGATGCGATTTGATGTGATGTTATGTAATGCGATGTGATGTGATGTAATGCAATGTAATGCAATGCAATGCAATGTGATCTGATGTAATGTAATGTGATGTGATGTAATGTTATGCAATGTGATGTAATGCGATGTAATGTTATGTGATGTAGTGTGATGTGATGTAATGTAATGTAATGTGATGCATAATGTGATGTAATGCTATGTAATGCGATGTGTTGTGATGTAATGTAATGTAATGTGATGTGAGGAATGATCATGCAATGATATATGAAATGCATTGTTATGTAATGCAATGAATTATCGTGCGATGCATTGTGATCAGTTTTCATGCAATGATGTACAATGCATTTTTATGTTATGCAATTAGTTATCTTATATTATAAGTCTGAAAGTTTGTCCCTTCCGTTATGGATTTTGACTCTTCGTCCCAGAATAGGCTCGGAAATGACAGAGCGTCGGTTTAACAAAAAATTTGCTATTAACTCTTACCCAAATTATAGGGTCAACGCGACTATTTTCAGCTTTTAATTCACCTTAAAACCAGAGTTATTAGCGTTTTAAAATTAAAATCTGAAAATAGTCGCGTTGCTTTTTATGTTGTGTCATGTCGTGTCATGTTATGCTTTGTCAGACACGTTATATGTCGACGACTGAGTTCATTCATTCATTCATTCTTTCTTTCTTTCATTCATTCATTCATTCATTCATTCGTTCGTTCATTCATTCATACATCCATTCATTCATCCATCCGTCCATTCATCCTTCCATTCATAAATTCATTCATTCAGAGCGTTTATGTATAGCCCCCATGCACTTCAATTAAGAAACTACTCAGAGGCGATCTTTTTGAGTTGTAAACAATTCTGCTAAATTTTAGCCCGATATATACTTGCATTCATGATCTCAGGTGTATATATATATATATTTATATGTTTTGCCTGTATGTATATATATATATATAATCGTTTAATTCGTGAAAAACGTCCAGGTTGACACACCGCAGCCTGGTTACATGGTGACATCAAGAGAGACAAACATCATAAAATGAAATTAAAACGTCTTACTAAAAAGATCATTGTTAATGAGATTGAATGATTTAATGGTTGTAAGCGTTCTTGTAGAGGACTCTGGAAATAAAGTTTATGTTGTCCTTGTGCGGGAGCTGGAAATTATGTAAGTCCTTCACTCGCAATTGCTCAGCGCTTCGGCGTGAAACTCCGATGCAGTGTCCGCTCTGTAGGCGGGAGCGCCTCTGAGTAGAGAGCTTGAGGGGGCGCTATAACCAGTGCGCATATACATACACATAATATAGAACAATAATAATTATGTCCTGAAACTGTGTGAAGATTTGACAGAGGACCGCCGACCGGCATAATCGTGACAGAGAATTATGAAATGAAGAAATATGATTCGCTCTCACTTAATTCATGCAGTCGATCTCTTTGGGTATTTGCGTGGGAATGCCCCGCAGAGCCCACTCACTAAATTAATGCGGGTGAATTCAGGTCATGCTAAGTCGTATCATGATAATTTTCCATGGATGCAGCAGCAGCAGCAGCAGCAGCAGCAGCAGCAGCAGCAGCAGCAGCAGCAGCAGCAGCAGCAGCAATTTACATAAATATTGAAAAATTCAGAGAGCAAGTATATATAGTCAGATACCACCATGCATGCACTTTACAACAGCATTGCATACATACATATATATATATATAAGAAAAAGAAAGTATACGAACTTATAGCAGAATGAAAATGGAGTGCAGGAGCTATAGAACTTAGCCTACAGGAATATAATATACGGATATCAATCTCAAGTCTAAATTGTTTGCGATGTGTCAACAGCATTAACTCTTTATCATCTTAACGCCTTATAATCTGCAGCAGCATTGTGCATGCAGTTAATATTATATTAAGCGGTTTAAGCCAAACAATAATTTGCACGATCATTTATTTGATCAATGATTAAACCATCAGGCATGCCTACGCTATATAAATCCAAAAGGGGAAGAACTTATGGGAAGAGGAGAGCTGACTCCAAAGTTTCTAAACATCAAATTTCTCTATATAGTAAGATTAATAAATACATAATTCTCTCTCTATATGTGCACGAGCCTATAGTATACATGTATGCCACATGCATGCATACATGCATGCATGCATGCATGCATGCATGCATACATACATACATGCATACATACATACATACATACATACATACATACATACATACATACATACATACATACATACATACATACATACATACATACATACATACATACATACATACATACAGGGTGGCGCAAAATAAACCGGACTATTAGTTCTTGCAATTGCATCGCTTGAATACTCAAAGTAATTATCGCCTTAAAACTATCATGAGACAGAAATGACACAGAAAAATGGCATTGGTTTGGCATTTAATATAACATTGAATGAACAGTAAAATTTCGTCGTCCTACATCAAGAATTACTGCCAGACATTATAGCTCACTCTGGTCACAATTTCACTTTCCAGCAGGATGGAGCACCTGCTCATCGTTCACGAAAAACAGTTGCTTTTCTCACTGCTCACGTTCCAGACTTCATTGAACCAGAAAATTGGCCACCGAACAGTCCGGACTTGAATCCCGTAGACTATTCCATCTGGGGAATGCTTCAGCAGCTTGTCTACAGGCAAAGAATTTGAGATATTGAACATTTGAAAGAAGTTCTGACAGCATGCTGGGACGAAATCAGCGAGGACACTATCAACCGGGCTGTTGGACAGTTTCGCAAGCGATTATCATCGGTTATCGCAGCAAACGGAGAACATATTGAACATCACTTTGACTGAAATTTCTTACGCTTTCAGAAAATTCAGAAAATTCTGAAATTTTGCAGTTCATTCAATGTTATATCAAATGCCAAACCAATAGTCCGGTTTATTTTGCGCCACCCTGTACATACATACATACATACATACATACA
>OX457048.1:34842251-34937983 GCA_949752735.1 Lumbricus terrestris | reverse complement strand
TACATACATACATACATACATATATACATATATATCCGTACATACGTACATACATACATAAATACATACGTATACATTCATAGATAGATTCATCAAAATACATGCTCATGTACTCTATTTAAGTATATTATTATACATGCATGCACATAGGTTTAAGTACGTTGTATATGCATACATTACATCTATTATACAGCGAAATGAAAAGCAGGCGGCATACTCACCATCTCTGCTGTGGTGTAGCGGGTTCGAACCCTGGTATCCGTTCATGGCGAACAGATGCGCAGCAGGGACGCACGAGTTGTAACCGGAAGGCGGTGGCGCCATCTGGAACTGATACCCGAGGGTCGGCGTCCTTGACGAAGGGGCAGAAGGACCGAATCCGCCGTGCATGTCCATCTGAGACAGGTGTTGGTGGGGGTGGTGGTGGGTGGGCGGTGGTGGATGATGGGGGTGGTAGGTCGACGTGGGGCGGATGTGGTAGGGGGAGGACGATACGACGTTCGGCATTCCGGCGGCGGAATGCTGGATCTCGAGAAAGGCCGACTTTCCGAGGTCCTGATCTAGTTGATCGGACTGCATCGATCCAGGTCCGTTCTGCAGCATCTTCTTCCTCTTCTTCTTCCTCTAGCTCCCTCCTCTTCTCCCCTTCTTCCTCCTCCTCCTCCTCCTACTCCTCTTCAGTGTTGTTCTCCCGCGCTTCTCCTCCAGCAACGACGACGACGACAACCACAATGATGACGACGATGATGACGATGATTACGCCTAATTATACGCCAGTCAGAGTTCGCCCGCTGTAAAAGGCTAGCCGCCGAGGTCCGATAGCGAATTACGCGTCCGCGCGAAATTGCACCGCGTCCGCGCCTCAACGACCGGCTATCTTATATAAATAAATTACATCGGACCCATTGCATGCCACTTAAGTTCGCCAGTCTCCGCACACGCCGGTCGAACCGACGCCCACTGACGCAGTGATTGGCTGTCGTGGGCGGTCTGACCACGCCCCTTGTCGACGATTGGAGCGGGATGTTAGGATGGCGTTTGTGATTGGCGGAGGATGTTCTATAGGGCGGTCCTGTCTCTTTGGTGCGGAGCTTAGGTGGAGGGATCGAGTCGAGTTGATGAGGCTGCAGCTAGGTGGCATGTGATGCTTGATGGCCACCATGGTCGGGGAGGAGAGGGGTATGCAGCCATATACCCCTTGATCATGTTCTTTTATTGTTTTATTTTAATATTATTGCTGCTGTTTCCTTTTTTAGTGCCTTTTGTTTCATTTTTACTATTTAGGATCGTTGGGTGCGTGTTGAAATCATAGGCGGAGACCTGGTCCGAACTTTGGGGGGACGGACGAGCGGCCAAAAAACGATCGCCGACGCGCGAAGAGGGGTTTGTGCCACCCTCCTAAATGCCGACTGTTTTTATTTTCCATGCTGCAATTGTAGCATTTTAGGTTGTCATTTTAACAAACAAATTTGCTCATTATCTCAGTGCTAATAGTCCCAATTTAAGACTTCAAAGTTTCCCCTTCAATGTTTTATTTTCTTAAATTTCGGCACTGTAGCCTAATGGAAACATTTTAGGATGCGATAGCAACAAAATTTCTCATAATTTTATTGCTGAATGACATCACTTAAGACTTTAATGAATGTCACTTCGACATTGTTTGGATTTTTTTTAATTTCCATATTATTGTTGTAGTTTAAGCTGTCATCTTAATAAAATTAATCAGTTTTCAATGCTGGTAGTCATAGCTTAATTCTTAAGGTTATCGCATTCCAATTGTACGAATGTCAACACTGTTATCGTAGCATTTCTAACTGTCATCCTTACAAAATCATTCATGATTTCAGTGCTCAGAGACATGGCTTAAGACTTCAATTTATGTCTCCTCCCATTGTGTAAAATATTTTCAGTTTGTAAACTGTAATGATAGCATTTTAGACTGTCATCCCAACAAAATTGATCATCACGTATAAACACTGTAGAAATTTATAATGATATTTCTGAAATATTGGGGGGGATATAAGCACCTCCGTCCCCCCCACCACAAACTTTGGAGGGGACCGTCCCCCGCTGTCCCCCCCTAGGTCTCCGCCACTGGTTGAAATAAAATATTATTAGAGTTCTATAATTCCATTGCCGCTTCAGCCTCATCCTGTTCTTCCGTCTGCATGTAAGTTTATGTGTCATCATCACAGTCATCGTCATCGTCAACATCATCATTTCCACCACCATTACCACCACCATTACCACCACCACCGCCACCACCCCATCACCATCATCACATCAGAAGGAGAAGGAGAGGAGGGATAAGGAGAAGAAGGAGAAGGAGATGGAGGAGAAGAAGGAGGATTAGAAGAAGGAGAGGAGGGATAAGGAGAAGGAGAAGGAGAGGAGGGATAAGGAGAAGAAGGAGAAGGAGATGGAGGAGAAGAAGGAGAAGAAGGAGGATTAGAAGAAGGAGAGGAGAAGGAGGACGAGGAGGGGAAGAAGAAGAAGGAGGATCAGAAGAAGGAGAGGAGAGATAGGGATAAGGAGAAGAAGGAGGAGGAGAAAGAGGAGAAGAAGGGAAAGGAGGAGCAGAAGGAGGAGAAGAAGGAGAGGAGGGATAAAGAGGAGGAGGAGGAGAAGGAGGAGGAGCAGGAGAAGAAGGAGAGGGGTAAAGAGAAGAAGGAGGAGGAGAAAAAGGGAAGGAGGAGAAGAAAGGGGAGGAAGAGAAGAAGGAGAGGAGGTATAAAGAGAAGAAGGAGGAGGAGGAGGAGGAGGAGGAGGAGGAGGAGGAGGAGGAAGAAGATGCATATATAGGATTAAGATAGTGAGAAGCAGAGGCTGCTGGAGGAGAAGGGGAAGGAGGAGAAGAAGGAGAGGAGGGATAAAGAGAAGAAGGAGGAGGAGGAGGAGAAGGAGAGGAGGAGAAGGAGGAGAAGGAGGAGGAGGAGAAGGAGGAGGAGGAAGATACATACAGGATTAAGATAATGAGAAGCAGAGGCTGCTGGAGAAGAAGAGGGAGGAGGAGAAGAAGGAGAGGAGGGATAAAGAGAAGAAGGAGTAGGAGAAGGAGGAGTAGGAGACCAAGAGGAGGGATAAGGAGAAGAAGGAGGAAGAAGATACATATACTATTAAGATAATGAGAAGTTGGCAGCAATGAAGACGGCAAGTTTAGACCTCTAAATGGAGAGATGGAGAAGACATGCATGGAGAATCGAGGTCTCGAGAAGGCGGAGAAGAATGAGAGAAAGGGCTTTGCATGCAGATGGAGAGCATGACTGTATTCACGCGGGACACCTGCAGCATTCGACCAACTTTAGTTTTAGCGACAATGATGGCCGATGCAGGATATAATATAATGGTTATAGTTTGTCCTGCCATGGTGGTGCATGGTGGTACAGACGCTGCATATACAGTCTATGAGTAACTGATGCCATGCACTTGTTGCTGCAGAGGCTGCTGGTTGGATGAGTCGCGGCAGACAACAGCCCTCACTGCACCGGAGCCTTTATAATATTATAAGGATGAGTTGATGAGACACGATGCTACAGGGCGTATGCACCTCATCCCTTAATTCTCCTGGCATCGCGTTCAATGATAGGGGCAAGCGGCGTGCATGCACGGGGTTGATCCAGAACCCCTCGACGGGGTGAGGGGTGGGGGAGGAGAGGGAGGATGGCGTTTGCCCTCTCGAGCATTATAATTATATAACTGGCAGGTTTTCTGTGCACTAATGCTGGTCGATTGTTACCGTAATGAAACCATCATCGTATATGCAGTGCGGGGGACTCCATTCTGCGGGTAATAATTGGGGTTAAGCTGACAAGTGCTGGTCGACTACATGTTTAGTCGGATATATATCTATATTATAAGGCAGAAATTCCATATGTTTGTTTGTTTGTACGCTTTTGACAGAATTGACTCTCCCCTGCAGAATAGGCTCGGAAATGAAACAGCGTCGGTTTAAAAAAATTCTTGAAATCGATTCTTACCCGAATTATAAGGCCATCGCAACTATTTTCAGGTTTTAATTCAGTTCAAAACAAAAGTTATTAGCATTTTAAGACAGATTTCATCAGTAATTGACCACACTAGCGCGTAAGTCAAGAGTCTACACCGCATGACGTCATACCCACCCAGTAATAATTTTCGTAGCGCCCCGTAGGGTGGGTCAAGTTTGGCTTTTTGGGGAAGCGAGGTGGGGTGGAGGGTTGGCGAAAACCCGAAATTTAGCAGTCAACGATGGACACCAGAGTGGAGTAGTGTTTAAAACCCTAAATTTCACTTTAGAACTCGAGTTATTAGCGTTTTAAGACAGATTTAATCGCTAACGCTTTGGTAAGCAGTATCGAGCTTTAGTAAAGGAGTCTACAGCCCGAATGAAGCCCAGTAATAATTTCCGTAGCGTCCCGCAGGGGCGGGTTACGTTTGGCTTTTTGAGGAAGCGGGGTGGGCTAGAGGGTTGGCGAAAACCCTAAATTTAGCGGTCAACGTTGGGTACCACAGTGGAGTAGTGTTTAAAACCATAAATTTCCCGGGCAACGCCGGGTTACACATCTAGTATAATATAGATTCATCTTCAATGCACCTACGATCATAGTATACCGCTATGTATAATTACATGTATACAGGGCTTAAAGCGTGCCTGGACGGTCATGGACGGCGTCCATGCACTTATTTTAAAATCTGAACACCGTCCTGCCACTTATTGACTAGCACTGACTAGAAAGGTAAGGGGCGTCCAGGCACTTCTTTTCCCACACTTTTAGCACTGCATGTATATGCATGTATGCATGCAGCATATCTCACCGCTCGTGAAGAAGCTGGTGCCCTGCGCTTAGCCTTCGAGTGGCGCTTTAGAAATTAGGAGATTGCGATTTGGAAATTATATATGTATACAGATGCAATAATGCGTGCATGCAAAATAATGTCGCATGCATGCATCGTGTTATCGTATGCATGTATATAGTATATGCCATGGGCGTCCGCGTGCATGTGTTTTTGCAGAAGGGACAAAGCTCATTGGCCATGGCTAAATTTTGCAGGAAGAGCTTGAAAATGCGAAACACTGTATAGTCGCCCTTTTGGGGGAGCGGGAAAAGGAGGATTTTGGGCGGGTTAGTAGGCGGTCGCAACGCTCAGCCAGACAGCGACGACACCACTCACACGAGTCCTTTTCTGGGAAGGGTGAACCGTGGGGGAACCTACGTACACAATTTTTCGGGGAGTGGGTGGGTGGCAATATTACCTATGCATGTAAACAACAGCTCAAGATTTTTCCTATGGGGAACTGCCATTCCTGGGGGACTGCCCCCACCAGAGACGTCTAGATTAAACATACATAGCCTAGGTATAATCTGTTTAATTAATTTAATGGGAAGAGGGAGCAATACTAATTTTGGCCAGTGCCTGAAGTGTGGAAAAATAAGTGCCTGGACGCCCCTTACCTCTCCAAAAGAAGTGCCTGGACGCCCCTTACCTTTCCAGTCTGTGCTCGCCAATAAGTGGCTGGACGGCGTTCAGATTTTAAAACAAGTGCATGGACGCCGTCCATGACCGTCCAGGCACACTTTAAGCCCTGATTTTGGCTAAATAGAGCAATTATTTAATCGAATCACTAAGTCAAACTTTCAGCGTCCCTCTGCCGCCACCTGGTGAACAAGAACGAGTCAAATGCAAACGACAAAACGACGCAGATGATGATCGTATGCGAGAATGCATTTCGTGAGACTGAACAAACGTTTACAAGACTGTAAAATTAAACATAATGTAACAATACTGTAGCGGAACTAGGTTTGGGCAATTAACACCAGGGACCGAACCCCAAACCCTAGTCCTGTCGGAATCGTCCGTCTGTGCAGTCCGGCGTCAACTGAAGATTGACGACTAGCCCGTCAGGCTTGAAACTCATTTATTTACGACGTCAAAGAAGAAGAAAACTCGTACTGCAATTCGTTCGACTTCTATAGCGCCAGAAATGTTCGGAGCAATGTTCGGAGCAATGTTCGGAGCAATGTTCGGAGCACTACCGTCTCAAACCACTGCACTACTGTTCACCGCAATTGTCACTGTAGGACGCCGAGTCGTCTTCCTGTAGATCACCGCTGCCTCGCCAGCGCACGCAGAGAGTCCGTGAAGCGGGTCGGGTTTCGAACCCGATCGTCGTCAGATGCGGAAGGTCGCCAAACCTTCCGTCCTCACCAGTCGGCAGCGTCAGCAGGTCCGGAGTCGAATCAGCAGTCGTTGGCGTGTAGTTCACCGCTGCCTCGCCAGCGCACGCAGAGAGTCCGTGAAGCGGGTCGGGTTTCGAACCCGATTCAGTGTCGTCGGCGTCGGAAGCTGAACCACTGCGCTCACCCGGTCAGAAGCGTTGGCAGATCCGGCGTTGAATCCTGCCCGTCGTGGCACAGCGACGATCACCGATCCTTCGGTCGTCCGTAGGCGTCGGGTTGCAGAAGAGCACGACCGCGGGTCAAGAATCGAACCCGAGTCGACAGTGTTGCACCGCAAAGGCCTCCAAGCCTTTCGTCGTCGGCAGGCGCTGAATTTCGGCAGCGTCGTCAAATCGTCGTCCTGCTCTCCAAAGCGTTTCTCCTCAGACGATCTCCTGCTGACTGCACCGCGATTCGATCCCGCAACGCTCGACCGACTCGTCTTTCCACTGTGTCACGGCGATTCACTGACTGTTTCTTCCGATCACTGTGTTCCTCGAAGACTGACGGTTTCCTTCGATGACTCCATCGCTGACTGTGTTCATTGACGTGACTGCCGTGCCTGCGCACGCACTCGTACTTATGCGTCACGAGGCCACGCCCCTTTCAGGTAGAACTAGGCTAGGTAGAACTGGGCTATGTAGAAATGGGCTATGTAGAAACGGGCTAGGTAGAAATAGGCTAGGTAGAAATAGGCTAGGTAGAACTGGGCTATGTAGAAATGGGCTATGTAGAAATGGGCTATGCCTATTGCAGGCAGACACAGATACCCAGACGGACACGGGGACGGTCACTCAAATTAAACTCCATGACCCTGATTTCCAACAATACTTTACCCTCCTTGCAAATTAATAATACGCCGGTGTCGCTTACAGAGCCCATCCCTAAAATACCCCCCTCCGAAGACTCTATTTCGAAATAGATTCTCCCCTCGGCAGATCTATTCCAGAATAAAAGCGCCCCACGGAGACTATAATACTGAAATAAAGTCAAGGGGGAAGGAAATATTTCCGCCGCCGCCAAAATCCACCCCCCCACCGCGTTCAACGTGAAATGGCCTACAGTCGCATACAATTTACAGATGAGCAGGCTAAACCGTTAGTTAGCTAACGTTGTTAAATATTTGGAACATAATAAATACTTTCATATCAGCAACATTTCTTGCAAGAGAGAGTTTCAGCCAGAGAAGACGCTGTTTCGGGGAGGGGACTTTATAGCGGTGACAGACTTTATCGTGACACCGGCCAGTCGAGGTATTATACATGTCGGGGGTATAGCTCAGTGGCAGAGCATTCGACTGCAGATCGAGAGGTCGCCGGTTCAACTCCGGCTGCCCCCTTCCGGATGTTTTAATCTTAAATTTGTTAGCTAGTCAAGAAACTGATATCTATAGCATGCATACAGACAGACATTGTCAGGCACACTCTCTGGGTGTCATACGTGATGAAAAAGACCTAGGCCTACCAAATTGGCCAGCGTAGCCTACAATTTTGGACGAGGATAACATTCTGACCAGAATTCTTCACCAATTTAAGCTCAGAAGGTTATATAGTTCTTGAGGAAGTAGGCCTATTGAAGGACTAAATAAAGATTCTGATTTTTAAAATGTGAGGTTTTAAAATCTTGCGTCATTCACAAGTAGTCTACTAATTGATCCAGCTTTGCAGCGACGCTAAGTAGGCCTGCACAGAACTGGGCCGTAATATTATAGATTTACAATTACAGTAAATAAACTAATCTAATCAAATCTACTTCACTATAGAACAATCAACAGATTACAGGGCCGCCATCATAACGCCAGTGTGAGAATTGTGGAAAATGACTGGGGGGGGGGATGGTGTGACTATGATCCACTTGGAATTGGGGTGTGAAAAAGATTTTACACTGGGGCTCTAAGAAAGAGAACTGAGGGTTGAAACCCCCCCCCCCCCCAATCCCCGGATATTCTCACCCGGGACGTAGCAATCAATGGTCCATTAATAAAAAGAAAACAAGTCAATGTCTATAAACAAAACGCTCGACTCAGATTGGGTGAACCAGTCAAAGACTTCTTCACAAAACATCCGGAAGGGGGCAGCCGGAGTTGAACCGGCGACCTCTCGATCTGCAGTCGAATGCTCTGCCACTGAGCTATACCCCCCGACGTGTATGCATATTGTGATAACCGTAGTGAATTCAAGCCTACACTTGCAAGCGTATAGGCTATAATGATTGCCACGTGAAGCAAACAGCTGGTGCCCACAGCAGTTTCAACAGCCGAGTTCAGGTTAGGCTATAGGCTACACGTAGGCCTATCATAACACCATCTGCAAATCTGAATCTGATAGGCCTAGCCAATTTCTGATATGGCCAAGAATTGCAAAACGTCGTTTTCACCCGGGGCAAATAGATTGAATCATTCCCCGGATAGCTTTAAGGGGGGGAAGGGCAGAATATTCCGTGACACCTGCGGCAGAACCAGATGCCAATTGAAGCTAAGATGTCACGTTTTGAGCCTGACTGCTGATAATTTATCAAACAAGACATCATTTAAAATTAAAAAATAAAAACTAGAAAATAATATATGCTCAATGGTAAGTGGGACCTCCAGAAAGCGTTTGAAGCTGAAGCAGAGTGTATTCCCATCTGCCAATGTTGAACCAATAAATTTCCAAGGTACTATAAACACTAGTGCCAGTACTGTACTATACTGTCAGGGCCTAGTTTTTTTAAATAAAAACAACTACTGGCGTAAAGTCTGAGGTCTAATGGACTGTTACGATGAATAACTGCAGACGGAAGTTTAATTATATACTTTGCAGCTTATCAGTCATTTTGTTTTACAACAGATAAGCAAAGAGATAAAGAAACAAACTTGTCTTAATTAAGATCAGATTTGAAAGACATAAAAGAAACTGACTGAAAAAACTGAAAATAATTCCAAAGCATTTTGACCTACGATTAATCCATAAACTATTTACATATACATGTATATATAAGAGAAACTTTTATCCAAATTTATATTTACTAACTACACTGTAATTCTACAACAGTATTGCTAACAGCATAAAAAACAATAATCTCAACAAGAAATAATCATAATTTAAAACCGATAATGATTCAACAAATAGACCAGCGGTTCCCAACCCGTGGCCCAAAAGTGGCCCGCCTGGCCTACAAAAATGGCCCGCAGCATCTCAATGAATTAAGAAAAATACATGTAAAAATTTACAATTTAGACATGATAGAATATATAATTCTTTTCTATTACAAATTATTTTATTTGGATGCTAATAAATCGCATCAAACATTCTATTTTGATTCAATTATAACAGTTTAATAGCCTATAGTTAATAAAATTTTAGCCTTGTGGCCCCCTAATGTCCTTCAACTAAGAAAAAGTGGCCCTCGTGTCCTCCAACTTAGAAAAAGTGGCCCTCGCGTCCTCCAACTTAGAAAAAGTGGCCCGACAGTCAAAAAGTTTGGGAACCATTGAAATAGGCTATATGCCAATCAATGAAGGCTTTCACTTAATAGGAATTATTCACACTCGAAATACGTCAAAAACGGAAACAGCCACATGTGTAAATTAGACTTTTATTTAAATAGTCATTCGATAAAGTATTTATTACAGTAATTATTGGCAAAATTCTCCATGCAGAAAAAACTGAAATACTATAGAAAAGAACAAAATCAACAGTAATAACATTCAAATTCGAAAAACGTTTATAAATGACTGAAATATAATTAACAAGCTCTAAACAAAAAAATATAGCAAAACACAAAATTGAAAACCTAACATTTATATAACATTCAAGTTTGAAAAACATTTATATAAATAAACAAGGCCTAACCAAAAATAATGAGGCAAAACAATAAAACCGAAAACCTAGCAACGTTTATAACATTCGAAAAACAGTTACGACTGAAGCACAAAATTAAACTCTAAACAACATTAATGAAGAAAACAAGAAAAGCGAATACTGAAAGCAACATTTATAACTGTATTGAAATACGGTGAAAATATGTGACCGAAATTTACACAAGACAATGCCAGATAAATACTCCTCCTAGTCAATGTCTTTACTATTGCATGTTGAATGTATGTATAGCTATCAGTCCTTGACTAAACCAGACTATTACACTAAATTCAATATGAATTTATTCAGCATCAAAATAGGAGAAACCGATCATAGCAATGGTTATGCTCTCCTAAACGACACTAGATGTCAAGAGAACAGTCATTTAGTAAGCAGAGATCAGACAACTCAAGAGGGCGCCAACAGCCAACTCCTGCCACTGGTGACAAAAGATAAATAACAACCACATCTTATACATATCATTATCAACCTGCATGTACAATTGTACATACAACAATGAAACGGACAAGAGCATTGCCACGCTTTTGAACGCAAGGACGAAGGCAAGATATATGGTGAATTTCTGCAGGCTGTAAAATTCATTCATCCCAAGAATTTATAAAGTGCCTCTTCAAGAAATCTACTCAGAGGCACTGCATGTTGCAGTGTGAACAACAAATTCATAAATGAGTCAAACACACTTTCACTGAAACTACTCTGACGTCAACTTCTTGCATCAATTCGTTCATTCATTGGACTTATATAGCACCCCTTCAAGAAACCTCCTCAGGAGCAGCCCCCCAGTACACCATGCCAAAAGACTTGAGAGACTGATGAAACAAAGTCTGAATGGTCAGGTGCCATGTAAGAATAACCAAGAGCGTGAATTGAGAAAAAAATAATAAAATTCAAATTCCAAATAGTTAATGGACGAAAAAGATTGCTGACGGTCACAGATTAAGAAAGTGGCATGGTGTTTTCCTCAACCTTTCTGTCAATGTCCTTGCGTAAGCAAATAAAAACAAACTTAGCACAATTTCACTGAAAATATTCATCACAATTATAATTACTTATTAATATTATTATTTAAAAAAATTATTATCATTATAAATACAATCACAGTTATACAACTAGGAATGCAAATACAAAATTAAAAATAAATTAAAATTCACAGTGCCAATATAGGCAATGAATAAAAATTAATCAAAACCCTGATTTTCATGACCAGTATCACCAGTTCAAACTAGATGACTGGCTGACTATTTTTGACCCTGGAAAAAGTAAAGTGCAAAAAACTAGGTATTTACACAAAAAACAAAATTTAATAAGCTATACGCAAAATACCATTTAAAGCCAAGCAGATATAAAGTATAATCATATAACAGAAAAAGCCTTTTGACACAAAGCATTGCACAATTTCTCATATATATTATAAGATTTAATTTTCTCATATGAGTTAACTTTCTGACAACGGTTCATTTTCAAGCAAAGTTCACTTTCTGACACGAGTTCATCACAGGTAAAAGTTAGGGGCGCGGTGGTGTAGTGGTGGCGTTGCTGCCTTGAAGCCGGAAGGTTCGAGGATCGAATCCACCTCAAGTCGCCACGTACAAGTACCTTGGGCAAGTCCTTCACTCGCAACTGCTCAGCACTTCGGCGTGAAACTCCGATGCAGTGTCCACTCTGCAGTCGGGAGCGCCTCTGAGTAGTGTGCTTGAAGGGGCGCTATAACAAGTGCACGTACATACAAACAAGTTGACTTTCATATTCAATGGCATACACTTGCATCAGTTCGAATGCTTACATTGCATCTTCTGGAATCAGTTAGGCTAGTCGTACAAGTGCATTAACATTCTGTTGACTTTCTAATACTGGTCCATTCACAAGTACCCGTTCATTTTAACGAAATCTGTTCTTTTGTTGGACATATATTAGTGGAGACAAACAAGTCCATTGACTGATGAGATGTGCATGGAAAGAACTAAGTAAAAATAAGAAATTTCAATATAAAATAGTTCATATACAAAAACCCATTTATTTAATGGTGCCAGTTCATTTACTGGAAGTATTTCATTTTAATGGAACCAGTACATTTACTAGCATCAGGCAGTGCTTAAAGTGTGGAAAAGTAAGTGCCTGGACACCCCTTACCTTTCCACTCATTGCTGGCCAATAAGTGGCTGGACGGCGTTCAGATTTTAAAATAAGTGCATGGACGCCGTCCATGACCGTCCAGCCACACTTTAAACACTGGCATCAGGTAATTTACCCAATACATTTTATGATGCTGTTGCATTCTCAAGTACCATTTAGCTGAACAAATAGATCGTTAAGCAAAAGTTTCAGAAGAGCACCATTGGAAGGTTCTTAGAAGGAATAAATAAAGCTGGGTTTATTGCACACTCAAAAACATCCTAGACTACAGGATGTTGCAAAACCTAGTGCTCACATTTAAACAAATTGGCGGCCTCTCCTAAGCCACAGCTTCAAACTAACTCATCAACTAAAAATGTATTTTATTAAATTATTTTTAAAACATTTCTAAAGCACCTCTAGTAGGGTGAACCGTTCAGAGGTGCTCCCAGCATGCACGGCCACGAGAGAAGAACTAGGTTTCAATAGGAAAAAATAATTTGATTATAAATAATTTAATTAAAAATGACAGGAGGGATTAACAGCTAGAATCTGAGATCGAGTATGTACATAAATGTGGGCACAGCATATTCCGAAAAATGTAGCCCACATTGCAGCCACATGCACCCCACAATCACGAGATCAACTGGAACAGGTACTCCGCCAGCATCTTCGGCAGCGGCAGCTCCGTCTGGCAGTGCGTCAGGAACCTTCCACCCATACTCCTCCGAATCACCTGGCGGCAAACATCGAGAAGCGACCGCGGCTCGTGGTAGTAGCGAACGATAACATCAACCGCACGGCACGTCGGGAGACAGGGGACACCACCCCCACTGAGGGTCTCGGCAAGGAACCGAGACGCCACACGGTTGAACGATTGCTGAGTCATTGTTCTACACAAGACAATGACCTCCTGGATGAAGACTGGAGATCCGCACATCACGTAATCGTCGGAGTGCTCCTTGTGGAGGAGGACGTCGAGGGGTGTCTGGAGGGAGGCGTTGGCTATGCTCGGATCGGCGCCACACCGCAACAGGAGCATCAGAATCCTAGGACAGGAAAACAAGACAAGGAAAATTAAGTATGATTATTGTACCAGAGCTCTGTCAACTTTGCATACAATGCAATGTATTGTATTGTAGATCCTCAAACCGTGGCGTAGTCAGAAATTTATGATGGGGGGTGGGTTTGGGGGTTTTATGGCCTGCCGGAAGCCCTTCCTGACACCAACCCAACAGTATTACAGTAAATAAAAAGAGAATAAATTAAGAAAAACAATTGTTACTACAAGCAATTGTTTTGTTTTTCTTATTTAAGTGGATTAAATAACCTTTAAAAAAACTTTTTTCCTAAGTCAATGGGGGTTTAACCCCCGAAACCCCCTTGGCTACGCCACTGTCCTCAAATTCCAACTCAACGACATACAAAAATCGCATCCGTGAGACCAGTACACATTGCGCCGTATCAAATTAAATCTGCAGTATCCACGTTGCAATTGGGCGCCAGTACAGAATCCGGGGCAGGGTCATCTCAATTTACAGAGAAGGCTTCTCTTCATTTACAGATGTGTGCAAGTAATAATTGCTGTAAAAATAACGAAAAATTGAAAGAAGAAAACTGCCATCCGACTGATTCAGACAGTTGCTATCTAAACTCGAAGCCTCTGGTGTTCACTGATGAATAACAGTACAAAGGAATGAATGAATGTAGAATGATTGAATAAATGATTGAATGAATAAACGAATGAATGAAATGAACGATTGATGGAATAAATGACTGGATGCATGATTGAATGAATGATAGAATGATTGAATGAATGAATAAATGAACGATTGATTGAATAAATGATTGAACGAATGATTGAATGAATGAATAAATGAACGATTGATTGAATAAATGATTGAACGAATGATTGAATGAATGAATAAATGAACGATTGAATAAATGATTGAGTGAATAAATGAATGATGAATAAATGATTGAATGAATGAATAAATGTCAGAATGAATTAATGAATGAATGAGTGCTCCTGGATACTCACAACAGCCGCTCTCTCTTCATAAGACCCTTTCTGATCGCAAAATGCAGCATCGATTCGCCACGTCGATCGACATGATCGAATCTACAACCGAACTTGAGAAGATCGACGATGATTGGATTGTATCGTTCGAACGCACCACGCTCTGAGGTGGCCAGTTCGATTAGGATGTGACCAACCGTCTGCTCTCTACCATCCTGGGGAAAAAATATCATCCGGTTGAGACAAGTGGGGCATGTGCTGCCAACTAGGGAACCAGCTTATGACTTCTACAAGCGTTTGAAAACAATTCTTTATCACTATAGTTGAGGTGGGAGCACCTCTGAGAAGGTATCTTTGAGGAGTATTATATAAGTACTCTAAATGTCTAAATAAAATGAATGGGTTACTACTTATTACGTATGCAATATTTTTGCCCAATTCTTGAAGTGGCTAATTCTTGAATTCAGAAGACATATTTCGTGGGAGCGCGGGTGGTGGTGTGTTGGTGGGTTCGGTGCCTTGGAGCCGAAGGGTTCCAGGTTCGAATCCACCTCAAGCCACCGCGTAAGGACCTTGAGCATGTTCTTCACTCACATTTGCTCGTGCGTTTCGGCGTTAAACTTCAATGCAGTGTCCTTGCTGAAGTCAAGAGCACCTCTGAGTAGAAAGCTTGAAGGGGTGCCACAGCAAATGCGAAAAAAAAATTAAGTAGGCAATTATTGAAGAAAGAAGGCAACAGAGATTGACTACAGCAGCGGCACATCTTCATTGGTGATTCCTTCATCAATTCAACGAATATGATGGACACGAAATTTGGCCCACTTGTTGGTCACATGAGACATGTACAGACCAACCCCGACCCCAAAGATGATTGGGTCAATTACTTTCCAAAATATGGGTTATTGAAGTTAGACCTGACCCCCTAGACCTTCTACCTTTAGACGTCTGCATCTCAGTTTGTTTAAGAGCTAGGAACGTGTTCTTGGTGTCATCATTAAGCTCCTTCAATGAACTATTTGGGTAGAGGCCTAACTAATCTGTTTAAAAGCATAAAATCGGGACCAAAATTTGACAATTCAGCACTTTAACCTTGACCTTTTCAAGGTTTACATTAAATCTATAAAATTTGCTCAAGATTTAAACGGAAATCCCTTGAACCAGTTAAGATGAAATCAGAATGAGATCTGTACAGCGTACAGACTGTTTTTTAAATATAATTTTCTGCTAATAACTATCTGCAATATACCGGTAGAAGTGTTCTGAAATCAGAATTGCTCATATTATGCTCAACTTGAATTCTGCACATAAAAACACAGACAAAAAACAACCGTAGCAAAAAAAAACATTACACACAAACGCAAACTTTCTTTGGTCATCGACACTTCTAGATCTCTGTAGCCAACCCAGGTTTGACTGGCCGCAAAAGTCTTTGTTCTGCATCTCAAAGTGATGCAGATCTCAAAGTTAAAACTGTAGCATTCAGCCTCTTTCCATGGTTGGGAAAAGCAAATGGAATAACCATCATTCAGATCTGCATGTTCTTTTAACCATGGAATCTGTTAACAACTTTCACAAGCATGTGCAAACCTATTCATTATCACTGGGATTCCAATTGAGCACATCCATCATCAGGGGTGGATCCAGTAGGGGGGGGCAATCCGGCCATGGCCCCCATTTAGAAATTTCTCTATTTTTGATCAGCTATTTTGCTCGGAAAGTAGAAGTGGCCCCAATGAGTAGTTCCGTAGGCCTTTGGCCCACCCCCTTCGAAAATTTCTGTATCCGCCCTTGACCATCATCACAACAATTTTATCATTTAAACATACAAAATTTTCAAGTAAAATGTCTCATTTGTTAAATACTTATACAGAATACACTTCACTCCACTTGTATTTTTTACTTTGGGCAAATCCTTATTATAAGTAAATGGCTAAACAGCCGTTTACAACGACCAGTGGAATAGCTTAATTTCAAACAGGAAAACATTAGTGTACTTCAAAGATCTCCTACCTGGATGTTTGGATCGGTTCCAGAGCGGAGCAGAGTGGTAAACGTCCTGGAAAGAACTTCAGTCGGATTAAGACTTTCATCAAAGCACAGGTCCTTCAGACTGGAAGCCAGAACATGAAGGGCTGTCTGGCCACACCTGTTCGTAGCATTCACCTGCAATAACAAATAAGTCCAGGCATTGCTTCAATGTCTGTATCGGACATTACGCGTCAAAGGGAGTCCATTCTAGGTTGATGGTCCTACCACCGAAAAGACACCTGTAGCTCTGCATAGTGAAGAAATGAGTGAAATGTACTTAGAGTAGACTTTGTTCAGCCTAACTATCGGCCATTATAATTTTTATTATTATTATTAGCATTATTACTATTATATAACTTTCTTTATTGTGAAACGGACACGTCCCTATTCTAAAAGCAATTCAGAAGAGTAATTGGTGCTACTATGATTCTTGATCCTTGTTTGTTTGTTTGTATGTGCACTTGTTATAGCAGCCTTCAAGCACTCTACTAAGAGGTGCTCCCGACTGCAGAGCGGACACTGCATTGAAGTTTCACGCCGAAGTGCTGAGCAATTGCAAGTGAAGTACTTGCCCAAGGTCCCTACACGGTGACTTGAGGTGGATTCGAACCTTGAACCTTCTGGCTTCGATGCAACGACGCCACCACTACACCACCGCGCTCCCAGGTGTCGTGCATAAATGTCCTCTGAATGCTGTTGCCTGTTGCTGTTGCGCTGGAATAGATTATGTAGTCTCCAGAGGGTCGCCCGTGACGACAGTCAGTTATTATTTAGAGAGAGAGAGAAAAGAAAAATGGATAACAACGTGGAATGCGGCCTTGAAGAGACATTTGCTGAACAACGACTCCAGTGTTAGTGCATAATAATTTGTTGCAATACTGGATGTTATGTAGGAGCTACTAATGTCTGCCAGATGCCAAGCCTGTGAGCATGGCATGCTCAGAGCTTTATCGAGTCACGTCTTATGCAAATTCAGTCATTCATTCTATGAACTTATATTAGCCTCGTTGAAGTAACCTACTCAGAAGCGCTCCCAGGCAAATCGCGGCAAAAGAACAAAGACTTAAGAGATTTAGGAGACAAAGTTTGATTGGTCAGATATAATAAATGCAGCTTTGAAGGATGGCTCTACAAGTTCAGTCCTGCTGACTCAAAAATAAACAACCTAAAACATGGCAGATCCAATCATCACAAAATCTTATAAAAATATCTAGAATCATATTCATCCAGAACTAAATGGACGCATTCTCTCTCACATTGTCCTAGCAACATCCCACTAATGGACAAGCTGGTAAGAAATTAGAGCTAGCAAACATAAACTTTAAAATTGAAGTAAGAAAATGCTCTCTAGAACATACAATCCTTACAAACACTAGAACACACAATCCTCACAAATGCGAGAACACACAATCCTCACAAATGCGAGAACACACAATCCTCACAAATGCGAGAACTCACAGTCATCACAAATGCCAGAACACACAATTCTTATAAATGCTAGAACACACAATCCTTACAAACACTAGAACACACAATCCTAACAAACGCTAGAACACACAATCCTTACAAACACTAGAACACGCAATCCTTACAAACCCTAAAACACACAATTCTTATAAACACTAGAACACACAATCCTTACAAATGCCAGAACACACAATCCTCACAAACGCTAGAACACACAATCCTCACAAACGCTAGAACACACAATCCTCACAAACGCTAGAACACACAATCCTCACAAATGCTAGAACACACAATCCTCACAAACGCTAGAACAAACAATCGTCACAAACGCTAGAACAAACAATCCTCACAAACGCTAGAACAAACAATCCTCACAAATGCTGGAACAAACAATCCTCACAAACGCTAGAACAAACAATCCTCACAAACGCTAGAACACACAATCCTCACAAATGCTAGAACAAACAATCCTCACAAATGCTAGAACAAACAATCCTCACAAATGATAGAACAAACAATCCTCACAAATGCCAGAACACACAATCCTCACAAACGCTAGAACAAACACAAGTCTTACGTCGAGGTCAGGCAGACGAACGAAATAGTCAACAAACTCCGCAACCGGCTGCAGTCTGAAATCGTACGGAACAACCTCGTGTCCGATCCGCTGAAACTCCGAATCGCAGTTGACGAGCGATTGCCTGAAGCACTCAAACAAGATATGCAGAGGTGTACCGTAATCCCCAGCGACCCTTGCGCCAGCGCTAAGAAGAAGATCGAGACACTGGCGAATCTCATCGCAGTAGTTGTCCGGCACATCGTCGGAACGTAGATAGTCGTGGCGCGGGGCACTCGCAAGATACTTGACGTGACTGCGCTTGACAAGGACATGACGAAGCAGCATGTGGATCGGCGTTACACCACCGTGACCGACCTGGTTGACATCAACTCCGCAATCGACTAGGAGCTTCGTGGCCGCTACGAGGTCAGACGGTTTGAGGCAGTAGAAGTAGAGGAAGTGAAACGCGTTCCACCCGTCTGCCGTGCACGCGCCCGCATCGATGGAACAGCGCCCGAGGAGAAGTTCCAGGCACTCCGCGTCGCCCCTCCACGCGAGCAGGTGGACGAGCTGGATCCGGCGCGTGTTTTCGTGTCGTTTCGAGAGTAGCGGATCGAAGGCGCTGTGCTTGTTGGACTGCATGCTGATACCCGTGCGCAGATGGAACCAGCGTGATTTCGACTGAACTAGCTTCAACTCGAACAGCTCGTTCCACTCCGACTGATGGATAACGGACGGGCAATTCGTTGGAATAACCCTTCCATCGGCGCCGTGGTCAAGCAACATCTTGAGGCAGCGGACGACTTGGCGCTGGTATTTTTCGTGCACGTCGACGATGCAAGCGTCGTGGATTCTCTGCCGTTCGGCCAACACGGCAACCAGACTGTCCGTGTAGCTAAGTCCGCGGTTGACGTGGAGTGCGAGGAGAAAGAGCGGCGTGTTGCCATGGCAGTCAACGCTGTTGACGGTCGCTCCGTTGTCGAGCAGCGCTTTGGCAACGTCGCCAAGGCTCAGTGGGTCTCGACAGGTCTGGAAGAGCTCCCCTAACCTATTGTCAACGTGACTCGCGGATTGTGGCATTATCTCATCATTGACGTGCTGCAGGATATTTATTTCCAGTTGTTTGCAGAACTCGGCATTTCTCCGATTTTCCATCTGTATTTTGCGTTTGGATGTTACGTCGACAACTATAACCCAAGAAATACAAAACTTTGCACAATACAATTTAAATGAATCACAGATCAAAATCATCTGAGTTTAGGCAGGGTAAGACAAGGCACATAACTGCATGCAAGGAAACTTGGACTACCACTACCCCAAACCTTGGCCTAAACGACCTTCACGACACCAATTTATAAAACACAATTTATTTGGGTTGGAAGTCGTGTGCAAGTTTCTAAAATTGATATGCAAAATCTGCAACATTGCTTTCCTGGCATGACTTTTTCTACCACTGTGCGTGACTTGGGTGTGACCTTGGACCAAGAATTGACTCTTTCTGATCACGTGAGGAATGTTTGTCGCACTTGCTTCTACCATCTTCGTCAAATTCGCTCGGTACGTCGCTCACTTACAACCAAAGCTGCCACTACTCTGATGCATGCATTTATATGCACGAGAGTTGACTATGGTAGTGCCATCTATGCGGGCTTAACACTTTCACGCATTAATAAGTTGCAATCTGTCCTTAATGCTGCGGCCCGTCTGATTGGCGGCATACCAAAGTTTGGGCATATATCAAGTTTTATACGGGAAGAACTGCACTGGTTGCCAATGCAAAAACGTATTGAGTTTAAGATTTTAATGTTCATGCGCAATTGCCTAGCAGGCCAAGCTCTGATCTATCTTATGGAACTCTGTGTACCTGTGCTGTCCATCCCAGGCCGTAGATTCCTTCGCTCTGCTACGCATGGTGACCTGGTTGTCCCTAGGGCTCGATCTTCCACAGTGCTACATAGAAGCTTTGCTATGGTCGGTCCGTCTTTCTGGAATAAGTTACCTATTAGTCTTCGCAATGAACTTCTTTGTATTTCTTTGCCCCTTTTCCGCAAACGTTTGAAAACCATTCTCTTTGATTGTGGTTAGGTGTCAGGTCGGGAGCGCCTCTGAGGAGTTCTCTTGTAGTGGCGCTATATAAATGTACGATTACAATTACAATTACAATTAATTATAAGTAACGCGGTTTAAAAAAAACAACGTGCGTGCACCCAAGTTTGGGCACGCGCAAAGGTTTTCCGCCGCTGAATTGTAAATATTACTTCGGCGGCAGAATCTAAGATAATATTATTTATCTTATATATGGAAAAATATATTTCAGCATAGCGCATCACCTTATGACGAGGTTCTTGAAATAATTATCTAACGAATGCAGGTGTTCTGGTATGCTTCTAGAACAGCAAAATATTACGAAATGACGCTAATAAAATAACGTGGTCAGCGTTTAAAGCACAAAGTAAGAAATAAATAAATGGTTTAAACTTTAAAGCAATGACTTGACCTGCTTTACGATTATGATTATTAATATGGTCCCGAAGATTTTAAAAAGTGGTCCTTGAGACCTTGACCCAAAGCCACGGACCGTTTCTCCACAGGATTGGAAACTAAATACATAGAGTTGTGTTCCTAGATTCTGAACGATAATTGGGGCTCCGGAAAATTTCACATTTTAATTTACATAAGAGCGGCATAAAATTAATTAGAGTACTAATTAGCACAGTATAAATAACAAACTGTAGTATTAGGCTTTAACTTATGAATTGCTAAAATATAATAAAAAAATCATCTTTATCTTTAGAAACTGATTTGTCGGTAGTGCCTGTCGAGTAGGAATGTTACGGGTGGGGTGGGGCTATATAAATTCTGATTGATCGAATTTGATTGATCATGAGCCACTGTTATGATTACGTGTCGCCAACACGAGGGGTGTCTGACGTCGAAGTGTTGAGGTCACGTTATGGATTTGCAGAGGAGGCATGCATATATTTCTGTGCTATGGACTTGCACTAAGCTAGAGGAGGCTGGCATATATTTCTGTGCTATGGACTTGCTTAGAGGAGGCATGCATATATTTGTGCTATGGACTTGCTTAGAAGAGGCATGCATGCATGCATATATTTATGTGCAATGGACTTGCTTAGAGGAGGCATGAATATATTTCTGTGCCCACCACAACCAAGTTCGGTATACATTTACTATCGGGGGCAAAAAATATTGTGTCTTTTGCTTGAGTTCTGTTAGTTATAACGTTTCATATGCTTTTCGAGGCTAAGAGAAAACAAATTCTCAATACATAGCTCGGCCAGTGTTGACATATCAGGGACAATGCTCTCTGAATCGCCATATCTCCCACCCATCAGTTCGCTCTGCCATCCTAATTTCTCACCCCTCCCAGAGTTTTTCGGGCTGAGAGCGCTTCTCAATAGTCAATCTGCGATAGGCGCCATATAAATTTATAGGTACCATACAATGCAATACAATACAATGCTGGCAAATGGTTGGGACAGGACCATGGCAGCAGCATAATTATAATATGAGCATAAAAAAGGCTGAGATGATAAAGAAATCGAAGAGAGACCACAAAACACGACAACGACAGACTTTTTGAGCCGTAGATTTACCAGTCCGAACTCAGGACAGGGATAACAAATTAACAATTAATTAATAGGATTATCAATTAACAATTATTTTTCTAACAATTAAACGACCGTTGATTCTCCGAAAACATGTAAGAGACAGCTTTACAAGTCATATAGAATTAATAATAATTAATTATCGAAAACAGAGTCCGCCGGACTTAGATAACATTCACCGGTCTCTCATCACCCAACTCCGTCTCACCGGTTCTCCTCTCCAATACGCAATCATTCGATTTCAGATCGTCACAGCCAGCGTCACAGAAATCCATCTTGTCTGTCGCAACAATTTTGCAAGTTTCAGTGTGTTCATCATTAACATTTATGACATCATTCACAGGACTGGCAACGACAGTGTTGGTGTCACCTTGCATCTTAGTTGTAGGCCCAATGAAAGGCTGGATTCGGAACGATGAAACAGGCACATCACCCACGAAGGACTCGCCCCGATTCAAAAGAATTGGTTCATCAGGAACACTACTGATGTCGCTGCGTGCAACACTTTGGTTGCCACAAGCGCTCCCATCAAGAAGTTCATCTGTAACTAGTCTCCTTGATGCAGTCTTTTCATTGAGTGATATAAAGTCACTGCCTTGTTGCACTCCAACGCTCTGTAATGCTTGTTTCGCTGACTTGTCTAGACTTCGTGAACGCCTTCTTCGGTTGTCTGAAGGAACTGCACAATCCAGGCTTCCACCTTGTGGACTGTTGCTGAAACTAAAAGAACGAGACATACGTGTAATGGATCGGAAGGAGTCATGGCGTTCATCCTCATCTGTAAAAGATCCAGAACACAATGGTCTTTGAGACAATGCAACACCATCCTCCCCTTTGTCTCCATCATCATCCTCATGGATAAAAGATCCAGAACACAATAGTCTTTGAGACAATGCAACACCATCCTCCTCTTTGTCTCCATCCCCATCCTCATCGTCACGGATAAGAGATCCAGAACACAATAGCCCTTGAGACAATGCAACACCATCCTCCTCTTTGTCCACATATTCCTCCCTCTTTTCCACACAAGAACTGAACATGCTCTCTCCACTCGGCAACATATCCACTCTACTCTCCACTGACCTCTGGTCATCATCGGTAACCACGAGTGCACCTATCACCTCTGCTTCACAACCAGGAACTCGATCCATCCCCAGATCCTCCACATCGTGCAACCCAACGTTCTGGTCTGATCCACCACCTGCAAATTCACCATCACCGAAATCCAGTGGGAAAGAAGAAGAACATAAGACTTCATCATCAGTGACTAGACTTTCCTCCGTGCTACTCATCATCTCACCTTCCTCGGTACAATCAAGTCGCTCAGAACTCTGCTCAATACCAGCATCTCTGGCGCTTGCTACGACCACAACAGCTCTTAAATTAATATCATTAACTGCTGAATACTCTTCCGAAACTGGAACGACTTCGGAAACCTCCGAATCAGAAGTTGAAATGAAAAGCGACAAATCATCATCGTCCAATTCTTCGCTGGTAGACATCACTTGATTCTCGATTGCAAGATGATGAGCAACTAGATCACTGCAACCACCTGCTGGTGAGTTAATCGCAGGATGATACACAATACTCTCGACCGGCGTGCTGGTGCGAAATGGTGTAGTTTCAAGTGAGGCTGGACAAAATGGTGCAGTTTCAAGTGAAGGGGTAAGTGAAACCGGTACATCCTCTGTCAGGACTGAATGTGTGATGGGTACGGAGGGATTGGGAACAGAAATGGGTAATTCGTCTGATGAGGAAGTGGCCAATTCACTTTCGCTCGTTACATCCGAAACTGGTATTTCCTGAGGTACATCAGAAACTCGTATTTCCTCAGTTACATCAGAAACTGGTATTTCATCAGGTGTGTCAGAAACTCGTATTTCCTCACGTACATCAGAAACTGGTTCTTGATCAGTTACATCGGAATCTTGTATATCCTTAGGTACATTAGAAACTGGTTTTTCCTCAGGTACATCAGAAATTCGTATTTCTTCAGGTGCATCAGAAACTGGTATTTCATCGGGTGTATCAGAAACTGATCCTTCCTCAGGTACATAAGAAAATCGTATTTGCTCAGGTTCTTCAGGAATTGGTTCTTCCTCACGTACATCAGAAACTGGTATATTCTCAGGTCCATCAGGAACTAGTATTTCTTCAGATACATCATAAACTTGTATTTTCTCAGATACATCAGAAACTGATATTTCTTCAAGTACATCAGAAACTGGTATTTTCTCAGTTGCATCAAAAACAACAGAGTCATTGCTCACGCAAGGCATGAGTACTTCCCTCATGATATTAGGAACATGGGTGTCGTCAAATAACATCAGAATGTCCGTGGATACACAGGGATCTTTTTTGTCGGCATCAGACACTACTGTATGGTCTGTCACTTCAGAGACTGTACTAGCAACTTGTACGCTATCACAAAAATCTGTAACTGAGCTCCTGTAACAAGGATCTGAAACGAATACCTTGCTACACTCATCTAAAGCAATCATCCTGCTACACTCATCTAAAGCAATCATCTTGCTACAATCATCTGAAGCAATCATCTTGCTACAATCATCTGAAACAGTCATCTTGCTACAATCATCTGAAGCAATCATCTTGCTATAATCATCTGAAACAGTCATCTTGCTACAATCATCTGAAGCAATCATCTTGCTACAATCATCTGAAACAATCATCATGCTACAATCATCTGAAGCAGCTATTTTGCTACAAGCCCTTGAAACTGGTATCCCATTACAAGCATCTGAAACCAGTGTCCTTTCACTGCCACACGTACCAGGTATCTCTGCAGAAGATTCTAAAACAGGTATACCATCATCGTCATCTGAAACTGGTATTTCGGTAGCATTTTCAGTCTGCCTAACTTCATCTGAGCTGTGTTCCTCGGCAATAGAAACTGGTTCTTCATCTCTAATACAAACCATCACATGATCATCCATCACCGAAACCAACATACCATCGTCAGCAAGCAGCACTCCAGTTTCCACAGCAGAAACTGGACAATGGTACACAGAGGTACTTGAAACTGGTACGTCTTCAGAAGCAGCAGAAACTGGACAATGGTTTACGGAGGTACTTGAAACCGGTATGTCTTCAGAAGCAGCAGAAACTGGACAATGGTTTACATAGGTACTTGAAACTGGTACATCCTCAGAAGCAGCAGAAACTGGACAATGGTTTACATAGGTACTTGAAACCGGTATGTCTTCAGAAGCAGCAGAAACTGGACAATGGTTTACATAGGTACTTGAAACTGGTATGTTCTCGGCAACAGCAGAAACTGAACAATGGTATAAAGAGCCACTTGAAACTGGTATGTCCTCAACCGAAACCAACAGCTCTGTTGCTTCAGGAGAACAAAACATGGTTTCTGAGCTTGGTGGCGATAACATACTGCTGGACAGATGAGAATAGGAAGTACTTGGAGTATCAACAGCCACACGTACATTGTCTACACCATCCAAATCTTCCACCTTTGCAAAAACTGGGTTCTGTTCTACCATATCGACGACGAGGGCCAGCCGCACTTCCTCAAGCGAAACTGAAACGCCTTCAACTTTGCAGGAAATGTTTTCGGGTTTGGCCGAAAGACGGACAGCTTCAATTTCCAAGGACAACGAATTGTCTGAGTACTGGGAAACTGGGACGTCCTCTGTCTTTACATGTACGACTGTTGCGTCATCAACCGCCGCTTTCGGAACAGTCGTCGTCGACTCGAAGTCGAGGTCTTTCTTCACAACGTCTGTAGATAATGATTGTTTAACTTCGTCTGAGCAGATTGCCCATTCGGTGCTTCCTGCATCATGAAACTTTTCTGCCAGATCATCACCAGAAAACAGATATTTTTCTTCAGCCTGCAGTTCAGGAATTTGCTTCTCGCTGTGGATTGCGTTTTCAACAACATAATCAGCTGAAGTATCGACTGCTACTACAGTACATTGATTCTGGTGAAAAGTGTCGATTTCTTCCCAATTCTGGCCGATTCCAACGGTTTCACGCTGACTCCCCGAGTCCTCTGAAACTGTAGTTAGGAAGGCGCTGTCAGGATTCCGCTGGAGTATTGAAGTTTCTTGCTGATGGTCCAACCCAGCAGTCTCCTCTGAGACTACTACGGTCAGGTCGCTGTCCGCCATAGGCAGCAAACCCAGACAAATCGTCTTTGGTTCGTTTTCGTCGTGTGACTTGACTTCTGTGGTCGCATAATTTGCACCAGCATCGCACTCTTTTGGCTCTAGATGTTCGAGCAAGGAAGTGTTTGCTGCTGCTACTGCCACTGGTACCACATCTGGTGGTTCTACCAGACTTTGTTCCAGTGTGGAAGTCCTTTCTGCTGCCACCAGTTTAACATCATCTGGTACCACATCTAGTTCCACCAGACTTTGGTCCAGTGCGAAAGTCTTTGCCGCTGCTGCCACTGGTTCCACATCATCCGGTTCCACCGGACTTTGTTCCAGTTCAGATGTCTCTGCCGCTGGTTCCACTTCATCCGGTTCCACCAGACTTTGTTCCGGTTCAGATGTTTCTGCCGCTGCCGCTGGTTCCACATCATCTGGTTCCAGCAGACTTTCTTCCACTGTGGATGTCCTTGCTGCTGAAACCGGTTCCACATCATCTGGCTCCACATCATCTTGTTCCACTGAACTTTGTTCCAATGTGGAAGTTCTTGTTGCACCTGCCACTGGTTCCACATCATCTGGTTCCACATCATCTGGTTCCACATCATCTGGTTCCACATCATCTGGTTCCACCAGACTTTGCTCCAGTGTGTAAGTTCTTGTTGCAGCTGCCAATTGTTCCATGTCATCTGGTTCCACCAGACTTTCCTCCGCAACCCAGGCATCCACGGTCTGACTTTCACCAGCCTGCAGTACCACTGTTGCGCTTCTTACTGCATTTGGTTCCTTCAACAGGGTAGGTTTTGAAAGCATTGTTTGACTTTGTTCAGTCTCTATTATCAGTGTTTCCACTGGACTGCTTTCAACAACCACACAGGAACTCATAGTTTTAACCTCCACTGTCTCCAGCCCAACCATGACAGCCTTCATGCTTTTTCGCTCCACTGCCCTTGATCCCATTGCTTTTGGTTCCACTGGCGCTGGTTCCATTGTCTTCGGTTCCACTGCCCACATCTCCGGCACATTTTCCACAGCACAGATGGCACCCATTGTCTGCATTCCTACTGCCTGTGTTTCTTCAACAATTACATTATTCCCCGCTGCTCTGATTTCCACTGTCCTTTGCTCAGCGTTGACGACGATCGACTCCGTATAGGAAGTCCTTGCTTCCTTTGGTTCCACTGCCCAGTCGTTCCCCGCCTTGCGCTTCACTGCCTGCGGCTCCACTATGCACATCTTCACTGCCCTCGGTTCACACTGCCTCGATTCCACCGGCCAGGTGGAGCCGAGCACGGGCTGCGTCTCCACCGCGCCATTTCTGTCCGCGTACAATCCCTGCGACCAAAGTTCCGCGGGCCTCACAGTCGCCGAACCCGGCAGAGTATTCGACGCCGCAACGCAGACAAACGAGCACTCCGGCTGCTCCTCCAAGCATTTCCCATCCGAGATGCTCGTCAGAGACGCGGCGCCAAGCTCAGCCGCCGTAACCGGGTAGCACACCTCCCAATCGACCGCCTCCGCATCATCCTTGCCCGACTCCGGAGGAAGAAGACCCCACGAATTCTGCGGCGGGTGATGTCCAGCTCCCTGCGTCGTCACGAAGACGCACGGAAGCGAACCGGAGGCGGACGAGTCCAACGCGACGGCGTAACCCAGTGGCATTTCATCTGACGCCATCTTTACCCCGCCAACGCCGCCCACGAGGTTCGGCATCACAAAGTGTTCGAAGCATCCACTGAAGCTCTTCTCTGCGGCGTGGATGCTCTTTCCCTCACAAAGTCGCTGGAAGTCGGCATCGTTCATTATCCCGTTCGTCGCCACGTCGCTGTGGCCCCACGTCGGGGCTCTCGTTGGGGCGTCAGAGGTCACTGAGACCGGTGTCTCGGGGATCTGGATCATTCCGCAGATCGGAGGATTGTGCGAAGCGGAGAGGGAGTCCGGAGAGTAGATGAGCTGGATGCCGAACGAAGGAACGATCGCGACTTCCGGCGACGACATGATCTTCACGACATCGTCCGTCACGACCGAGTCGCCAACGACGTGGTTGGTGTCCGACGATGCGTAGCCAAGGTGGTTGTGTAGTCCGCATGACAGCGTCTTAAAGGCATTGATGCACGGAAGGGCGATGGCTGGTTTCGTGATGTCACCGCTGTTCACATTGCACAAAACGCTCTTGTGATTGCTCAGCACGGTCGCCGATCCATTTCCAACGAAAGTCACGCTTCCTACGACACGGTTAACCGACTCCGGAGTAATGCCGCTTGGGATGTCGCCGCCACTCCTCGTCATCTCGTCGACTTGAGTCGCGACGGAATAACTCAGGTCGTCTCCAGTCAGGTCGATCGTAAGCTCGGCACTCTCCGACGTGCCGTAGACGATGTTTCCATGCTCACCGATCTGTGGCGCACCCGTCCTCCGCGATTGTCCGCTTTCTTCCCGTGTCTGACTACCATGATCGCAACAACGCATCTCTTGGAATTCTTCAATTCTTTCGTCGGATTTCTCTCTCGCTTTGTCGGCGCCACCCTTTGAAACGGTATTCCCCCTCGAAGTCAAACCGGAGAAAACCCGGTCATCTTTCGTCGCCGACATCCTCGGATTTTCCGTAGGCTGTTCTCCCTCCTCGGTATCTCGATGACCCGACCCGCCGCCCCTAGAAGACATAGGAGATTTTCCATCTCGGTTGACTCCACGGTCCACCCGTTTCGCTCCAGTCGACCCACTGTCCTTGTGAAGCGCAGACTTCTTATCGTCGCCAATCGGCGGTTTGGTTCGTGAGTTTGCATGCTTTGAAGTTTTGCTTGGACAGAATGAAGGATGCGATATCGTCGATTCTTGTTGGCTGGATGTTGTCCCGTTTTCATCGCCATTTTTGTTTGATGTGTTCTGATGCGTTTCGTTTTCCTTGGAATTCTGTCGTCTTGTGGAGTTGGTAGTCGTCAGTTTTCGCTTTGTTCTAGGCACGTAGCTAACGGAGTAGCGGAGATGTAGCGGTGCCTTCTGAAACGTAGAATTAAATTTTAAAACTATCAAATTAAAATGAAATTGATAACATCAAATTTTAAAATGAAATTTTATAACATAAAATCAAAATGAAACGTAGTTATTATGAATTTCAAGAATCAATTTAAAATGAAATTTAAAAACATTAAATTATTATGAAATTTTAAAACATAAAATCAAAATCAAATTTTAGTTATTATGAAATTTAAAACATAAAACGATTATGAAATTTTAAAACATAAAATTATTATGAAATTTAAAAAAATTAAATTATTATGAAATTTTAAAACATAAAATTATTTTAAATTTTAAAATATAAAATTATTATATTATTATGAAATTTTAAAACATAAAATTATTATGAAATTTTAAAACATAACATTATTATGAAATTTTTAAACATAAAACTATTATGAAATTTTAAAACATCAAATTAAAATGAAATTTTAAAACATCAAAAACAGAAGCTGATATCTTCATCTTTCAATGTAGTATACTCACTTTCTGCCACTGAAAGATGAAAGCCACATCCAGCATCGAGAAATGATTCTCCAGACACTCGTCACCATGAAATATATCAATCTGCAGAAGATACAAGACAAGTTATGAAGCAGATATGAGAAGGGATGTTTATACAATTCATCAATCACAACTCTTCGTTCATTGGATACATAGCAAAAGTCGAAAATTCACAACTTTTTCACAGAAGTCCATAAATATATTATACAAAATATACACAGTACATTCATTCATTCATTAATGTCATTTATTCATTCATTCATTCATTCTGAGAATTTATATAGCCCCTCTTTAAGATTATTACTCAGAGGTGCTGTCAAGAAATATATATATATATATATACATATATAATACATATATAAAATATATATAAAATATATATAAAATATATATATTTACGTTTTTTACAATCAATTCAGTATAGTGTAGGTATGGTTTTTGGGCATCATTTTGGATGTGAAAATTGCGTTGGACTTAACTTGTCAACCCAGACCCTTGGCCTCAATGCTTCATTCTCTAAGTACTGTAAATATACACGGTTTCATAAAGCTCTAGGTCAGCGGTTCTCAACCTGTGGGTCGCGACCCCCACGGGGGTCGCCTGACGATTTGCCAGGGGTCGCCTGGAGTCTTAAGAAATTTACAACAGATGTACACATGTAGGCTAGCGTACATGTAGAAGTAATGGCAATTTCAACGCTACACTGTATAGCAACTGTAATAAATATTTACTTATACTTTTGCTATGATTCATTCGTAAGATTGCGGCAGCTAATTTAATTTTTGCCATTTTTATTTTCAATATGTAAATTGCACATTGCTTCCAAATTGCTTCTAAAAAAATACAACAATCTGCGGATTCTACGATGTCAGCTAGTGAGGTCTATTATAGCCTACATGGGCGGAGACTTCGGGCCATGGGGGGGTAGGTGGACGGTCCTCAAAATTGTGACTGGGGCCGAACTGCTTATATTCCCCAAATGTTTCAGAAATATTTCATAAATATCATTAGTCCTATATATTTCTAGTGTTACCTGCTGTCATATCCATGAGCAACGAGCGATTTGCTTAGATGCCAGCTGAAAATACTACCATTACCGTGTGTAAATAAAAAATTTAAACACTGGGGATACTTTGGAAGTTATAAACAACGACTATCAG
The DNA here is from genome assembly GCA_949752735.1 of Lumbricus terrestris. NCBI lineage: Eukaryota > Metazoa > Annelida > Clitellata > Crassiclitellata > Lumbricidae > Lumbricus > Lumbricus terrestris. Next base: position 34,907,299 of record OX457048.1, on the reverse strand, counting down.
CACTGGAATTTTTAGCAATTTCCTTAAAATGACAGATTAAAATGCTACCATTGCAATGCCGAAATACAGCCATCCCCAAAATTACCTTTGCTCTGAACATTGATTGTGAACACAAGTAAAGTTTACGAGATTTATAGCCTCCCTGGGGTCCTGTAGCTCAGTGGAGAGAGCGCTGGTCGTTAAACTGGGAGTCATCCGCGCGACCCAAGTTCAAACCTCGCTCAGGGCATTAATTTATTAAAATTTATGTTAGCTGCCATTGGCGCTTTGCTGTTGTGTTGCTTGACTCGGGATCTGCTAAAAAGAAAGATAGCCCCTCCCACTTCTGGCTTGGCCGACTAGAAGTGATCCAGTACTTAGGCCATTAGTTAAGTTACCGAACCCACTGCTGTAAAGCCGACCTGCGTGTCGTGCTACAGTGGGCCGTATTTCGTATAACATGTACTTGTAATCATTCTGCAATGTGTCAGATTGAAGCATTAAAAGGAATATATTATTATTACCAAAACGAATCGGCTCAGTGAAGTGAGTGCTAAGAAAATAAGAACTATTGACCAATTTTTATAGAAGCGTATTTTCTAATAGATGAAGCATGCATAGAGAACCTTAAGCAATTTATTTGTAATGGCATTCTGTTGGTCGAATCGACATATAAACATAAGCGCCATTCAGATGCCAAACACCCTAAATTCTCAGTAAATAAATAGGCAGGACAGCATGACCATGCAGTAGCCTATTTTTAAGAACAAAGCTAATGACGCCAAGGGAAGCTCCAGCAGCAAGACGTGACTTATGAAACTTTTACTTCAAGCTACCGAATATGTAGCTCTCAGAATCGCAAGGACCAGGAACTTCGCAAAATTATTGTCAAAAGCTGCTTTCGAATTATGAAGTGAATGCATTACAATGGACAATGGTAAAAAAATGCAGTGACGTGGGGGCAACTTGATCAATTTTGTTGTTGGGGGTCGCCACAACTTTCGAAATGTTACGAAGGGGTCGCCGCACTAAAAAGGTTGAGAACCGCTGCTCTAGGTGCAAAGTCCATGTATGTATATATGTATGCATGTACATGTATACAGTGAAACACATACTAGGTACATACACAATGTATGTATAAAATTATCAAAGTCTATAATCAATGGAATTTCAGTAAGGATCAGTTTCCAAGCAGACACAAATGGAGAACCTCTAAAAATTTTGCTCTGACAGTTGCGATCTGAACCCTGCATTGCAAATGACATTTCACAACACTAGCCATTGTGTCAGAATACAATGTGTTTCCAGGGCAAGAATTGCCAGAGAGTTTGGGGTTTCAACGTTTCAAGGTTTCGTCTTTCTCAGAGCCCCATAGTAAAGTCTGTTTCTACACTCCAATTCCAGGTAGATCATAGGCCAACCCCCATTTATTTTTCAACAATTCTTACACTGTGTGTTTCATAATACTCATGAGTGGTGTACAGGAGGGAAAACCAATTAACAGAGAACAATAAGAGAAGGGGAAAAATTATGACAATTCTAAGGAAATAACAAACCTGGTAGGCAAGGGGCAGGTCGAATTTCGCACGTATAAATTTTTTCAAACCTCCCACCGTGAAACCAGCCGGACACAGGAGATAGCGAATGTCGGCATACTACAATAACAGAACATATAAACTGTACGCCTTTTCTATATAAACACAACTGAATGTCATTTTATAAACCCAATTATTGTACATCATTTTTAAAAGAGTTTTTATAAACACAACCTTCTCAATAAACACACAACTGAATGTCATTTTTATAAACACAATTATTGTACATCATTTTTTAAAAGACAGTCTTTATAAACACAACATTTTCTATAAACACAAAGTGTCATTTTTATAAACACAATTGTACATCATTTTTAAAAGACAGTTTTCATAAACACAGCATTGTGTCTTTTTTAAAAGACAACTGAACATAAATTTTATTTTTTGTTAAATCATGTCTTTTTAAATGACAACTGAATGTCATTTTTATAACACAACCATACATCTTTTTACAACTGTACGTCATTTGTACAAAATACAACTATACATATTTTCTTATAACTGAATACCATTTTCACGAACACAACTGAACTTTACTTTTTAAATTTCCAGAGTAACGCCAGATACCCCAGCAAGTCAAACTACAATTTTATTTCACGCACGATTTCGTTACCTCGTTCGATGGCAGATCCGTCAAATTTGTTGCTGGCTCACTGACTCGCGATTCTGCATCCTGAGCTCTCGACTCTGTGACCCTTGAACTGAACAAATGCAAATGCTCGAATTAGAACAAGGTTTTGTTTTGATTTTGATCTCTGTCTCTGTCTCTCTCTGTCTCTCTCTTTCTCTTGTCAATAAGTCAATAATCAAATGTCAATTTAAAAAAACAAGAGAACATTTCTAAATAAATTATGCGAATAAAAGATTAAGGTTTTATGGCTTTGTAATGCCCACTATTTCAATCAATCAATCAATCAATCAATCATTTATTTTGAAACCAATCATTTTACAGTTATACAATTGCAATCACATATTTATAGGGGAATGGCCACAAGGATAGACCCTGAAGGGATCACTGATCCCGCTAATAGGGACACCTACGTACAAGTAAACAAAGGTATGCAACGGCCGACAATTATTGCAGACAGTGAATGATTACAATTACGGTAACTTAACCAAATTATATCTTGGCTCAAGAAAGATTTACCAGATACCATACCATCAGACTGGTGAGGTAGACCAACCTTGGAAGATATTCGAGGGAGATGCTAAGCGACTCGGAGTCCGCTGGTGACAGACTTGGAGTCCTGGTGTATCTCTGTTGCGACTCTTCACCTATAGACAGATTAGACACCGATTGCGTTTTCGTGCTGTGCTCCTCCTGATTCTGGTCCCGTTGTCGGCTCGCTAATCCACGCGAGTAAAATTCTCGCCGATTGTTCATCTCCTCTGAAATGCCACCAGACAATTGTGCTTCAGCCATACATTATTCTATCATTCATCACACAATTTAAATTATGATGAATTAGTGTCTGTTTCTGTCAATCATGGCCAAAGATGTTTGTTTAAGAAGCATTGTTGACAGTCTAAGTGCTTTATAAAGTACCGAAAAGGCAGTATATAAAGTGTCGTTGAGCATTAGTGCATGCATAAGATGCACGTATATATATGTAAACATACAAGCAAGCGTGACATAATAGTTGGTATATGTGTACATATACAGACACACAAACACACACATGCACACAAAACACACACAAACTCACAAAAAAAACATATGCATAAACACACACAAACACACAAACATGTACACTCTTCATATAAAAAACATTACTCTAATATTACATTATTAATTGGGTGGGTGGACGGACGGACAGGATAGGTGTGTTGTGAGGAGGACAAAATTACTGCAGACAACAAGCAAAAAGAGATTTATGTGCGAGATATGAAAGCTAAATTAGGAGCAAATACTGAGGTAATGTATCATCCATACATCTGCGTCTTCATTAGATCATACTGAAACAAAGATAGCAATCAATAAACCAATCATCCATCCATTAATCCACCCATCTATCCATTCATCCATCCACTCATACATCCATCCATCAATCCATTCATCCATCCATTCATCCATCCATCATTCCATCCATCTATCCATCCATCAATCCATTCATCCATCCGTCCATCCTTTCAATAATAACAACAAACAAATCCATCCACCAAGTCATATCTACTTGTTCACTCATCCAAAAATACCTATACCCATCACCTCTCCCCCCCGCAAACACACCCACCATCCGTACATCTATCCATCTTTCCGCCCTTTCAATGATATCCACAACACAACCATCCCCCTAATCATCTACCCATCCACTCTTCCAAAAATACCATTACCCATCCACCTCTAAACTCACCCATCCATCACATCTGTCCATCCAATCAACCAACCAATTGATAATGTTAATATTAACGTTGCACATTTACCATAAATTTGGAAGAGCCAACAACATTCCATCTATCCTTTACAATAACCATTATTTGCACAACTTTTAACGTAAGGTGGCTGACTGGTCAATGCCTGACCTATTAAACAAAGAGTAGGGGTTTGAACCTCAAGTGAGTCAGTAAGGTCCTTCACTCACTCTCTGCACCAATAGAAGTTCTGCCCTGCGCACTTGTGGGGCACGGTGGTGTAGTGGGTATGTTCGTTGCCTTGCAGCCAGAGGGTCGGCGGTTTGAATCCACCTCAAGCCGCCGTTTAGGGACCTTGGGCAAGTCCTTCACTCGCAATTGCTCAGCGCTTCGACGTGAAACTCCGATTCAGTGTCTGCACTATAGTCAGGAGCGCTTCTGAGTAGAAATACACATCTATAACAAGTGCACATACAAACAAAGTTCTGAGCTTTGGAAGAAGGGCCATGATATCAACAGTGGCATTGTATTGTATGAATAATTTGAATATGATATGAGTGAATTTCAGCACAGAGTTACTTACTCGTCAAGAGACCGGGCACGAGCTTATAGACGAGACCCTGAAGCACATGGTCTACTCTGAAACAAGAGAAAGAAAGACGCGTTTGCATTCTCTTTACAACTCTAATGCTTGGCCTATAGTTTGGTGACTTTGGTCCCTCCCTGAAAACCATGATGACTTTGGAAAGGACCTTAAAAGCAGCTTTAAAAATCACTTAAGTACTGTTATTATTACTAATTAACATTATTATTAATAATAATTAACAATTTCTTCTGTAGTGTTCTGCCCGTGGGCAGGTCCAAGATTCAACCCAGTCCCTTTCCTCCGAGGCTCCATGCATCAACCGTCCATCATCAACTTTCTTAGTCTTCCTGGTGGTTTCTTTCCTCCATTCTTTTCTCGAGCTCTATCATCAAGAGTGAGTCTCCCATTAAAATGTGACCAAGTCAGTATCTCACTCCCCCATACATTCCATCAATCAGTGATCTTTCCTCCTGCAGCAACTCCTCGTTGCTTCTGTAGTCCATCCAATCAATCAAATCAATCAATCAATCAATCGTAATTTATATAGCGCCCCTTCAAGGTACCTACTCAGAGGCACTCCTGGCAAAAAGTCTTCAACAGTTTGTGAAATTGAGAACAGCTTGGGAGGTGTCGCATAGTATTGGCTATTCCACGCCATATCAATTACTAATTTATTATTATTATTATTATAAAATGCAATACCTAATAAACTCCGCCAAAGCCGGTCCCAAGCCCGGTTGAAAAAGGAGGAGGGTTCTGCGGTGGGTTTGCGGCCCGCCCAGGTAAAAAGAACCTTGCAACAGAAACGATACAGGTAGGAGGCTGCCGGAGCTGCTCAGGACAGAGAAGGATGGAGGACCTGTATCGCCCAATGTGCACGCAGCACGCGGAGGGACTAAGGTAAGGTAAGGTCTAAGGTCCTAAGGACCTAATAAACTAACCTGATGTTGAGCAGAGGCTGGGCCTTGTGAACTAGAACGTCACATATCGGACAGCGGCTGCTTGTCTCCAAGTAACGGACGATACACGACCTACAAACTAATGCAACGTAGGACATTGCAGTGCTTCCCAATCACACTGTGCCGCTATATAAATATTGTTTGTATGTGCACTTGTTATAGCGCCCCTTCAAGCTCACTACTCAGAGGCGCTCCCGACTACAGCGCGGACACTGCATCAGAGTTTCATGCCGAAGTGCTGAGCAATTGCGAGTGAAGGACTTGCCAAAGGTCCCTACGCGGTGATTTGAGGTGGATTCGAACCTGCAACTCTCCAGCTGCAAGGCAATGAACACACCCACTACAACACTGCGCTCCACAGCAATATGGCAATAAAATACATTCTACTTCACCTACTTAACTCACTTCATGTCCCATACCTCACCGTGGAACTGTTGGTGCACCACACCTTAGACACAATACTTCACAGTAAGTTTCAACTATCAAATAGTGAATCATATTGATTTACCCATGAAGAACAAAGTAATCTACCTCATGGAGACCAATTGAGTAACTTACCTCGTGAAGAACTAAGCGGTAGTGTAGTGGTGGGTTCGGTGCCTTGGAGCCGAAGGGTTCCAGGTTCAAATCCACCTCAAGCGTATATATATAGGGACCTTGAGCAAGTCCTTCACTCGCAATAATTGCACATGCGCTTCGGCATGAAACTCTAATGTAATGTCCGTGCTGTAATCGGGAGCTCCTCTGAGTAGCGAGCTTGAAAAGGCACTATTTAAAGCAAATGGTATAACTGCATGGAACAGTCTTCCTGACTATGTGCGGAGTGCACCCTCTCTGGAGGCATTCAAATCCAGACTCAAGACTTATCTATTTAAACAGTCATATAATTGCTAGTAACTTTTGAAGTCTTGTACAGCGCCCTTTCCTTCGGCCTTGGCTGAGCTACGGCGCTATATAAATCGTCTTATTATTATTATTATATAAAAATTAAAATGATGTGAGATTAGCATACACGAATGAAGACATTCGATAATCGTCGTTGCGTCGATATAGTATCCGCTGCACAAAACGCACATCAGGTGGAGGTTCAGGTCAGAAATCCGGACCGGTCGACAGCCATAGCGCTGGCCAAAGATCCGTTCACTTCTCCGCTCCATCTCTACAACGTCCATTTATAAATAAATTGTACAATCATCATTTTCTGTAGCGTCACTATAGGTCTACGTATAATCTGAAAGTCTCCACCACAGTCTGGCAGCAGCTCGCAAAAAATCTTGCTGAGAGAAGCACTTTATAAATAGGCATATACAATACAATACAGTCTGGCTGAAATTACTGCTACCTGAAGCAGGGAAGTGTCGTCTTGGTCAGTGGCACGGTAATTGGTCCTTCTCTTTGGAATGTGCTCTCTCTCTCTACTTCTGTTTACTCTACAATACTATCTCTTTTTCTTTCTTTCTTCTCACAACCTGTTTTTTCTTCCGGGTTTTTGCACTTTGGGACTGGGAGCGCTTCTGAACAGTTCACCCTAGCAGAGGCGCTTTTTAAAATGCTCAATTGCAATACAATACAATGCAATGCAACTTCTAACTATTTAGGACACTGAAATAAACAAGTAAGATCATTATCAATTGATCATTTCTATTTACAGAACCCATAAAACATAAAGCAAGTGGAAATTTTAAACTCTTTTTCTTTTAACAGTTTGTTAATCAAAACAACAAATTTAAACACGGAATTTGTTTTTCTGCCGCAAACTTTGTAGGCCTAAAAATGTTTAAAGGTGAGCGGTGTGTAAACATATCGCAGAAAGCCTCTTACATTCAAAACTGCATCTTGTCGACAATGCAAACCCGTCAAGAAATGCACAGCAGTTCTTAAACAACCAACGCTATCTGATAGCATCCCAGAATCGTTAATCCTTATTGATTAGAAATTATTAATCGGATTCTGCGATCGTACGTCCTTAAATACTCTGTGTATATTTACGCCGCCATATTGGATCGCTGCGTCCGTAGGGCCGTGCAAAAAATAATACCAAAAATCTCTTTAATCCAACCTACCCGCTACAACGGACACGGGTCGGGAAGGTGGTCGGCCGACAGAGGACGCCCTCGGCTGGTCAGCCTCTGGTCTGTAATCACATCCTGGGCGCCCGCTGACCACGGCGGTCTCGCCTCATTACTGTCGTTACATTCATTATGAGGTCACGTGTGCGTTCACGTGTCTCTGCCTCTTGCTCCTCTTTCCTCCTCCTCTTCCCAATGTGTTTCCATTGCTGCTGCTGCTGCTGTGCTGCTGCTGCTGCTGCTGCTGTGCTGCTGCTGCTGCTGCTGCTGCTGCTGCTGCTGCTGCTGCTGCTGCTGCTGCTGCTGCTGCTGCTGCTGCTGCTGCTGCTGCTGCTGCTGCTGCTGCTGCTTTTTGACCCATGCAAACATACATTCATAGATGGACAGGCAAATAGGCCAACATGCATGAACACAGGACTTAAAGTGTGATTAGAAGTGAAGTGTCATGAACGGCGTCCAGGCACCTACTTTGGAATCTGAACGCCGTCATTTATTTAGTCAGCACAGCCTGGAAAGGTAACTCAGGTAAGGGGTTTCCATGTACTTCTTTGTAAGATCTTTCGTTAGAGTCTTCTTCTAGTCGAAAACTCGACAATCTTTTGGTAAGTATGTGCGCACGTACGTACTTAACTTACTTACTTACTTTCTATTTTACCTACTTACGCACTTGCACATGGTTACTTCTCAGTTCTCAACAGGTCTTTCACTCAAAATTAAAATGCCTCTCTAACGAACCATTTCCTAAACCCACTTCTCTTATCGCTTACTCTAAACGCCAGTGCTTGTTTGTCTGTCTCAATGGTCTGTCCCCTCAGGGCATTGAACAGGAACCGCTTTGACTTTTTCTGCCTATGGATTTGCGTTGACTAAACGCCTGTGAATATGCTAGTTCCAGTGACTCCATTAATTGACTCTGTAAGACGTCTCGAGGGCACGATTAAGTCGAGACATTCATTAAGAAAAGAGAACAAAAAATGTTGAAAATATAACCAATGCTGACACATTTATTGCCCAACATCAGCAAATTTATTAAAGTGCAGATCTTTAATTAAAGTTGGTTTGCTTTCATCCACCTACTTACTTACTTTTACTCTTGGGCTTAAAGTTCAATGGATGTAAGCGTGACCGGAAATAGAGGCACAAGGGGCTAAAGACTCGGCCAAATTTTGTAGTTTTATTGTGTAATTTTATTCTATTATATCCTTTTTAGAAATAAATAAATAACTAAATAAAAATTTCGAAACTGCTAGAAGGTACGCTGACATTTTAATTACGACAGCAATCTTAGAAGCTTAAAGGAAATATTGACCGTTGGACGTTCGCTATCACTGAACTACTGGGCCCTTTAACCGTGATTCGATGCATGATGTAATAATTATTATGACCCACGTTGCGGGCGTCGCTGGCGCTCGCGAAGTGCAACAGCTGAGTGTCGTGATGTGTGTAAATACGTTTTCCTATGGTTCGAATTCTAAGCTGTGCAGCGTGCAGTTTTATGGTGGCCGTGCATTTACTGATAAACCAGAATCTGCAGTGAAGGTAAAATAAAATCCATTGGGGAAGGAAAGCCATGTCAAATTCGGTAGTTTAGAAAATGCTGGCTCTGCATGTTTTTGAGTTTTGACCTGAATTATATTAAAGTTTTCTTTTGGCTTAGCGCCTGTGAATGAGCTGACTCTCACGGCTTTGCTTTTTTACACTGTAGAAATACTTGAATTTAATATTACAATGGCATACACTGACCCGCTTGATGTTTGCATTGTCAGAAGTTTTGCAATGAAGACTGTGGCCGTCCTTGTGTTCCTTGGGCTCCTGGTCTCAGCAGCGCTTGCGGCGAACCAACATGCTGAAAGCACGGAAGATAACGACTTTGCCGAGTTTGAAGATACGGAAGATGGTGAGTGGAGAGGCAAAATAGTACCACTTGAATAATTATGACTGTGCCACGACGCCTATGATTTCGGTGAAGTTTTAGCAAGATAATCATCACTATATAACCACTAGTTTACTGCTTGATATAACAAAATTACAATTTTAGGCATCATTTTTTACTTGATGAATATAGTAGCTAACAGATAGCAAAGGTATGGAACTCTTAAGGGACTACTGTCAGGGTTACCCAATAGCAAGTGAAAAGAAACAGCAGCAGGTTATGCAAATATATAAATAAGAGAAATTATATTATGTCTTAACTTATTAACTGAGCATCTATGAATATGTCTAGCTATTGATAAAATATTTCTGGAGATGACCCTATTCCTCGCTGTCTTGGTTAGTGAAAGTGCCTTGGTCGTGTGTTGTTATTGTTATAATTATCATTGTTGTCATTAACTTATCAAAAGGAGAAATTTCTTTTAAAATGACAGACGAAGTTGCTTCTCCTGTGAAGTCATCTTCAGAATCCGAGCAGCCAGGTGGTGGTTCGCCGAAAGTGGTGATGGCACCAGAAGCTGCTGCAGCGGCTGCTGAAGCGGAGGCAGGTGACGATGAAGATGCGACCGTTGAGGTAAACTGTATGACCGATTTATTTAATTAAAATTATTAATCTGATTTTTTGTGTTATGTATGTATGTAAGGGTGTGGTAAATAATAATATATAAATATGATTTGTGTCCTGGACAGTGCACCTGTCTTTCTTCAGGAACTCTTTACTCTAACTTTGAACAGCTTGCTCTGGTTCTCTCTCGGCCTCTGGAGGCGACTTTGATGTTCAACATGTGTGCACACTGCAGAGCCATCACGCAGGGTAGGGCTTTCTCAATAGTGGGTCCTTCTGTTTGGAATGGCCTCCCCTTGGCTAGTGTTCCCTTCGGCAGAATTTGTTTAACTCTTTTTATAAACTGCTCAAGACTTTTCTCTTTTAGACGTGCATGGGTTGGGAGCGCATCTGAATAGTTTTCTTGAAGGGTGCTATATAAATTCCTGAGATAGATAGATAGTTAGCTGCCCAGCCTTGACCAAAGGAAGGGACGCTGTGCACAAGTTCAAGAGGTATACGATTGTGTGAAATGGTAAGTTTTGAACTGTGATGGCACGTTCTTCACATGGACAGTAAAACTGTTCCATGCAGTAGATCATGAATCGCAGAATGCACAGTCACCAAACCTCATCGAATACAATTAGGATTTGTAGCGGACTGTTTTTGATGATCCTAGGCAACATTGGTTCCTGTTGTTTGCTACTTGATTGCTTCTGTTGGCAATTATTACTAGGAAATATTTTACTTAAATGTTCATTATTTTGACCATACTGTTTCAGCTATTTACTATGTTGACCACTTAATTAAACTGCCACTGTCTGTGCGGCATGACTAATTATTAGTTTTGTATACATGGTGAAAAATTAATGGTGCAAGGGAGAGAACAATGATGATGATGATGATGATTACGATGGCAACTGCAAAGGTACACAATATTATTTATTTATTATTATTTTATTATTTTCCTGTTCTAAAGATATTTGAGAAATCAACAGATTGTGTTGTTTTTTGATAACAGCTGTCAACCAGGTTTTTCCTATAGAACTGGTCAGTTTATTTACAGTTGAAATGCTCAAGAAGCAGATATCTTGATTAGATGAATTTATGTGTAGTTTAAAATAGTTTGTTCATTCATTCATTCAGAGTATTTTTTTAAGTTTGTTATTGGGAAACTGCTAGATTAATCATCACCTAACTTATAAATTGCTTGTTGTTGTTGCGACAGCAAGAAGACGAAGAAGACTTCGAGCATTTGACGGACGAAGATGAGTTTGAAGGATTCGATCGAGAACAGACGACTAAATCAAAGTCACACGACCACCAACCACCCGATCTGAAGATCGCAACGGTGAGATCCATTTCTTTTAATCGATTAATGCTAATCTTCGTTTATTTTGAAAATGAGACAAATGCGGGTGACGTACCACACTCAGTTACACGTCAAAGCTCATTAAATTACAAAATTAATGTGCCCACAATGATGTCATTGATGGATGGCAAAAAGGACCCTTGGATTAATGAAACTGAGGTCATAATTTAGTGTGCATGTTAACGAGATTAGAGTCGTGTGGAGTTAGGTGAGAATGAACGAAATTGGTTTTGAGAACTAAAATAAACTTTGCCTCCAATTGTAAGAACTTTATAACTGTACAAGTGAATGTCACATATCTTACATTATGGGGCACGGTGGTATAATGACGAGTTCAGTGCCTTGGAGCCGGATGGTTCCAGGTTTGAATCGACCTCAAGCCACTGCGTAGGGACCTTGAGCAAGTCATTCACTCGCAATTGCTTGTGCATTTCGGCGTGAAACTCCAATACAATGTCCGCGCTGTAGCTGGGAGCGCCTCTGAGGAGATGTAGCTTGAAGGGGCGCTATAGCAAATGCAAGAAATACAATCACTATGTTGATTTTGCAAAGATTTCGTCATGGCCACCTCACATCGTCAACTCAATATATTAGTTGGTGTCCCTAGACAGCGGGATTATTTTATCCCTTTAGGGTCTCCCCTTTTTGCAACCAATGAGCAAGATGTGTAAACCTGTCATGTATAATTTGGTTGCAAAATAAAAATATTTGATGGATTCATGCAATAAATAAAATAAATACAATTGGTCGTCTGACAGCACGTACTGTTGCAAGTCTCCTGAATATTGAGTTATTGACCCTGACTTGTTCTTGCATTGTAGGTTCCTATTCATCTGCACACGAACTGGGATAGCTTTTACATGGAAATGCTGATGCTCGGTGGCCTTGGTGCTTACCTGCTGAACTTCCTCGCAGGCAAAGCAAAGAACAACAAGTTGGCTCAGGCGTGGCTCAGTGCTCATCGACAGATACTGGAGGAGAACTTTTCCGTCATTGGTTGGTAACTAGGTCAATGCTCTACATATCAATGAGTCATCATTCATTTATTCATTCATTCGTTCAGGACTTAATTCAGCACCTCTTTTGAGGGTCCACTCAGAGGTGCTCCCAACTCTAGCATGACCGGTTTAATCGATCTTAACATGTGTCGTGGAGCGCTCTGGGAAGTAATCGCAGCTTCGGTGGGAGGCCATTCCGCACCATTGGGCACAGCACTGGCAAAGCGTGATTTTGTCTCGTAGCTGTGACATCTTTAAAAGTGGCCAGGTTGATATAAGCTTTTTCCCGACCTTCCTGTTGCTTAGAGATTGTTCTGTATCCGATACTTGCATTTATGTTGTATTTTTTTCTACGGTGCAATCTATATAAATAAAAATGTAAAAAGTTTGGTCCTAATGGGTTATCTCGGAAACTTCATCACCGATTCTTTTGAAATTTTTCGCAAAACGCTCCGTTCGAATAGCATCGTGTTTGTAAAAGGATTTCCTGGAAAGAAACAAATCTTTTACACCAAAAAAACACAACTTTCTCCTCGAGTTGACCCGTTTATACATTATAACTTGAACGCATACTCCGCCATTTTGGCCCGTGTATTTATAACGTACAGGGATGCCACTCTGAATTTTGAATAAGGTCAGGGATGCCACTCTGAATTTTGAAAAAGGTCAGATCCGGTCGAAAAAAAGGCTAGAAAAGATTGACAACTTTCACGTTTTTATATGCTTTTCTCGAAAAAACACAACATTGCATTCGATTTCAGTGAATTCAATTTATTTGCATTTGAATGCGGCCGTGTGGGAGGAAGGGAGAGGGAGGGAGGGAGCGGACGGGATGGAGGGGGGGAGGGACGGAGGGGAGGGAGGGGAAGAAACGGAAGGGAGGGGAGGGATGGAGGAGGGAAGGGGAGAGGGAGGGGAATGGAGGTAGGGAGGGACAGAGGAACGGAGGGAGAGAGGCAGGGTAAGGGAGGGAGGGAGGCAGGGGAAGGGAAGTAGGGAGGGAGGGTTGGACGGTCTTTTCAGCCACAGCAACGCGTGGCCGGGTACAGCTAGTTTAAAATAAATAAATAAATCACAATTCAGTTAAATCCAAAACCTTTCGTGGATGCCAAGTGTAATTACGTGGCTACGAGACACATGGAAGAAGTCCCTGAGTCAGTGTTGATGTTCCTCTAGTAGGAGGCACAGATTGTTAGTTTCCAGGCAACAACGCCAATGAGGTGGCTTAGGGTATTTGTATTGTATTGTATTGTATTATAATCTATAAATTTATATGGCATCTCTTGCAGTGCACACCAAATGGAGGCGCAATGGTAGCAATCTTGTTGCTCCCCACTCACGGACTACAATCAGGCAGCGCCGTGCTTTCTCCGTGGCTGGCCCTGCAACCTTGAATGAGCTCCCTGTTATTCTTCGTCAAATGCCTATTGGTGGTCTTTCTGCGTCATTTCTCTTCTTATAACTGTCTTATTTGACCTGGGGGGGAATTGGGAGCGCTTCTGGGTAGTTACCTTGAAGGAGCGCTGTATAAAATTGCTAGTAAGTAAATCTGGCACATAGCACACGCACACAGGATCACTCCCGCTACCCTCCCAGAAATCAACTCAACCTTCCATTCAGCAGATGGCATTGGTAAAATGATCAGTAGAGCATGATGGGCACCAATTCATTGATCGTACGATTTGATTTGATTGGTTGATTACAGGCGACGATGGAACGACGACGGAGGTGCAGTCCGGCATCCTGATGAAGGAGGCAGAGAATATCTACTCGCTGTGGTGTAGCGGTCGGACGTGCTGCGAGGGAATGCTCGTCACGCTGAAGCTCCTCAAGAGACAGGATCTCGTCAGCTCCATCGCTCGATTCTTCCGACCGGTGACTGACCAGATCGTGAGTTTCCCCCCTGTAAAAACGTCGGATTTAAGGGGTGCTGTGGTGTAGGGGGGTATGTTCGGTGTCGTGGGGTCGGAAGGTTGCGGTTTCGAATCCACCTCAAATCGCAGCCATTTAGGGAAGCTGAGCAAGTCCTTCACTCGCAATTGCTCATGCGCTGAGGTGTGAAACACCGATGCAGTGTCCACGCTGTAGGCGGGAGCGCCCCTGAGGAGAATTCTTGAAAGGTTGATGTAGCAAGTACTCATACATACATACATACATACATACATACATTGTCATAGATGTCATACATACATTGTCATAGATGTCATACATACATACATTGTCATAGATGTCATACATGCATACATACATACATTGTCATAGATGTCATACATACATACATACGTACATACATGTCATACATGCATTTGAGTACGGTAAATTTTGACTGCGGTATTAAGCAACGACTATTCTTGGTCTTTTTATTGCTAACGTACGAGGCAACTATGTAACTATGTAAGTCATTTACTAATGAGGCTTCCCGGACTTTTTATCTACATGCCATTATCGTGGACATGTCAATGATCTAAAGTGTAGTTATAGACTACGGTGGTTCATTGTTGTAGATCATCAAAGTGATGATGGATGATGCAGATATGGATTCGTTCGTCTTCTGTCTGGCCACCAAGAGAGCTTCAGGTCGCCTGCTGAAGGACCACGCAGATCTCGTAAGCTTGCAGTTTGACTAAAGTCTTTTTTCTTTGTTCGTGGTTGGGCTGGGAGCGCCTCTGAGTAGTTTCTTGAAGGGGCGCTATATAAATGCTCTGAATGAATGAACGAATGAATGAATGAATGACTAAATTATCTGTTACAGGGATGGACTTAATTTCGCATCTTACCAGACGAATAACGTCTCACGCAAAAGATCGTCACGGCTTGATTATGAGTTCGCTGCGGATTTAGGCACTGGAAGAGGACCAGAATGTCGTAATCATTTTGTTCAAAGGGTTATTAATGCAGTATTTGAACCAGATGTAAACCAGTGACGGTTAAACTGCAGGAAACTTACAGTTAGCAGTTTTGTTTGACTCAACAGGGACGTTCTAATCTCGTCTAACCAACGAACATTTTGTAAAGTTTTTCTCACAGTGTAGCTGTTCAGAAGTGCTCAGCCAATGAAAAGAGAAGGGTCTTAAAGCGGCGAAAAGACGCAGGTGAATCCTACTACAAATTCCAGATGGAAGGTCATTCCACATTGAGGGACTCACAATAGCGAAAGCCCGTTGCTGGATAAATGGCTTCGTGACTGAGGCACAAATAGATCAAGGCGGTCGGCAGAACGAAGAGGGCGTGAAGATCTTGCAGAAAGCAGCTTGCACTTTAAGTCACGATGTAATCGTAATATTGTGATTTGTCAGTTTGAAGTAAATGATGCGTACAATCGCTGTTTTGGTGTTAATTGCCGGCATGTAAACATCGGTGGACTTTTGTAATGGTATCCAAAGTGCGGTAGGGTTGTCCGATTCTTGCATGGTGGTGGTGGTGGTGGTGGTGGTGGTGGTGGTGGTGGTGGTGGTGGTGGTGGTGGTGGTGGTGGTGGTGGTGGTGGTGGTGGTGGTGGTGGTGGTGGTGGTGGTGGTGGTGGTGGTGGTGGATGATATTGATGATATTGATGATATTGATGATGATGATGATGATGATGATGATGATGATGATGATGATATTGATGATATTGATGATGATGGTGATGATGACGACGACGACGGGGACGATGATGACAACAATGATGATGATGATGATTTTGCTGTGTCTGTCGTAGAGCAACTTCTGTCCGGAAAAGAAGAGCGCGGAGAAGTACGAACTGCCGTCCAGTTTCCAAGTGATGAGCGAATGTGCAGAGGCCGTCAGCTACATCCTCGACTCTAAGGTACACGAATGTCACGTTAACCACTCATTTTATCGGTTTGGTCGCTGGTGTCCTCTGGTGATCTCTTCACCAGTGTGTTTTCCAATGTGCCACTGCCCCCCCCCCCCCCCCATAGCATAGGAACTTGGGCTTGAGTGACAGTGCGCTAAAGCATTTGTTCGTGGAGGGCAAAAGAGGAAGAGCTATCCTTCTCCCTTAAGCCAGTCAACGTTATGAAGTGTTAGTGGGCTTCCTCGTCTTAGCCTCAGCATATGTGGGAGAGCAGATGACCAACCCTCTCCCTTGCCGGCTGATCCTCTCACCGACGATGTACATTGTACAATCAATCAATCAATCATTTTATTTTGTAACCAAACATTTTTTACAGTCATAGATTGCAAGTCACATATTCAAAGAGTAATTGCCACAAGGATAGGACCTGAAGGGATCACTGACCCCGCTAGATAGGGACACCTATACGTACATGTACAGGATCCTTCCTTACTAAACTTAAAACTGTTCTTTTTGGGTGCGCTGGAGTCGGGAGCGCCTCTGAGTAGTTTTTTCTTGAAGGAGCGCTATATAAATGTCCGAATGAATGAATGAATGTAAAACACATATAGATGCGACGGCCGACAATAGCTATTAAGTAAGACAGGGAATGATTACATTTACTTAAGATACCTTAACTAAATAAGAAAGAATAACGAAATAATGAGTGCAAAAACAGTATGCGTGAGTGGCTTAATTTAGACAAACATTAACCAGTGTGGCGCTGATCATAGCTGAGTTATCTAGGAATGCAGTTGAAGCAGATGAACCAATTTCTGCGCATGTGGGGTTTTGAACTCCGGCCATCTTGGCCGACAGTGAAGAATGCTATCTAACTGCTATTGTTTTGTTTCCTTTCTTTTCGTACAGGTCGCAGCGGTCATCACCAAGTACGATGCAATGGTCGAGTATCTACACTTCTCCGATCAGTATGCTGGACCTCGCCAACCAGAGTGAGCCTAGCTTCGTTGTGCTTTTTGTAGCACCAGTATCGAATGATGCCATGGGCGGAGTTTATCAGGGGCTAGGGGGTGCTAAGCCCCCTCCCCAAGAAGACCCAGATTCATTTTTTTACGGTGTAAATGGTATCTTTTCCCGGGCTTAGCTCCTCCAAGAAGGCTTTAGCCCCTCCAAGAACGGAGACCAAACTCTGCCCATGAATTATGCTGTTTTACACTAAGGAGTTGAGGTTTGACGTGTGGAATTTATGTATGTATGTTTTTGATGGTTTGTTAGGGATTTTAAGAATCTCCCAAAGGCTTGTCACTTGGTGTTGTTGGGTCCATGTCTGTTTCCAGGTTATTTTCCGAATTCGTGTTAGAATGAAGAATTTTTTCTATCTGTGCAATTTATATGGTGCCTCTTTAAGGTAGCTATTCAGTGGTGCTCTCTTCCCGCAAGGAAAATCCTGACAAGGGCGTATAAAGGAATTTTCGAAGGGGGCCAAAATTTTCGATCTTGGGCAGGGAAAAATTGTTGTTTGGTCGTAGAAAAATCTGATGACTTTTTAGTGATTTGTCTCCATTCCCCAAGAAAAGGCTACCATTTTGTCTGCCAAAAAGTTGATGACCTTTTTTTAGTCGTACGTCTTTAAGGTAGCTATTCAGTGGTGCTCCCTTCCCGCGAGGAAAATCCTGACAAGGGCGTATAAAGGAATTTTCGAAGGGGGGCCAAAATTTTCGATCTTGGGCAGGGAAAAATTGTTGTTTGGTCGTAGAAAAATCTGATGGCTTTTTTTAGTGATTTGTCTCCATTCCCCAAGAAATAGCTACCATTTTGTCTGCCAAAAAAGTTGATGACCCTTTTTAGTCATACGGGCCTCGTGTGCGGACTTCGTGGGTGTGGGGAGAGCCTACGAAATTACTCATGGGGGGCCACGTCAACTTTCCGAGCCAGAATAGCTGGTCAAAAATAAAGAAATTTCTAAATGGGTGGGGGCCATGGTCAGATTGGCCTCCTCCGCAGTGGCGGTTCTACCGGGGGGGCTGGGGGGGCTACAGCCCCCCCCAGCTGAAAAGTTAGCCCCCCTAGATTTTCCTAGCCCCCCATACAAATGTTAGCCCCCCCAGTTTAACGCTTAATCAGCTATAAATACAATATCTGTTGGCAGTTGGCACCAAGGCCTTCTAATTCACTAATTCTTAGATGCTGTTCTGTGAAGCTTTGGTACTGTAACACAGCAATAATTATCACCTTTCACATACCCCTGCACTGTTGCTTCAATGAGAGTGCTCAGACACAAGCACATGTTTATCTATACTGATAGCTGCCTTTCGACTACAGATGACCCATGGGATGTTCAAGCGAAAGTGAAGAACTAATAACGGCTTCAGCGGCTGAGATTAAGTCATACGCCAGCTCTTAATGACCCTGTATGCGGTAGTGACACAGCTTCATCCTTAGCTGACGATGACAGCGGGGCGGCCACAAGCCCCAGCATCTGCAGCACAGATGGTAAGACAGGGCCAGGCCAGATAAGATCCCATGTGTACTATTATAGTGTATACAGTATACTGTATATATGCGCATATGTGCAACCTGGACAGTGTGTACTAAAAACCAGCTTGGAGCACTCACGTGTGTAGGCTACATCATTAAATTCATTGTGAGAATTGAAAAGTGAAAAGCTGATCAGTTAAACGATGAAGTTTTCGACGGCAATGATAATGCTACAGCAGGTATGTAAAATGGCATACCGTAATGAATCTACGTGGGATGGGATAAGCCATGGGAGAATTTACCAGTTGCAGGAATATATTTGCCCGAAATATGAGCGCCCTCAGGTACTTTTGCAGGAGGCGAAAACACAATGGTCACGATTAGATTCTAGCAAGAGCGTGAAAATGCAAACAAAAAATTAAGAACATCGGTATTTTTCATAAGGGTTTTCCAACTATAAGTAAATTTATCAGTTTCAGGAAAACTGAGTTTATAATTTCAGATGCTAATGAAAATGTAAGATAGTTAATTATTCTACTTTCTTAATATCATTTAATAGGCCTACTTCATTAAGCAGGTGAATAGATAAGCACTAAGCAGAGCACTTATATTATATTATATCATATGAATATGACATGAGAATATTATGATATAAACCAAGTTTTGTTATGGAAGGAAGCCTAAAAAAGGACACTTGTACTCCAGAAAATCTTCACTAAGCTTATACATGGAGCTATCACATTCAAAAGATCATTTTCAGGAAAGACTACTGTTCTTTTTCGCAACCTGACAGATGAAAAGGTGTTCTGCAAACCTGCAAATTGATAAATTGAAGCTATTTTGTTTGTAAACTTATTTAGACATGAGTTATTTGCTCTTGCTCAAAACAAGTGTTTACAGTTACAATAATGAATCAAGTGCATGCAATGCAACAGACAAGTTGAACATGCAACATTAAATTGTGCTCTGTGGATTCTTCAGAAGATGACATACAACATTCTTTAGATACCCTTTTTCAGGGCATACAAAAACTGTCCTCTTAAGCCTTTTGTACTGTCTTTTATAAAAGCCAAAAATATTGGTCTTGACAAAAGTTAAACATGATACGTTTTTCTTCGATGTGTTAATTTTAATCCTCAAAGATAGAATTGAGGTACGAGTCTTTCTCAGAACCTGTTGCACTGTTCTTGATTCATCATTGTAACTGTAACTCATGGACATAAGTTTTGCGCAATGAAAAACTTATTTATTCGTTCGTTCATTCATTCTTTTCATTCATTAAAAATTGTGTACTTTAGAAATCATTCTACTTACCTATATGGAATGTCAGTTAGATAGCCTATAATATCTATTTTTTATGTGAATATATTGCTGAAACGGCAACGGGGGTCAACACACTCAACTGCGTAAACATATACATCTATGGGACGGGAGGGGCTAATGCACTTTTTAGCCCCCCCAGTCTAAAAAGTCTAGAACCGCCACTGCTCCTCCGGATTCTCCCCTGAGTAGTTTACAATAAGAGTTGGACAAGTCTTGCGGAGGAAAACGCAGGCCAAAGGGAGGCAGTTCAACAACAGAGGTATGATGAGTCTGTTGGCGTATTATGTCTACGGACGTTTTGAAAGATCATTTGCTCCTTTATTCCTTTACCGACCGAGGGTTACAGGATTTCCCATTCCATTTACTAGACTGCGGTCGGTAATGGGTTAACATGGGTTTCCCATCACTTGTGGGGGGCGCGGTGGTGTAGTGGGTATGTTTGTAGCCTTGCAGCCGAAGGGTTGCAGGCTCGAATCCACTTCAAGTCGCCGAGTAGGGACCTTGAGCAAGTCCTTCACTCGCAATTGCTCAGCGCTTCGGCGTGGAACTACTGATGCAGTGTCCGCTCTGTAGTCGGGAGTGCTTCTGAATAGCATAGTTTGAAGGGGCACTATAACAAGTGCACATACAGACAAACTTTTAATACAAGTTCGTTGCTAAATGGTTAAATTTGCAGTTGTATGGCTCTGCTGATCAATAGACTTGTGGTGCCAGTAGTTTTGCCACCAGGCATTGACAGTGGCGCTGCCACAGAACTGCTCTGAGTAATTAATAATGGTTGCTTTTGTTTTTCCAGAGACGCCCAGACTAAGGCCAACGATGCTAAAAAGGTTCTCATCTTTTGTTTCAATGGTAAGGATGATTTTCTGTTCAGTTTCTGGTGATGATGGATTGTTGATGCTTTTGCCATTGTAATTGTAATTGTACATTTATATATCGCCACTTCAGGAGAACTCCTCAGAGGCGCTCCCGACCTGACACCAAACCACAATCAAAGAGAATGGTTTTCAAACGCTTGCGGAAAATGGTAAGGAAAGACAAAGAAGTTCATTATGGAGACTAATAGTTACCTTATATAGTCATTTTAGAAATAACATTTACCCATGTAGTTACTTTCGAACTAGCAATGTATCACACCAGCACCATCTCGTGAATAGTCACTATTTACTCCTTGCATCCAGCCGGGGTGTGACCAGATTATATCTGAATTCATCTTGGAATTAAGTATTTTATGATAAGTCTTTTCTTTTATTACGTGGCATGGTGGTACACGTAGTGGTGGGTTCGGTGCCTTGGAGCCAGAGGGTTCCAGGTTTTAATCCACCTCAAGCTGCCGCGTAGGGACCCTGAGCAAGTCCTTCACTCGCAATTGCTCGAACCCATCACTGCACTATCGTGCCTTGGAAGACTGAACAATGAATGATTGTGTTTGTAGTGTCTGAGAAGGGCCAGAGCAGTCCTCGTGATATGGAGCAGATGAAACCGTTGCTACAGATGGTCTTCCATTGCATAGACAAGATGAAGCGATTCAAGCTCACCAAAGAGGTCAGTTCGTGACCTTGACCTTCTTCAGTTCACAGCATGACCTGACCTACATTGTTCTCACGATAGTTAAGAATTTTTTTATCTCTTTGTTTTTAACATAATATGTCTTTCTCAACCAAATTGTCTCTTGCGAGACATCTGGCCCTTTTGGGTTTCCTGGGTAAACCAATAACTGATTAAAAATGTAAAATTTTGTTGTGTTTACTGCATTTTATGTTAGCTTTTACGTTAGCTGCCAAAATAAAACATGTTACGTTACATGTATGACCTGACCTACATTGCTGTCTTGCCTTTGAGGTCGATGTTGTTCTTTATGCGGAGATATGTTCGGTCATCGCTTTTCAAGGTAGTGGACTACAGCAATCTTCGATTTTTTTTTTCAGTACATCCGCTACACGTACTTTTTATGTTCTATTTTTTCTCTGGTGCACTAAATAAATAAATAAATAAATTTGAAATTGTTTTGACGTGTGATGTAGGCGAAGGTGAAGGCCGAACGATCTCGTCAGAAGGTGGTTGAGTCGGCACAGAAGGCAGCTCACACACAGCGGACCGAGGCAGCGCAGGCACGGCGGGAGGAGAAGCGCCGGGCGGAAAAGGAGAAGATCATGAACGAGGACGACCCGGACAAACAGCGGAAGCTGGAGGCAAGAGCACATCCATATAATTATTATTGCGTACACGAATGCAGTTGTGGGTGCGGTGGTGTAGTGGATATGTTCGATACCTTGTAGCCGGAGGGTTGTGGGTTCGAATCCACCTCAAGTCGCCGCGTAAGGACCTTGGGCAAGTCCTTCACTCGCAATTGCTCAGTGCTTTGGCGTGAAACTCCGATGCAGTGTCCACGCTGTAGCGCCTCTGAGTGGAGAGCTTGAAGGGGCGCTATAATAGAGGCACATACAAAGAAGCAAACAGAAAATTATATTTTCGAGTCCTCCCTCGAATTGCAACATGTACATATTGTGGAACCCTCTCCCATGCGCGTACTGCGGTTACTACCTCGGAATAATTTGCCTGCTTTCTACCAGTTACTCAAGACATTTTTTTTGACGTGGCTGGGCTGGTAGCACCTCTGAGTAGGCTGCTTGAAGGGGAGCTATGTAAATTTTCGAAATGAATGATGCGTACCTACATATGAGATCATTTTCCCTCGACACGACCCCCCCCTTATACCAGTTAATTAGCTAAGGTCATCTGAAAAACATTTATTTTGCCGTAGTTTTGTCAAACAATTACAATTTGCTCTTTGTGTTGTCTTAGGAAAAGAACTTGAAGAAGGAGGCGAAGAAAAAGCAACCAAAAGTGAAGAGAATGAAGATTAAGGCGATGTGAGAAACGCGACGACATCAGGAAAGAAAAACACCAGCAGCTGCTCCCCTCCCCCCTCCCCGTGGACGACTAAGAACTGTCCAGTGTCCACCCCACTATCTCTCTCTCTCTCTTCCAGCTCTGTATAAACACCCTCTGCCAACGTGCACTGCGTCAAAGTTTCATTCTGGTCGGATAATAAGGAAGCGTGCGTACGTACGCTTTTCAAGTGTGGTTCGAGAACTGATTGATTGATGTGTAAAATGTAATTTAAACTAAAGATTTTATATGCAGCAGCTCCCGTTTAGTTTATCTACTCCGACGTGTAGATAATTTAAATGGCGGCTTGTAAAAAGAAATGGACAAAAGAAATTTGCAAATTAAGAAGAATCTGTGTGTGTTTGAATCTGTGTGATGTGAATTTGTTTCGTAACAAAAGAAAGTACTTAGAGTTCGGTTAATTAATTATTTGTACAAAAAGTCAACAGAAAGCTAAATATAATTATTATATACATGATGTGTGCTGCTCAGAGACTTGTTCGTGTCTGTGTTTCATTGCAAGGCTTTGTGTGTGTGTGTTAAAGGCCAACGTTGACAGGGAACCAGTCAAATGTTGCTTTATGTACACGAACCAATGTAAGCTGTGGAATGCACGTATTCAGAAATAAAGCGCATGTGGCAGCTGATAAGAAGATGGATGTCTTTCATGTGTATATCATTGATATATGTGTGTTTTTTTATGTGCACTTGTTATAGCGCCCTTTCAAGCACTCTACTCAGAGGCGCTCTCAACTACAGAGCGGACACTGCATCGGAGTTTCACGCCAAAGCGCTGAGCAATTGCGAGTGAAGGACTTGCCCAAAGTATCTATACGCGGCGACTTGAAGTGGGTTCGAACCTGCAACCCTCCGGCTGCAAGGCGACGAACATACCCACTACACCACTGCGCCCAAGTGTGTTGGGTTCTTCGCTCTGGTATGAAGGAGCAACTCCTAGTTCCATGAGTTTGACCGAGCTTTCTCAGTTATCTGGAATTGCCTCCCTTCAAGGCTTCGTTTATTACGTCTGACTAATCAAACTTTCTTTCATCAATCTCTCAAGTCTGTTTTCTTTTGCCGTGGCTGTTCTGGGAGCACTCCTGATTAGCTTCCTTAAAGGTGCACTGTATAAGTCCATAGAGTGAATGATGTTTGTAAAGGGCACTGCAAGATTGTCCAAACTTTGGCCTCTGACAGGAACCTATCTATGACTTCCTTTTTGCAGCCTGTGTTTATTTCACATTTTGCTCAGCAGCATTTGTCTAGCTTTGGTGTCATTAAAAAGCTGAAATTCTTATACGAATGCTTATCACAGTTTCTAAAGTGCCTGAAGTGAGTAGGCTATTATTGGACTGTAATTTCATTGGTCGTAGTTGGGGTTGGCCCGGTTTGGGAGACCCACTGATGAGTTCTTTTCGTGAAGACTTCGCATTTTATCAATAATTGCAGATTAAAAGGTAAAAGGGTATGATGATCAATCAGTCCAAGAAATCAATCACTAGGATTTGATCTCTTAGGCTGATAAATACTGTTTAGACAGGGCTTAAAGTGTGTCTGGACGCTCATGCACTTATTTTAAAATCTGAACTCCGTCTTGCCACTTGTTGGCCAGCATAACCTGGAAATGTTAGGAGCGTCCTGGCACATCTTTTGGAAAGGTAAGGGCGTCCAGGCACTTATTTTTAAATCCATCCTGCCACTTGTTGGCCAGCATAACCTGGAAAGGTAAAGAGCGTCCTGGCACATCTTTTGGAAAGGTAAGGGCGTCTAGGCACTTATTTTTCCACACTTCAAGCACTGTTTCTAGATCTTAACAGAATTAGTTTATTTATAATGGAGATCCTAATCAACATTTATGCCATTGCACGACTGTAGGATGATAGTGATACCGATTTATAGATGGTCTAATCACGTCGGTGTTTGATCTCGTCCCTCTGCTTGTTGACTAGTTTTTTCTTGTCAGCGCCATTTTGAAGGAGTGAATTCACACGCAGGATAATGCAGTCAAACGAGTCTTCGCAGTGTTGCATGCACTGTGACGTGAACCGCTCACCATGAAGATGGCCGACCACGCTAAAGTCAGTCACACATTCCGACTACAGCAGCTAGGGCGGATCGATAGATTCGATACAGGAATTTTCGAGGGGGGGGCAAAATTTTCGGTCTTGAGGCAGGGAAAATTTTTCGTCTGGCCGTAAAAAATCTGATGAATTTGTTTAGTCTTTTGTCTCCATTTCCCATGAAAAAGACACCATTTGATCATTTTATCTGCCAAAAAGTTGACCCTTTTTAGTTGTACGGGCCTCGTGTGCTGACTTCGTGGGTGTGGGGAGGGCCTGCTGAATTTCTCGTGGGGGCCACGTCAACTTTCCGAGCCAGAATAGCGGGTCAAAAATAAATTTCTAAATGGGCATTGGCCTTCTAGATCCGCCCCTGTACAGCGGGGACCGGGGAATCGACGTAGACCTACTGCCTGCTATCAGAGCTGTTTTAAAGGAATTTTTAGAACTGCACAACCCCTTCTTTCCCTTTCCATCCTCCATGGTAAATTACTTCCAATCGGATGACAATGACCTTGCTTGCTAGTTTTAACTGCACAGAACTTGTGACAGAAGTGCCTATACAGCTGCACAAGTCCATTTAGAACTGCACATTTTGTGTACAACTGCACGTTAAAAAAGTCCTGCCTGCTATTATTTTATGTTGTGGTATTATGCAACGCTCGTCGTTTAACAATGCCTTCGACAAGTTCAACGAGTTTCTCAATTCCATAGAATCGTGCCTCAGTCAGAAGTTCATAGGCAGCAGTCTTGTCCTTTGGTAGCGTTTCAGCGTCGATACCTCCGTCGCGCAGGAAGTTCAGTATCGACCGGAAGTGCTTTCCGTCCCGATCGATAAAGTAATTTCCGTCGGAGTCCGGCTTCCATTCGTAGCGTCCGGAAAACATGGCGGCCAGCATCGAGTCCGAGTCCTGCGTGAGCGTCGCCACGGAAGTGGTAAACGTGTGACCTCCGACGTTCAGTTTGACCTTGTGGTCGACCGGTCGGTGTGAGCAAGGTCGTTTCGAGCGTGTGGAGGAGATGCTCCTCTCTTCCGAATCCAGTTCATGTATTGCACGTTCCTGTTGAAGGTGCAACGCGTCCAGATCCTCCTCTTCATGGTTAAGCTGGACTTCCCGTGCAGCCAACGACCGTTCGCGTTCCGTCAGTTCGGCCAATCGCGCCTCGGCTCTGCCCAGGTCTTCCGATAACAGCTGACTGTGGTGTCCAATGAAGTCCTGACCGCTTCTAAGCAGTGCCTCCGTGGCCTGGTTGATGGTATCTCTAACGCGCCGGCTGTAGTCTTCCAAGGAGGCGGATAGGAACCCTTTCCAGGTGGAGCTGGACCCTGGTCGACGGTGGAGGGCAGCGTAGACGCCCAGCCCACCCTCGGGCTCTCCCGTCTCCCCAGTCGGCCAACTTCCCTCTCGATCGTCCCTTGTTTCGAGGGCAAGGATGTGGCTCTCCGTCCCGTCTTCGAAGAACTCTCCCAGCGTCCGGGTTCTGTTGAGCAGCTGGCGGAACTGCGGCCGGACCGCCTTCTCGCTGATCCACAACCTCGACCTCCGGTGTTCGGGGACGTCGAACATCCACCGCAGCTGGCACTCCACGTATCCCACCTCCTCGCAGCGGCTCACTTCCGCCATCCGGTGCTCGACGATTCCGCTGAACGGACTCAGCAGGCAGACCTCGAAGGTCGTCGTCTCATCGCGGAACGATCGGGACCTCCGGTCGAGCGGGTGACTGGCCGCCACTCCGTACCACCTCACGAACCGTGTCCACACCTTCTCGTCGACCCAGGCATTGTTGGCGGCCTTGCTGAGGTCCTTCTCGATCGGACCGGGCGGAGGTGTCCGCCCGGGTAGGGTCCCTCTGGCTAGACCGACGTACTCCTGCCACCTGCGGTACCAGACCTCGGCCACTGGGTAGGAGTGGTCTTCCGTCTTTTTCCTCTTTTCCACGCTCTCCACCGATCGACGTTGCTGATCCGCCGATGGGAAGTCCTCTTCCGGGTTAAAGATGGCTGCCGTTGTCATGGTTACGTGTTCGTCCTTATCCTCCGATCCCACTCCACCATCCTCCTCCGCCTCTTCCGTCTCTTCCTCCTCCTTCGTCCTTGGTAGTGTAGCTTAAGAGAAGAGAAAGCACTTATACAATTTGTAAGAAATATGGAAAAAACAGCAACTGCAAAACCTAAGATGCTACAGATACAATAGCAAAGTGACAAATGCCGAAGGGGTTGGAGGTTTCAACCACAGTCTTTCTTAGAGCCCCATAGTATAGTCTTTTTCACCCCACCCCCATTCCAAGTGGATCATAGTCCAACCACCCACGTCCCCCCGCCCCAATTGTCACACTGTACAATACAATACAATCATTACAATGCCATATTGGGCGATTGAATTAAGGCCAAATTCTCAAAGGCACAATAATATTAATTGTCTTAGACACTACCACCTCACAACAACCATGGGCGGAGTTTATCAGAGGCTAGGGGCCAAGTAGACCCAAATTCTTTTTTTCATTTTTCACCGTGTAAATGGTATCTTTTTCCGGGCTTAGCCCCCCCCCCGAGGGCTTTAACCCTCCAATAACGGAAACCAAACTCCGCCCATGACAACAACTGCTATCCGGGCAACACAAATTAAAGTCTCACCTCTTTAGGAACTCCTCCTACCCCGACTCATCTGCTCTTCCGCCTTCCAATTCTCGACCAAAACGTCACCAAACATTACTAGCTACTCTGCCGCCTCTGATTAATTATTTTTGGAAACCGGACTCCGACCTCCTTCGGACAGCCCTTCTGACTTGACGCAGCGCTCGTGAATGAGCTGATGCCCTGTGCGATGCGCTTAGCTTTTGATTGGCTCTCTAGAAATTTGGAGATTACGATTAGTATCACGGACGGTTTACCAATTCTAATGAGAACATGAGTGTGGCAGCTCCAAGCATTTTGAAATGGCACATCGCTCGTGAATAAGCTGGTGCCCTCTGCTCGGCTTTCGAGTGCTTGGCACACTACCGCATCAATTTAATTTTTTAGATTACGATTACGATTGCTAAAAGCACAACATACTCTTGACTCGGCCTGTGTTTTCCCCTCCTCCGCCTCCTCCTCCTGCGCCTCCCGCTTTCTGCCAGGAACCCCCGCCAGGTGGCAGCATTTGACCGATGTTCGTTGGCCACGAGTTGCGATGCTGCAGCTGCTGCTGCTGACGATGACGACGACGACGCTGCATCTTCGCGGCATCACTATCGTTGCTAAGGCAACGATCTCTCATCATCGTGCGCTGAACGAAAGGAAACCATCGACTTATTTTATGCCGGAAATTAGACAATAAACAATGGAGATTATTTGAGAAATTAGTAATTATTCGAGGCAGGAGAAATTATTTGAGACAATAGCAATTATCTGTAACAATAGCAATTATACATATATAATTTGTGGCAATAATAGCAATTATTTAAGACAATAGCATTTTATGTGAGACAATAGCAATTATTTGAGATAATTGCAATTTTTAGACGGCAATTATTTAAGACAATAGCATTTATGTGAGACAATGGCAATTATTTAAGACAATAGCATTTATGTGAGACAATGGCAATTATTTAAGACAATAGCATTTATATGAGACAATAGCAATTATTTAAGACAATAGCATTTATATGAGACAATAGCAATTATTTGAGATAATTGCATTTATATGAGACAATATCAATTATTTGAGATAATTGCATTTATATGAGACAATAGCAATTATTTGAGATAATTGCAATTTTTAGACGGCAATTATTTAAGACAATAGCATTTATGTGAGACAATGGCAATTATTTAAGACAATAGCATTTATGTGAGACAATGGCAATTATTTAAGACAATAGCATTTATATGAGACAATAGCAATTATTTAAGACAATAGCATTTATATGAGACAATAGCAATTATTTGAGATAATTGCATTTATATGAGACAATATCAATTATTTGAGATAATTGCATTTATATGAGACAATAGCAATTATTTGAGATAATTGCAATTTTTAGACGGCAGTTATTTAAGTCAATATAGCAATTCGGCTATTTTGACAATAGCCATTATTCGAGACAATAGCAATTATTTGAGGCAATATCCACGACAGCGAAGAAGAGGGAATGGCTTACCTTTTCCGAATGCTCTTCCGGATCCAGGACGGATGCTGACGACTCCATCTTTCAGTGAGTTCACCAACTAGCACGTAGACGCCAAGCGACAGTTTTTAGACTCATACGAATAGACCTACTCCGGATATAGGCCTAATGGAACATCTATTAGACTTTCAGCACGAAATATACTCCTTCATTTCATTCTGGAACTCAGACTCTGGCGTTGATGCACACACCGATTGTTTCATGTTCCCGACGGCAAAAACCTAGCTGATTTGCCCATTTTTAGCGCCAAATTTTGTCGAATATATTTTGCGTCTCGGAGGCTAGTAACGCAGTTGAAAAATGCTTACACACTGGTCTAATGCCACAGAGCCTCGGAGGATGCCTATTTATTGCTCAAGGTGCAACGTCGCTCCCGAAGCACTTCCGCCACTGCTCGTACGTCGACAGTGCCAGTCCCAAGCCTGCCGAAAGGAGGAGAGCAACCTTGATCATCCTTGACGTGACACATTGTCGTCAAACAGTAACAAGTGACGTCAATCCCGGTTATTAGTATTGAACGGTTGATAGTTGGTGTCAGCTCTCGAGCAGTCCTCCATTCTTCCAGCGTTGGTTGAGAAGCACGAACTAGACATCAGCTGGTGCTCCAGGCGTTAGTTTCTGTATTATAGGCGAGCTAATATTAGCCTACACTGTTACCTTTACTCGTGATCTTCAGATTACGATAAACTGTTACCTTGCTCGAAGGTAAACAATACAGTTGCTGCTCGGGCAGTGAATTATTTTAACAATTATGCCGGTCAAGGTGAACATGATTTACAGCGTAACCATGACGACCAGGTATCGGCCGGGCAGTCGATAATAATTATTGTTGACTGAGGTGTGAAGTGGGTCACGTAAACAGCGCTTCGATACAAGCGTCAATCACGACTAGTTGATTTGCATACGAAGCCACGCCTATTGGCTGCTCATTGGCTTTTTACCGAAGAACTGGTGGTATGAATGAGTGAGTGAGTTAGTTAGTAAGCCGTCGAGCTCAGGGTGGGGGTATCGGCGGAAGGCTAGATTGATTGGGAGAGTGATTGGGGGGGCCTGAGGTTCTAGAGTCGTACGTATGGCCCCTGGCGACTGTCCTGTGCACCATTGTCTTAAGATGGCACCTGGTTGGGAGGTTGGGAGATTCAACCCCTAGTATATTCCACTAGGGCGCCATAGTTAAGTCTTCTTTTCACATCGCAACTCCACATGGATCATAGTCATCCCACGTTATTTTTCTTCAAATTTCATACAGGAAGACACTGTCATGAAACATGACCTTCTTGACCTCGTACATGATCCTCACATCTTTTTCTTTGTACTGTACTTAGTCGTTTATGATTATGTAACCAGAGTTGAACGTGCAATAAACCGATTTCAAATTTCACTTTCAACTTCATCATTCATCGCAGGCGGTCCACCTACGCAGGCTTATGCCGTATGTCCTCACGAGTAATTGGTACAGGTCTCCTATACCTACTTTAATTCAATGCCTGTATGATAACTTGTTCAAATCCGTTCAAATTATATAAATTGTAAATATTCTGCGGGACATGTGTCAGCTTGAAATTAAACGGAGATTATTAAATAATATAACATAGTATCAAATGGTGCATTTTAGCATACGATCAAGGTGGGCTGTTCACTATTGGTCATGCGCATCGTGCACATAAACTACATGTAGCTGACTGACTTACTGGCCACTAGGTTGGCTGACTTGCTAACTGACTGACTTACTGGCCAATGGGTTGGCTGACTTGCTAGCTGACTGCCTGCCAATTAATTGGTTTGACTGACGGCTAGTTAGATCGCTGAATTCAAAAAATGAACTTGATGAACTGACTGTGGTATAAAGAAAATGAATGAGATAATAGAGCTTAACAAAGAAGTGCGACTATGATAGGCCTATATGACTTTCTAGGAATAAAAAATACCGATAGAAATAGGACAAGAGTCAGAGATAGAAATTCTATGTTGACGTAACCCTGAAACACGTATGCACATGCTATGCAGTATGCAGCGTGTGGTATTGTGCGTGTATTGCATTATATTGATTTACACGTATTGTCCCGCATTGTGTCCTCCATTGAATTGCTCTGTATCGTGAAATAATTCTATTGTATTGTGGCTACATCACACTGCATTGTAATTGTGCTTTTATTGCATTGTATTGCGATTGTATTACGCTGCAGAGTATTGTAATAATTATTGTATTGTATATACACCACAAAAGAATTCGTATCCAAGACCTTCTCCATGCACAGTGACAAATTTCTGACAGTTTTTAGATCAAGGCCTGAATGTCGAATTTAGCAAATGCTCCGGCTGATGGCAACCTAGCGAACGCGCCACCTTGTGAATACGAGAGTAACTAAAATGTTGGAGAAAAAAACTTGTAGAAATGGTTTTGACCTACCTGCTAAAACAGTTTCAGTTTTCTGGCTAAACAGAATTAAATTGGAATGATGAATCAGACTGTAATCGTACTGCCGGGATGAAAATAAAATATTGCAGAGCGTTGAGAATGTGTTGCTAGCAAGTTTCAAAGACGAAACAGAGGAAACGGATTCCGGGATTCAAGACTTTTTATTCAAGATTTTTTGTAAAAATAAACATTACGCGTCCAGTGTTTCTTTATTTTCAAATAGATTGAAAGTTGTTTCTATAGTCGTGGAATTACCAAGACTTCAGCATATTTTACGAAAGGTTAAAGGTTTGACTTTGATCGTCGTATTAACCAATATAGTAGGAATTGAATTTAATTCACGAAGATTAGAGTGCTTGGGAAAACGGATTTGTAAAAATAAACTTTCCGCGTCCAGTGTTTCTTTCTTTTCAAATAGGGCCTAGATTGAAAGTTGTTTCTAGTCGTTGAATTACCAAGACTTCAACATAATTTTACGAAAGGTTAAAGGTTTGAATTTGATCGTCGTATTAGTCAATATAGTAGGAATTGAATTTAATGAACGAAGATTATTATTATGCCATTAAATGCACCTGCACAACTTGCTCAACCAATTAATTAAGAAGCGAGCTGCAGCAGAAAACGAGAGCAGTTTTTAACGCACTATGAGAGCATTGAGAGCCGTAATAGTAATAATAATAACGACAATTTATATGGCGCAGTAACACAGTCGTGCCGTAACACACCGCTTTGCTTCACGTGTTCCCTTTGTCTGTCTGTCTGCCGCTTCAATTCCAAGCACCAGTGGCCGTCTGACGGTCTGTCAAACTTGCCCTAATTGGGTAATTACCTGGGAAGTAATTTCTTTCCTATTTTTCATGATTTTTATGTTTTTGTCTCTGATGCAGCTTCTGGCGTTTCGTGAGGATGGTTTCGGTACGGCCGAATTGGCAAGCGCGTTCCACGTTGACGCTTTGCCCCAGGGCTGTACTCGAGGGTATACGTGGGTATACGGCGTACATGTACACTCACCTCCTGGAAAAAATGACAGCGTATAGGCCTACTCACCTCAAAAAGCGAGGGTACACGCGGGTATACAGTGTATACCCACCTCAGTAAGACCAAGTGGGTACACGCATGCAACAATCGAGAATAACGAAGGGAAAAAAATCAGGAAAGTAGAGCGTTTTACGCTGTTTTAACACTCGAGTGCCCAAGGTATTTTTTGGTACACGAAGGCCCAAGGAGGGGGTCCGCGCGGACCCCAGCGTTTTCATGGTAATATCTTGAGAAGGGATTGGAATATCATTACAGAATTTAGTTCTATGTATTCCCAGATGAATTTGCAATCGATTGATGTATCTTATACCACAATAACACCACCTGGTGTAAAATAATAGTGTAAAATCTCTTGATAGGCCTACACATTTTATGCTTGCTTGCGTCATTTACCGAAGGAAGTCTATCGTTTTCATGCTAAAATCTTGAGAAGGGATTGGAATATCGTAACAGAATTTAGTTCTATGTAATCCAAAATGAATTTTCAGTCGACTGATGTATCTTATATCACAATAGCACCACCTGGTGCAAAATAATAGTGTAAAAATCACATGATACACAGTATAATGCTTGCTTGCGTCATTTAGCGAAGGAATAGCAGCAAATCTTGCGGTACCCTTAGTATACGATGTGGTTGTGGGGTACAGGGTTGGACAATACTCACGCAAAATATACCATTCGATGCCCAAATGGTTGCTCTATGAATACCTAAAAGCATTTTTGCATATTTATAGCCGTTAAAAAGTTATCCGGAAAAAACGGGCCTGGGGTCCGGTCGGACCCCCCTTGGGCACTCGAGGGTTAAAGGTTTTCCGTGCGAAATACCACGGCCAAAAACTTCGATGACAAAAAAAGGTCGTCAGAAATTTTTAGCCCAAAAAGTCGATTTTTTCCGGCGGCAGCGTGTACTCACCTAAAAAGTTCTGAGTACAGCCCTGCTTTGCCCTTTATCCGCTTCGTAGGGTTCGGTCAGAATGGCGTCGAAGGTGGATCCTTGACGGCCATCACCCAGGCGTTCGCATTTCTGCATGCCTGCATCTGTCATTGGAGTACTCAAAGGTTTCGAAGTGAATGGCTTCACACAGTCTGAACATCTCAGCGTTGTTCTTCTGGGTGCTTGGCCATAGGCGTACAAGGCGGGGTCTGGGGGTGGGGGAGGGGGTAAATGCCCCCCCAAATTTCGGGCAAATGTGTTTTTCGGGCAAGGAAGCATGGACGGGCCAAAAAATTGAGGAAAATTTTTTCGGGCAAAACAGGCACGGGAGGATTTTTCGGGCACCGAGGTAAAAACCATCTTCTTAAGATTTTAGATTTACCGGAAACGACTCAAAAAAGGTCATCAGATTTTTCGGACGGGAAAACCCTTAAGATTTTTGGGCGGATGACTAAAAAAAAGGTCATCGGATTTTTCGGGCAAAAAATTTTTTGTTGCCCCCCACTGCCGAAATGCCCCGTACTCCTATGGCTCTGGCAGAGGGCATAATGTGAAAACGCATGCCCTAACAACACAACACTGTTTTAATCATTCAATGTACAGTTACTTTTCACTATATATGCTGATGTTGTTGCAGTAAACTGTACCTTTAACATTCGACACAGGACCCATCTATGCATTAATTTTGAACCCTGGATACACCTCGTAAATTGCTCCTCTCCTCAGTCCTCACCATACGGGAAAGTTCCTAAATCTGTCTCTAAATTAAGTTCCTAAATCTGTCTATTAAATTCCTATATCTGTCCTCCTAAATCCAATACTTATAAATTCCTAACTCCAAAACGCGTGCATACCGTACGTAAAATTTGGACAGCCCTTTTGTTGGAGAATGACCAGAGACGGAATTTGTGTCATGTCTTTTTTTGAGCTGATTTTTATTTATGTTGAACATTCCAGCTGTTTTTGTTCTTTTTCGTGAATAATACACATATGCACACATGCACAGACAGAGACAGACACACGGCAACAGACAAAAACATTAAAATCGTACATTACTGTTGTTTAAAAAGCATGTTCAAAAATGATTGTGTCGCCTATAATCTTTATAACAATTAATGTGGTATAGTTTGATTCAAAGTGTTCTACAAATTCTCGTGAATACTGGTCACTGGAACCTGTTTCATTGGAGGCAGGAGTGGTGAAGGTGAAGTGGGGCGCGGTGGTGTAGTGTTGGCGTCATTGCCTTGAATGCCAGAAGGTTCTAGGTTTGAATCCACCTCAAGTCGCCGCGTAGGGACCTTGGGCAAGTCCTTCACTCACAATTGCTCAGTGAAACTCCGATGCAGTGTCCGCGCTGTAGTCGGGAGCGCCTCTGAGTAGCGGTTGAGGGCTGGAAGAGGCGCTATAACAAGTGCGCATACAAACAAACAAAACAAATTACTTCATGGAAAAATATATGGGGTTTGAAATCCATAAGTTGCTGTAGAAAAATGTATATAATTTTATTATGACATTATGACATATATAATTATATATATAATTATAATTATATATATATATCATAATGTTATGACATGATATAAATGTCATAATGTCAAACATCACATAAATACTTGCATATAGTATAGATGTTTATTATATGCATAGTCTGTCGCCACTGCCTCCGGTCTCCTCTGTAACGCTTGTTTATCCCTATACAGGTGGAACCAGGTGAACGCATTCTGGTCAGCGTATAAAGGTCATTGGACCAGGTTACGGCGCTATATAAGTCGCATTGTTTGTTTGCTGCTATACGTTACGCATAGACCTATATACAATGTCATGTATATATAATAAATCAGCAGCAATTTCAAACGCATGGATCGGTGCGCGAGATGGAGGGAGACAGAGAGGCAGACAGACAGAGGGGAGAGAGAGACAGACAGACAGACAGAAGGAGAGGGAGGGAGGGAGACATACAGAGGGGAGAGGGAGAGAGACAGACAGGGGGAGAGAGACAGACAGAGGGGAATAGGGAGAGAGGCAGACAGACAGAGGTGAGTTAGACAGACAGACAGACACTGACAGACAGTGGGAGAGGGAGGAAGACAGACAGAGGGGAGAGGGAGAGAGACAAACAGACAGACACAGACAGACAGAGGGGAGAGGGAGGGAGACAGACATAGGGGAGAGGGAGGAAGACATACAGAGGGGGAGAGAGAGACAGACAGAGGGGAGAGAGACAGACAGAGGAGGACAGAGACAGACAGAGGGGGAGAGGGAGAGACCGGTTAGGAACGCTGATGATGTATTTGCGTTAGGGACGACGCATGTAAACAAGAGTCGTCAATGCGATATTCAGGTAATCGCCCACCAGCGCCACCTAGTCACGGCCAGCTGCATTAACGACCGGAGGCGCCACAGGCCTGGCACGGCGCGCATGCGCAGTGCTTGCGATGGATGATGCTTACCTTGACCAGATCGATAAGTGAAGAGAGGGACAAAGAGGCATACGGGGGGGGGGGGTCCAGGGGGGCAGGCGCGGCATGTTCTTCTGCATGTCTGCCTTCCTATCTGCCTTTCTACCTGCCTGCCTGCCTACCTTTCAAAATATACATGCTCTGAATGAATGAATGAATGAATAAATGAATGAATGAATGAATGAGTGAATGAATGAATGAATGAATGAATGAATGAATGAATGAATGAATGAATGAATGAATGAATGAATGAATGAATGAATGAATGAATGAATACCATTCAGCTTGTTTTTCAAACTGTCTTTCTCCCTGTATGCCTTAGAGTCTATCATGCTTTTCGAAATGCCTGTCTACCTTTCCAGCTGCACTTCAAGATTGTCTGCCTCCGCACCCTCTTATTGTATTGTATTGCATTGTATTGTATCTGACCATTTACAAAGCGCTTCTCTGCAGCAAGAGCTTCCTGAAGCGCTCGCAATACGTGCATCTTCGAGAGAAAAAAGCAGTTGTTTAGAGACGAGAGAAAGATGAGGAAAGACAACCAGAGAGGCATAGTCCTAAGAGAGGCAGTCCTAATTGTTTTATCAGAAATAGAGAGAGAGAGAGAGAGAGAGAGAGAGAGAGAGAGAGAGAGAGAGAGAGAGAGAGAGAGAGAGAGAGAGAGACAGACAGACAGACAGACAGACAGACAGACAGACAGAGAGAGACAGAGAGAGACAGAGAGAGACAGAGAGAGAGTGACAAAGAGAGAGAGACAGAGAGAGAGAGGGGGGAGACAGAGGCAGAGACAGAGACAAACAGACAGAGAGAGAGAGAGAGAGAGAGATCATGCCTGCCTGTCTTCCACTGCCTGCATGCTTTCTAATTGCCTTCCTAAATGTTCGCCTGCCTGCCTGCCTGCCTGCTTGCCTGCCTGCCTGCCTTCCTTCCTTCCTTCCTTCCTTCCTTCCTTCCTTCCACGTGCATAACGAGCATCTTTCTCGGTTCCCATGTCTTAATAACCGGGAGACTTTACTTAAGCGGCGACGAATCCTCATTTATTACCAATCCTTGCCCCACCGTTTATCCGCCTCCTCCTCCTCCACATCATCACCATCATCATCAGCATCATCAGCATCATCATCATCAGCAGCAGCAGCTGAAGAAGAAGAAGATGTGCAAACACTCAGTCAGCCATCCATGCATATATCACGGTATAGACGCCGCTGGGTCTACGGCTTAGCGTCGACGACTGAGGTTTAGAACCCCGGACTTTGATGGTCTGTGCTGCTGCAGGTCTCTCGTCTGAAGGTCCTTCTCATCAAGCGGATCATATCCTATCATGGAAATTGAGCCGCTTGATGTCGGCTGCTTGTTAGTTATTTATGACGCAATCCTCTGTATGTATGTATGTATATATATAAATACATGTATATATATATAATTGTATATACAATATATATGACTTACATAATAATTATATATATATATATAATTATAATATAACAGTGGGAGATACAGACAGACAGATAGACAGGCACATAGAGACAGACAGATGCAGAGAGAGAGAGAGAGAGAGAGAGAGAGAGAGAGAGAGAGAGAGAGAGAGAGAGAGAGAGAGAGAGAGAGAGAGAGAGAGAGAGAAAGGCAGAAAGAGACGAAAACATAGACACGCAAACGGAGAGAGATACAGAGACAGAGATACATAAACAGAGAGGCAGAGACGGAGACTGAGATACATAGATAGAAACAGAAGCAGACAGAGACAGACAAACAGAGACACAGGGAGACATTCTTATAAATTCGCCCACATGCTGTCCAGCGTCTATAATGTCTTTATCCCACCTGTGCTCTGAACAAGATTTCAATATAACTCGGAATTATTAAGTTCAGAAAATGCGCTAAATAATGTACAGAGAGAAATAAACTAAAAATCATGCCTTCCTGCTCATGAGTTCTGTTTGTGTGTATGTACACTGTGAGCCATAAAAAACCGTGCCAATTTATTTTTAGCTATATCTCGGTCGATATTTTAACAATTTTATATCTTTTTGTGTCGTTTGAAAGAAAAATTAAATCTCTACGATTTACTTATTTACTTGCGCGATGACGTCATATCCGTTTCGCAGCATAATGTAAATAAAGTTGATGGTTGAAAATTTGAGTTAAAATTTTAAAATGTTGAGCTTTGATGATAAAATTTTAATTAAAAATCTGCGGGAATGCAAAAATTATTCTTCTAGACGATTAATTAAGGAGTTTCCGAACAAGAATTGGAAAAGAAAAACATTAGATGACTTTCTGCGAAAGTTGAGAACTACCGGTTCAGTTGAACGCGCTGCGGGAAGTGGTCGGCCAAAATCGTCGCGAACTGAAGATAATATCGCCGCTGTCAATGAATTGGTTCAGAGCCAGGAAGACAAGCCTAAAACACATCTTTCAACCAGACAAATCGCGAGAGAGCTGAATCTTACACAAACGACGGTCAGACGCATTATTCATAACGATTTGGAACGGAAATGCTTATGGAACAGCGCGTGTACCAAAAGCGCATTCAGAACACTGATGAACTTCGGCAGTGTCTCGTATCCGTCTGGAACGATCTGGAACAACATCTTATTGACACTGCAATTGATCAGTGGCGACGTCGCTTGGCAAAATGTGTACGTGAAAAAGGAAGTCCTTTTGAACACAAACTTTAAACAAATAAAGGCACTGAAAAATTGTTTGCATTTAAGTAGTAAAAATGCAGCATTGATCGATTCTCACGTGTTTTTTTTAGTGTCTTCAGTTTCGCAAGACAAGTTTAACATGCATGTAGGATGAAATCGATAATGTTTATTTCTGCTCTTTAGAGTATTGATTCCTGTTTAAAATAATGCAAAAAGTGTAAAAATCGATAAAGAAATGACAGAGATATAGCTAAACATAAAGTGGCACGGTTTTTTATGGCTCACAGTGTATACTTTGTATAGCCTCTATAATGTGTGTATTATATATAAACATATATAGATGTGTGTGTGTGTGTGTGTGTGTGTGTGTGTGTGTGTGTGTGTGTGTGTGTGCGTATGTGTGTGAGTGTCTGTGCGTGCGTGTGCGTGTGCGTAATGTGTGTGTATGTTTGCGTGTGTGCGGGTGTGTGTGCCTGTGTGTGTCTGTGTCTGTTCGCGTGCGTGTCTGTGTGTGCGTGCTCGTGCATACGTGCACTTACTGTTTCTCTTGAAGTGGCGCTATACTAATTGGTGACCGTGCGTGATCGTGATTATTCATGCAAGCATGTTTTTGACAGTTCGTGACTCGTTTAACTCACTGCATTAATGACCAGTTATTATCTTTTAACGAATCGGATTTTGATCGTTTTCCTATTCATAGCCATAAGTTGTTCATGTAAAAAATAACAATTATTATTAAAGTCAGTGAAAATATCGACGTGTCATGTCTTATATCCTTTTTGTTCGTATTTGATTCCTCAACAATTAAATATTCTGTCATGAAAAAGCAGACCAATTGATGTGTTTGCCCCAAAGTTTATAAATTCAATGAAATATTTTTAGGCCTATTAATAAAATCGAACCACGGTCTGCGGTTCGCTCGCTCTCTTTCCTACACTGCAGAGGAGCGTGAGACGCGGCCAACGCTTTTTAGCAGCTGTAGCTAAGTGCCAGTCCCAAGCCTGGATAAAGGAGGAGGGCGTCGCTAATGGTCTTTGTTACCACACAGTGACGTTAAACTGCAAATAGCACCACCGATGTAGCTTCGACCAAGATTTTCTCCTAAATTTCTCACAGCTAAGAGAAATTATTTCTTCCAATTATTGTGTCTCAATTCGTACGGCGACATCTTTGTCCCAAAACAAATTAATCCTATCTCGTGGAAACTTATCTCATCCAGTGCAATATGGTCTCGTGTGACTATGTGATCCTGCCCAGTGCAATATAATCCGACGCTATCCATTTCAATCTAATCTAATCTAATCTAATCTAATCTAATCTAATCTAATCTAATCTAATCTAATCTAATCTAATCTAATCTAATCTGAACTCAGTTGATCCTAATCTATCGGATCTAATGAGTCCCATAATACCTTATATATATAGGGATAGATAAAAATCCTCCTTAATTCGATCTAATTTAATCTATAGCTTATCTATTTATTTATCTATTTGGTCTAAGCTGATTTTGTCTGATTCCGCGCATGTCTAGTATTGACAATTATTGGCGCAGACAACAGCAGAGCGGGATACCCCCACCACAGACTGACAGAGAGATTCAGAAAGACATGCACAGAGAGCAAAAGAGAGAGAGACAGACAGAGACAAGGACAGAGAGACGGAGAGAAACAGATAGAGACAGAGAGGGAGAGAGATAGACAGACAGACATATAGAGACAGAGCCAGAGACAGACACAGAGACACATAGAGAGAGAGAGAAAGAGAGAGAGAGAGAGAGAGAGAGAGAGAGAGAGAGAGAGAGTGAGAGAGAGAGAGACGGAGGGAGGGAGGGAGGGAGGGAGGGTGGGAAGGAGGGAGGGAGGGAGAGAGAGATAGAAACGGGGAGGGGGAGAGGGAGAGAGACAGACAAACAGACAGATAGATAGTTAGAGAGAGATAGAGAGACAGAGACGAGAGATGAGACGGACAGATAGACAGGTAGGCAGACCAGGACTGACAGACAGACAGAGAACAACACACACTCACACACACTCACACACACACACACACACATGCAGGGATGAATGACTTTGTAAATATAGCCAACACGGACCGGACTTGACTTGACTCCAATCGATTCACCAAGACACACAGGCAGACACACACAGACACACACAGATAGACAGACACACACAGACAGACATCGGAACTGACAAGTAGAGCGACATCTAGTATTCACCCACTCGATCCAACGGCCGATCGTCCAGGGTCTTCGCACGACGCGCATGCGCACTGCAAAGAAAGAGAAAGGAGACAATCGCATCTGGTACCGTACGTATCAGCGATCTCTCAAAGCCGTCTTTGCATTGTCGTTTATAAATTATGCTCTAACCATTGTAAAACTTGCAGATGCAATTGAAAACGGACAGACAGAACCAAACACACATACAAACAGACTAGAGACCGATAGACAGACGTAGAAATAGCAGCACAGGCAGCCATATTGATTGATAGAAAGTTCAATATATGTGTTGGTTCTATAGATAAATAGACAGATAGATAGATAGATAGATAGATAGATAGATAGATAGATAGATAGATAGATAGATAGATAGACAGACAGACAGACAGACAGACAGACAGACAGACAGACAGACACATAGATAGATAAACAAACAGACATACATAGAGAAAGAAAGACAGACAGACAGACAGACAGACAGACAGATAGATAGATAGATAGATAGATAAACAAACATACATACATAGAGAAAGAAAGACAGACAGACAGACAGATAGATAGACAGACAGATAAACAAACAGACAGACATGTAGACAGACATACAGACAGAGAGGCTAACAGCCAGAAGACCAAAGAGACAGCCAGATATGGTCAGTGCTGCCACCAAGCAACGAACGGAAGCATCAATGAACGACGAGCGCACCCTCTCGTATCGACATCGAGGTATCACCACCATCACCATCACCACCACCATCAGCAGCAACGGCGTCCAAGACACCAGCGCCGCCAGCGCTGCCAACCAGCATCCCCCATATACATATACCCAGCAGCAGCAGCAGCAGCAGCAGCAGCTACTCCACCAGCCTCCGAAGCATCACAGCCGACGACGAGCATTAGCATCTTCTCCGCATGCAGCAGGGCTGCAGCAGCAGCAGCTGCAGGCACCGTCCGCGCTTCGAGTCGTCGACAGTCGCCGCTGCATCTAATATTTCTGGTGTCCTCCGTTCACCATCCATTGCGCTGTTGACGCCAGTTGCAGCAGCATTGGAACCTACCTTGCATCACCTATATTACATACATACGTACATGCCAACGACCGCTACGCATCACTAGAGTCGTGGATGGACACCTGACCGGATGCGATCGAGTCGCCAGTTGTCGCTGTGGTCAGTTTCTTGCTGACCAGATGACCACCACCACCGCCACAGGGCTTGCCTGAGCTGGACACGTTGCCGTCGTCGTCGTCGTATCGCTCCTTCTTCCCTGTTCGCTGGTATGCTGTCAATAATATATTCTCGTTGCTTCTTCTTCTTATCGAAAGAGAGATTCGCGATCGATCGATCGATTCGTTTGGCGCTCGATATATACCAGTCGAATCCTCCTTAGCTGGGTGAAGCTGTGTATGTATGTATGTATGTATGTATGTATGTATGTATGTATGTATGTATGTATGTATGTATGTATGTATGTATGTATGTATGTATGTATGTATGTATGTATGTATGTATGTATGTATGTATGTATGTGATAATGTATATGTATGTATCATACATACATACATACATACATACATACATACATACATACATACATACATACATACATATGTATGATATGTATGTATGTGATAACGTGAGGAATGTTTGTCGCACTTGCTTCTACCATCTTCGTCAAATTCGCTCGGTACGTCGCTCACTTACAACCAAAGCTGCCACTACTCTGATGCATGCATTTATATGCACGAGAGTTGACTATGGTAGTGCCATCTATGCGGGCTTAACACTTTCACGCATTAATAAGTTGCAATCTGTCCTTAATGCTGCGGCCCGCCTGATTGGCGGCATACCAAAGTTTGGGCATATATCAAGTTTTATACGGGAAGAACTGCACTGGTTGCCAATGCAAAAACGTATTGAGTTTAAGATTTTAATGTTCATGCGCAATTGCCTAGCAGGCCAAGCTCCGATCTATCTTATGGAACTCTGTGTACCTGTGCTGTCCATCCCAGGCCGTAGATTCCTTCGCTCTGCTACGCATGGTGACCTGGTTGTCCCTAGGGCTCGATCTTCCACAGTGCTACATAGAAGCTTTGCTATGGTTGGTCCGTCTTTCTGGAATAAGTTACCTATTAGTCTTCGCAATGAACTTCTTTGTATTTCTTTGCCCCTTTTCCGCAAGCGTTTGAAAACCATTCTCTTTGATTGTGGTTAGGTGTCAGGTTGGGAGCGCCTCTGAGGAGTTCTCTTGTAGTGGCGCTATATAAATGTACGATTACAATTACAATTATGTATGTATGTATGTATGTATGTATGTATGTATGTATGTATGTATGTATGTATGTATGTATGTATGTATGTATGTATGTATGTATGTATGTATGTATGTATGTATGTATGTGTGTGTATGCATGTATGTATGTATGTATGTATGTATGTATGTATGTATGTATGTATGTATGCATGCATGTATGTATGTATGCATGCATGCATGTATGTATTCATGCATGCATGTATGTATGTATATATGTATGTATGTTTGTATGTATGTATGTATGTATTAGGGTGATTCACATTACAATGGAGAAAAAATAATTTTCTCTGATTGTCTGACATGGTTGATAATTTTGTTCCTTTAGTCTTAGTGAACATTGCATCAAAATTTTATTGCAATATATGAATGTTTAGAGGTAGCTCAATGGCCTTGAAATCTGATATGGGGTCTATATGAAGAAATCAAAGCAATCGTCATTGACGAGACACTCGAATGGAACATTTCCAATTAGATTAAGCTGCAATCCTGTAAGTTGAAAGTATGTACATAGTCAGAGGCTATACATGAATAATAAATTCTTATTTTCTTGTGATCACTAAAAACCCTGCTGAATTGTAATATTTGTTTTGACCGGCGACGAAATTGCTACAAAGTAGGAATAATTTTACATAATCGTATAAAAGTATAAATGCATGGATTTTTCTGTCTAGACATTGTGTTCAGACAGTGGGATTTGAATAATCAGTAGCATTTTTATACACATTTTTCTAAACTTTTGCTTTTAAAATTTTCATTGCGTAAATGTCACATTTGAGGAATTCCATTTCCCAATTATAATAAACAAGATAATAAAAAGTGGCTTTCGGTTATTTATTTGTGTAAACTTCATTTGTACAGACCTAGCTGCAAAAGAAAGTTTAAAAATGGCTTCATTTAATACAATGCAGCCATCAAATAAAAAAACAAATATTTTTTTGGCAAATAGAACCAGAACAACAAATTAAATCAAGCACCAAGGAAACAAAGTTAGCAAAATATACTAAAGCAGTGCTTAAGGAATAATGCTAATAGTTTCAATTTGGTTGCTCATGAGACCCGGAAGGGGTCTTGTAATCCCATTAGGCGGGCCCCTTGGCAGTGATACCATGGTGATGATGGCCATTAAGTTGCCAAAGAGTGGTCTTGACATAAGATATAGTGAAACAAACCAACTTTAATAAGAAGACAGCAAACACCTTAACTAAAAGCACGGTTACACATTCGAAGAGTATGAGGCACAAAGTCACTGGATTATTGGGATGCTGCACTGGTAATATGAATTAGGATCAAACCTAAGTTGTCATCAATTTTATTCAAAGTGAGAGATGGGAGGTTATTTAATAGTTTATCAATTTAAAAACTCTATAATAAGAAAGAATGACAGGCCACAGTGTGCCAGTATAATTCATTAGTTATTGTCGAGTATAAGGGCACACAGCCTTAACTTAAAGAGACAAAGATCAGGTAGCAATCCGATGGAAAGAGGAATCTCATTCCCTGTTTTAGCAGCTATAGCTAGGCCTATAGCAGTGTAAATGGAAGATAACGTTTGTACTTTTCTGCCAAGGACCAAGGTTGAAGACAGAAATCTAGTTAATAATTATTTGGGGAACCAAAAGCATTCCATCACATCAGTGTGTTGTCCATCAGATGAGGCTAAACACCAAAGACCATATTTATTTTCACATCATA
Source organism: Lumbricus terrestris (assembly GCA_949752735.1). Taxonomy (NCBI): domain Eukaryota; kingdom Metazoa; phylum Annelida; class Clitellata; order Crassiclitellata; family Lumbricidae; genus Lumbricus; species Lumbricus terrestris. The sequence continues at coordinate 34,862,470 of OX457048.1, read as the reverse complement.
GAAAATTTGAAGAAGACTGTGTCAGGGAGCTGAATGACATTATTGGGTTAAACTGCATTTTCAACAAACCAAAGATTTCGGCAGCAATTCAGACTAATAAATTGTCAAAGTAAAAGGTTTAGTTGAGGAGTATGATCTGATATAGAAAACAGAAAACAGAAGCAAAAAACCTGAGAGGCATGTGTTGAAAGTGATTTTTATATTGCAAGTCAGAACATGAGCATGTTCTTAAAATTGACGACCAGGTGCATATGCTCATGAATGGCAAATGTCACTTATAGTTTCGAGACCAATCTTTAGAGAGTTCACTTTTAATTGACAGTCTCTAAGTTTAGAAATTTCACAGAATTCTGTTATCTGCAAGTCACATAAACGAGGAGTAAGCATGGGAGCGTGAAAGCGCTGGTCCGGTGGAATCTGATACACCAGTTCTTGACTGGTAGTTCGATAGGCTTATTGTACAAGCTGATCAGGCAGTGTATTACTGCTAGAAATTTTAAACTTTTTTAGTTTACAGAATGCTGTGAATGAATATCTTTTTTCCTAGGACTATTTTAGTCAATAATGACCTATATGTTTTGTTCTATTCAACTTCATTTTGTGTGTGAAATCTCACATGCCCATTCTTTCAATTTGCAGCTTCAGTGCGAATGTATGTGGAAACTTTGGGCTCATTGAGCTAGCTCTAAAATACATTTTATCTTGAAATGTCTTATACACAATTTATTCTGGGTCCAAAAGGAACAAAATTAGCAACCATGCTCATTGAAATTCGAAAATAATTTTTTCTGAATCACCCTAGTATGTATGTATGTATGTATATGTATGTATGTATGTATGTATGTATGTATGTATGTATGTATGTATGCATGCATGCATGCATGCATGTATGTATGTATGTATGTGTGTGTGTGTGCATGAGTAGTTATAGTTTATAGGGGTGCTATAACAACTGCACGTATACAAACATACATGTGTGCCTTTGTATGTGTGTTTGTTTCTGTCTGTCCGTTCTCAATTGCATCAGTACATGTAAGTTTGGTCTCTAAAGCTTTTTATGTTCTCTGAAAGAAAGATGCATTAGATGGACCATTGGACCAGTGGACCATTATATGTATACGCTCTCGAAACATCAGAAGAAACATTCAACCTATAGGTTAGGCTGGACTGTAATGGATCCGATGGTTTTGTTCTTGCGCCTTAATACGAGGCATACGAATCCACCATATATATATATATATATATATATATATATATATATATATATATTATACATATTATGTATTATATTATATATATATATATATTATAGATTATATATTATATATTAGATGCATAAACGGGACGCACGTTTCTATTCGTTTGGTGCAAATTGTAAGCACTATAATAATTGAAGGGCTTGGAGCAATAACAAGGTATGTCGAAAATCATGAATGTTGGGAAATCGACTTCAAAGATTTACCGCTTCAAACTGCTGTATCTAAGCCATTTGACAACATATCAACAAGCTGTTTTGAGCAATATGTACCTTAAAATAGTCTTTAACGAAAGTGTCACATTATACAGTGCGAAATATGAAATTATTATTATTTTTTACACATTTTGCTTCATATCGTGTTATTGCGGCATGAATACTGCGTCATTGGTATAATTTCTGGTGCAATAACAGGTTATGTCGACAAAGTGTTTTCTAGCAGCTGCAATACCACACATATTACATGGTATAAGTCGACATACCTTGTTATTGCACCAAACTGTCTCTATTACACAGTTCGAGAATCGTGCAAGAAGATTGTAAGTCACCATAACTGTAGTACTGTCGAGATATAAAATATTCAAAAGCAGTGTGACATAACGTTTTAATGACATAACCGTAGAAATTGTATGCAATATCAGATCTTTGTATCGCGGTTCAGACTTTTCAATTTTACAAAATAAGAGCCATCATCATTTTGTTTCAACATTTCATTGGATTCATCAATAAAAAATTTGATCAGCCGAAACTGCATCTGCTTCTCGTAATGATTTTTTAACCTCTAAAGCTGAAAAAGTAAAAATTTATCTTTCAGCAGCACATATTGTGTTGAAATCAACGTTTGCCAACTGTTCATCATTAATACACTTGGTGCTAGGCTGTTGCGATTGTGAGACTCGCAAATCATTTTTAATACTATAACAATCTTTGTCAAAAAGCGTTGGAATGATAGCACCTACGCTTGGGGAATGGGTAGTAAACTTTTTAATACTTCAACCCAGCGCCAATTAAGTGTGCGAAAATAAGAACAGTACTGTTGGTGAAGATAAAATCTACACAAAATTCAGATGCAATCTGGGATCAATCCGGGACATGAGGCGCAAAGGGTCAATTATGGAACTGTCCCAGCGAATTCGGGACGAATTAGGCTTTTGCGCATCTTCAGCGTCTTCGGGTTGATTCGTATCATGGTCGTGTGAAATTAAGACGAGATAATAATAGGAAGAGGTTGATTTGGCATTGACATACGGCCGACTCATTTCGTTTCATGAGGTAGCCTGAGGGCTGAAAGTGAGCCGTGTCAATTCGGGTCTGCGACCCGGCATCGATTTTCGTGACCTGCCGCTGTCGGGTCTCAGCCCGTCAGCCGAGTCAAATATTTAAGTCACACTGTGACTATACCAATTTCGAAATCCTGAAAGAAATTAGTACAGTTTAATGAGTTTATAGAAAATTCGGTGCGATTGACTAAAAAAAGGTCGTCAGAAAAGTTTTCAGGTCAAAACAAAAATTCCGTTGTTTTACTCAGACCCGGCAACTTTTTCAAACCACTTTCAGCTCGGGGTAGCCTAGACTGTCGAGCGTAGATTTTAAGTCGACGATACACAATGCCAAATTGAGTGTTAAACGTAGGTCTATTGCCTAAACCATCAAACATAATATCTCAAACTACACCTTACCAACCTCTGTTGTTTTTTAGAGACTGTAAAAAAAATTACGACGTAACGAAGCTAATAGTTTTTCACGATTCATTTTCGCATAGGTTACAACAGTACTGATCTCAATAAAAATGTCGGATTATTATGAAATTCACTGTCACGTGCGCCGTTGTGGTGTACGGTAACACAACATACACTATTCTTGATAGCACGGGCATAGCCCAATTCAAACGAAAGTGGGAGCAATAACAGGTTATGTCAAATAACCTCATTATTGCACCGGCGCTAATATAAAGTTTGCAAGAAAACACGCCAGTGTATGTTGTCATACCCTGATATTGCATTAGAGTTATGGTCGAACTCTGTCGTGTGCGCAATAACATGTTATGTCGACATAACGTTTTTTGAAAAACAGCGCTCAAAACTATTCAGATCTGTACCAAATTCACAGGGTTTATAGATTACCATCTTCCGCTCACGGTGGCATACTGTTTCGCAAGACATAGGTATGTCGACTTACCTTGTTATTGCTCCAAGCCCTTCAATTATCATAACGATGAATCGAAATAATATCCAGCAACGTATATATAAATAATTTGCATCATACAATTATGCATATATATATAGATATATACATTCAAACATATACTATACTATATATATGTATACACACACATTTGCATCTATACATGTATATCCATATATATATTTATATAACCCTATTATATCATTCCAGAATTTCTATAGCGCCTCTTCAAGAGAAACACTCTAGCAGGACGAAAAAGCGCACAAAGACACGCTCACACACGCTTAAAACACACGTATACACGCACAAGCACACAGACACAAACACAAACGCACACCTACACACGCTGCCAAACACACACTAACAAACATATATATATATATATAGTATCTTTCCGCAGTGCTATACTGTGTTATATTACACGCCATTGGAAACTAACGCATCAAGCGGATTGAATAACCTTTGATGCTGGAGTCCGATCACGAAGAATCGACGAAATTTCCACCGATTCGGTGTATATATATGTATATGTATATAGTTGTCATGGAAACCGCGGCGTAGAATGTTCGAAAATAAACGAATCAATAGGAGAAGAAGAAGAAGAAGCATATATATATATATATATTATAGAGGCGCCGCATAAACGGTTTTATCCGTTGAACCGCGGAAGTGATTCCATGGTGTCCCATTCCGATCCGTCTGGAGTCGTAGACGAATATCTGGCGCCAGAGTCGCACGTGGATGCGTACAAAGTCTCAAGGTCATAGGGAGGACTGCTGCATGGGAAAAGGCATGGAATATTTTTTGCCTGGATGTAATGGATAGGTATGCAGCAAGGTTATGTATGGTGGGAATGTTGTGGTATGGTATGGTATGGTATGTCATGGCATGTTGTGGTATGGTATGGTGTGGTTATATGGTATGGTGTGGACGTGTGGTATGCTATGTTAGGAATGGTATGGTGTGGTATAGTTTTTGTGGTGTGATATGGTGTTGTATGGTATGGTATGGTATGGTATGGTATGGTATGGTATGGTATGGTATGGTATGGTATGGTATGGTATGGTATGGTATGGTATGGTATGGTATGGTATTGTATGGTATGGTATGGTATGGTATGGTATGGTATGGTATGGTATGGTATGGTATGGTATGGTATGGTGTGGTGTGATGTGTTGTGGTATTGAATGGTGCACATGTGGTATGTTGTGGTATGTTGTAGCTTGGTATGGTATGGTATGGTATAATGTGGTATTGTTTGGTGCGGTATGGTTGGTGTGGTGTGGTGTGGTATGGAATGGCAAGGTAGACGATAAGGTATAAGGTAGACATAAGGCAATTTATTTATCAGCAACGTTTCAGGTAAAACTAAGGGCAGCTCAACCTTCCAATCGGTAGATGGCGTCGATGAATCAAGCAGTTAGACGCCATGAACGACTTGCGTGACTGTCGACATTATCGTTTCTTCTCATGTAATAATAACCAGCGATAATCTGTTCACACGTATAACACACCGGATATGAATTTATTATTGTAATCAATCATGTCATAACAGTCATAATTATGCTGCGTTGCGTTAGTTGTTGAAATTAAACGAAATTTATTTTATTACCATTATCGTCATTTTATTATGCAAAGAAAACGAAGTATTATGGTGTTGCCTGTCCGTCTCTTTGCCCGCCTGAGTATCTCTCTTTATCCTTGTTCCTCTCATCCTCCATGCATTGTCAGATGCAGAAAATTCCTCTATAGTCTTTACTATAACCTACTAAAATAACTCGATATTATATTCGACTCTGTTGCGGCATATTATCTAAAATCGATCTTCTCAGAAGAATGCGATGCCCAGCCAAGCATCGACTGTCAGACCCCTTGCCACTGTCTCGCTTTTTCTCCTGGTCGACTCCCTACCATCTTCCCCTCTTCCCCTCTTCCCGTCTTTCCCTCTTCCCCTCTTCCCCTCTTCCCCTCTTTCCCTCTTTCCCTCTTCCCTCTTCCCCTCTTTCCCTCTTTCCCTCTTCCCTCTTCCCCTCTTTCCCTCTTTCCCTCTTCCCCTCTTCCCCTTTCCCCTCATCCCTTTTCCCCTCTTCCTCTCTTTCCCTCTTCCCCTCTTCCCTCTTTCCCTCTTTTCCTCTTCCCCTTTTCCCCTCTTCCCTCTTCCCCTCTTCCCCTCTTTCCCTCTTCCACTCTTTCCCTCTTTCCCTGTTCCTCTTTCCCCTCTTCCCCTCTTCCCCTCTTTCCCTCTTTCCCTCTTTCCCTCTTCCCCTGTTCCCCTCTTTCTCTGTTCCTCTGTTCCTCTGTTCCCCTATTCCATCTTCTCCTCTTCCCCTCTTCCAGTCTTTCCCTCTTCCCCTCTTTCCCTCTTCCCATCTTCCCCTCTTCCCTTCGCAGTTCCCCAAGCGCACTGCGGACCCTTCGTATATATTTCTCCTTCGATCCTCCCTTCGCTTCTGATTTCTTCCCTCTCGTTGCACTCCGTTGCTGGACACTTCACACTTATTTCTCACCGTCTCCCCCCTTCCTCCCTCTCTCCCTCCATCTCTCCCTCCCTACCTCCGTCCGTCCGTCCATACGTCCTCCCTCCATTCCTTCCTCCCGTCATACCTCCCTCCCTACCTCCGTCCGTCCGTCCGTCCGTCCATCCGTCCTCCTTCCCTTCCTTCCTCCCTCCCTACCTCCCTTCCTTCCTCCCTTCCTACCTCCCTCCCTAACTCCGTCCCTCCCTCCCTCCCTCCGTCCCTCTCTCCGTCCCTCCGTCCCTCCCTCCCTACCTCCCTCTCTCCCTCCCTTCCTCCCTTCCTACCTCCCTCCCTCCCTCCCTCTCTCCACTTCACACCGTCCAATCTTTCCACTCCATTTCTCTTTCCCTCGCCGCCATCTTCTTTCTTGCCATTCCCTCCCATTCCCTTGCTTCGTTCCCTATACTCGATCACGCTCTCGGTCTCTACATTGTCTTGGCCTTCTTTCAACGTACTTTCCCTTTCTGTTTTTCTGTCTCTGTCTATGTCTGTCTCTCTGCCTCTGTTTCTGTCTTTGTTTCTGCCTCAGTCTGTGTGTCTGTCCGTCTGTCTGTCTGTCTGCCTGTCACTCTTTATTCCTTTCTCTGTATGTCTGTCTCTCTCTGTCTCTGTCTCTCTGTCCCTGTCTATCTCTATGTTTCTGTGTCTCTTTCTGTCTCTGACTTTGTCTCTCTGTCTCTCTGTACCTGCCTCTGCCTGTCTGTCTGTCTCTTACTCTTTCTCTCTTTCTCTCTTTCTCTCTTTCTCTCTCTCTCTCTCTCTCTCTCTCTCTCTCTTTCTCTCTCTCTCTCTCTCTCTCTCTCTCTCTCTCTCTCTCTCTCTCTCTCTCTCTCTCTCTCTCTCTCTCTCTCTCTATCTCTCTCTCTCTCTTTCTCTTCTCTCTCTCTCTCTCTCTCTCTCTCTCTCTCTCTCTCTCTCTCTCTCTCTCTCTCTCTCTCTCTCTCTCTCTCTCTCTCTCTCTCTCTCTCTCTCTCTCTCTCTCTCTCTCTCTCTCTCTCTCTCTCTCTCTCTCTCTCTCTCGTTCGTTCCCGACGCTCGTATCTCTCTTCATGGGAAATTGGAGTGTCCGGGTGGTCGCCGTGAGATAAGAAACCCCACAGCCGGCGGACGGCTGGCCGGCCAATGATGGACGGACGCAACTAGAATTATAGAACATTTTTTTATCTAGCGCTATAGCGGATGTCGACGACGACGACGACGATGATGACGATGCGTAACCATGGAGATCGCTCTGTCATATTTTATGACGGTCTTCTCCCATTGTTACATTTTTTTTCTCAGACTTGCAACATTAAACCCACAATTGCGACCAGCAGGCATTCAACGAAATGTTGCAATCTTCTCTCTGCAGTGCAATCTGTGAAGTTATAAATCAGTCTGAAATGTGCTGCCTCTCTGTCTCTCTGTCTCTTTCTCTTTCTATCTCTGTCTCACTGTCTCTCTGTCCCTGTCCCTGTCTGTCTCTCCATGTCTCTGTCTGTCTCTCCGTCCTCCCTCGATGGAAGTGCCAGTCCCGACAACAAAGCCTGGATGAAATGAGGAGGGCTGCGTGGATCTAATGTTATGAACAAGCAACGTCTTGGAACTAATATTCCTTTCAGTCGTGATATTCGCCTTTGTCGTAGTTGTAAAAAACGATTTTTCGTTTCTTATTAATTCTTTCCCAGAAAACGTCGTTTTTCCGTTTTTTTTATTTTTCGTGTCGTTTTATTCCGCTTTTTATTTTCTCGAAAAAACGACGATTTTTCCGTTTTAAAAAAATCCCATTTCCATCGTTTTTTTCATCTATGGCCATCGTCATGGCCTGAGAATGATTGTAGGCTAATATTATCAGGGACAATGATTTTTAATTGCCTAGGGAACAGAGGCAGGTCAGGGCGAAATATTAGAAAAAGGAATGTATGTATGTATGTATGTATGTATGTATGTATGTCCATCTGTATGTAGGCCTATGTATGTATGTATGTATGTATGTATGTATGTATGTATGTATGTATGTATGTATGTATGTATGTATGTATGTATGTATGTATGTATGTATGTATGTATGTATGTATGTATGTATGTATGTATGTATGTATGTATGCATGCATGCATGTATGTATGTATGTATGTATGTATGTACGTACGTATGTACGTACGTACGTATGTATGTATGTATGTATGTATGTATGCATGTATGTATGTGCGTATGCAATGCATGCATGCATGCATGTATGTATGCATAATTAAATGTATTATGAATTCATAAATACACGCATGAATGTGTCTGTGTCTGTGTGTTGGCGTACGTGTCGGAGTGTGGGTGCGTGCGTTTGAACGTGTGTCCGTGTGTGTGTACGTGTGCATGTGTGTCTGCTCTATGCATGTAGGTGCGTGTGTACCTGCCCAGCATGAGGAGCAGCTGCTGCAATGAAAATAGTCGATGCCGTTGATGGACACTTGCTCTGATTTCCAGTCCATTTTCCTGGAATTTTCCGGGAGGGGGGCTTTCCCCATAAAGGCCGAAGCTTTTACGGCCGTCCTCCATTATCAGGTATTTCGCCGTCAGCGTATAGGGGAGGCCGGGGCGAAGCGGACCCCGTCTTGCATCAGCTGAATATGACGCGCGAAGCGGTTCAGCTGCATGATGTGAAGGAGTTAGGTGGGTGTTCATTAGCGCAGGTAATGGTTGGATGAAAGCAGCTGGAACGCTTCTTACCCGATGGATAAAAGATTGTGCTTTAGTAGTGGTGGTAATTTGCTTTTTCCTATCGACGTCTAAGGCTTGGCTTGAAGCTCGGTGTGTAGATTAGTTGTGTAAATCTGAATTTATCAGGACCATAATTACTCTAAATCCTCGTTTTATATAGAATGCAGAAATTTGTGTCAAGGTTTTTGCCTTCGCAGCAGAGATGGGCGACTAAACGAATATATTCTAGGTAATCGATTAGACAAACGGTTAATTCTAATTCTATTCGATTTGCATTTGATCTAGAATAGTCACGCCCATCTCTGCGCCGCATTTGATGTTCTTAGTTGTAATGAATTAGTTCGCTGACCGCATGGTATTTGTGGTAAGATGATACTGTCTGTCAGTCTGTCTGTCAGTCTGTCAGTCTGTCAGTCTGTCTGTATCTGTCAGTCAGTCTGTCTCAGTGGCGTAGCCAGTTATTTTTTCATGGAGGGGCAGTGGGGTGGCAGCTAAAAATGATGGGGTGGCTACCGTTGGCAATTAAAGCGTGCATCGGCATCGGTATAGGCCTATTGCCCGAGACTATGTATTTTTAGATTTTGGATGTATAACAGTATTGGACATAATACGCATGCAAGCCTCACTAGCTTGTCTGTCCCACAGTGCACTATAGTGGCCTGTCCCACTTTCCCATCACCCACCCTATAAGAAGTTGTACAGGAAGTTGTATAAAAAATAAAATAAGTCAGAAATAATATAACATTGTTTAATTCTTTATCACTCGTAAGAGTAAAAAGTAAAACAAACGCAGGGATTGGGGGGCAGCTGGGGGGCAGCCCTTTCATTTGGGGGGGGGCGGCTGCCCCCCTTTCCCCCCGTAGTTACGCCACTGGTCTGTCTGTCTGTATGTCTGTATGTAGGTCTGTTTATCTCAGTGTCATCTTGCCAAACCAACAAACAGACTAAGACAGACAGACAGACAGACAGACTAAATGCAGACTTACCGATATCCTCTCTCCTCATATGCCGAGGTTATAATTATGAAAATAAAGTCGCCAATTATTCTTTGCACCCATGACTGCCTCTGGGCTATAACTTCGTTGCTGCATTTCTTTCAGCATAATAATTATTCGATCCGCGCAATCAGTGGATTGCAGAACCACCATATCGAACAGAACCCGCTGCCTGCATGGTGGCGCAAACTTCTATAGCGCCTATTTTCCTATTTGCATGATGGGCGCAGACACGAAAGAAATTAACAACTTAGCATCTTCTCGTCACGTTACTAAACCGAACAGATACTCCAGTAGCGCATTATTGTCGTGTATTTAGTTGTAAACTTGCGTTATATAAGTCTTCACACAGCTATGCCGACAAGATTACAGATTCACTGACTAGACGCTGAACGTACATGTATAGAGAGAACAACAGCTTTCTTGGTTAATGGTTCATTCATTCATTCATTATTAGAATTTATATGGCGCCCCTTCAAGAGACTACACAGAGGCACTCCCAGCCCAGCCACGGCAAAAGAAAAAATGGTTGCATATAATATAACGACATAGTTGTCATGACAACGACGATTAGCGGCGCCCTCCTTATTCTCCTCAGCAGTTAGACTGGCGCTACCATGTTACGGACAGTGGCAGATTACAACGGTTTCATGGTTAACAATGTTCTAACACGGAAAAACCAGCTTCTGAAGCAAAATGTACGCAACGAACCGCTTAGCTAAACAATGGCCACACAACAATGCCTTAAGAGACAATCAATCTTCATACAGCAAGGCGCTTTCTACTGTTTAGTATAATACAACGCGTATTAAGACCCGTAACAACAGCGGAACAAAGGAGGCGAGAGAGGGAAGGATAGAGGGAGGAGGTGGAGAGTCTTTGATTCGGATCGGAAAGTTGCCAGGGATTCGCCTGAGCGATTCTGTTTGCACAGACGCGTCGAACTGTGACTGCTTTTAATAATTCCGTATACGTCTGCACGCGTTGGTTGTGTCACGTGTGCACGGCTTCGAATGACAATGCTTTTGGCACCAATAACACCGCATTTTTATACATTGCCCAAAGAAAGGCTGTGTTAGACATAATAAGGAACAATGTCACGATGCCCCATGCGCTACAATTGACCAGTGGTTCCCAACCTTTTTTTTAACTCTAGGGCCACTCTTTCTAAGTTGGAGGACACGAGGGAACTTTTCTTAGTTGAAGGACAATATAGGGGCCCACAAGGTTAAAATTTAATAAACTAAGAACATAATTATGAGGTTGTTATAATTAATTAAAAATGGAATGTTTTATGTTATTTATATACGTCAAAATAAAGAAATTTGTAATCCTATATTATAAGTCCGTAAGTTTGTCCTTTCATTTGTTTGTGTATATATATGGATGTATTTTGACTCTTCGTAACAGAAAAGGCTCGGAAACGAAACAGCGTCGGTTTAACAAAAATTTTGCAATTGAATCTTTCCCAAATTATAAGGTCAACGCAACTATTTTCAGCTTTTAATTCAATTTAAAACCAGAGTTATTAGCATTTTAATCGATACAGCAGCCATCTTGCCGCATTTAGTAAAGAGGCTACACTCCGCATGACGTCATTCACGCCCAATAATAATTTCCGTTTATCAACAACCCGCTTGACAAACCGAAACCGGTTGCAGTTTACAATTATGCACAAGAACACAGATCACAGAAATATTAACTATACTAACAGAACAGACAGGGCACTAGCTTATCACGAGCGCTGCGTCAAGTCAAAATGGTTGTCCGTAAGAGTAGTCCAAAGGTGTGGTCCGGGACTCCGGTTCGAGTTACCATAGGATCAGAGGAGGGCGGTATAATTCTTCCCTCGAGTACTATATATATATTGTATAATATTACTGCGTGCTCAATACATTACAGAGAATTGAACGCGCACGCGCACTCGCAGCTTCAATCATCATGAAATATTCATTGCCCTGTATTATCGTCGACCTGACCGAGAAGTCCAATTCTGATGTCGTGCCATCTTGCAATATGTTTTCGCGCTGTAGTATTTGTCCCTGTGCTTGTCTGTGTTTATCTGCGTGTTTATGTGTGTGTTTGCTTGTGTGTGTTTGCGTTTGTACGCTTGTGAGCGTCCAGCCTTTATTTGGTATTCACGTTCTTCATTCAACTCCTCATGTCAGGTCGGCCATTCGGTTTCGCCCGATTCCCCCACAAGGCATTGCGCGCTCTTGTTCTCGGCCTGCTGGCGTGTAGTTCGATTGTCGCTGTTTCTCGGACATTGGGCGAATATAGATTGAACATGCATGTGCCAAGTGGGAAAATCCCTCTGCGCGTTCGGCGACGACTAACTTACACCAAGTAGTGTAAGAATCGTCATTGACGACGTATCTTCATGATTCTTAAATACGGAGCGCATTTTTTTCATATGAGCTGTTCCAAACCGGATGTTGACATTATTACGCGTTGCAATTGGACCAATGTGCCATCCGTCGATTGATTTTGTGTATTAACGTCGGCGCTATAGAAGTTTTAAAGTAACGTAAACACGGCCCTTCCGTTTGGAATGACCTTCCCTCTAACCTGGGAACCACCCTCGGAACACGTGTACGTCGGGCTCATTCTATGGATTGCTTAAGACTTTTCTTTTTGGCCGGGCTTGGGTTGGGAGCGCCTCTGAGTAGAGTCCTTTAAGGGGCGCTATATAAATTAGATAGATAGATAGATAGATAGATAGATAGATAGATAGATAGATAGATAGATAGATAGATAGATAGATAGATAGATAGATAGATAGATAGATAGATAGATAGATAGATAGATAGATAGGTAAACAAAACTGCAAGACTATGATCAAAATGGTCAATAACTATTATTTGCAAATAGAGAAATAAAAAAGAGAAATTGATCAGATACAGATTGCGCCAACATCATGCATGCGTATTATAGACGTATGTATGTATGTATGTATGTATGTATGTATGTATGTATGTATGTATGTATGTATGTATGTATGTATGTATGTATGTATGTATGTGTGTGTGTGTGTGTGTGTGTGTGTGTGTGTGTGTGTGTGTGTGTGTGTGTGTGTGTATGTATGTATGTATGTATGTATGTATGTATGTATGTATGTATGTATGTATGTATGTATGTATGTATGTATGTATGTATGTATGTATGTATGTATGTATGTATGTATGTATGTATGTATGTATGTATGTATGTATGTATGTATGTATGTATGTATGTATGTATGTATGTATGTATGTATGTATGTATGTATGTATGTATGTATGTATGTATGTATGTATGTATGTATGTATGTATGTATGTATGTATGTATGTATGTATGTATGTATGTATGTATGTATGTATGTATGTATGTATGTATGTATGTATGTATGTATGTATGTATGTATGTATGTATGTATGTATGTATGCATGCACATGTATGTATGTATGTATGTATGTATGTATGTATGTATGTATGTATGTATGTATGTATGTATGTATGTATGTATGTGTGTATGTATGTATGTATGTATGTATGTATGTATGTATGTATGTATGTATGTATGTATGTATGTATGTATGTATGTATGTATGTATGTATGTATGTATGTATGAGTGTATGTTTGTATGTATGTATGTATGTATGTATGTATGTACATGTATGTATGTATGTATGTATGTATGTATGTATGTATTTATGTATGTATGTATGCATGTACATGTATGTATGTATGTATGTATGTATGTATGTATGTATGTATGTATGTATGTATGCACATGTATGCATGTATGTATGTATGTATGTATGTATGTATGTATGTATGTATGTATGTATGTATGTATGTATGTATGTATGTATGTATGTGTGCATGTGGTTTGTGTGCATGTATATAAAATGCATGAATGTATTCAAAATGAATACTCATATTAATTGCCGATGAGGTCAGTTTTTAGCGTTGATAATTGAATTGCCTCTAGCTGTCAATCAAGGGAGCGACAACGGCCTGTCACCCTCATAAATCAATACATACATGACATTTATTGACGAACCCAATTCAGAAGCCGAATGCATATTTTACAAAGCAGCTTTCCATGTCGGTTTAACAATCAGTTATTGCAAGTCTCATACGCAATAAAACCGCGTGCATGCATCTATAATTATATATAACCACGCGATCGTCTCCCAACTTCCAAGGCCGTAGCCAGAATTTTATTTCTGCACCATGGAGTTGTTTACTCAGCCTGAGCAAGCTAGCCCACAAGCAACCGATTCAACTGACTAAGGGGTTTGGAGAAACGTCGTGAGTTCTGGACGGCCAATAGTCCAATACAATACACTGTAGTTCCTACATCATGTCTAGTAAATATATTATTTCACTTTCATAATAATTCTGGTGTGTTCAAACACCCGAAACAACCCTAGCTGCGGCCTTGTCGTCTCCAATTGTTGTGGCGCCGCTACGCACCGTAATGGTCAGGGTTGTGTGTAGTCCAAAGTGGTATTTATTTCGAAAATGTCATATAGCGTCTCTTCAAGGTAGGCTACTCAGAAGCGCTACCGGTCCAACCACGGCTGAATAGAACAGTTTTGTGGTTCTGAGGGAACAGGGTGGAGTGACCCCTGGGAACTAAGCGCAGTGCAACAGGGAGGTCATTCTAGGCTGTATAGGACTTGCAGCGACAGAGAATGGACGACGCTGCATGACGGATAGCGAACGGGGAACTAGATTGGTTTGCCGATTGAAGGACGGATCGACGCAGATCTCCCAAGGTGGAACAATAGAGTTCTCTTGAAGTCAGTCCCTCAATGCGTCACCTAACCAAAGCACAGACCCTGTATACGCATATCCTGTTGGGCAGAGAGAGTTTCAATGGCTTACTGACAATCTCGCTCACCGACAGTGTATACACACAGAGCGCTGTTCAGCCGTGAATGCACGAATATGTACACGCATACATGCATACATGCATACATGCATACATACATACATACATGCATACATACATACATACATACATACATACATGCATATGTACAAACATACATACATACATACATACATACATACATACATACATACATACATACATACATACATACATACATACATACATACATACATACATACATGCATGCATGCATACATACATACATACATACATACATACATACATACATACATACATACATACATACATACATACATACATACATACATACATATATGCATATGTACAAACATACATACATACATACATACATACATACATACATACATACATACATACATACATACATACATACATACATACATACATACATACATACATACATACATACATACATACATACATACATACATACTCAATGCACACATACATGCACATTTACATACACCTACTCTTCGTTCACCACTTTGGCTTCCGGTTTCTCAGTACATCCGCTTGAATCTTGCATTTATATCATAAGCACTGCAGCGTACATGTACGTGCAAATGGCGTGCCATCTTATGTTATCATCAATTCATCATCCATGATGAAAAATCCTCGTGGATCTCTGTTAAAGGTTAATCCTCTCTGGGATCAAAAGCTGCCGGATAGTATGTGCTGCACTTGCTCGATTATTTATCGTAGTTTCTTCAGCCGCCATTCAGTCATTTTTTAGTCTTCATGTACATTGTACAATGTATACATGCTCCCATGACCTTATGCTTGTACATACTTACGTTACATAAGTTTACATGTAAGTATTCCAGTATACATGTATGTATGGGTGCAATGTGCAATGTGCAATTGTGCATGCATGTTTGCAAGAATGACCGCATATCATGTAAGAGGTATGTATGCATTATATTTATATGTGCGCATCATGTGTAATTGTGTATGTGCGTCTGTACATATGTATTTAAGCATGCATGTGTGTATGCATGTGTCTATGTAATAAGTATGTATGTATGCATGCATGCATTTAAGCATGTATACATGCATGCACATGTATGTATGTGTATGCGCATTTTATATGTATTTATTGTATGTATGTATTGCATGTGTTTGCGTACATACATATGTATGCATACATGTCTGTATGTTACATACACATGTGTGTTTGTTGTATCTGAACATGTATGCGTGTGTGTGTGTTTGATATATGTTCATATATAATTATAACCCCTACACGTTTGTGTGATTGATTGTTCGTATGCTCGTCTGTTTCTTTGCATGTGTGTATGGATGTGCGCGTGTCTGTATGTATATGAAAGTCTCTTAGAAAACAATGACCTCTCCTGTTCGCCACTCTGTTTTGTCTTTCACTCTTAACTGGAAAATTAACTTATCCACTCTCTCTCCGTATACGATTCCTAATGTTCCGTATACGCTCTTCTAAACCTCGTCCTGATGTTGTTTATTAAATTACCGTTGGATTTCACTGTACTGTCTTCCATATCACGCGTGGCACATGTAATTGTTTTGTCGTCGTATACACTGGCCGAAACGTTGTGTTTTTAGTCTAATGTTCTTAGTTCTTAATGCAACGGTCGTAACGGGAGGACTTCGTGGGAAAATGCGGAGTGAAGTTCCTTGCGTAAAATGTATCGGCTATCTCAATCTGATTCGCCCTTTTAACGGAACAAGACTTGGCGCACTCATACATTCATAGTTGTATACATGAAAAGAGTGGCGCTTTATGATAGATGTCTGCATGTTGCAATTGCAATAAAAGTGTGTTACTCTCTTACTAGGCCTACTAGCCTATGCATAATATTTTAATTAATACATGTATCGGGTGAAGGGTATTGAAGGCTTGGTGCACAATCATGAAGGGTGGCGTTTTATTGATGCCTGCAGGTAGCAATTGCAACAGAAGTGTGTTACTTACATAATTATATCTCAATACTAAGGAGTGTTGTTACATTTTTAACGACACTGCCATTTCAAAGATGATTAGTGTCGTCACGCCATTAAGGTCCCCGTGGACGGACCGTGCTAGCCCGAGATTTTTGAATTTCTGAAATAGCCACCTTCGGGAATCGAACCGCGACCCGCACGCTCTCTTTCACAGAGTAGCGTACAGACGCGTGGCCATCGACCTTACCGATGTAGCCAAGCGAGCCAGTTATATCTCAAAACTACACACTACTGCTGCATTTATATTGTGGCGGTTTATCTAGCTCTAGGGGCCACTTATTTATCTTCATACCTATACATAAATGCACGCATGCATGAACATATATAAATAGCAATGCAGATTATATATTAAGCAATGCAGTTCTCTCAGTCGTTAGTTTTCAATCAATCAATCAATTTTTTATTGAGCCAAGAAGCAAACAAGATAGAAGTTTGTATATATTTTTATATATAGTTTATATAATATACTTTTAGAAGTATATAAATAAACTATAATTATACGGCTTCTCTGGCTTCGCAAATAGATCTTCATTTTGACCTGGATCAAACGCAGAGAATCTCTGAGGATATATTAATTATGTATGGCCAAAAAATAGCCTGGGCCAATGGGGAAAGGGAGGGATGGAAAATATGAGCAGGAAAGGAGGGAAGAAAGAAATAAAGGAATGACGGAAGTGAGAATGAAAAGATGTAGGGAAGAAGGAGATGAAAGATATGAGCAGGAAAGGAAGGAAGAAAGAAATAAAGGAATGACGGAAGTGAGATGGGATGGATGTATACGGAAGAAGGATAATGAAGGAAAGCATAGGCGTACGGGACATTTCGGCAGTGGGGGGCCAAACAAATTTTTTGCCCGAAAAAATCTGATGACCTTTTTTTTTTAGTCATCCGTCCCAAAAAATCTTAAGATTTTGCCGTCCAAAAAATCTGATGACTTTTTTTTAGTCATCCGCCAAAATTTTATCACCTTTTTCGCCCCTGTGTCCGAAAACATCCTGATTTGCCCGAGAAAATTTTTCTAATTTTTTTCCCATTCCATGCCTCCTTTGCCCGAAAATCACATTTGCCCGAAAATTGGGGGGGGGGCATTTGCCCCCCTGGACCCCGCCTCGTACGCCTATGAAGGAAAGAGAGACTGACTGATGTATGCATGGGATGATTTTGTTGGTTGCAGGCGCGTGAAGGGCGATGTGCGACAACCTCGACCTCAAGAACTACGTCGACGTCATGAAGCTGGACGCCTGCTGCAAGAGGCGAGACACGTTCAAACTCGTCGGAATAGAGGTCAAGGAGACATCCGCCACTCCAGCCTCGATCGTCCCTTCCTCCTCCTCTTCCTCCTCGACTTCCTCCTGCACGTCCAAGAAGCACGTCTCCATCGCCAGTCACGGAAAAGCAGACGGGTCAAGGTCGCTGGACACGCGGAACTCCAAGACAGAGGTGAAAGTCGTGAAGGGAATACTTCGAAGCAAGGAGCGGGAGACGGAAGAGAACGCCAAGGACGCCGGTCTTAGGAAGGTCGGGGGAGCTGGAAAGGAGAACGAGAGGGTAGTCGACGAATGTGGAAGGTTTCCGGTGGGAATGATCCTGGAGAACGGGCGAAGAAGCAGCACTTCCATCAACCGTAAGAGCGCTCAGGCCGAGCTGGAAAACGCCACGTGCAGCGCACATGGAATGAAGACCATCACCGGGTTGCCGTCAGACGGTCGGCCAGGGGTCTGGGGCTCAGTGAAGGCCGTCAAGGTGTCGCCACCTAGGATGAAGCGGAGAAAGAAGAAGACGAGCCAGGCCTCGTCGTCGTCGTCGTCAGCGGGGGTTGTGGCCCCGCGAACGGAGACCAGGCAGAGCCGCCTGGCTGCGTTGCTAGCCAACCGGATGTCGAAGGACTTCGAGTCTGAGGCGCCCATGTTTCGAAGGAGGTCTCCGCCGAGACCAACCACTGTTAGAATCGATCCGTCGGGACCAAGAGCTCCTCCCCCTGCTCTCCAAAACAGCTCCTCTCCGGTGTTCGAGCCGCAGCGGACGGATGACGGCCGACTGGGTTTGACCATGGCTGCGTCGGAGGTCGGGCAGGCGGAAGGAGCGCAGAAGACGCTGCTGCTAGAGGTCAAAGGGGAAGAGGGGCTGGGCTTCAGAGGTCACACGTCGGCGATCCAGAGCAGTCCAGACTTCACGTCGGACGACACGGACGGAGGAGGTAAGGATTCGGGATACGTCACGATGGAGGAACTTCAAGCCCAGCTACTTGGTAGGTCGTCCTCGAGTGGCGATGAAAAGGAGGTCGAATGTGGCCCATCGACCGTCGATCGTCAGGGTCAGGACCCTCTGAATCAGGCAGCGGGCGAGGGACCATCTCAAAAGACGACGGAAGGGAACAGGTCACCGCACTCTCTTCTCCAGTTCACTTTTACAGTCAAGCTGGACAGCACGCTGGTTCGCAGGCGTCAGATGTCATTGGCGAGCAGGGCGCTGACCGCCGAGGAATTAAAAGATGGGGTTGGTTATCCACCAGTGGTTGCCGGAAAGGTGGACGTGGTTGTATCAGAGGTGCCGAAAGCAGTTGACCAAACAGAAGCGGCATCTTTGGATGGAGTCATTCAACGGTCCAGCCAAAGAGAGGACGTGGTTGATGGATGCTTCGTATCCAGGGACTCCATTGTGGATCGTCCAAGGACGGAGAAAAGAATGTCGTGTCAGAGCGACCTTGAGAGGTATCAGCTGGAGAAAGGTTTGCTCACGACGCTTGGCCACGCAGCGGGAACAAACGAGCGCAAGCGAACAACGAAGGCTTCCGAATCCAGTTCAGATGAGGTCACGAGATCGATTGAGGTTACGGGTGGTTCAGTTCAGAGCGATCTGGAACCATACACACCAGGAAGAAACGACGGACAGAAGGCGAGGGATGGCTCCAAGACGGGAAGAAGTGAAGCTGCTGCCCAGAAGGAAACAGCCGACGAGGAGAGCTCCGCAAAGTCCACACCAGATGTGGGGTCTTGGGATGTCGGGACCTATCTACGCCCAGTCGGATCCAGATCAGCCGAAGTGGCACGTGAGGGCGAAGAGGTTGGGATGCGGTCGGAGGCGATCCACATGAGCTGGCAGGAGGTCGTGGCTGAGGCGCAGAGGCTCGGCATCCCGCTGGACATTCCAAGGCAGCGTCGCGGTAGATCGGCGCGGGGGTCACGGATGGGTGGATCAGCGACGATCGACTGCGTCTTGCGACTCCTCGGCGGAGTCCGAGGGAAGCCTGGAGGAGGAGGAGGATGAGGAAGAGGAAGACGAGGATGATAGAGACGGTGGACGTGGAAGAAGAGAAAGGAAGACGACTTCGCAGAGGAAGACGAGTTCGGGAGCAGGAGCTGGCCGCTTTAATCAGTCCGGCGACCAAGGAGCTGTCCTGTTGAAGACTAGACGGACGCTGAAGGAACTGCTGAAGATGAGGAACCCGTTCTTCGGACGATCTAAGAAGAAGAAGTCACGCAAGCAGCAGCAGAAGAGTCAGAGAGACGGAGGATGCTGTTGCTGTTGTGATGACGATTCACCCCCATCCACATCGACCAATCGCAGACGACGAAATCCATCTTCCGACGATAACCAGCAACAGAACCCCACTTCTGGTACCACGCTGCTGCTGCTGCAGCACCGGTCGCAGAAGTCGGCCGCCTGTTGCC
>OX457048.1:34828828-34837051 GCA_949752735.1 Lumbricus terrestris | reverse complement strand
AATGGCCATAAGTGAAGACATATATGCAACTAAATCATGATTTCAGGGTCTAAATCAACATTTTCGAGGTCAATGCATGTGATGAAACCAATGTCACATATATAGCACTGCCTGGAAACCAAAATGGCGAACAAAATGGCGGTAAGAATTTCAAAATGGATGTTAGTGAAGTCATACATGCAATGAAACTTGATTAAAAAATTTTGCCAGGTCTTTGCAAGATGGTATCTGAGACCTCTGCAGTTGAATTTATCTACAATGTTCCCTTATTTGACCAGATATGATCATTCAAATTATCGCAATGCCTTCAGGAAGTCTTAAACCAAGGAGTGTTCTTCAAAAGAACACTGACAAAATTATAAAGGAAGATTTGTATATCATGCAGTGCCTTATTACATCGTATCAAGCTGACTGTCCCATGGATCTGAAAACACGATTGTGCCATGGACTTTTCTCAAAACCAATGGGATTGGATTCTCTCTGCAAAAGTAACTTGTCCAGTCCGTATTTCTATAGCAGAGGCATATCATTTGTTTATTTAGAATATTTTACGTAGTGCCTCTTCAAGGTGGGCTGCCCGGAATCGCCCCCAACTTAACCACAACTAAATAGGACAGTTTTTTATTCTTAAGGAACAGAGCGGAGTGACCCATGGGCATGCAATAGACGCTGTGAAAAGGGGTTGGCCATTCCCATTCTAGATTTTAGAACCAGCTACAGAGAATGAAAGGTGATGTCAAATAGCAGACCGCGAGTGAACCAGCTCAGCTTGGTCCGCCAACTGAAGAGTAGATCGACGCTGGACATCCGAGGTTGAAAAACAGAGTTCCTTCAGACATAGTTGGGCTATAGCCTAGTCCATCAAGGCACTACCTAAGCAACACAGAGAGCCTGCAGGCAATCCGCTGCGGGAAAGGGAGCCAATGCAAGACATCCCGCATATTGTATGAGACATGACCAAATATTGTGATATGCCCATAGGCTTAGTCGCGACACAGTTCATCCGACCTGCTGCAGACAAATTGTTGTAGGACAAGCAATGGCTCAAGCAATAAGGAACTTCCAAACGCGAAGACAGTTGGTGACCTGACAGATACAGTGGATAGCTGTGTACAGGTAGCCTACTTTCGATTGGCTACAAGAGGGTTAATAATTATTGCCTTCGATAGATATAGTGGACATTGCTTTTAAAAAATGAAAGCGTACAGAAAATTACAACCACAACTCTGCCACTGTGTGGAGTCTTGAAATACTCCGTTGTCGGAAAATTGGGTGAATGTTCTTGGTATGCTTGAAAGAAAGACTGATCTAGCTTCATTCCTGTCCATTCAGCTCTCAGCAGCCACATTTGGAGATATGGACTAGAGCGGTTGCTGGTGGTTACGTGAAAAAAGATAAGGTGTTGTCCACTGCCGGGTCATATGTGTTTGCTTTATATTTAACGGTGTTTTGGTGATGGCAGGAACATCAGTGGAACGGAAACTCATCCAATTCACGTAACTATGAAGAATTGAGTGGCATTCATGCTACAACTGGATGTGATTTGACATATTTAGCAGGAATCAGCTGAAAGAATGCTTGAATAAACTACTTGAAAGTTCCCACTTACTTTCTACATTTGGAACATTCTCTTATGAGCTCATTACCAAACTGTCAGTTTGGAAAGGCCTATTTTTTACTAGATTTTGATGTTCAGATATCATCATCAACTTCATCAGATGGAGTGTGGTGGAAGAACGTAATCTTTACCAGTGTGCGCCAAAGCCACATTATAGAGTTTGTCTAGGCTACAACAAATCATGTGAAGTTGACAAACGTAGCATCAGACCCTGCTGCTATCGAAGTGCGATCTTGTCATGTGCACTCAAGTGCAATTGCATTGACTGCAACAATGCCTGAATTGACTCTACGGTACCCTACATCCGTCAAGTCATGAAAAGTTGAAACTATTGATACGTCAAGTTATGAAACATTCAAGCATGCATACTGTATATACATAAAGCCAGCAAGAGTTAAACTGCAGTCCAGTCATAGGCTACTAAATATTTTCACTTTAGGTATGACAATTTCACTGCATAACACTGCATGTGATTTTGTTGGAAGCATATGACCTGGAAATTACTAGTCCAGACTGAAATCTAGTCTCCATCGTATATGTTCAAGACATCACTAATAGCCAGTTGAAGTTTTTGTCCACCATTTTGGTTTTTGGTTTTCTGGCAGTGTCACATAATATATTCCGTGCCTTTAATTTCACTTTCCTTAAGTAATTCCGAAAATTATCATTTACATTCTGAATTGATGTAGGCCTATTCATTAGATACAGAAATTCACTAGCAGCCAATTCAAGAATCTGGCCGCCATTTTGGTGTCCAGGCAGTGCTATATATGCGATATTGGTTTCATCACATGCCTTGACCTCGAAAATGTTGATTTAGACCCTGAAATCATGATTTAGTTGCATATATGTCTTCACTTATTGCCATTTAAAGATTTTGTCCGCCATTTTGTCCGCCATCTTGGTTTCCGTGCAATGCCACATATGTTACCTTGCTTCCATTGCATTCCTTGACCCCGAAAATGTTGATTTAGACCCTGAAATCATGATTCCACTGCATATATAACTTCACTTACAGCCATTTTAAGATTCTGGCCGCCATTTTGTCCGCCATTTTGATTTTCTTGCAGTGCTACATATGTGTATTTGGTTTCATTGTATTCCTTGCACCCTATAATCTTAATTTAGAGTCTAAAATCGTGTTCCTGTCACATACAATACTTTACTTATAGCCATTTGAAGCAACTGACCGCCATTTTGTCCGCCATCTTGTTTTCCCATTGAACGGCCAAAAATCCAGCTTGCTAACAGCGATTTTCGTTTTCAGCAGGGTCAAATTAGTCTAGAAACACCGGTTAGCAAATTGTTACATGATTTGCTTCTAGCAGTGCCATTTTGAGATTCCAAGCCTGGTCTATGATGGAATGGTGGGAAGAAAAAAGTATAATAGTGAACGAATGAGAGATGGATAAGGAAAACGAGAGCAGAAGAAAAGGAGTAGGGAATTGAGATGAATGGAAGGGTGGATGGTTGGGTGGGTGGATTGGTAGACAGGCAGACAGGCAGACAGACAGACAGACAGACAGACAGACAGACAGATGGCGTGTGGATGGATGGATGGTTGGATGGATATACATAGATAAATAGATAGATATGTAGATAGATAAAGAGATAGATAAATAGATGGATTGGCAGATAGGTAGGTATAGGATGGTAGGTAGGTAGGTAGGTAGGTAGGTAGGTAGGTAGATAGATAGATAGATAGATAGATAGACAGATAGACAGACAGACAGACAGACAGACAGACAGACAGACAGATAGACATACAGGCAGACAGACAGACAGACAGTCAGAGACAGGGAAGAAGAGAGAGAGGGGAGAGGCAACAGGAAGAATGAAAGGAGTGATGGAGTGAACGAGGAAGGAGACAACGAGATGCGGAAGCAGGTGTAAGGGAATGACAGATGACGGACGGATATGAGACGGAAAGGGAAGGGAGGGAACGAGAGTGAAGATGGTGGGGGAGTTATCGAATGAAGAACCGAATAGGGTGAAGAAAATAACGGAAAAGAAGATAAATGGAGATAGGAAATAGGGAGATATATTATATGAATGGAAAGAGCGACGTAGGAAGAATGCGGGTCGAGAAAGGTGGAAAGAAGAAAGGAACAATTGAGGGCAGAAAAAGATTTAAAGCAGGAAATAAAGGTAGTTCAAGATAATGGGAGGTGGAGTAGTATAGAGAGCAGAAGAGAGAGAGAGAGAGAGAGAGAGAGAGAGAGAGAGAGAGAGAGAGAGAGAGCGCACGCGAGAGAGAGAGCGAGAGAGAGAGAACAGTATAAAGAGCAGGAGAAAGAGGGAGAGAGAGACAGAGAGAGAGAGGGAGGGAGAGACAGAGAGGAGAGAGAGAGAGAGAGAGAGGGAGAGAGGGAGAGAGGGAGAGAGGGAGAGAGGGAGTGTGTGAGTGTGGGTGATTGATGAAGTACATATAGGAAGTATAGAAGCAGGTGGAGTAAAGAGAGAGGAACAATGGAGGGCAAGGAAAGACGGAAGTATTGTATTGAAGGGGAGGCAAGGAACTATAGTGACAGATGGAAAGAAAAGGGGCCAGAAAGACAGAGAGCAATAAATATATGAGGCAAGATTAGAAAGATTTGATGAAATAACGTAGGGAAAATTACAGAGAAGCAGGTGGAAAAAGTAGGACAACTACAGAAGCGGAATGGAGAGGTTGAGAGAGGAAGGTATAGGGAAGATAAAAGAGAAGCAAGTGGATCGAGGCCAGCGCGTGGGAGGACGGAGGAAAGGATGAATGGATGGAGGGAGGGATGGGTGGATGGAGGGAAGGGAGGGAGCGACATGTCGTCGCCAGGCGGCGTCGGGGGGGGGGCGGTGGACGACGGCGCCCATCCTGGCAAAGATATTGGTTGATGAGAACTATGGGTCCCTCGGGGGAACGCCGTCGTTCATGGTTATTAATGGCGGACGAGGGATGCCCCGCTTTACAACCGCTCTCGGTGGAGTTGTGTGGAACATGCGGGAGGGACGAGAGGGAGGGGCGTGGGGGAAGGGGCGGATGAATGAATACACAAGACAACAGATGGAGCTTTCGAACGACCGGGGAAAATATGTTCACAGTGATCGGGGAAGATGCTGGCAATTGATGTTTTGGTTGAGCGGATTTGGACTGTAACGAATTAGCTGTTCGATTGCAGAGTGTATTAATTGCAGCAGCGCTCGTAAATAAACTGGGGCTCAGAACTTGGCCTTTGGCAGTAGCTGTTTAAGCAATTAATTATCTTTTGACGGATTTCACCGTAGTGAGATGCTTTGTTAAGCTGTATAACTAAAACATTTAATTTCTAATAGTGCTAGTCCTAAGCCTGGGCAAAGGAGAAGGGCGTCGCGCTAATGGTCTTTGCTACCACACAGTGACGTCAAACTGCAGCTACACTCACAATTAACATTCTACAGATGTGACGGTTGATTGATTTGATTTGATTTTCTTTTCCAGATGTCATCTTGTCTCCAGTTTTCAACTGCCCAACTGCGTCGTCAAATCGAAAGGCGGACTTTGTTCGAAGTCTGAGCGATATTCAAAGCGTAAGTATTGGAAAGACACGACTTGGATCTCTTCAGGTTTTTTTTAGCTGTGCAGTTCCATAACAAATATACAAAAATTTATAAAGGATCAGCATCATATATATCGAGTGAAAGATGGAAAGGATATGAAAGATTGGACGGTGTGAAGTGGAGAGACGGAGGGAGGGAAAGGAGTGAGAGCGGAGGAGTGTGAACTGTGAAGGAAGTGTGACGTCTCCATGAACAGAGTGCAGGGAGCGAGAGGGAAGAGGCGAGAGAAGGGAGGATGGAAAGGAGAAATGTATTATTATTATTATTATTATTATTATTATTATTATTATTATTATTATTTTTTTTTATTTTTTTTTTTATTTTTTTATTTATTATTTTTTTATTATTATTATTATTATTATTATTATTATTATGATCATCATCATCATCATCATCATCATCATCATCATCATCATCATCATCATCATCATCATCATCATCATCACCACCACCACCACCACCATGGCACCATCACCATCACCATCACCATCACCATCACCATCATCATCACCATCATCATCATCATCATCATCATCATCATCATCATCATCATCATCATCATCATCATCATCATCATCATCATCATCATCATCCTCATCATCATCATCATCATCATCATCATCATCATCATCATCATCATCATCATCATCATCATCATCATCATCATCATCATCATCATCATCATCATCATCATCATCATCATCATCATCATCATCATCATCATCATCATCATCATCATCATCATCATCATCATCATCATCATCATCATCATCATCATCATCATCATCATCATCATCATCATCATCATCATCATCATCATCATCATCATCATCATCATCATCATCATCATCATCATCATCATCATCATCATCATCATCATCATCATCATCATCATCATCATCATCATCATCATCATCATCATCATCATCATCATCATCATCATTGTTGTTATTATTATTATTATTATTACTGTTATTATTATTATTACTATTGCTATTATTATTATTATTATTATTATTATTATTATTATTTATTATTATTATTATTATTATTATTATTATTTTATCTATTTTGTTTTTACCCGAGGTACCTAGGATCCCTCGGGATTTCAAAAAATTATGCATGGAGCTGTTTGTGAGCTGTTTGTTTCTTATTATTATTTTGCCAAGTTCTCCTTCAATGTAATTATTCAGTTGGGATTTATTATTTATCAAAAATCTAAGTTATTTAATTATAGTCTATCACTCCAAAATTACCGCCAGTAAATTTCCCGTATGCAGACATTCCATTCCCAGACGTACACTGGCCCTTGCTGAGTGGTGGGGCCGGCGGGTTGGGACAAGAGCACCAACCCCCGTGTGAGAAATCACCAGAGGTCAAGCCCGGTTAAATCGAACCGGAATGACAGGGTGTGTTTAGTGTCAGGATGTCGGCTCCCCCCTCTGCATGGAATCGCTGCCTGGCACCACCACCGTCGTTAAATCGATCAGGACTGGCTTGGCCTGCCGGTCTGCACGGACCAGTGTATCTGTCTCAACCCGTTTTGAGGAAGCGCCAAGTGTCAGTTCAGTTGACCCTCGCTACTCTCGTCCGAAAGTGGTCACCGCTCTTTATACCATCGCCCGCCGGCGTCGGTCAAGACCCATTCCGAGTGGAGCAATTACGGAAATTGGACGACGACAGGCTTTGGCGATGCCAACGGCACCATTCGGATGCGAGCGATAACCTCTTGGAAACGACCTTCTCCTCCGCACCCTCTCTTATCCCTCTCCTGACCTTCTCCCAACTTTCTCCTCCCAACCTTTCCCTACGAAGCTTCTGCTCCGAACCCTCTTCTCAAAACCCTCTCCCCAAAACCCTCTCTTCAGAACCCTCTCCGAACCTTCTCCTCCGAACCCCTCAAAACCATCTCCCTACCTTCTACCAACCTTCTCAAAACCTTCTCAAAACCTTCCAACCTTCTCAAAACCTTCTAAAACCTTCTCCCAATCTTCTCCCAATCTTCTCCCAATCTTCTCCCAACCTTCTCTCAACCTTCTCCCAGCCTCCTCCTCCGTACCTCCTCCAAACCTTTTCTAGCCTTCTACCATCCTTCTCCCAACCTTCTCCCAACCTTTTCTAACTTCTACCATCCTTCTCCCAACCTTCTCCCAACCTCCTCCTCCGAACCTTCTCTCACCCTTCTCCCAACCTTTTCTAACCTTCTAGCAGCCTTCTCCCAGCCTTCTTCAAACCTTCTCCTCCGAAACTTGCCTGCCGAACCTTTTTCTCCAAACCTTCTCCTCCAAACCTTCTCCTCCAAACCTTCTCCTCCAAACCTTCTCCTCAGGACCCTCTTCCAACCGTCTTCCATTCGTCGGAATCGATTGGTTTCTATATTCGTCTCGGATAATCCCGATCCGTGTTTGGCAGGCGAGACGGATCGCTTGCGTCCAGCGTGGCGGAAAATTGGTTCCCGGTCGAAAATGTTTTCCGCCTCCTCGGATATATAATAGACTGCAACGTGACGCATTTGAAAGAATTCTTTACATCTTTTGGTTGCAATGTCTTTTTACTATGAAACAACTTCTCTTCTACATGTGCTACGTATACACTGAAGTATTGGGTTATAACTGGTCGCGTTCTAGCACATGAGCTCATACTTTCCGTGCCTGTATTTTGCGATATAGGCTTATATATGTACAATTATATATATATATATATATATATATGTATATTCATGCATATATATATAGTGTATACACCATTATATTCGATTCTCTACTTGCATTACCACGTCGAGTGGAGTCTTCTTGAAGTGCATGACGCCATGCATATTTAATTAGCACTATTATTATTGTAGCTCTAGGCTCTAGAGTTTGGTAAAAGTGGAACCGAGACGCCCGCGATCGATCTATGTTCTGCCAAGCGTAAAATTGGAAGAATGGTGGATAAAATAGACAAGAGGAAGACCGAGGATGATGTCATTGAATTGGATGATGACGTAGGGCCATACATAGCAAATTGAAGAAGAGAGCCAGACAATGTGAAAG
>OX457048.1:34798828-34826328 GCA_949752735.1 Lumbricus terrestris | reverse complement strand
CTGAAGGGATCGCCCGAAACTCAGTGAGTTGTTGCGGGTCGAAAGCGGAATGGTCCCCCCGAAAGGAACGTCTTGTATGAAAGCGGTTTGTTGATTTAAGTTCGATTTGCTAAACAAAATACAATAAATAATATCTATACTGCGAATACCAAAGATGACAATGCACTATATTATTTTATCGATGTCTCCTAATCACGTGACTGACTGCGGCCGCCGAAAGGTATACGATGATTGGCAGCTTGTGCGCACGGAAGGCGTGTCTAAACATCAAGTGGGCGTGGTTAGCATTAATATAGGCGTGGCTATCAGCATTGTAGGCGTGACTCTTATCATAGTAGGCGTGGCCAGATGTGTAACGTTAGACATTGCGTTGTCAGCAGCCGTTGAAGTTGTTTATATCAGTCTTTTATGCGCTCAACTGTTTCAAGTGTTTAAATTAATTATAGCCGAAGTTTTAGTGACCGTTGCTCGAGTTTTTTAGTCTTTGTGTAGCGCTAGTTCGCTGATTTTCTCAACTTATTTGCTGTTCGACTTTTTACGCGGTTTCAGTCGTCAATATCAACGAAATTGTTTGCCATAATTTAATTTTATACTGCATCATCTGCAATTGTTATTTTATTGCTAATACTGCTGTTATTATTATTATTATTTTTATTATTATTATTATTATTATTATTATTATTATTATTATTATTATTATTATTATTATTATTATTATTATTATTTTTATTTTATTTTTATTTTTTATTTTTTATTATTTATTTAATATTATTATTATTATTTTTTTTTTTTTGCCCCGAGGTATACAGGATCCCTCAGGGACTTCGCTACCGCCTAATATAAAATCACAGTCTGGAACGGCCCTATTATTATTATTATTATTATTATTATTATTATTATTATTATTATTATTATTATTATTATTATTATTATAATCTTCATTATTACTATTATTATTTTCATCATTATTATTTCATCACCATTATCATCATCATCGTCATCGTCATCATTATCATCGTCATCGTCATCGTCATCATCATTTCCATTTTTAGTGTTATCATGTCATTGTCGTTATTTTTAAATTTATTTAATTGTTTCATTTCTTTATTTTATTTATTTATTTATTTATTTATTTATTTATTTATTTATTACTGTCGCTGTCTGCATAAATTATGATGATTGTTGCTGACATCATTGACATAAACTTTGTTAGGTCTGCAGCAAATCATTGGCTGAATTTTAGAGATTTTAAACGTGTACGATTGTATCAATTTAATCATGTATGTAAAGCGCAATATTATTGTAACGTGTAATGTACAAGTGTCATATCATGTAATGTGTAACGCATTGTAATTTATATGTAATCATTTCGAATCTCATGGAAGTCTTGCAACGTAATATCGAAACTCAGCAAATTTCGAACATATACATGTAGTATTTATGTTGGCTTGGCAACGGTTGCCATAGGAACCAACGCCTTTGATGTTCGCTATTGTCAGTGAGTGTCATTGTCTCCAGCTTTGTATCACTAAGAACAATGCATGATTACCGTCGGTTTTATACTAAACAGTTTGCTTTGGCAGTGCTTGGCAACCTAGCTACGCTGCACTCATGGCCTCATCTGACCTCACCAGAAGCTTCTCCACCCTATCTACTGTCGCGTCTATAGCACGAAACACCCAGGGACGAATCCAGGGAGGAGTGCAAATCCGGTCATGACCCCCATTTCAGAAATGTCTATAGAACGCGTTTTTCACATCGGTTCATGTCGTTTGAACAAGCTTTCAACAGTACTGTAGGGTTTCAATGGTAAATTTTCCCAGACAATTCGGCTAAATGACTAAAAAAGGGAAAATGGTATGTATTTCAAGGCATGTTGTGACCAAGTTTTTTCGGGCGAAGGATCAACAAATTTTTCCTAAATTTTGGCCCCCTCCCATCGAAAATTTCTGTATCCGTCCCAGGAAACACCCTAACGTTGCTCGATTTTTTTAGTCTTTGTGCAGCGCCAGTTCGCCAATATTTTCACCTTATTTGCTTTCGACTTCAGCGATTATTTTTTACAGTTGTCAATATCAATGAAATTTTTGCCGTAGGCTAGTTTACTTTTATACGGCAGCATCCACAATTATTATTATTATTATCATTATTATTATGATTTTTAATTTTTTTAATTATTTTTATTTTTATTATTATAATTATTATCCTAAACAATACCATTGTTATTATTTTCATCCTGATCATGATCATGGCCACCACCACCACCACCACCACCACCACCACCACCACCACCACCTCCGCCGCCGCCGCCGCCACCACCACCACCACTGACAAAACCACCACCACCAACACCGCCACCAACACCCCCGCGACTACCACCCCACCACTACCATCACCACCACCATCATCATCGCCATAATTTCCATTTTTAGTAGGCTGTTTTCATGTCATTGTCTTTTTTAAAATTTATTACTGTCGCTGTCTGCATAAATTATTGTGATTATCGCCGTCATCATTGACATCAACTTAATCAGGCCTACAGCAAATCATTTGCTGAATTTGAAAGATTTTAAACGTGTATATTGATTTAATCATGCATGTAAAGCGCAATATATTGTAACGCGTAATGTACAATTGTGTCATATCATGTAATGTGTAACGCTTTGTAATGTACATGTAATCATTTCGAATCTCATGGAAGTCATGTAACGTAATATCGAAACTCAGAAAATTTCATACATATTTCTGTTGGCTTGACAACGGTTGCCATAGGAACCAACGCCTTTGATGTTTTCTATTGTCAGTAAGTGTCAATGTCTTCAGCTTTCTATCACGAAGAACAATGCATGATTATTTATGTCGGGCTTATTTTTAAACAGTTTACTTTGGCAGTGCTTGGCATCCTAGTATACGCTGCACACGTGACCTCATCTGACCTCACTATATATATTTATGTATGTATGTATGTATATATGTATGTGTGTATGTGTGTGCGTATGTGTGTATGTATGTATGTATGTATGTATTAGGGTGCCAATGAAATACACAGCAAAAAATAAAGTTTTAATTTTCTGTGGTCTCACCCTCTGAAAATGTTCCTTTGTATATGGGGGCTAATCAGGAAAAAAATGAACAAAATATATAAACATTTAGAGGATGCACCATGCTCCCGAAGTTTTATATAGTTATATGTGCCGTAATGCTAGTTACTTTCTGACATGTTCGTCTGTCTCGATATTGAAATTTGCTAAACTCTGTAGATTGCCATCATTTCTGTTTATATCTTTGCTTTATATCAATTTTATATCATATCTATGTTTTATATTAAGTCTCTATGCTTATAACATCACTAGCAAAAGATCTATGTGCTTGGCAAAATGGGAGAAAATGAAAAGGAAGACGTGGGAGTATGGGACAAAAGCTGCTCATAGTGCTGTAGTACGCCGAGCAAATTTCTGTCCAGGGTAACGGCCTCTGTTGTCATAGACCCTGGTCAAATCGGATCCATCCATGGGACATGTTGACTTAAAGCTTGCGAAAGTTGAAGAGCGACGTTGTAAGAAAAACAGGTAACAAACAGAAAGAAAAGAGAACAATAGAGTAAGGTATCAATAGATGACAATTCTATTGAAATTGCAGATGGCAATATAGACAGACGACAGTGATGGAGGCAATACAAATGAAGACCAAGACAGTGATGTGAAGATTCCAGTGGGAAAGAAAAGGAAGACAACAAAGCCACTAAGCATATAATTAATCCTGATGTAGCATCAACACTGCATGGAACATGCATGCAGGTAATGGACAAAACATTTAATGCAACGCTTGTCCTGGCAGCTGCAGCCTCATCTATATAGGTCACAGGCCATCGGAATCAATTCTTAACAGTCAGTACCTGCGACAGTAGGCTATCATCCAAGAGATGACTATAAGTAACTGTTGTTGCAGTTGTCGCTGTTGTTTATAAGAAATGAACCTTTGGCCAGTAATGCAGGTATCCATATCAACACACCTGAAGCTTACGACAGGACACGATGGGTGGGACATTTTTTAAGCAATCCTAAAATTTATTTGTTTCGCCCACAATTTCGTTTGGCAGCTTCTGAGCTGCCTGGGCTTAACAGTTTAACATGATTGTGATTAGACATTTAAACTATAATTATCTCATATCATGGCGCACATGCACATTATTTATTTACATCTGCACCACGAAACGACTTACAGATATTGTAAGATCTTGTAGTCTAACACAGTGCAAGCAAGGCCGTTGCAGATGTAGCCATAAAAACTTTCAGGCGCCATTATATTTTTGTTGCACTTGAGTTAATCACTTCCCTGAACCTTCGAGTACGGAAAAAGTTGACATGCTGACATGGTTGCAGTCCTTAGTAAGTTGAGTGAAGAAGATTGTCAAGTTCAATTGACAATAATTAATTGACAAGAACTGAATCTCTGAAAACACTTGTCTCGTTTTGTGTCACAAAACACAAAGACATTTTTACATCCATGGATGTCCCACAAGATTTCCTTTTCCATGATCCAAGCTTTTGGAACACCAGTGAAGCATATAATCAGGGCAGAGTGCAAGGCATAATAGCTGAAGGTGGTAAAAAAAGACAGCTGAACGGGAGTCGCATTGAAACAGATGCTCAAGTCCGCCATCACGAACCAAGAGGAGCCAAAGCAATATCTGCTCAAGGTGGTTGAAAGTCATCACCTGCACTCTCAAGCGCCCAAAAAGTTTGCTCAGTTAAAGACTGCAGCCAAAAATATGTATTAAACACTGATGCAACGAGGAACACTGCATGTGTATCGTGCATGATGCATAGCATTCTGCTATACATAGCGGCCTATGTGATTCCATATTGCAGATTTTCAAAACTTCACAGGTGTGGTGCAGGCAGTAAATGTTACCTAATTGCTACAAAACTTGATACGTTTCAGTTTTATGGCTAAATGAACAAAACTAAGGGGTGAGACCGAAAAAAACTCAAACTTTGTTTTTCATTGGCACCCTAGTATGTATGTATGTGTGTATGTATGTATGTATGTATGTGTGTATGTGTGTGTATGTGTGTGTGTGTATGTATGTGTGTATGCATGCTTGCTTGCATGTATGTATGTATGTATGTATGTATGTATGTATGTATGTATGTATGTATGTATGTATGTAAACTATGTATGTATGTGTGTATGCATGCATGCATGCATGTATGTATGCATGCATGTATGTATGTATGTATGTATGTATGTATGTATGTATGTACATGTATGTATGTATTATGTAAATATGTATGCTTGCTTGTATGTATGCGTGCGTTTATGTATGCAGGCATGTATTTGTGCATGTATGTATTTATGTACGTATTAAGTATGAATGTATGCATGCAAATACCTGCATATTATTTGTGTCTGAAACTCTGAATACCCAAATGGCTTCCATTAAGGAACTCTTACAAATGCGTTTCGAGCTATACTTAATCCGCAAATCGATGTGAAATGCCAGGTATACCGTTCTGTTATTGCTGTTAATACTGCTTCATTGTTGCTATGTACCAGTGTTTGATCTAACCATCTCTGGGAGGGGTGGGTGGTCCCATTCCCGGAATGTCATTCCCCAGAAAAATCTTTAGTTCTTTGTTAACATGTACAATTGTACAATGTACAATTGTACATGTTAACAAGAACATGTACAATTGTACATTGTACAATAATTATTGTACAATTGTACAATTGTACATTGTACAATTGTACATTGTACAATTGTACATAGGTTATATTTGCTCCGCAGAAAATTATAGGCGTACTATTTTTCCCCCCTTATGGAAAAATGGACAGGTTTTGTTTACATAAAATTATAGTATGATATATTGAATTTTATTTACATATTTAAAATCTGTGTCGGAAATTTTAGCATGCAGAAAGACTAAAAAAGGTATTCAGAAAAATTGGACCGGTCAAAGGGTTTCGTCGCTTACGGCCGTTTGTCCCCGCCCTGAAACGTAAGCCACCCTCCCAAAGCAGGTGGACTAGATCAAACACTGGCTGTGTACAATTCTTTGTTATCGCTTGATCCTCTGTTAAATACCAATAATTATTTGCTGTCTATTATAATACTGAACTGTTACAAATGCCGGGAGCATTATTCCTTCCTTTGTTGGGCTTTGATCTGCTATGACGTCACTGTCGTTGTTGTTGTTGTTGTTGCTGTTTTTGTTCTTGTTGCAGCTGCTGTTGCTGTTGTTGTTGCTTCGTGTTGTTCATTTCGCCCGATGATAAAATACAATAACACCGCAGTTATTAATCTTATGATGTCTTCAAACTCATTGATGATTAGCTGCATACATCAGAAGCCCAGTCGGACTGCCGACCTTAATAATTATGCGGTCAGAGCTGATTAACTAGCGGTACTTACAACCCTACTTAATTAACACTGCCTGCTTAATCATAATTAATTAACACTGCCTGCTTAATCAGTCACTAATCAACTAATTAACTAATTGTTTAACTAATTACTTGATTAACAAATAATCTATTACTTGATTAGTATCTTACATAAATTACATATATTCATATATTTATTATGTCAGTCAGTCAAATGGTCATCTAATCGTAGATTAATAAATTATTTAATTTTTTGTCATCCATCCATCCATCCATCCAACTCGCACATCCATCCATCCATTAGTCCGTTAATTTAATCCACCCATCCATCCATCTCTCCATCCATCCACTCATCCATCCATCCGTCTGTCCGTCCGTCTGTCCGTCCGTCCGTCCGTCCGTCCATCCAGCTATCCACCCATCCATCCGCCCATCTATCCATCAATCTATCCCTCCATACATCCACCCACCCATCCACCCATCCATCCATCCATCCATTAATCCATCCATCCATTATTATTATTATTACATAAATTTATTACGCGCGCAAGGTCACACCAAAGTGTGAATCTGAGGCGCATCCATCCAACCAGCCATCCATCCATCCACTCATACGTTGAATGGGGTTTAACGACGGTGTATGGCTTTTGGCCTTTACCGTCCTTGGTAGTCCTGTTGATGGTTTCTTTTTGTTCCTCGTTTTGTTTTCGTTTCTTTCTTCTTTTCACAGCTTAAGTTTAGTTAACAGATGAGTACATTGTTCATGTTTCCTAACATTTCCTTCTAGTTTTAATTTTCCAGTGTTCACTGTTTAGTTTTCCTAACATTGTCTTCTAGTTCTGTTTCACAAGTGGCTGTGGTATTTATATTTCCTAACAAGTTTTCTAGTTCTATTAGACATTATTTTTTTTTTCTTTTTTTTTTTTTTTTTTTCTTTTTTTTTTCCATGGCATTTGATCTTCGTCTCTTTTTTTTTTTCTCTTTTTTTTTTTTTTTTTTTTTTTTTTCCGGGAATTGGTTTTCCCTTTTTCCTTTTCCTTCTCTTTTTTTTTTTTTTTTTTTTTTTTTTTTTTTTCCATGGCATTGAAGCTTTTTTTTTTTTTTTTTTTTTTTTTTTTTTTTTTTTTTTTTTCCTCCAATGGCATTTATATTTCTTCTTTTTTTTTTTTTTTTTTTTTTTTTCCCATAGCTTGTTTGCTGTTGTACAAGCCCATATATTTAGATACACGCGTGGTCACATTCATATTTAGTCGTACAGAGATATACAGTTTTATATACACACTTTCATTTGTTTGGCCATTTGGCTCTTTTCTGGTGGCATTTGGCGCCTCTTTTTTTTTTTTTTGGCCTCCTGCTTGGTGGGATCCCTTTCCCCTCGCCCTGCGGTCCACGCCAGGTATTTATATGCACACAAACGTAAGGCACGTCCACGTGTGTGTATATATACCCTCTCTCCCCCTCCGTGCTCCCGCCCCCCTCCTGGCCCCCTCTGGGGATGTACCTGGGTGGACCGCAACCGATCCCTCTCCCCTCCTCCCCCCCGACGCCTGTTACCCTCATCCCGGCTCCCTCGCCCCAGGGATCCCTACCACCATTTGTAGGAACATATATGTATACATTGGTATACGTAATTATACAGTTTTATATACATGCATGTTAATTGCCGTCATAATATTTTATCCGGCCATATTTCTTTGATTTTTACGACAGCATCCTCTTGTACCGCTGGGTACTGGAAGATGTTTTTGATGGAGTGTTCCACCCCCAGCATCTGGCATCTCTTTTTGATTGTGTTGCTGATGTCTTTTCGGCAGCACTCCAAGAGAAGGTGTCGGGTCGTGTCAGGGACATCGCACTCTTCACACTTCCCATCAGGGTGTTTATTCATCCTGTACAGCCTGTGGTTTAGCATGGCCATGTCCAGGCGCAGTCTAGTGGTCTGGACCTCCTGCCAACGCAGGGCATCCGTGTATTTGATTTTGGACGATACCAATGGTTCTATTTGTTTGTAGAAGGCCCCTTTCGGACTGTCAGTGTATTCCTTTTGCCATATGTTGAGTATGTATCGTTGGATTTTGTGATACATTTCCTCCCACTCAACATATGTGGTGGAGTTGACAGCCGAGAGGTTGAGGCCTTCTTTTGCCGCGGTATCTGCTTCCTCGTTACCACGGATGCCCACATGGCTTGGGATCCAGACCACGGTGATGCGGCTGTCCTGTCCCAGGCCATTTAACTTGTCCAGTACCTCTGCCATGAGCGCCGGTCTGGATTTCGATTTTTGTTGTTTCATGGATTCCGCAACGCTGAGGGAATCAGTGAAGAGTGCGAAGCTGTCCCTGGCTGGGGTTCTGTTTTTGGCGATCCAATCAAGCGCTTCCAAGATGGCTGTTAGCTCCGTTGCATAGACACTGGACGAATCCGCCAGTCGGACAACCTTTCTATATCCGACTTCCGGGATCACAACTGCGGCTGCAGCCGTTTCCCCGGATTTGGATCCGTCCGTGTAGATGCATGTGTCAGGTTGGTGTAGTGATATGTGATGTAGTGCTATTAGTTTTTGTAATTCTGGTGCTGATGTTGCTTTGTTGATTTGTTTTGTGAGTGTGATGTCTACTTGGATGCGCTTGTTTCGCCATGGGGGCAATTTTTGGATCTCCGGACCCCTGCACTCCTGGTACTCAGAGTTGAAGAAGTGCTGCGTTCGCTGGAACAGCACCTCTCCCTCTCCGAGCGTATCCCGGTGCAGGGTCCAGTGATCCTCCATGGCCCCCTTCGCCACGTGGTCAGGTTTTGTCTTTATTTTGACTCCTTCTCTTAGACTGCTGCCTAGCCACCGCAGGTGCAGCGGCATTTCGCCGCATTCATTTTGAAGTGTTTCGGCTGAAGTGCCTTGTGGCGCTCCGCAGCAGATCCGCAAGGCTTGATATTGGATGGATTCCAATCTCCCCCTGTTGGATCTGCATGCGGAGCTGAAGGCGATGGCTCCGTAATCTAGTATAGGCCGAATTAGGGCTCTGTACAGCATGAGGAGCGTTTTTTTGCTGCTCCCCCATCTATTGCCAGACACGGCTCGCAGAAGACCAAGCCTACTTTTGCACTTGTTTACGGCGTACTCTATATGTGCTTTCCAGGACAGCTTGGAGTCGAAAACCACCCCAAGGAATTTGGCCGTTTTACTGGGCTCTATTTTCTCTCCGTTTATTTCCAAATTGATTTTTTGGTCTTTTGTGGATTTGGTGAAGAGTACTGTTGTGGTTTTAGAGGTTGAAATTTTAAACCCATTTTTATTGCACCAGGAGGTGATGTTATTAAGGGAGTTTTGAATTTTGTTTTGGAGCAGTGATGCTCTTTTTCCCCCCGTGAAGATGGCACTGTCGTCGGCGAAGAGGGATAGTTCCACTCCGTCGACGGCATTGGGGATATCGTTTATCATTAGTAGAAAGAGTAGTGGAGAGATAATAGAGCCCTGTGGTGTACCGTTTTCCTGGGAGCGGCGGCTTGATAGGGCGGCTCCCACCTTGACTTGAAAGGATCTGTTGCTGAGGAAGTCCTTGACCCAGTCGTACATCTTACCGATGACTCCCAGGTCTCGGATTTTCCTCAGCAAGGTGGGGACGTGGAGCATATCGTAGGCCTTCTCAAAGTCGATAAAGACCCCCAGTACATGCTCATGGTTTTTTATCCTTTTTGCGATCTGGTCCTGCAACCGGATGATCTGCTCGGTAGTGCTTCGGTGTCTTCTGAAGCCTGCCTGGTCTTTTGTCAGCAGCCCTCTTCCCTCCACATACCACTGGAGCCGATCTGTTATCATCTTCTCCATGACTTTGCATAGGGTCGATGTCAACGAGATCGGTCTGTACGACCCTGGGGCCGACAGGTCCTTGGATGGTTTCGGCAGAGGAAGGACGATGGCGTGCTTCCAATCCTCAGGCAGGGTTCCGACATCCCAGATGCTGTTGTACATCCGGAGCAGGACCTTTCGGGAGGATTTTGGCAAATGCTGGAGCATCTCGTAGGGGATTTTGTCCTCGCCGGGCGCTTTGTGGAGTTTGGCGCCCTTAATGGCCGCCTTCAGTTCACATAGAGTGAAGGCGTCGTTCAGGGCTGTATTGTTGTTATCAGTTGTTGTTGTTGCTGCTGTTGTTGCTGTTGTTTGTGTTGTGCTGCGCTGAGGGGCTTCATTTATATAGCGCCTGAACTCCTCAGTGTAATTTTCTGTGCTGCTTGCTGTAGTGTATTGGTCGGCGAGGACATTTGCTTTATCAACATTCGAGGAGGCCTGTACGCCGTTAACTGTCAACGTAGGCATGGTCTTCTGCGCTAGGCCACCATTCATTCTTCTGGCCATTCCCCAGACAGGACCTAATTTAGATTGGTTGTCCAGGGTGGCACAGAAGTTTTCCCAGTGTTGCTTAGCCGTGTCTTTCAGCGTGCGTTGGCATTTGGCATTTTCTTCCAGATATTGGCATTGGTCGGCTAGGTCTTTCGATCTGGCCGCCTTATTTCTGGTTCTGTTGCGCTGGTAGACTGCCTGGGAGCAAGCCTCATTCCAGAAGGGGAGAGGTTTGTGTTTTTTATGTTTGTTTTTATTTTGACTGTTTCTGCGCCTCTCGGGTATCGCAGAGGAGGCTGCTCCTTTCAATGCTTCCATGAAGTTATGGAAGGTGGTTTGAGGGTTTTCGTTTATTAGTCCCTCATGGATCCTCAACTTACTATTCTCTTTGAATAGTTTCCAATCGGCCTTGCTAAGGCTCCAAAAGTGCAGACCATCAGCGTCCTCAACATCTGCCACTTCGTCTATAGATGTTAATGTGACCAAGTGGTCCGATCCAAGGCTAGTGTTTAAGACCCTGTGGCTGCATCGGAGTGCCATGTCTTTTGTTGCTATAGCAAGGTCGATTACTGAGTCTTTGGCCATATTAATCCGAGGACAGAGAGTTGGTTGTCCAGTATTTAAGACGACCAGGTCCCTTTCCTGGACAACCTCCTCTAATTTTGTGCCTCGGTTGTCTGTTTTCCCGTCCCGCCAGCTTTTACTGTGGGCGTTGAAATCGCCCACAATAATGCTTCTGCGGTCTGGGAAAAGACTATTAATATGGCCTTTAGTAACCGAGGATCCAGGAGGGATATATATATTTATTATTTGTAATTTGCCCTTTTCTGTGCAGAGCTCGACGCCCTGCCTTTCGATTCCGTCTATCTCTGCCAGACATAGCAGTGTGTGATTGATGCCCTCCTTTAACAATATGGCAAGACCCCCTCCCCGCGAGGAGCGATCCTGCCTGTATATGGAGTAGCCATCAATTTTAGGAATTTTTTCCGGTTTTAGCCATGTCTCCTCCACACACACTATGTCTGGAGAGACGGCTGCTTCTTGCAGGAAGCGTTGGAGCTCATGTTTGTTAGCCAGGAAGCCCCTGCAGTTCCATTGCATAAGGGTGAGCGCCATTATTATAGGGAGTACAGTTAGAGTGGTGCTTGCTATTGGTTTACTTATATATATATATATCTATATGTATATATAAATATGTATATATGTGTGCATTAGATACTGTTTGTGCGTCTGCGCATTTCAGTTGCCTGGCCGAATACAATCCTCCTATTGAAGAGGAGGGTGGACCCGGCCATAGCGATAGTGCGGGTGAGATCGCCCTTTTTGTCGATGGTCCCGATGGCAGTGAGGAGGGCGATCATGAACTGCCCCATTTGGTTATCAAGCGTTTGCTCGGCTGCTGTTCGGGGCTGTTCATGGCCCTTGTTCCCCATTGCCATCCAGGGGGTTTCTTTGATGTTTTTTAAGAATTCTTTCGTGCAGTCCCCAGCACTTTCCAGTAGAGGGGCCGGGGTTAAGGGCGCTGGCTCCTGTTCGGGGGCCTTCCGCTCCTTTGTCTTAGAT
The DNA here is from genome assembly GCA_949752735.1 of Lumbricus terrestris. Taxonomy (NCBI): domain Eukaryota; kingdom Metazoa; phylum Annelida; class Clitellata; order Crassiclitellata; family Lumbricidae; genus Lumbricus; species Lumbricus terrestris. The sequence goes on along the minus strand of OX457048.1, from coordinate 34,814,045 downwards.
TGGGCCACTTCGGCCTCCTTCAGGGCTTCTTTTCCCTTCATAAGGGCGGCAGCATAGTTCATGCCCTCCACCGCCCTTATTGTCAGGGCCTTTTTGGTCAGTTGGTATTGGGGGCACTCTTTGTAGGCCGCGCTGTGTGGCCCCCCACAGTTTGAGCACTTTGGAGTGTGTTTGTTCTCACACTCCTCATAGCTGTGAGCCTCTCCGCACCGGCTGCACTTTGGTTTGCCCATGCAGCTCTTGCTGGGGTGGCCAAATTTTTGACATTTCCCGCAGCGCATTGGCCGCGGGATGTATTTTTGTATTTTGTAGCGTTGGCCCGCTATTGTGACATTTTCTGGCAGGGTGGTCTCATGTGGGTAGCCCACTATAACAGTGGTGCTCAGAGGGCCACCCATTCTTTTAACATATTTGGCCCCCAAAATTTGGGCTATTTCAAGGAGGCCATCCTCGTCCTCCGCGATACCGAAGATGACCCCCTTGGTGTCGTATTCCACGGGTGTAGCGTTGTTCTTATCGCTATTTTGTGTTGGCATTGAACGTCGAGCCATAGCATACGGTTCGCTAGTCTCGACTTTCTTGCCTGCCACATATTGAATGTTTGTTTTGGCCTTTTGCTTTAGCTCCTCTGACGAGAAGGTCAAGCGTAGGCTTTCCCCGGCCATCTGAATGGCTTCGACTTCACAGCCGGCGGCCAGTTTAACTTCCTTCATTGTTTGTAGTGGTTTTAATTTGGCGTTTTTCAGAAGGGTGGCATCCTCCCCTTTTAGATACAATTGGCGCCTGTGCAGGCCAGCCAGTTCGTTTCTTTTCTCCGTTGTCAGCGGAGCACGTGTATTGACAGAGGCCCTATTTGAGACAGTTGGGCTGGCCAGGCTCACTGTCTGCGGGTTCAATGTCAACTTACTTGTTTTCCTGTTGATGATTTTCCATTGATCGGTCGTCTCGGTGGTCTTCTCAGTCGTTGTCTCAGTCGATGTCTCCGGTGTGTTATTGAAACGTCTTTTCTTTAGTCTCTTGTCGTCCGTCGTTGGTGGCGTCATGTCCGCCATGCTCATGAATTTCGCGTCCGCCATTTTCTCCTTTGTGTGGGTTACCCACGCGCCCTATTTTCATCCACGCGCCCTACTTTCAACCACGCACGCACGCTCCACTCCGCCCTATTCGCCGTGCCCTATACACGCCCTGCCTGCTAATCGCCTATAACCTCCCTCCTACTCTCACCTACTCTCACTTACACTCAACTAAGCTCACCTAACTCACCTAACTAACTAACCTATGCTCACCTAAGCTTATCGGTACATCCTATCTCTTCGGCGTCTCGAGCGCGAATCTCCACCTCCCTCCACTCATACACCTTCCATGTCAACCTGTATGTTCTTCATTTATTCATCCACGTATCATCTTGCCTCTGTGGTCTTAGCCGTGGCTCAGAATCTGTCATCCGTTCCCTCATACATCTGCCTGCTTACTATTGACCGACTGCAGATCTCCAAGTATATGAGTCACTGCAGTTTTAGGGGAAGAGGTCACAAGACGCACACGAGAGATGTCCGACAACACGAAGGGGAGACTGGGGCACCAAGCCCTCCCTGCAGAGTCTGGAACGGCTGCATTATAACACTTGGTGGGGGAGCCGGGGATACATACCATCCCTGTCTATACACGGTCCTCTCAAGACGCCTCTTATGACCGAGCGGGACCATCTGTTCTGTTCTCGTCCGCCATCTAGTCTTACGATCGTGTCCCGTTTAATTCTCGTTTGGCGAGATTTGATCTCGCGAGACTTGAAACGCGAGACGGGATATCGCAGGAGTTATGTCCACTTTGTCGGTTGGACATCGTTCAGAGGTTTCTTCCTTATCTCCACCATCCGTTTTGCCCCCTACTCTGCCCTACTTTTTCCTCATTCTGTTCTCAGTCCTTCCTCTCTGTCTCTCTATCTCTCTCTGTCTCTCTATCTCTGTCTATGTCTCTGTCTCTGTCTCTATCTGTGTCTCTGACTCTCTCTCTCTCTGTCTCTCTATCTCTCTGTCTCTGTCTATGTCTGTGACTCTGTCTCTGTCTCTGTCTCTGTCTCTGTCTCTGTCTCTGTCTCTGTCTCTCTGTCTCTCTGTCTCTCTCTCTCTCTCTCTCATTCTGTCATTCAATGCTTTTCCGTTTCTTTTCCAACTTCCATTCCTCTTTTCTACTCCTCCCATTATAGCCTTTACTTTGCATGCAGTCCTTCCCAACCTCATCTATCCTTCCTGCCCTCCACCAACTGTCTGCATCCTTCTTTCTCCACTCCTTATATATACATATATATACACGCATGCACACACTCATACATATACATATATATACATATATATAAACACACATATATAATTATATACATATATGTATATATATATATACAATTGCGCCACATATTGTGATCCACATCGTATAATGGTGCCGACTGTTATGCTCTGCATCATTAATGGAACCCACCTATTGTGATCTGCAGTATAAAACACACTATACCGCCACTCAATGCGATCCACCATCATATATGTATATGTATATATATATATATATATATATATATATATACACGCTGGTGCCATCTATTATCATCAACTCCTGTATACCGTGTGTATAAACGCAAACTATACACTATACACTATACACTGCAGAACACTACATTGTTTTCGTTCGTTATCAGAACGTGTATCTAGAAACTATTATGCGGCAGATGTCGTGTTTCTGTGCTGTCATGGTGACGGGTCGTAAGTAGGGGAGGGGTGCAGGGTGGGGTGGGGGGAGGGGCGCCTCATGACGTAGATGTCACGAGGCTCAAGACACGAACGACCAAATCGGAAGCCTGGTGACACACTCATTTTTCACTCACTTCATATGGCAAGATAAGCGCAATTGCCATGCGGAGAGCAAGCTGTACCGCGGGCTGCAGGCAAACATGGCAATTTGTCAATTGTTTTTCACATCGGTTCATGTCGTTTATATCTTCTTCTGCGACGATATTATTTTGTAGCCAACGACACAACATTTAGGCCTGTCGGGCAAACATGGCGGATCGTGATTGCACTCTGACCCGGAAATATAAGCGGACCGGATGCTGCGCTGATTTATGACGTCGGAGTGAAAACAGCACGCAGCCTCACTCTGGATTTTATGACGTCGCTGTAGATGACGTCAATTATTGACTATATCTTGATGTGACGGAAAACGGGCGCGTTTCAAGTATCTACTTTTAACGCAATAGATTTTATGTAGCCCGTGATGGATAGTATAATGTGCATGGCTTTTAGGGAAAAGCACTGTTGGCCAAAAAATAAGGGAATTAATGATGAGGTCGTGCCTAAGGGTCGGTCAAAAACAAATGGTGTATCAATTTTGAAAGTTTGTTTGTTTGTTTGTTTGTGCATTTGTTATAGCGCCCCTTCAGGCTCGCTACTCAGAGGCGCTCCCGACTGAAGCACGGACACTGAATCGGAATTTCGCGCCGAAGTGCTGAGCAATTGCGAGTGAAGGGCTTGCCCAAGGTGCCTACGCGGCGACTTGAGGTGGATTCGAACCTGCAACCCTCCGGCTGCAAGGCAACGAGCATATCCACTACAGCACCGCGCCTCAAAGTGTATATATGACGAAAGCATCGCTACGGTGGAACGGCGCTTGATTTTCTGTTAATTTGACCTATAATATTATGTATATTGACTACTTTATATAACTACATGTATTATTACAATTTATATACTAATTTTGTATACTATATTATAGATCTATATAATTACATAATTATGGGGCTATATTATGAAAGGTAGCTCGCGTTGCTCTCAGACAATTTGTAAGCAGTAATTTTCTTTCAAAACGCTTCAATAATTAAAGAACTATCGATATTCAATTAACGTCCCTTTGCTATAAAGCTATATACTCTTTCCAACAAGATAATTTATTAGAGTCTATAGCTACCGGTGCGTGTACAGAGGAACATCTCTCCCGCGTAGGATATATCTGTCACAGAATGACTTGATATAATATGATCATTAATTATTAACTGGAGATCGAGAAAGCTACGATGCATAATTTAATTTGGTAATTTATCATGGCCACAATTAACGATTATTATGCTTGTAACGAAAACAAATGATATTGCAGACATGTCTCAGTTTTACGGTGGCATGGATAGATGTATGTATGTATGTATGTATGTATGTATGAATGTATGTATGTATGTATGTGTGACATGTATGTGTGACATGTAGGATTGTATGTATGTTTGTACATGTATGTATGCATGAACTGCAGTTGTGACCGGTTGGATCTATGTAGCCATAGCAGAACGTTGGAATATGCAAGAACTAAATTTTGCAAGGAGCCACAGGTGTTAAGATCAATAAATCAATAGATTAATCGATCAATCAATCAATCAATCACAATCAATTAATCGATCAATCATTGAGTCAATAGATTAGTCCATCAATCAATAGATTAGTCCATCAATCAACAAGTCAATCAATCAATCACTTAGTCAATCAGCCGATCAATAAGTCAGCCAAGCAATCGATCAATCAATCGGTCAGTCAGTCAATTAGTCAATCAATCAATAAGGAAATCAGTGAGAAAATAAATTAATCAAAAAACCGTTGTTTTTATTGAAACAAAAGTTCAGAATTAGCATGCATGTGCGGTGTACACACGAAATAACAGTTCAAAAAGTTGTCAGTTATTTACTAAGATAAATGCGATCGTCTGAAATCAAATGTTATTATTAGCAATTATTCACACCTGCATGGGGTAATTATTCAAAAGGAGACGGGGAAACTCTACCTAAGACAACCTCGACGAACGAGTGTGCAACGGTCACAGCTGAATGATATATAATAGATATCGTCTCCTGATTCCTAGATTATTTTTAAATCCAAAAGTTTAGCGACGTCCTATATGGCTAAAAAATAGCTGTTGACGTCTTCAAGGTATTACTGCAGTTCATGCATAGGTATACTATACTATACTATACTATACTATACTATACTATACTATACTATACTATACTATACTATACTATACTATACTATACTATACTATACTATACTATACTATACTATACTATACTATACTATACTATACTATACTATACTATACTATACTATACTATACTATACTATACTATACTATACTATACTATACTATACTATACTATACTATACTATACTATACTATACTATACTATACTATACTATACTATACTATACTATACTATACTATACTATACTATACTATACTATACTATACTATACTATACTATACTATAATATACTATACTATACTATACTATACTATACTATACTATACTATACTACTACACTACACTACACTACACTACACTATACTATACTATACTATACTATACTATACTATACTATACTATACTATACTATACTATACTATACTATACTATACTATACTATACTATACTATACTATACTATACTATACTATACTATACTATAATATACTATACTATACTATACTATACTACTACACTACACTACACTATACTATACTATACTATACTACACTACACTACACTACACTACACTATACTATACGATACTATACTACTACACTACACTACACTATACTATACTACACTACACTACACTACACTACACTACACTACACTATACTATACGATACTATACTATAATATACTATACTATTATACTACACAGAGTTTTTCAGTAACGTGTGTGATCCCTAGATAATATGACGACGCAGGTGGTTGATGCAGAACACGTATGGGAAGTTGACGTGATAAGTCTCCGACCAGAAGCAGATCGAGGATAGGTTGGACGATGAGTTGTGGGTTCTGGTCAGGGAATTGCCACATTATCGTCGTTCTGTATGATAGAAAACTCGTTCACGTTCAATGACTGACCGCAAATCTAGGTCAACGGTGTTGATAATGATAGACGTAGACCCTAAAGAGGAACGGAGCGGCACTTTATTTTAGGGTATAACGATCAATCAACTACTCATATATATATATAATTATACATATTCATATATATTTATATATACTCAAATATATTTATATACAGGTAGGCCATAACAAAGTAACCTCTACGGTTGTTTGCCCATATCTTGGCCAGAAGTAAGAATTTCGAAATGAAATTTTGCAGTCTTAAAGACAATTCATATTTACACAATCATGATGACCAGATTTCATCAAAATATTTAAAACCCAACAAAAGTTACACCACTTTTAGTGAGGCCACCCACAGTTTTTTGACAATTCATGCATGCTAAAAATTACTGTGGGGTGGACTATGATCCACTTGGAATTGGGGTGTGAAAACAGACTTTATGGGATTCTAAGAAAGACTGAGGAGGTTGAAACCTCAATCCCTCTGGCAATCCTCACCCTCTATATTATATTCGGTCAAGGAGCAGACACGTCAACAGCAATCCAGCAACGGGTGGGACTGGGGCATCTTTATACACCCCCCCCCAAGTTCCAAAACACGTTTGCATGGAACTCACCTACACAGAACTGCAAGAGCCGGAGAGTTGCGTGCGCGCCGGCGTTACATCTTCCACTGCAACGCTTGATTTATGCTTACAACACTTATTGCAGTTTTCAGTAAATAGAAAGGATTTTGAGCATGTTGATTGATAGTCTTATATTGAAAGCTGAATGTATACCACAGCATCAAAAGCTAACGCTCCAGCGTTCGTTCGACGGGTAATTGAAGCCAATTCACTGATAAACACTCATGATTGTCGACACATATGCCACGGGCCCCATAGAGAAAACAAGATGATGGATGTGCTTGGTTGCTGTACAGTGTACACAGCAACTGGCGTCCAACGTTGCTCCTGGCAACGCCGCAAATGTTTTGGACTTGCTAACATAATCTCGGCAACCATTGTCGTGAAAGCTTGTTATTGTTGGCAGGTCAGACAATGGTGCCTTAGAAGTATACATGAGTTTATCAAAGCAACTACATACAAGGAATCTGGCTTTGTTCAATGGCAATCTAACTGATGAAAATGTTACTTCCCAGGTACAATGCATGCACATCGTACATACATACATACATACATACATACATACATACATACATACATACATACATACATACATACATACATACATACACACACACACATACATACATACATACATACATACATACATACATACATACATACATACATACATACATACATACATACATACATACATACATACATACATACATACATACATACATACATACATACATACATACATACATACATACATACATACATACATACATACATACATACATACATACATACATACATACATACATACATACATACATACATACATACATACATACATACATACATACACTGTATTTAAACATACACTCTTTCCACTTGTATAGACCGCGCATTGCGTTTCTGCTGTCCATGGTGACTTAGGCCCTAATGGTTCCTTTTCACTTGCTCTGCCAAAATGCAGAGGCGTTCGTTCTTTGCGGTTGGTCCAACAACCTTGAATGGACTTCCCTTGACTATGCGACACCTCCCAAACTGTTCTCAATTTCACAAACTGTTGAAGACTGGAGCGCCTCTGAGTAGGTACCTTTAAGGGTGCGCTATATAAATTACGATTGATTGATACTCATTTACATACATACATACACACCACATACATTTGTGGAGCGCTGTGGTGTAGTGGTGGCGTCGTCGGCTTGAAACCGGAAGGTTCGAGGTTCGAATCCTACTCAATTCGCCGCGTAGGGACCTTGGGCAAGTGCTTCGCTCGCAATTGCTCAGCACTTCGCCGTGAAACTCCGTTGCAGTGTCCGCTCTGCAGTCGTGAGCGCCTCTGAGTAGGGAGCTTGAATGGGCGCTATAACAAGTGCACATACAAAACAGACGACTGACCCCTCCGTCTTTCTTTGAACCCCATACATTACATTATACATATAAACAAGTGTGATTTAAGCCAAATTTTAAGGGGAGTTTGTGAAGTTGTATTGTTCTGCGATCTTCCTTCACCAGGAGTCTTTTTCGTGCAATTCTGCACATCGGGCAATGCAGTTACTCCATTTCTCCCTGTCCACCGCCAGCTGTACAGTATCTCCTCGTTCTACACGTCATGTCCATTGTCCATGCATTTAAAAGTCTTCCCTGACGGTTTCCGGTCAGTTTTTTGGTCTGCCTCTTCCTCGTCTCCCCTCCGGAGTCCAGTTCATCACTTGTCTTGCTATCCTGGCTTCATCCATGCGGATCACATGACCTATCCATTTCAATCCTCTCTTCTGATGATGTTGGTCTCCGTGGTCTCCTGTCTTGTTGTTTCCCCTATGGCGGTGTTTTTCCCATTGTCTCGCCTGCTGGATTCTTCTGGGCCATCCGTGGTTCGACGGCCCTAGTCTTCTCCTGTTTTTCACCGTCATCGGCCATGTTTCTGCTCCATACAGTAGTCTACTCACCGCCAATGCCTCGCGCTGCGTTGCTTCTATTGCTCGATTTGTTTTACCCGGGTGGTTTGCAGGGCCAGTGAGTCAGTGAGACAGTCAGTCAGTGAGTCAGTCAGTCAGCCAGTCAGCCAGTCAGTCAGTCAGTCAGTCAGTCAGCCAGTAAGTAAGTAAATAGGTCAGTCAGTCAGTCAGTCAGTCATTCAACCAGTCAGTCAGTCAGTCAGTCAGTCAGTCAGTCAGTCAGTCTGTCAGTCAGTCAGTCAGTCAGACAGTCAGACAGTCAGTCAGTCAGACAGTCAGTCAGTCAGTCAGTCAGTCAGCCAGTAAGTAAGTAAATAGGTCAGTCAGTCAGTCAGTCAGTCATTCAACCAGTCAGTCAGTCAGTCAGTCAGTCAGTCTGTCAGTCAGTCAGTCAGTCAGACAGTCAGACAGTCAGTCAGTCAGACAGTCAGTCAGTCAGTCAGTCAGTCAATCAGTCAGTAATTCAACCAGTCAGTCAGTCAGTCAGGTGGTTTGCTCGTTAAACCGTCAGAAAGTGAGTAAATCCAGCCAATAAGTAAGTCATCAGTCAGTCAGTTTCAGGCCCACATTCATAGTGTCATGATCCTCTGAGCCCAGTATAGACAAGGCTTGGAATTCTAAAAGGGCTCTAGAAATCACTCCTAGAAGCAAATCATGTAACAATTTGCTAACCGGTGTTTCTAGACTAATTTGACCCTGCTGAAAACGAAAATCGCTGTTAGCAAGCTGGATTTTTGGCCGTTCAATGGGAAAACAAGATGGCGGACAAAATGGCGGTCAGTTGCTTCAAATGGCTATAAGTAAAGTATTGTATGTGACAGAAACACGATTTTAGACTCTAAATTAAGATTATAGGGTGCAAGGAATACAATGGAACCAAATACACATATGTAGCACTGCAAGAAAATCAAAATGGCGGACAAAATGGCGGCTAGATCCTTAAAATGGCTGTAAGTGAAGTTATGTATGCAGTGGAATCATGATTTCAGGGTCTAAATCAACATTTTCGGGGTCAAGGAATGCAATTGAAGCAAGGTAACATATGTGGCATTGCACGGAAGCCAAGATGGCGGACAAAATGGCGGACAAAATCTTAAAATGGCTATAAGTGAAGTTATGTATGCAATGGAATCATGATTTCAGGGTCTAAATCAACATTTTCTGGGTCAAGGAATGCAATGGAAGCAAGGTAACATATGTGGCATTGCACGGAAGCCAAGTAGGGCTGCCAACCGTCCCGGATTCGCCGGGACAGTCCCGGAATCGACCCTGTGCGTCCCGTGTCCCGGATTGATCTCAAATTGTCCCGGAATTTGGTCCAGATCGAAATCCACTTACCACAATTATTGTTCCTATTGATTTTTTCTTACTAAACTCATCCATTTGTAGGCTACGATGATTTTTATGTTCTGCTTTCTATCAGACATAATTTATATACATTACATTAATTGTTGGCTGAACAATGAACATCGGGAGTTAAAGTCTTCAAAACTTTACAAATCACTGATACTCGGTTTTCGGTTTAGCATATTGTGTCCAGTTTTAATGTTTTTTGCGAGAGAGCTTTCAGCATTATCATGGGCGCCCGCAGAAATTTTTACAGGAGGGGCAAAACGCGATGGTCGCGGTCAAATATTTTTATACCAGGAGGTTTAAAAATGCAGAGTATGAAATTAAGAAAATGCATGGGCTTTTTTCAGAGAATTTTCATGGTGTAAACTTCTCAGTCTAACTTTTTATAGCTTGAAAAGTGCAAGACAGACGATTGAAAGTAGTGTTTCAAAGCGTGTTTATTGTTATAGAGGTTTATAATATATGTAGATTTCTTACTTTCACCTTGTGCAGCATTAAGAAAATTAAGTTTCCATGCACAATTTTTTTGTTTAAAACCCAAAACTAATAATATGTTAAAAAATGGACGTCAGTTTTCCAGGGGGGGGGGCAAGTGCCCCCTCTTGCCCCTATGTGCGGGCGCCCATGAGCATTATGAACGATGTGTTGTCTAACAATCACAATTACCGGAACACCTAGAGTTCACCGGCTTATTAAAGCACAACTGTAAGCATGACATGTGCTGATTTCTGCGACTTTGTGCCCAGTGTTCTGGAACTGCACATAAAAATGGGCCCTATAATATAATTATTAGTAGGCTATAGGTTCTAGGTTTAATATAAATTCTGCTCTCCGGTCGCAGGACTTTCCTCAATTTGGGTTCATAAGTCTTACTCTGATAAGCCTAGGTGACTGGAGTTTGAAATGTTTCTTCTTGAGGATGATTCTTGTCCTAAATTTAGGCTATATAATAGTGTCTTTTGATGATTTGTCTGAAATTATCAAGGACTTTTTAGTAGATTGTAGATGTAGATTATATACTGGGCTGACACAGCTTTTGTTACATTATACGCTTCTGTAGGCCTAGATTGTGTAAATTGGTAATGGCACATCGAGTGGCGAAGGCGTCCCGGAATGGCAAAATCAAAAGTTGGCAGCCCTAAAGCCAAGATGGCGGACAAAATGGCGGACAAAATCTTAAAATGGTCATAAATGAAGACATATATGCAACTAAATCATGATTTCAGGGTTTAAATCAACATTTTCGAGGCCAAGGCATGTGACGAAACGAATGTGACATATATAGCACTGCCTGGAAACCAAAATGGCGAACAAAATGGCGGCAAGAGTTTCAAAATGGATGTTAGTGAAGTCATGCATGCAATGGGAACTTGATTAAAAAAATTTGCCAGGTCTTTGCAAGATGGTATCTGAGACCTCTGCAGTTGAATTTATCTCCAATGTTCCCTTATTTGACAGATATGATCATTCAAATTATCGCAATGCCTTCAGGAAGTCTTAAACCAAGGAGTGTTCTTCAAAAGAAAACTGACAAAATTATAAAGGAAGAAGATTGGTATATCATGCAGTGCCTTATTCGATCGTATCAAGCTGACTGTCCATGGATCTGGAAAAACGATTGTGCCATGGACTTTTCTCAAAACCAATGGGATTGGATTCTCTCTGCAAAAGTAACTTGTCCAGTCCGCATTTCTATAGCAGAGTCATTGCATTTGTTTATTTACAATATTTTACGTAGTGCCTCTTCAAGGTGGGCTGTCGGGAATCGCTCCCGACTTAACTACAACTAAATAGGACAGTTTTTAGATTCTTACGGAACAGAGTGGAGTGACCCATGGGCATGCAATAAGCGCTGTGAAAAGGGGTTGGCCCTTCCCATTCCAGATTTTAGTACCAGCTACAGTGAATGAAAGGTGATGTCGAATAGCAGACCGCGAGTGAACCAGCTCAGCTTGTTCCGCCAACCGAAGAGTAGATCGACGCTGGACATCCGACGTTAAAAAACAGAGTTCTTTCAGACATAGTGGGGTTATAGTCCATCAAGGCACTACCTAAGCAATACACAGAGCCTGCAGTCAATTCGCTGCGGGAAAGGGAGCCAATGCAAGACATCTAGGGTTGCCAGGTGGCCTTCAGAAAATTACCGGACAATGGCTATCACGTTACAGGACTGTGTGTGTGTGTGTGTGTGTGTGGGTGTGTGTGTGTGTGTGTGTGTGTGTGTGTGTGTGTGTGTGTGTGTGTGTGTGTGTGTGTGTGTGTGTGGGTGTGTGTGTGTGTGTGTGTGTGGTGGGGTGAGGCTTGGCGGGGGGCGAGAAACCGAAATTTCCCGGGCAACGTTGGGTAATTCATATTATAATACATATATATATAGTTATATACATGTATATATATATACATATATAAAAGGCAGTATCGGTGCCGGGGATGTTTTAAAGTCGCAATGTGAGAGCCAAACCACGGACGCCTAGATAAACTGGCTGTTTAAATCCAGACGTCCGTTTGGAAACTCAGCCAAGTACAGCAAGGCCTATATGATAGATCTGAAGGGTGGATAAAATTATGCATAGACCTATATGTATATAATTATTACAGTGGTTAATTTGTAAATTTGGCGCCGGTGTAAAGGTTTCAAATTACCCCCTCCTAAACATTACCCCCCCCCCCGGTAACTTGAAACCGGTTTCAGATTACCCCCGGAAACTAGATTTGCATCAATCATCGAATTTATTCCACTAAAAAATCAGAAAAATCATCCCGCTTCTTGTTTTGATCTGAAGATTTTCATCCGTCATCCCACTTCGCGGTTTGCTATCAATATTTTGATTCGAAAAAAATAATAGCCTCGAAGCCATTTTCTCCATGTAAACTTCTGTAGCGAATAGTATTTTAGTTACAGATGAAAATATTGACAACAAACCACGAAGTGGGATGACGGATGAAAATCTTCAGACCAAGACAGGAAGCGGGATGAATTTTTTGATATTTTTAGTGCAATAAATGCGATGATTGATGCAATTTATAGTTTGCAGGGGGGTAATGTTTAGGAGGGGGTAATCTGAAACCTTTACACCGGTACGAATGAGTAATGACTGAATTCGGATATTAAACAATATTAAAAATACATTTAACGATTTTAGCAAGCACTTCCATTCTGTAGATAACCTCAGTTGACCTGTAGACCCTCAAAGCTAAATGCGATCGCATCATTAAGGCGCGAATATCTTTGTACTCAGACAGATATAATTAATCAATAGGGGGTGGGGTGGTTAAGAGACAGGCTAGAAAGACCAGAGCGAGCTAGAGTGGCAGATTGACACAGTCATACAGACAGACAGAGATAGAGAGGCAGATAAGCATGGACAGATTAGGCATACAAGCGTCCGTGTTTAAGCCTTAGGCCTAAGGGAAAAGAGAGAGATAGACAGACAGAGATGGAGAGATCATTTGTGCAGATAGAGAGACATACAGACGAACAAACAGACAGACAGCGACATGGCCTAAATACGGAGATTCGGTTCAGCCATCATTTGAACTATGAATCCAGCCTCCAACTTTATACGCACACGATATACAGGCTAGTATGACCCGTGCATCATGCACATATTTGGCTCTGTTATGATAGTTTATTTAACAACGCCGTCATTTCGACGATGATCGGTGTGTAGGCTATAAATTTGGCTTTGTTTCACTAGGCGATCCATACGCGGGAAAATCGTAAGCAGATATTTTCATGGCCCCAAGAAACTATATGCACTCCAAATACACTTAGATCGGCATGATCTCTTCGTCCCGCGAGCTAGGACTGCCTTAGCTAAAAACCGTGCCTTTGCTCTCATTGGCCCCGCATTGTGGAACCAACTTCCTCCTTCAACGCGTTCCTCCATATTAACTGGTGGGCCTAATGCCTCATTTCGGTGTCTCAAGACTACCTTTTTCTCTCTTGGTCTAACGTACTGGGAGCGCCTCTGATTGGTGTGCACTGTGAGAGGCGCTTTATAAATACAATACAATACAATACACTTGTTGCTAGCAATAATTATTTACCGGACACAGCCATGTCCGGTAATGTCTGAAATTTCTGACCGGACAGTTCGTGTAAATACCGGACTGTCCGGTTCATTACCGGACGCCTGGCAACCCTAAAGACATCCCGCATATTGTATGAGACATGACCAAATATTGTGATATGCCCATAGGCTAAGTCGCGACACAGTTCATCCGACCTGCTGCAGACAAATTATTGTAGGACAAGCAATGGCTCAAGCAATAGGGAACCTCCAAACGCGAAGACAGTTGGTGACCTGACAGATACAGTGGATACCTGTGTACAGGTAGCCTACTTTCGATTGGCTACAAGAGGGTTAATAATTATTGCCTTCGATAGATATAGTGGGCATTGCTTTTAAAAAGTGAAAGCGTACAGAAAATTACAACCACAACTCTGCCACTGTGTGGAGTCTTGAAATACTCCGTTGTCGGAAAATTGGATGAATGTTCTTGGTATGCTTGAAAGAAAGACTGATCTAGCTTCATTCCTGTCCATTCAGCTCTCAGTAGCCACATTTGGAGATATGGACTAGAGCGGTTGCTGGTGGTTACGTGAAAAAAAGATAAGGTGTTGTCCACTGCTGGGTCATATGTGTTTGCTTTATTTAACGGTGTTTTGGTGATGGCAGGAACATCAGCGGAACAGAAGCTCATCCAATTCACGTATTAAACTATGAAGAATTGATCGAGTGGCCTTCATGCTACAACTGGATGTGATTTGACATATTTAGCAGGAATAAGCTGAAAGAATGCTTGAATAAACTACTTGAAAGTTCCCACTTACTTTCTACATTTGGAACATTTCCTTATGAGCTCATTACCAAACTGTCAGTTTGGAAAGGCCTATTTTTTACTAGATATTGATGTTCAGATATCATCCTCATCTTCATCAGATGGAGTGTGGTGGAAGAAAGTAATCTTTACCAGTGTGTGCCAAAGCCACATTATAGAGTTTGTCTAGGCCCTCTAGGCTACAGCAAATCATGTGAAGTTGACAAATGCAGCATCAGACCCTGCTGCTATCGAAGTGCGATCTTGTCATGTGCACTCAGGTGCAATTGGATTGACAGCAACAAGGCCTGATTTGACTCTACGGTACCCTATATCCGTCAAGTCACGAAAAGTTGAAACTATTGATACGTCAAGTTATGAAACATTCAAGCATGCATACTGTATATACATAAAGCCAGCAATAGTTAAACTGCAGTCCAGTCATAGGCTACTAAAAATTTCCACTATAGGTGTGACAATTTCACTGCATAACACTGCATGTGATTTTGTTGGAAGCATATGACCTGGAAATTACTAGTCCAGACTGAAATCAAG
>OX457048.1:34783828-34793828 GCA_949752735.1 Lumbricus terrestris | reverse complement strand
GCGGCCATTTAATGGAACAACTGAAACGGTCATTTAATGGAACAACTGAAGCGGTCATTTAATGGAACAACTGAAGCGGTCATTTAATGGAATAACTGAAGCGGTCATTTTCAGTGACTTCTGAGCTGCATTTCTTGCAATGCAAAAACAATTTATCGCCTAATAACTTGCAGTATAGGTCTACACCAGGGATCTGATTTCGTGCAGATGTGCAATATTAGACGGTGATAATTTCCAAAACAGTGACTCCTATACCCGAAAATTTTCCCTGGTCTTTTATTATAGAGTATCAACTCCTTCTAGCAAGTCAACTTGAAACTCACTCTCAAGATCCTCCTCTTTCAATGTCTTCTAATCGCCTTTTCCGTACGTATAGGGAATGGTCCGCAAAATATGCAAGCTTCTACAGGGGTGTTGGTGGGTCGAAAGTACGATTTACCCCTAATTATATTGTGGCTGGGTCCATAAAAAGTGCATATACTGTTCTGCTATATATACGTAACTTTCTCTCTCTCCGTCTCCTGTATTATAGCCAATCAAGCTCTTCATTTTGCGTAAATTTCTCTTGTTCTCTGAAGACCTTTTCGTTTAAAAGCATTCCATTAAGAAAAAATGCCTATATATAGCACTGGTCTCGAGATTCTATACCATAGTATACGAAGACGAAAGTAAAGATATCCCAGTTGAGACGGTATTAATATAATATACGAAGCCAGGTCCTAACGAGAAATGAAATAGGGTCGTGCATGATCCATATTCGATTACAGAAAAACACATTATTTAAAATGAAACTTCGGTAGGCATGTAGATTTTTATGATAAGTTTGCAATCACTTAGAGATGGCAATAAAAAGATTTTGAACAGAAATTCTCTTTAATCTTTTCCCGGAGGTGAGTACATGTATACGCTGTATACCGCGTATGCCCTAGAGCAGCGGTTCTCAACCTTTTCAGACTCACGGACCCCTTTCTAATTTTGGGTCTCGGTCACGGACCCCACACAGAAATTTGGTGCCTCTGGCGCATTATCGTGACTGTAGGCCTATGACTATAATCCAATCTAATATTAGTCCTATGTTATAGACTATATGCCCCTGCACTGCTGTAGTACAAATTTATTTAACTAGTAAGCTGCTTTGATTTTTTTAAAAACTATTTTATTATAACACAAGCTCTGAGCACGCATATTCGACCACAGTTTATCTATTCGAGGTGTAAGCTTAATTAATACTCGAAACACTCAATCTGAACCCATTTCAAACCTCAAGCCATGAACAATATCCACATTCACAAAGATAATTATGATGTTGCAAAAGGTGAAATAATGTTGAAAGCTTTCTTAGACAGTTTTGGATATTCATGTGAAGCTTGTATCCAAAATAATGCATTAAGCTAACTCTTGCATGGATGCAACATCTTCAATGAGACCTAGTATCAATTATTTCAGTTCAATGATTTGGTTCAATCCCCGATGTTGGTAAATTCCACGAATCAACGTTTGCAAGAAACGGACTGGAGACCCACGATAACTGTGAACGTTCAAATTACAAAGTAGAAGTTGAACTGAACCAGCTATGATTGAATATGTCCGGAAATTAAATTAACAAATTTTGGTTTATTGATCTGTGCATTTCCTCATTTCAATGTGAATTCATGCAATTGACCAAATGTGTCACAATTCCTATTTCAGTTCTAATTCAAGTTCTTAGATAATTTCAGTTCTAATTTAAGTTCTGAAGTAATTTCAGTTCTACCGGTACTATATCCGTTTTGCACCAGAGATCAAATTTTTTTGTAAAAGGAGACACTTTATAACTAGGCCTAAGGCTGATTGGATTTGTCTGCATCACTTGCTTAGAGGAATTCAGCTAGTTTATTTAACTGCTCAAAAATGCCACCCAGATACATGTAGCCTAAGCCAGAGTTGAAACCCATAATTATGAGTTCTTATTCAAATGAATTGTAGGCTGAGGTCTTTTTCTCTAAGAAACACTCTCAAAAGCAACCCAAAATCTAGAGAGTCTGTTATAATGCATACTCCCCCTTGATAACCAGCGAACTTCGGCAAAAATTGGCAAAATTAATCTGTTTCTATGTTTTTAACTAAGAAATATTTAATTTTCAGGACTTGCCCGCGGACCCCCAGGCAGATGGCCGCGGACCCCCAGGGGTCCGTGGACCCCCGGTTGAGAACCGCTGCCATAGAGTACTGTAACAGCTCAGCATCTGATCATCTGTTCATAATAATAATTATTATGAATGGTAAACATTCTGCATGCGTCGTGTCGATTTCAAATTAAACTTTCCTTTTCTTGTCTTCTCCGTTCTGGTTTTAACAAAATCATCTACATCTGCATTTTACAGTTTTCTCAAAACCTTTACGTACAAACGTCGTTGTACTGGGAGCGCCTCTGAGAGGGCTTCTTGAAGGAGTGCAAAATAAATTAATGAATGAGAGAGAATGAATGAATGAATGGATGAACGAATGAATGAATGAATGAAAAAATGAATGAATTAATGAATAAATGGATGAACGAATGAATGAATGGATGAACGAATGAATGAATGAATGAAAAAATGAGTGAATGAATGAATGAATGAATGAATGAATGAATGAATGAATTATTTGCTCAACAGATTTTCAGATCCGGAATCTTTGCCCTGCACGCGACATTCCGGCGCAAACACTCAACATGTCTGTCAGCGACACGATACCTTCACAACAGACGTTGATTCAATGCCAAAAATCTTTTGTCATGACTTGGTTCCGCTCTTAAGCCTCGCCCTACACGGCCGATCCCTTCCCTTGTAAAGGCCCTACATAAATCTACAGGCGCCGTCACGATGCCTTCCTGCCTGCCTCCCTGCCTGCTTGCCTGCCTGTCTGCCTTCCTGCCTGCCTGTCTGTCTGCCTGCCTGCCTGCCTGCCTGCCTGCCTGCCTGCCTGCCTGCCTGCCTGCCTGCCTGCCTGCCTGCCTGCCTGCCTGCCTGCCTGCCTGCCTGCCTGCCTGCCTGTCTGGTTCAACGTGCAACAAAGGGCGAGAAGTATATTACAGGGTTTATGAGTACATTAAGACCATGGTGACCCGTTGGGTGTCGTACATTACCAGGACACGGTCTAAGCCCTGGCCGGGCTGGGTCGCACCGTCAAGGGCGGGTTCCGCGACCGCCCCTGCTGGCCCGTCCGTCGGTCCGCGTTCCCAGATCGGTGCCCGGGTAGCTCCCAGGGGAGTCGTTACGTCCTGGCGTGTTTAAATTGAAATCCTTTCTACAGTCTCGGCGTTTCTCGTCTGTTTGCGAGACTGGTCTATAGGCTGGTCTTTGTTTCTTCATTTTTCTCCGTTCATTGATCGGTTCGTTTCCCGTTGTCTGTCTGTTTGTCTGTGTCTGTCTGTCTGTCTGTCTGTCTGTCTGTCTCTCTGATCAACTATCTCCATGGAGTCCATGCACGCCCGTATTTCCTTCTTTGCTATAAGTATACCCTTTAGCAACTCTTTCGCTTTGTGCTTTTTTGTGTCGTGCTCGCTTAACGTCATCTTGTCTTCCTATTATTTATCCTATCCTATCCTATCCTATCCTATCCTGTCCTGTCCTGTCCTATCTTATCCTATCCTATCCTGTCCTAACCAGACCTATCCTAATCTATCCAGACCTATCCTATCCCATTCTATACTAACCAGACCTTTCCAATCAAATCCAAATCTGACCTATTCCTATCTTATCCTATCCTAACCTGACCTGTCCTATCCTACCGTACTATATTCTACTCTATCCTATCCAAACCAGACCTATCCTATCCTATTCTATCCTATGCTATATTATCCTATATTATCCTAGCTTATCCTATCCTAACCAGACCTAGCTTATCCTATCCTATTCTAACCAGACCTATCCTATCCTATTCTAACCAGACATCCTATCCTATTCTATTCTACTCTATCCTATCCTTTCTTATTCTAACATGACCTATCCCATCCTATCCTTTCCGTTCCCATCCGATCCTATCCTAGCCTATCTTATAGACTATAGCTTAGCCTATTACATATACAGTGTGTGAGTGCAAGTTTTATATATCGCATATAAACAAGTCAAGTGTTGTGAAATTCGTCAATATTATTTATATGAGGTTAACGCATGCAACTATTTATAGGTTTATTTAATATATTGCATTATTATACAATGTGCCAGACAATATATTATGTTGAACCTCCAGTGCGTATATATATATATATATATATATATGTATGTATATACTTAGCATTATGCATAAATTGATATTGAACACGAACCTATAGTTTATACATAGAAAGTTATACACATCGATATATAAGTATAGACCCAATATAAACGCATTTATATGTATTATATGTATATATATATAGAGAGATATATTATTGTATATATATGTATATATATATATATATATATATATATATATATATATATATATGCTGACTAGTCTATGTTACCATTTTCCTATCGTCGCGCCATAACATAGCTGCAGCGGCGAGGGCCACGCTGGAATGCATTGATCACCGACTGAGATACGATGTTATTTATAGCCCCGTGGAAACCCCCGTTGCCTCTGGCTTTCGCCGACCGCATCCGCACCCGCCGCCGCCGCCTTAGCCGGCGCGTTATGCAATCACGTCGTCAATGCATCAACAGCTTTTGTCTGCTTGAAGTCATCTGTACCAGAGATTTGTTCGACTGAATGTGGGGGAGAGTGTAACGGTCTAGCGGTGAGCGCGCTGGATGGGAGTCGAGAGGTTGGGGTTCTAATCCTCTGCATGTAGGAGGGAAATAGGTTTCGTGTGTTCTACGTTTTATCTTGTGCACATTTCCAACTCAATTGTTGTGATTGTTCATTGTCGATGGGAAGAAAGGACGACAGGGAAGAAGCTGAGTTTATTGGGTGGGATATACAGAGGTCAAGAAAAATGAAGTTGTTAACACTTCATACCATGGATGTCTCTCAGGCTGGCTTATGAGGCTTATGAGACAACGTTCTTAATCTAAGTCTCCTTAATGTTTCGAATCCCTGGTCAGTTTGATATAAGACGTGTATGTATGTATATTATTATGTATAAATTGATAGTGAACACATACTCGCATGCATACATGTATGCATACATACATGTATGTATGTATGTATGTATGTATGTATGTATGTATGTATGTATGTATGTATGTATGTATGTATGTATGTATGTACGTACGTACGTACGTACGTACGTACGTATGTATGTATGTATGTATGCATGCATGCATGTATGCATGTATGTATGTATGTATGTATGTATGTATGTATGTATGTATGTATGTATGTATGTATGTATGTATGTATGTATGTATGTATGTATGTATGTATGTATGCATATATGTATGTTTGTACGTACGTATGTATGTGGGTATGCACACTCCGACAAGCATGCATACATATTATACATGCACACATGCGCACATGCACACATGCACACTTTGACAAGCATGCATGCATATACATGCACACATGCACACTTGCATGCCTGCATGCATGCATACATACCTCCTCCTCCTCTTCCTCTTCCTCCACTTCCACCCCTACCCCTCCCCATCCGTTGGCCCGTCCTGCCTCCAGCGCACGCCGCCGCCGCCGACTCTTCGCCTGCGCCTCAGCGCATCGACCATCATCCGTTGCGATCGACGCAATTAATAAGCCCGTCTCGTCCACCGACGGACGGTCATCGGCGGAGTTGACGGAGACCAAGGCGGCGGTGGTGGTTGTTGTTGTGGCGGCCAGGCAGGCGGACTCTGACGGTAGCAGCAGGCGACCAGCGACGGACCCGGTCCGTCCGTCGATCGTCCGACTCTACTGTGGTCGTCGGCAGCAGAAGCAGCAAAGAGCGAGGATTTAATATTTAGACGCCAAGAACGACCGATCGACGACGTCATCGCGGCAACCATCACAACTGTCGACTGATATAGTTGATATTCTTCGTACTCCTCTTGTTGATCATATGTACTCTCTTTTATACTATCTTGTATAGCTCTTCTGTTCTTGGTCATATTATTCCTTCAGTTGATAAAAGAAATCCTCTTTTTGATTATAGTACACCACATCTTGATCATTGAGCACTTCTTCATCGTGCTACTCGTGTGTTTTTATTCTTACTCCTCTCGCTTTGATCATACTACTGATGCTCTTGATTATCGAGCACTTCTTCTTGATCATACTCCCTTTGCTCCTGATCATTTGTTGTCTTGTTCTTGCTTAAAGAACACTTCTTGCTCCTGCTTTTGTTCATGCTCTTCGTATAACCCTTGATCACAAACTCTTGGCCATATCCTCCACATACCCTTGATCACAGAGTAAAGACTCTTGACCATATTCCTCCTACCCTGATCACAGACTCTTGGCCATATTCCTCATACTTCTGATCACAAACTCTTGGCCATATTCCTCATATATATTTCTGATCATGTAACTCTCCTTCTTTATCGCATTCGTCATGCCTTTGATCTTTATACCCTCCCCCATTCTACACTTACTTTATCTTAATCCTCATGTATACATAGGCTGCTATCCAACCTCTTCAGTCGTCTCTTAATTCATCATCTTTATCGAATCTGTCTTCTCTTCCTCTCTAATCGCTTTCTCGTCTCTTCCTATTAATATTGGTCAAGGTGATTAGTTTATATCCCATCAGCCTAACTCTTCCTACTCCTCTTGCTCCACCTCCTGCTCTTCTTCCTTCTCTTCCTCCTCTTCTTGATCCTCCTCTTCCTCTTCCTCCTCCTTCTCCTCTTCCTTATTCCAGCTATCCTATTTTCATCCGACCATTTCCATTTCTTGCATTCAACCTGATCTCTGTCTTCGCCCTCTACGCCGAATTCCTCCTCCTACCATTCCTCCACCTCTTCCTCTTCAACCTTTTTCTTCCCTTCTTCCTCCTCCTCCTCTTCCTCATTCTCCGCCTACTCCTCTTCTTCTTCCTCCTCCTTCTCCCGTCCTCAACCAACTCCTCGTCCTCCCCTCCTCCTCCTCCTATTCCTCCTCTCCGTCCGTCAAACGTTTCCTTCTCCTTTTCCTCCTCCTCCGCCTCTTCCTTTTCCTCCAAACATTCATCGTCTCCACACTCGAAGACCTGATAGAGTTTGCGGAAATTAGCAGTGTCCTTTTGATCTGCCGTTCCGTTCGAGTGAAACCGGAACCGGAAATAAGGATTTACCCGAACCTACGAGCTTCCGGCGCTGCTCCGAGCAACGACCGACCAACTGTCGACGACACCCGGGATAAAGCTGCTGGGATGGATTTACTTGTCGGCAGAAATTCTCGCGACCAGTCCTCTGCTTAGGACGTTGCGAGTCGGTCCTTCCTTTTAAGACAATCCTTGTCCTTCCGCTTAGGACAACCCTTGTCCTTCCGCTCAGGACAACCCTTGTCCCTCCGCTCAGAACAATCCTTGTCCTTCCACTTAGGACAGCCCTTGTCCTTCCGCTCAGAACAATCTTTGTCCTTCCGTTTAAGACAATCCTTGTCCTTCCGCTTATATAGGACAGCCCTTGTCTTTCCGCTTTATTACAACCTTGTCCTTCCGCTTAGGACAATCCTTCCGCAAAGGATAGTAAGTGTGTGTATTTCCATCCGTCCTTTAGTATACGTGTGTCCGTACGTTGGATATAATATACTCCTTCGGTGGATCTGTCATCGCTGTTCGGAGTCTACGCGGATTCCTCTGACGTCGTAAAATATGGCGACCGGAAGTGAGATCATGCGACATCTGGTGACGAGAATGAGGCTGGCGTTTGTAGTCGTCCTGTCGACCTCTTGGTCGCTTGGTCTACTCTACAACATTCACCTTCCCTCGCATCCGGGTAAGTTGCTGGGTAAATTTTACGTGCACGTGAAGTCAGGGTAATGTAAAAGTATGGTAATGTAAAAGTATGGTAATGTAAAAGTATGGTAATGTAAAAGTATGGTAATGTAAAAGTATGGTAATGCAAAAGTATGGTAATGTAAAAGTATATGGTGATGTAAAAGTATATGGTGATGTAAAAGTATATGGTGATGTAAAAGTATGGTAATGTAAAAGTATGGAAATGTAAAGTATGGAAATGTAAAAGTATGGAAATGTAAAAGTATGGAAATGTAAAAGTATGGTAATGTAAAAGTATGGTGATGTAAAAGTATGGTGAAGTAAAAGTATGGTAATGCAAAAGTATGGTGGTGTAAAAGTATGGTGATGTAAAAGAATGGTAATGTAAAAGTATGGAAATGTAAAAGTAGGGTGATGTAAAAGTATGGTAATGCACGACGAAGGCAAAGATTTGGTTAATAAAATTATCGTGGAATATAATAATTATTGCAATTGAAATTGAGTAAGTAGGTAAGTAATGATGTTCTTTATTAGGCTTCCAGTAAACGCACAGTGGTACACAAGAGAAGAAATAAACAATATAAATAATGATTATTACTCATGAAAAACAGCACTCATAAAAAAACTTCTTTTTATCAGCTGCATCAACTCCATTAGGAAGGGTTAGATCACGTGCCTTGGGCAGAGCATTTGATTGGAGTGATCTTAAGGGAAGGAAGGATATCTTGAAAAACGTGACGATGGTCTGAGAGGATTGAACGGGAGAGGGCAAAGTCAGTTCATCGAAACTCGAAAAATCGGTGGGGAGGTAGCCTGAGGCCGATTTTTCCAGAAGAAAGATCGAACATTATTTTATAAACTTTTTACATTATGTTTCTTCCAGTCATCTTTAGACTTTTCAGGGGTCTTCGCCGTGCGCGCGCCCCTGCTTAAAATTATAGAATAGAAAAGAATTGAATAGAATATAATAGAATAGATTGGATCAGAAGAAAATAGAATGCATGTAAAGGTCAAAGCATGGTAGCATGATGTGCTGTGAGTTATTAAGTATGATAAAGGTATTGTATTGTTTTTTAAAATCATTTATAAAGCGCCTCTACTAGGGTGAATCGTTCAGAGGCGCTCCCAGTGCGCAAGGCCACGAGAGAAGAAATAAGTTTTAAGAAAAGAAAATGAGGAGGAGGGATTACCTGTCAGAAGTTGAGATCGAGTAGAAGGAGAGAGCGTATTCCAAAGAGAGGGGCCAATTGATGTAAAGGAACGGGACTGAACCATAGCCGTTCTAGTAGGAGGTACTAGAAGTTCAAATCTGCTTAAAGAGCGGAGTGGATGATGCGAGGAAGCTGAAACTAGCCTGCGAATTCCATTGGTTAGATATTTTGGGGCAAGACCCCGTTGTGCTTCAGAGACCAAAATGAGAATTTTGAACTTAATGCGCGCAGTTAGAGGAAGCCAATGGAGCTGCTCAAACATAAAAGTAGAGATATGAGAGTAGCGTGGAAGGCGTGCAATTAATCTGGCGGCCGCGTTAAGTACCGACTGCACAGGTGAGAGTCTAACCTTGGGAAGACCAATTAGAAGAGAATTACAGTAGTCAATTCTGGAACAAATGAAAGCATGGACCAAAGTGGTAAAAACAGAAGGCGAAACAGAACGCCGAATTGCCCTTAGACGCCTTAAATGAAAATATGAAGAAAAACAAGGTAAACAGGGTATGGATAAGATAAAGGGCTGGGCAAGGAAAGATAAGATAAGGTATTCTACGGTGAGGTGAGTTGATGGCATCGGTAAGGTAAAACGGGGCGAGGATGATGACATGGGAAAGGATCGATAGGGTGAAACATGTATGGCATACTAAGGTTAAGTGAATTAGAGACAAGCTGAATGGGACGGCTAAAGCATGGTGAAGTGGTGTATGCATACTATATTGAGGCAGGCCGCAGACGATAATCTAAAGGTTTCAGACCAACCCTAGGACAGAAGGATATAAATTGCAAAACAATTATGACAACTCCACCCCACTCTCCCGACCTAGAAATCCACAAAATGAGGTCAAAATTCAAGTCATTTAGCCGGATCAGGTGGCATCATGCAGCTGAATTGAGAAACTCAGTGATTTAGGGTAAAGATCAACTCCTATAC
>OX457048.1:34776328-34778828 GCA_949752735.1 Lumbricus terrestris | reverse complement strand
GTGGTCTATAGGCCTATCAAACATCCTGGAAATAGGTTGCTCAATGCTTATGGCACATGCTGCAGACCTATATGCGACATGACCGCTTTGGTCATTCTTTGACTTTTATTTCCTTCAGCTCTTAAAAAGCCAGTTTGCTCAATCCTCGGCATTGCGTGTCTGTCTGGAAGATGTGCAATATAAATTGATGATCACCTCTAGAGTTACAACTGCGGTACTACGTCACCAATCAATGTGGAATCAGATTCTGACGTCGTTATATTATACACGAACACGTAAAATATGAAATATGAAATTAATAACGAAACGCAGGAGCGAGATTTCGTCCGATAAAGATTAGCTATTATTTCAGATACCATCTACAAGACACCAAGACAGAAAGCACAATATTACTATTATATATATGCTGCACGTATCTATATGTATGTATATGAATGTACATGTATATTTGTGTGATGTTTATTCACATATAAATATCATGTAATTCGCATAGGCCTTTATATATATTCAATGTATAATTAGCTGGTTAGATATAAATTAACTTTTATTTGCACGGTATCAGTTTCGCAGCGAGATCGAATGCGTTTCTAATGAACTTATACATCTTCAAGATCAGACTGAAGATATACAGAAGACACATAAATATACATTTATTAAAAGCATATGCGCAGTCTATTGCAGATTTATGCGTTAAGAAGACATAAATATGAAACATTATGAACATGAATATCGACTCACAAACCGATCGCACAGATAAGAACGAATATATACAATCGAGTATTATATATATGTATATCTCGAGTATATATATATATATTTATCGAGTATATATATATATTTCGAGTATATATTATATATCGAGTATATTGCAATGGAGACTCATACATGAATGAATGATGAAGGAAAAGACATTATACGACGATTCTGATATACGATCGATACTTTAAGTAGACACATTTATGGGAGACGCGGCGGTCTATAGGGGTAGAATAATGTTCGACGCCTTGGAGCCGGAAGATTGAGGGTTCGAATCAATCCACCTGAAGCCGCCGCGTAGGGACCCTGATGAGTAAAATAACTCCTTCACTCGCATTATTATTGCTCATGTGTTTCGGCACGAAACTCCGATTCAGTGTCCGCGCTGTAGTCGGGAGCGCTTCTGAGTAGGAGCTTGATTGGCGGTATGACAAGTGCTCATACATACATGTACGTACATGTACGTAAATACATATATACATACATACATACATACATTCATACATACATACATACATACATACATACATACATACATACATACATACATACATACATACATACATACATACATACATACATTGTACATGCATGCATGCATACATACATACATACATACATACATACATACATACATACATACATACATACATACATACATACATACATACATACATACATACATACATACATACATACATACATACATGCATGCATGCATGCATGCATGCATACATACATACATACATACATACATACATACATACATACATACATACATACATACATACATACATACACACATATGCAAAATATGTGTACGCATAATATAGGCAAGCACAAACATCATAAATTTTAATATAAGGATAGACATAAACCTACTAATATTTTCTTAAACGTGTCAGTAAGCTTACTTCCTTAAGCGTAAGCTTACATGTAGATATTTATAAGTGGGTCAGACCACGATCCTATGAAGGCATTTAGAGGGTCATGGTCAGACATAGTTATTCATTGATTTGCGTTTGTATAATTTCTAATGTGATCCATTAGTGATGTATGTTTGCGCGCATGTCTGTGGGGATGTGTGTCTATGTGTGTGTGCGTATGTGAACGTGTGTGCGTGTGTGTGCTTGTGTGCATGCATGCGTATGTGTGAGTACGTGAGTATGTGTATCCGTGTGTGTGTGTGTGTGTGTTTGTGTGTGTACATATGTGTGCGTGTGTATGTGTGCGTGTGTGTGTTTGCGTGCACATGTGTGCGTTTGTGTGTGCATGCATGTGTGTGCGTGCGTGTTTTTATCCAACGGTGGTTTCGCCTTATCGCTAGATGTCCTTTTGCATCATATAAATCATCATCATCGTCGTCATCATCGGAGACTCGACCGAGGTCTCTTAAGAAATAATCAGGACACTTTGGCCATGCATCTCTCGCAGTCTACGAAAGATAGCAGGAGCTGGAGGAAAAGGAAAGGAGGAGGAGGAGGAGGAGGAGAGGGAGGAGGAGAGGGAGAAGGAGGAGGATGAGGAGGAGGAAGAGAAGGAGGAGGAAGAGAGAAATAGGCGAAGGGAAGAGAGATGAGGAGAAGGGTGGAATGAAGAAATGGAGATTGGGAGGAACTGCATGAATTAAGAAAGAGATAAGGAGGAGTAGGAGTGGGAGAAGGAGAAGGAGAAAATGGGAAAGAGGATGAGAGGAAATTGGAAAGAGGATGAGGACGAGTGGGAGTAGGAGGAATGGGAGGGG
>OX457048.1:34646328-34771328 GCA_949752735.1 Lumbricus terrestris | reverse complement strand
TAAATTCGTCAACTTAAAGGCTATTTTCAAGATATCTGGTGGTGGCCTCAAAGCATAGTTAAGTTGAAAGTTTTGTATGTTATTCAACTCAAAATCCCCAGCTGGTTTTAAAGAATGCTTTTGTCATTGCTGAGGAATTTGCGTCTTAATGCGAAGTATTGTGCCGCCTATCCTTTGCTATGATATGCCTCTAGGGATTCTGGGATCTGCCGCAGAGAATTCTGGGATTTGCCCTATTAAATCCTTGGCTTTGCCTCAAGGAATCCTGGAATATCTCTGAGTGAGCGATAATCCAGACTTTCATAGTCAATTAGCTATCCAGTAACTATATAAAATACATATCAATGCTTAGTAGTACGTGATTGACTGTGTATATAATTTATAGCTTCGTGGAATATACAACAACTGATATGGCGCCGTTTTAATTATGCTTGGGATATCTATTCAGTGGAAAGTATGCTGTCAGAAGCTGTCATTAAACCATGAGTTAATAATTCAGTAATTCATTCATTCGTTTCGAAAAATTATATAGCGCTCCTTCAGGAAGCCTACTCAGATGCGCTCCCATCCTAGGGTAAATTAGGGAAGGTGAAGGAAGGCGCAGGAAACCAGGCAAGGAGTATACCAGAGTGTGAGCGAGAGACAGACAGACAGAGAGAGAAACAGAGAGAAACAGAGGCAGAGACAGAGACATAGACAGGGACGTAGACAGAGACAGAGACAGAGACATAGACATAGAAGAGGAGATTGCAGACAGGGTTCGGCCAGACACTGTGGGGTATTCGTCGCTGTTACTCCCCCCCCAACCCACCCACCCACCCAGCCCACCCAGCCCACCCACCCACCCACCCAACCCACTTGAAATGTGCTCACGCATGCGCTTGTCACCTCGGAATCAATCGCCTTCTACCAGTTACTCAAGACCATTCTAGTCATTAACGACAGTGCTATGGGAGCGCTTCTGGGTAGGTTTATCGAAGGTGAGCTATAAATGCTCTGGCTGAATGTAGATTTTTATTTTTTACTTTTCGCTGTTTATATACATTCTCTGTCTATAGTTACGCTTCGAAACTCGTAGCTGCATCCATTATTTTGAAATGATGAATTGTGTTCGGTGGAAGAATCGCGAGGTCTTGCTTGTCTAGCAGATGCTAGAGATTATAACGAGTTGATTTCTTTCGAAGACGCTAAATAAACTGTCCTCTGTTTGCTCTCTCTCTCTCTCTCTCTCTCTCTCTCTCTGTCTCTGTATCTGTATCTGTTTTTGTCTCTGTCTCTCTCTCTCTCTCTCGCACTCTCTCTCTCTCTCTCTCTCTCTCTCTCTGCCTCTGTCTCTCTCTCTCTCTCTCTCTCTCTCTCTCTCTCTCTCTCTCTCTCTCTCTCTCTCTCTCTCTCTCTCTCTCTGTCCATGCTTCGCCGTTACCCCGGTCTTCTGTTTGTGTATGCTTCTTTCCCTTTCATTGTTCCTCTTTCCTTCATGGCACTTCTTACCTCTTCCCCTTTTCGCTTGCTTTCCGCATCCTCTCCAACCGCTGTCCTACTCTCTGCTTCCGTCCTTTTTCTTTTTGTTTCGCTCCCTCAACCTCTCAGCTTCGTTTTCCATCCGTCTGTACATTCCATCCATCCACCCATTCATCCATCCATTCATCCATTCATTCGTTTGTCCGTCCGTCCGTCCGCCCATCCATTGATCCATCCATCCATTCATCCATCCATCAATTCATTCATCCATCCATCCAACAATCCATCCATCCATCCATTCGTCCGTCCGTCCGTCCGTCCGTTCCTTCCCTTCTTTGCTCCTTCCCATTCCAACAACGCATTCACTCCTGTTGCTTCGTTTCCTGCTCCAAACCCCTTGACCGACTTCTCAATTCTTTTCCTCTCTCGCACCTCCATCCATTGCTCCCTTATCAGGCCACTCCCTTCAGTCCCTTATCCACTCACCCATTTTCCCTTCCTCCCCCTCTTATTCTCCGTCTCTTTCACCCCTCCCCCCACTCCAATCACCCCTCCCTCCCTTTACCCGTCCACACAACACACCGCCAGGCGTGCTGATAAATGTTGATTTATCGGGGGCGCCGCGCTCCCGGCCGGGGCTCTCTTGTTTTCCGGTCGGATTTCTACATCGCCAGGTCGCAGGTTAAACTTATCGCCTCGCTGCCTGACGTACGCTGCCCGTCCGCCGGTCGGTCGGTCGGTCACCCGGTCGGCGGACCCAGCCGTCCGTCAACGGCGTCCATCCGGTCGTAGATCTGGGCTACACATACTCTGTAAGCCCGGCAGCTGTTCCCGTCCCCTGTCTACAGTTTCAATCATTTCTAGAGGCTGTCTCAGCGGTCCGCGTGTTTCTAAAACGTCGTCATTATCGGTGGACGCGCGTCAGAAGGGGCAACGTTCGACAATTCAACAGGCGCAGTCCCTTTAGGCGCGGCATAGACTACGACGCTGGTTGCACTCTGCCAGTGCCAGTCCCAAGCCTCGATAAAGAAGGAGGGTGACATTAATCCTCTTTGTTGTGTCACATGGCCTATAAACAACAGCAAAGGGAACGATTGCAACCTTGTGTGGGAAACTCGATTAAACCTCATAAGCGCAGCAGAATAACTGAAGCGCCATAAATCGACGTCACGTGTCCTAAGATCACGTGTTATTTACCACGCACGACTAAGGCCGTCGTCGTGTGGCTTGCGAAGCAGAATAGGTTTTGAATAAATGATGAGTGAGCCGGGCATAGGGTATGCACGGGCGAGCAGAGGGGTTGCAGATGGATGACGGTGGGGAAGAATCACATGCACAAGGTCGATCTTAGAGCATCCTTTTTTGCTAGAGTGCATGTCTTCGAACATGTCTTGCAACTTGTGTGTCTGTTTATCATTCTCCCAGTGTGTCATCCGCATGCCTAGCATACATTTCTTTAATACCTACCTTCATACATACATTATGTGGATACATGTATACGTATACATACGTACATACAAACATCCGTCTCCCATTGCCATCCTAAACAAGAGTCTTGACTGCCTGCAATGCCATGCGTGACTCTGTCTGTCTGTCTGTCTGTCTCTCTCCGTCTGTTTGTCTATCTCTGTCTGTCTATATGTCTGCCTGCCTGCCTGTCTGTCTGTCTGTCTGTTTGTCTGTCTGTCTGTCTCGTCTGCCACACACGTCTTCAGAATATGATTGATCGTCGGCTGTTTTCCACTTTCCCTCACTAATCCGTTAATAAGCTTTAGCGGAAGAGGTCACGTGTACAACACGACAAAAGACGAGAGGTTAATGTCAAGGTCACCTCCCAT
This sequence comes from Lumbricus terrestris, assembly GCA_949752735.1. NCBI lineage: Eukaryota > Metazoa > Annelida > Clitellata > Crassiclitellata > Lumbricidae > Lumbricus > Lumbricus terrestris. The sequence continues at coordinate 34,768,029 of OX457048.1, read as the reverse complement.
CTCCCTCCCTCCTTCCTCCCTCTCCCATTGCTGTCAATCATCAATCAACCAATCAGCTTTCACGATTGATTCGACCGGAAGTGATGGTTATTAGGCGACGTTTAGTCTCCATATACGATAGTCCGTTTTAGGCAAAACCGGTTATAAAACGCGGATCTAATTTCCGCGGCTTATGCGCACAACGGCGCTAAACGGTCGGACCGGTGCACGTGACAGATTAATCCGCCAGATTAATTCAACAAGCGCACTTTTGTTCAATTTCGACGGCCGATTAAGGCTTTGTGCATTATTATTATAACGGGGCTATTATATAAATCAATCGCTTTTGAAAAATTACGCTCGGCGTATGAAAGGTTTTGCCTGGCAATTCGCATTGATGCGTACTTGTAAGGAGAAATGGGCGTTTATAGGAAACACCTTTTTTAGTGATATGCGATGACGTTTAATGAGAAATTATCGGCATTTATCGCATAGAAAACTGTATTTTGGGCCTTTGCAGTCTGACGCTGTATTAAGCTCTCAATTCCTCAAAAAAACCTTCACGCGTCATTGCATTCGGCTCTTACATTACTCCTTTACATTAATATACTCGCATTGCCTTTGAAATACTCTTCAGTGTTTTACATTTTTTTAATATTCGTTAAGTCCATAAAATTCTCCTGTAGCGATTTTATTATTATTATTTCTTTGCTCTGATTTTAGGTTTTTTTCTTTACCGATTCGAATCTTTTACACGGACACGGTTTATGTTCTTCTTTCTCCTTTTCCTTCATTTGTTTCCGTTCGTCCACCAAAGGCGCCAACAGTTTCCAAAGAAAACCATTGCCTCGGGAGACGGTCATTGTCTTCGATTGGCATGGCCGCCACGAGTGCGATTGTCACGAAAAGCGTTGTCATGGGAACAGTTGCTCCAGAAACGACGACGACGACGCCGCGCTTGATCTATGACGTCGGCAATAAAAGCTGTCATTATGACGTCAGTGTAAGGCGTCTTGGATGGAGGAGGCGGAGCTAAGGAATGGGGGGTGGGGTGGAGTATATATATGGAGAGACAGGGTGAGGAATTATGGGGAAGACGAGGGTACTATACGTGGAAGGAGGGAAGAGACAGGAGACACGAAACGATCAAAAGCGAGAAGGCGAGATGGAAATATGACGAGAAGATGGAAGCCATTGTCTTCCGCGAAAGACATTGTTTATGAGTGGCATGGATTAAAGAAGTCCTTTTATTTTTAGACGGGGGAAATGGCGGTGGATGGTAGGTGGAAGTGAAGGAAATTATGAGGTGGAGGGAAAACAAGGCTTGCATGGGAAAGAGGACAAAATAGGACGAAACAGCGATAGGACAAAACCGAGGAGAACAGGAATGGTAAAAGGAAGTAGAAGAGGAGGAGCAGGAGAAGGAAGAGAAGGAAGAGAAGGAAAAGGAGGAGGAAGATAAGAAAGAGGAGGGGAGGAGGAAGAGGAGGAGGAAGAAGAAGAAGAGCAAGAAGAGGAGGAGGAAGAAGAGGAGGAAGAGGAAGAAAAGAAGGAGGAGGAAGAGGAAGAAAAGAAGGAGGAGGAAGATAAGGAAGAGGAGGAGCAGGAGAAGGAAGAGAAGGAAGAGAAGGAAAAGGAGGAGGAAGATAAGAAAGAGGAGGGGAGGAGGAAGAGGAGGAGGAAGAAGAAGAAGAGCAAGAAGAGGAGGAGGAAGAAGAGGAGGAAGAGGAAGAAAAGAAGGAGGAGGAAGAGGAAGAAAAGAAGGAGGAGGAAGATAAGGAAGAGGAGGAGCAGGAGAAGGAAGAGAAGGAAGAGAAGGAAAAGGAGGAGGAAGATAAGAAAGAGGAGGGGAGGAGGAAGAGGAGGAGGAAGAAGAAGAAGAGCAAGAAGAGGAGGAGGAAGAAGAGGAGGAAGAGGAAGAAAAGAAGGAGGAGAAAGAGAAGGAAGAGGAGGTGGAGGAAGAAGAAGAGGAAGAAGAAAAGGAAGGAGAAGAAGACGACGAAGAAGAAGAGGAGGAGGAGGAGGAGGAGGAGGAGAAGGGGGGAGGAGTAGGATGGGAGGAGGAGGAAGAGAACCATGCAGGAGAAAACCAAACGAAGGCGAATGAGCTGGAGGTGAAAGAGGAGGAAGAAGAGCATGAGGCGGAAGAGATGATCTGGGGATGAGAAGTATGCAGTATGACGTCAGGAGGAAGAGGAGAAGAAGGACGATGCTACAGCTGGAATAATAGAAGAGGAGGAGGATGGTAAGGGAAAGAAGGATAGACTGGAGAGTATGGAAACGACAGCAAAGTGTAATAACAGGGTTTCATTGCTAGTTGTTTGTTGAGCTTGTCGTCGATTTGAAGAGCTGTGGCGGCTCGTTGGAGGTCGTTCTCTTGCTCGCGCAACCATTCCTCTCTCACGACCCTCGGATAGTATCACCACCATGCATCACCACCATGACCGTCGTTGCCGCCGCCACCACCACGACCACCATCACCACCACCACCACCACGACCACAATCACTACCACCACTACCGTCACCAACACCACCAACACCTCCATCACCACCACCACCATCACTACCAACACCACCACGACCACCATCACCACCACCACCACCGCCACGGCCACAATCACCACCACCACTGTATACCGTCACCAACACCACCAACACCTCCATCACCACCATCACCACCGCCACCGCCACTACCACGACCACGACCACCACCACCGCCATCACCACCGCCACCACCGCTACCACCACCACCACGCCATCACTACGGCAGCAGCAGCAGCAACGTCGGTGGTGACCTGAGTGCAGAAGAAACGTGATTAATTCCAGTGGTGCCGCATTCCATACTTTACCATCTATGCCTCCATTCGCAGCCATCGTCTTCGTCCGTCCATTGCTTTCCCTCATCCTGCTTTTACTGCTTCCTGCTTTGTGCTCCTATTTGCATCTTTTCTTTGCAACCTCCTTGCTGTTCTTCTTAACGCGCGCCCCTCTCTCTTTTTGCTTCCCTAGAGTTCCCGTGCATATATCTTTTTGGTTGTCTCCCTCTCCGTCTCCGTCTTCCTCTCCGTCTCTCTCTCCGTCTCCGTCTCGGTCTCCCTCTCCATTTCCCTCTCCGTCTCCCTCTCCCTCTCCCTCTCCTTCTCCCTCTCTCTCCCCTTCCCTCTCCCTCTCCCTCTCCCTCTCCCTCCTTTTCTCCATCTCCATCTCCCTCTCCCTTTCACTCTCTCTATTCCTCTTCCTCTCTCTCTATCTCCCTCCTTCTCTCTCCCTCACTGTCTCCCCCCCTCTCTCTCTCTCTGTCTTTGCCTTTCTCTACCCGTCTTCATTCATGTCTCTCTTTGTATGCCTCTACCTCTCTCTTCTTCTTGTTACCTACTCCCTCCATTCCATTCTCCCTTCCTCCACCTCCTCCTGCCTCTCTTCCATTCCACCATCCCTGCTTGCATTCCTGTCACACAACATCACCAGCTCACTCTCTTCTCGTCCCCCTCCCCATTAATTTTCTATCTGCTCCCTTGCTTTCCACGCATTGTATCCTCCACTGTTGTATCCCTCGCATGTGTATCCTCACTTCACTATACGTGCATCCTTTCACAGTACATGCCTCTTGCTTGAGTATACCTTTTTGTACCATGTGAGTATACATATATAATTGCATACACATATATAATTATATATAATTATATATTATAAATATATTATACATATTTTATATTATATATATATATATATATATATATATATTTATTTATTTATTCCTTCGACCCTGTGTGCTTCTGCCTTCAGCCATGTGTGCATGTATGTCTTTTCCTTCGACCATCTCTACCCCTTCTTCTTCCTTCGCATTTCCATTTGCTTCCGTTGCGTCTTTTCCTCGATTCCCTTCGGCGGATATGCAGACGGGGGGGGTGGAGCGGGGGGAAGACGACGACGACCGACTCAGCAGAGCAGACGTGCGTGCAACACTTGTCCTTCTTTAGTATCAGCATGTTCGTGTCTGTGTCCGTTGATGCTCGTGTCTGTATCCGTTGATGTTCGTGTCTGCATCCGTTGATGTTCGTGTCTGCATCCGTTGATGCTCGTGTCTGTATCCGTTGATGCTCGTCTCTGTATTCGTTGATGTTCGTCTCTGTATTCGTTGATGTTCGTGTCTGTATCCGTTGATGCTCGTGTTTGTATATCTCTGAATGTCTCATTGCATTCGTCTGTTTTATCCAATACGTATCTCTATCTTACCCTTCGTTGTTTGTGTTCATGCCAGAGTATTAATGTGTTCTATTCATTTACCTATCCATCCATCCTTCCGTCCCTTCGTCCATCTGTCTGCCTTTCTGTCTGTCTATATCTATCTGTCTGTCTGTATGTGTGTCTGTGTGTCTGTGTTTGTATACATGCTTATCGCTGATTTTTCTTCCGTGTTTCTGCGAGTGTGCATGTCCGCCTGCACGTGTACCTACATGTATATACAGTACGTAGCTCAGCGTTAATCTGTCAATGCCTTTCTGGCAGTCTGTTTCCGTGTGCCTGTCAGTCTATTCACCGTCCGTCTCTCACTGTGTCACGTTCTTCTTTCCCGGTTCCATGCATGTTCGTGCATCCGCATGCAGTGCCTCAGCCGAGCACTGTTGCTGCTGCTACTGCAAGTGCGGCTGCTGCTATTGCTGCCACTGTTTTTGTCACTGCTACTGTCGCTGCTGCTTCTGCTGTTTCTGTTCTTGCCACTATAATATAAGCTTACTACTTCTGCTGCTTCTGCTATTGCTGCGGTTGCTTCCGTTGTTGCCACTGTACTGCCACTGTTGTCTCTTTTTCTGCAACTGCTGCTATGTGCTTCACAGGCTGCTGCTGCCACTGCTGCTGTCGCTGCTGTTTCTGTTGTTGCCACTACTGCTACTGCTGCTTCTGCTGCTGCAACAGCTGCTGTTGCTTCTGCTACTACTGCTATGTGCTTCAGCTGCTGCCACTGCCACTGCGTCCGTTGCTTCTGTTGCTACTGAAGCTGTTGCTGTTGCTTCTGTTGCTGTTGCTGCTGTTGCTGCTGTCGTTGCTTCTGTTGCTTGCTGCTTCTGTTGCTGTTGCCGTTGCTGCGTCAGATTCTGCCGATCACTATCCGTCTCCATCGTCGGTCGCTCCGTTGGACTTGAATGCTTCCTTCGGACTCGCCTTCCGGCTGCGCACAAAGCTCGACTCGCTCGGCCACGGATCGTGGTAATTAAATTCTGATGGGGTCCGGTGTCCCCGGCATTAGGCAGGCCCTTCCGCCGAGCGCCCACCCGCCGGTCCACGGGGAACCCGCGAGGGCCACGGCGCAGGCTTATGATGACGGTAATTGCGTTAGGATCGGTCGACCGAGCGGTTATGAATTCCTCCCTTGCCGACCGACGGGGAAAAATTGTTATCGGCGCCGGTTGGGGATGTGTTGGGCCTAAGGCCGGGCGACGAAACGGCCAACTGTACATTGCGAGAGCGAGCAAGGTTTGTGGCAATGATAAGACGTTGTATTCATACGGGCGTTTCTCGTGCAACCGGATTTCCTTTCTCGTGGCGCATTGATACGTCGTGACGCGTTGTGGCAATAGCATTTCTAGTTCCCAGTAAATCTGATGACATTTTCTCAGAGATTTCTGCCTTAACCCGTCCGTCCTTCCGTCGTTTCTTCCGTCTTTCCTTCCTTCCTTCCTTCCTTTCTTCCTTCCTTCCTTCCTTTCTTCCTTCCTACCTTCCTTCCTACCTTCCTTCTGTCCTTCTTTCCTCCCCGATCCTGCCCGCCTGCCTGCCTGCCTACCTACCTACCTACCTACCTACCTACCTACCTACCTACCTACGTACTTACCTATCTACTTATCAACCTACCTATCTACCTGCCTACCTACCTACCTACCTACCTACCTACCTACCTATCTACCTGCCTACCTACCTACATGTAGGCTACCTGTGTCTATTTTATCTGTCTTCAGCAGGTGTCTCTTCGGTTTCGTCTGTTTGTCACTGTCTCTGTCATTTCATGTATAAAACGTCTTGCTGTTCGGGCAACATCAACATCACCATCAACGATTCGACATCAAATTCATGTTCCAGGATCAGTTTCATGCGTGTAAATATAAGTAGGATTGGAGATATAACGCCAGTGAACTCATGATAGATCTATATAACATAGCTCTAAGGTTCAGCTCCAATCTCTGAGATAGAAATAATCTCGTGATAGAATCACTTTTTTCCGCAGTAATAAGAAGAAATTGGATGAAGATAATTTGAAATGTTCATCCTATGACACGTTGAAACCTAAACTGATAGTAAAACGACAAAACTGAATAAAAAAATATATAAAACGTCTTCCCCCCACAAAAAACTCGAAAAAACGAGGGAAAACGGAAGACGAAAGATAATTGGATTTTGTTACATCTTGCAGAACAGTTTGAAATTAGAAACTTTGTTTAGACCCTAGCCAATTAAATTTTAGTCAGCAAACAAACAGCACAGCTTTATTCGTAAATAATAGGCAAACTGGTCAAATAGTGTGGCCTGAATTAGCGGAAATCTGGAAAGCACAGAGACAGCGCATATGGGATGTCAGACGAAATTAAAATTAAGGAAATAATTACAGACAGCAAATAAATAAATATAGTCCATATAAATTTTTAAAAACGGAAAAAATGTCCAAAAATAGGAAACGAAAACCCTGATTTTTATAAGAAGACTATTACAACGAATTTTAAAATAATAATTATATGCTATGGAGTCAGGGCTTCTTTTAGCGTTCAGTTCTGAATGGAATTGTGCCAGTGGTGTAGTCCTAAAAAATGAAGTGGGGGAACGCCTGGAAATTGAAGTAGCAACTGTAGCAAAAAGTGCAATCTTGCAAGAATTTTGCATAGTGTGAGCGCTGCTAATTTTGAAACTGTTGAATGTAAAAAAAAATTAATAAATGTAATTATGTAAATTTATACATAGGAATTGTTTGTTGAAGTCTTCTTTGTTCATTTATTTCAGCAGAAATGCTGCAAAATAGTGAGGGATCGCGTTCCCTCCCTGGAAAAAAGTGCGGGAACGGCGTTCCCCCGCGTTCCCGCCCCACTACACCACTGAATTGTGCAACTGTAAAAGCACTTATGCGCAATTAAAAATAGTAGAAAAAGTAGTTGTCATCCCATTGGGAATAGGCCTAATTAATGGGATAGGAAAGAAGGGGTTGTACCGTTGTGCAGTTCTAAGAATTCCTTAAACGAAAACCCGCTTGGAGCTCTATGTTCTAATATTTATGACTGTGTTAACCTTCGCCATACGTTTGGGGGTCAAATAGACCCCCAGGGGTATATTTTCATCTGTAACTTTCTAAAATGTGGGCACCAAAAAGTTTCCTTTGGTGACTTTTCCTAAAAATTCCTCCTTGTCAAACTGGTATGAGTGACGTCACACGTTGACGCTTAGTTCTGACGCTGTGACGTCATTTTGGTGAGATCTTAGAGTGAAATTCATGTCCATATCATTAGTGTCCATACAATGAGGTGTATCTCTGCTTCTACGCAAGGTATCTTGAAGATTATTTTTTTGTTTCCAATGTTTTAGGGGTCAGGGAATTCACTCCAGCTACTGACAAATGCCTGACCTTGACGGAAGACCTTGAAATTCAAGGTCACATGATTTTTTACATGACCATACCTATCTCTGCTACTATACTTGTTAGAACAACGAAGTTTTTTGGTTTCTACGGTTATTTGGTACAAGGAACTCAACAAAATATAAGCAAGACACAACTGGAATATGTTATGTTACATCTTATGTTACATCGTTTCACTTCTCATAATTTGTTTATGACTTGTTGCCAGTGTATCTAACTACATTCGGTACAGGTAAATAATTGTGTGGAATGGTTACCACAAACAAATTGACCACACGTGCTGCATCTGTGCTTCGTCTTGGTGTCATTCTTTCGATCGCACATGCGACATCGTCCTCTCTGAGGAGTGATGACTGTGTCGTTTTGTGTTGTCGTAGGAACAGGCAGATTCACGTATTCCAAAGCCCGCTTTATCGATTTTCTGCCGCTTACGCAGGGCGTGCTTCTTCTGCTGTCGACCCATGGAAGACACTTACTTTTCCCCATTTCCAATATGAATGCTCTCCTTCTGTCCTTCTGATTAGTTTTTGCAGAATCCACCCATTCAGGATGTTGATGAAACCAAATCACGGATGCGTTATGTGCAGCTATGTCCAGAAGGGTGAAGAAAAGTGTCAATGGCCATCGTCTGGTAGAACGTTTCACTGTATATTGTCTGCACATTTTGTCCAAAGTGTCAACTGCACCTTTAGTGCTATTGTAGGTAAGGATGACCTCTGGTTTCTTGTGACATTCGGACGAGATCATATTGTCGTGATGAGCAGTTGACAATAAGGTGACAGCCTTATTTTTCTTTGGCACGTATGACACTATTGTCATCTTATCATGCGAAGAAGCAGAGATACACCTGAAAAATCATGTGACCTTGAATTTCAAGGTCATCCGTGAAGGTCACGCATTTGGCAGTAGCTGCAATGAATTCCCTGACCCATAAAACATTAGAAACGAAACAAAAATTATCAAATTCCATGCCCAGGAACAGCTATACCTTGGGGGTCATTTGGACCCCCAAGCATAGAAGACGTAGTTTTTTTGTTCGCGTATGGCGAAGGTTAATGTACATGTACACCCGGATAACTCGGAAATACACGCCGAACAAAGTCTGCGTTCGGACTTTTATTCGATCACTCGCTGATTTGTTGATTCGATTATAGTCTTATTTGACAATAATTATTAATTATTCTTATGTCATTTGACAATACGAATTATTCGTCATGTCATTCTATCTTCTGTTCATTCGATTATGTTTTCATTAGAATAATCTCTGTAGGCCTATCTCCTTCCAGCCACTCAGTTGTTGTTCATCCCAGTTTTCGTTTATTCATCTACGAATCACTTAATTCCATTCATTCTCTCATCACATCTCTCCTTACTTCCTACTCTCCATCAACCTCGTTTCATTCATCAACAGGAATCTTCGCTGTCAGCAAACTACAGCGCTTGCGTGCCTCGTTCACAGCGCTCACTCAACGCTGGTGTAACTGGTTGCTTTCGGTTTGACTCGGCGATGGCTGAGGTTCTAGTAACGACAGCCCTGGCTCTACCAGCAATCGCTACTCCTCCTCCTCCTCCACCGAAACCGGTTTCGAACTGTGTACGAAGCCACTAATCACGGACCCGTCGATCGATAGAAATAATTGGGGCGGGCGGGTGGGGGACCGTCCCGCCCATAGTCGTTTATGGGGCAACGTTCTAATGGCTTCATCAGCCATTGCCCAGATACGTTCCAACTAGCCGCAGTCTCCGGCGACTCTCCCGCCCCCACCGCCGCCTCGTCGCCCCTCGTCCGTCCGTCCGTCCGTCCGTCTTCCTGTCTATGTCTGCTCGTGTCTGTTCGTGTCTGTCTGTGTATGTATGTGTCTGTGTGTGTGTCTGTGCCTGCATGTGTCCGTCTGTGTCTGTCTGTGTTTGTCTGTGTCTGTCTGTGTCCGTCGCATCGTTCGTCCGTCTGTTTCGTCAAGTATCGAGCGACGCGGAGATGGTTGATCTGTGATGAAGCCGCTATATAAATGTATACGTATACTGCGATGCAACATCGTATGATATGTTGTGATGCAGAGCAATGTGGATGATCATCATCACTGTCGACCATCATCATCATCATCATCATCATCATCATCATCATCATCATCATCATCATCATCATCGGCATCGGCATCAGCATCGGCATCGGCGTCGTCGTCGTCGTCGTCAACAACAACATCGTCATCATCGTCGTCGTCGTAATCCTCGTCGTCGTTGTTGTCGTCGTCATCATCATCATCATTATCCTCATAATCATCGTCATCGTGAACAACAGCAACAGCAAACAGCAACAACATCATCCATGGCGCCCGCTATGATTTTTTTAACATAGTGGTCAAGCCCATAGTTTCATCTCCTGAGGCAATATAATTATGTCAACGTTGCTCGTCTATTTCTGCACTACATTGTACATGTATAATAATACAGTTTGTTCGCCAATCTATCCTTTCCACTCATCAGGTCTCTCTTCTTAGCCCACCTGAATATAATATCTCCATTCATCTACCCAGTTCTTCAGCTTTTCCCTTCGGACTTCCCTATGTCCTTCCCTCTGTCCTTCCCTTCGTCCTTCCCTTAGTCCTTCCCTTCGTCTGCCTCAGTCCCTTTCGTGTTGAACGTCCTTCAGAGATTTCCATCGATCCATCTGTCAATTGATCATTCAAATTCCTCCCACACCTCCTCCTCCTCCCACCATCCGTCCGTTCGTCCGCACTTTCGTCCGCGACTGTCCGGCTGTTCTTCCGTCCTTCCGTCCATCCTCGGTGCAGCTGGGCAACGATGCGGAAAGCCAGATAGAGAGAAGTGTAATTTAGTTCTGGACTCACGCGTCCCTAGGTCCCGGATTTCGTGGGACTTCGCTTCTGCCGCTTACTGAACCATGTCTGACGTACTATATGTATATGTCTATGTGTATGTATATGCTCATATATGTATGTGCATGCATGTACACTTATATATAATTGTATATAATTCAGACGTACATATACATGTACATGCACACAATACATAGACCTACATCAATATATACATACATGAATGCATAGTTGCATACATGCATACATACATACATACATACATACATACATACATACATACATACATACATACATACATACATACACATATGCATACATACATAAATGCATACATACATAACATAACATAACATTTTATTCGGCAACCAATAATATTCGTAACATTTCGTAATTATAACAGAGTATAGCAAACATGTTGGCATGTCCAGGAGACCCAAAAGGGACCGAAGATCCCGCTAGCCAGGGCCACCTGAGAGCGTTGGAAGAAACAGATGAGAAATACGGCCGAATTTGAAATAGGGCTGCCAACTTTTTAGTTTGCCATTCCGGGACGACCATAGTCACTCGATATGGTATTGAAAAGTTACACTGTCCACATAACCACATAATGTAACAACTGTTGTGTCAACCCAATGTAGAATCTAGCCTACAATCTAAAAAAAAGTCGTTAATAATTCCACATATATACATGCATGCATATATACATACATACATACATACATACATACATACATACATACATACATACATACATACATACATACATACATAAATACATACATACATACATACATACATACATACATACATACATACATACATACATACATACATACATGCATACATACATACATACATACATACATACATACATACATACATACATACATACATACATACATACATACATACATACATACATACATACATACATATATGCATGCATGCATGCATACATACATACATACATACATACATACATACATACATACATACATACATACATACATACATACATACATACATACATACATACATACATACATCCATATATACATACATATATACATACATACATGTATACATGCATAATAAAATGCGTGTATACACAAACTCACACCATAATAGAGCGGCTAAGGGCAATATTTCCGTACTTTACATCAATATTATTGGTTCATTTGTTTTGAATTTATATAATACTCTCTGAATTACCCGGCGTTGCCCGGGAAATTTAGGATTCGCCCTGCTCCCTGCCAATCTCCTACTTCCCTGCACCCACTTGACCCCATCCGCTCTCCTACTGCCCACCCCACCTTTTCCCCACCCGACCCCACCCACCCACCCCACCACACCCCACCCCACTCCACCTCACCCCACCACACTCCGATCTCCACCGGTACGCCACCCGTGAAATTTGGTTTTTCGGGAAAATTTTCTCTCCACCCTCCCACCCCTCCACCCCTCTCCCGCCCACCTACCCCAACCCCGGGAAATTACGGGTTTACAATTGTGTTCAGTGTTCTTGTGAATATTATTGTTTCAACGGCATTATTGTACACTGTAACTGGTTTCGGTTTGTGAAGCGGATTTTTGAATAAACGGAAATTATTATCTATGGTCATTACACATGCGAGAGACTAGAATGACGTCATGCGGACTGTCGTCTCTTGAGTAATTGCGACGTCGTTCAACATGGCTGATCATATCTGTTCGTTTTCGGCGTTAGTTACGTGTGAAACTTAAAATATTCACATCTCGGGTTTTAAAGTTAATTGACAGTTGAAAATAGTCGCGTTGACCTACAAATTTGGGTAAGAATCAAATGCAAAAATTTTGGTAAAACGAATCGCTGTCATTTCCGAGCCTATCTTGGGATAGAATTTCAAAATACATCCAAACAAACAGAAGGACAAACTTTCAGAAATATAATATAGATATGCTGTTCTGATAATAATATAGGCCTAATTATTCTCGATCTCGAATAGAAACTGGTCATCCCATGCAACTCCTCATTTTATTTTCTCAGAACGTGTTTTCGTCTTTGCCATTCGCACTGCAAGCGACAATTCTGAACCGTTCATCCTATAGACCAGTATCAGAAGCCCTTTATAAGTGCTTGTATGTTTATTTGTGTGCTCGCATGTTTGTTTGTGTGCGTCTCTCTGGAGTGAAACGGCCTAATACGACATATACAAGCACAGATTTATGCTCTTTTGCATTAATTATAATATTATGTATACATGTATCGTTATGTGCTACGCTGTTATGCAGTAATAACAGGCTGTGTTAACAATACTTATTATACCAATTGAATATAAAACTAGAATTGTATAGCCTACCATATTAAAAGCCGGTGGACACCCAAGGATAAAGGAAGATAACAAAATAATGCGCATGATTATTTGACGGTGTTTCACACATGTTTGACGACATGGCCGTTTGACGTTTGCCCTCCTCGTTTATCCGCGCGCGGGTCTGGCAACACCAAAGCACCATCGTTTTTGGCTGCTTGGAAAAGTGATGGAAAATATATCCAATTCAAAAAAAGTGAAGGTTGAGGTGCCCCTGTACTTTCGGTCCTTAGAGAATCACGGTTGCTGCACGCTTTAAACTGTTTGCCTTGACCTTCGCCACTATAATAAGTGCACTGTATGGACAGCTGTAAACTTGGGAACTCGCGAAAGAAAAGAGCACAAGTAAACAAGACTGGAGACCGGATGTCGACCTATGGCAGCAGCACGAGCAACATATGGATTCGTGGAAGCGACGGAAGAGGATCTGGACCCATCAGGGAAACGGAATATATTATCCAGGAGGACAAAGAACGCATTGCTCATCAATTAATCCATCAGAGATCGCTCAGAATTGATGTCGTCCATGCGGCGCTGGGTGGTTCGACGGGGCGGTTGGAGCGGTGGTACGCGCCGCCGGGGGCCCTGCCCGGCCAAGGAATCCCGTCTCGTTGTAGGGCGAGGGTGGGCGGCTGCTGGGAGGGGTGGTCGCGAGGAATAGAGATGGCGAGATTATGCGTTGGAGCCGCCTGGCGTAGTATGTCTTCTGAATCCCGGTGATGGTCGCGAGAACGATGGGTGGACTAGGGTGGTGTAGAGAGGGGGAGAGTGTGATGGATCGTAGCCCAGCTCACACGGAAGAGATTCATTGGTCGTATATATGGTATGACGATGGGTGCCAGATATATACAAGCCGTATGTTATGCATGTGTTTAACTGTTTATGCATGTGTGTATATTTGCATGGGTGTTTGTACATGTATGTATGTATGTATGTATGTATGTATGTATGTATGTATGTATGTATGTATGTATGTATGTATGTATGTATGTATGTATGTATGTATGTATGTATGTATGTATGTATGTATGTATGTATGTATGTATGTAAGTATGTATGTATGTATGTATGTATGTACGTACGTATGTATGTATGTATGTATGTATGTACGTACATGTATGTACATTTGCCATCCAAAACGGGAGAACATCAATAGCACTGTACATTATTGTGTAATTGTGTTTTCATCAACTGCAAAAGCAATGAGCATAAACCTGCACGTCATCGTCACACACACTGTGCTGTGGCTCTCATGACACAGTGATCAACAAGAAAGCAAAGGCAACGTTGTAAAAGTAAGTGGACCCACAACCAGGGGCCCGATTCAGAGTCCTGCGGTACACCGAAAGGGCCTGGGACACAACGGGGCCTGGAGACACTCGCGTCCAAACAGTTAGTGCGTCAGGAGAGAATTGACAAAGAACTGCTTTAAGGGCTGACCAATCCACGTGAATGAAATAAGGAGACCTTGGTGCAGGGTTGAATGATCAACTGAGACAGTGTATATATATATATATATATATATATATATATATATATATATATATATATATATATATATATATTAGCTTCAGTTTGACGAACCCTGTATTATGCCAAACAAATTTCTTTCGAGGGCAACGGCCTCTGTTGTCATAAGCACTCGTGTCAAATCTGGATCCATCCATCGAACACTTTGAAAAATTCTAAATGTCGCCCTCCTCATTTATTCATACTTGGGACTGGCACTCAGGTGACTCATGCGACGTCAAAAAGACACGAGAGAATGAAGTTTAGTTCGTGCATGTCTGCATATGCACCAACTGTTCGCAACAATGCCCTCTAGAATTTTAGACAAAAATTGCAACATTGGTCGCGACCGGCATACATAGTAGGCCTATATAAATGTCGGCTGCTAAGGCTGCAAAGGGTCACTTGTGTCCAGACCGTCTTGCCTGCAGCTATTGAGAGGACGCATTGCAAGATTCCTTATATCCGACCGGTTGCGAAGTGCAGTGAAAAAGGCAGAAAAGCCGTCATTGTGCTCGTACGCATGCATGCACGCACGCATGCCTGCTGCATGTACAAGACCATTATATTTTATATAGCGTCTTTCGCGAACCTCAGAAATGCGATAACTATATGGCAATGGGCCATACGCATTCATTATTTTGTCAATATGGCATGTATAAAATTATAGTCTCGGGTCGATCACTGAGTTTTAAAAAATAGCGATTTCTGTAGCGCCGGAGTAGAAAGCACAATGCATCAAACAAAGCTGCACCGAACCAAGTGGTATACACGGTCAGGTCGGTAAATCCATTGTCTTTGAATTTGCGTCTTTTGATGCAATGCTCTTTTTGTTGTGTTGTATATAACTTAGACGAACGGGGATATTCTATTCTCCCTCCTCTCTAAAGCTATCCGGGGATGAATTAATACTGGAGATAGAACATCCGGAGGGATAAGCCATTCTATCTCCAGCGTATAATTATTGAAAAAAGCGCATTTAATGGAGAAATTTATGCTGTAAAGAATCTCCTCTTAGTGTGTGTCCGATTCAAGGCAAAGAACATGGATTGGATACACATTACACACTATATAAGAGGAGATTGTTTGCTGAGATTGGTATTTGGTGGAAGGGGAAATGGATGGGAAAAGAACAAGAGGCAGACCGAGACAGATGATGCTGGACTGGATGATGGAGGGCTGCTACCAAAAACTCAAGGAGAAGGCGCAACGAAAGATGAAACGGCGGCATTTAGCGCTCGAACCTGCCTAGGGGCAGAAAACCTGAAGAAGAATAGGCTGCAATCAAAATTTAGACTGACTGATTGCTTTTAGTGTCCTAAGCTACAATTCAGAGCAGGGCAACTCGAATTTAGTTAGTGACTCTAACTGTTCAAGTGCTCTAGTTTAGTGCTCTAATACCAAAGCAAACAAAGTTATTAGTGTATACGTAGTATATAGGAATAAAGTCATTAAACACAACTGCCAGTGTCAATGTTCAAAGCAAAGCAAATGGACGTTGATTTGCAGAAATAAACACACGCGAAATGGTTTTTTAAACTTCTCTTCATCTGGGGAACACGATTATTTTTTTGGAGTGGGGGAGGTACTCTATTTCATGACATAGACTGCTTATATCCTGATGTTCTTACGGCTGAAACGCTAGCAAAAGAGGCTGACACTGTATTGTGTAGAACTGATCAGAGAAACGAAGTTCATGTCCATTGTCCACTGCAGCGAGATCCATTGTATAACTTTAGACAAAGGGCTCACAATAATTCACCATCCACAATAAAAGACTCGATGAACATTATCCCAAGAATGCAATTTCAAAATATAAACTAACAAACTCAACCATAAGTAATAAGACTATATGTTGCTGTGGAATGGGGTTGCCCGATCAGTTCGCTTTGCCATCCTCTCTGGTAGTGTAGGCTATCCTCGTCTTTCTCTCGTCTAAAAACTTGCCTTTTTTTCTCGGAGTTAAACGCACTGGGAGCGCTTCTGAAAGGCTCTTGCTGCGAGAAGCGCTTTATAAATGGTCGGATAAGATAAGATAAGATAAGATAAGGTAAGATAAGATAAGATAAGATAAGACAAGATAAGATAAGATAAGATAAGATAAGATAAGATAAGATAAGATAAGATAAGATAAGATAAGATAAGATAAGATAAGACAAGATAAGATAAGATAAGACAAGATAAGATAAGATAAGATAAGATAAGATAAGATACTGTCGATTGTGTTAATGTACACCTATATATATATATATCGCGTTTGCATGCTTTTTTAAATGAACGAAGAAAACATACATGACTCTGAAAACGAGACACGCGTAGATTATAGGATACCTCGAACAATATTATTTTACCCAACAGTTCTCGTACTATACAATAAATAGTTAATATATTCGATGCTAAGGTCTCTTTGACATAATACGTTGCCACATTAGTTCATTCATTCGTTAATTCGTTCGTTCATTCATTCATTCATTCATTCATTCATTCATTCGTTCGTTCGTTCGTTCATTCATTCATGCATTCACTGGTTGCCTGTTCCCTTTCGCATTGAATATATGATCTGTTTACTATTATAATTTACAAGTCTCTCCACGGAGCTTCGTGCGAGTATCTGCGTGATTAGTGTATCGGGACTCATTCCTCCGCTTCCGGGTTGGGACTCGGATCGCTCGAGAAAAGCGATCATCGCGTATACGGCGGATGAGAACGAAAACCCGATTCGGTGACCGCGCTTTCTCAGTGCCCGACCCCAGATGCGGGAACAGTCTTCGTATACCGACCTGCGAGCGGTTGATTCAGTTGATTCCTTCAAATCTTGTCTCAGACTTAATTTATTTTTAAAGGTCTATTGATCCTGATGTTAGTTGTATGTGAGGCGGTCTTGTAGCGGCATGGCTGGGTTACGGCGCCATGGAAATTGCCTTTGTTTTTATTGTTATTATTATAATTACTATTATTTCTGTTCATTTGCTCCATTTCCATTGTCTTTTCTCTATGTTTTTCTGTGCATCGCTGTATGTCTGTTTTCCTGTCTCTCTCTCTATCTGTCTGTCTGTCTCTCTCTCTGTTTCTGTCTTTGTCTCAGTCTCTGCCTCTGTTTCTGTCTGTCTGTCTCTCTATCTGTCTGTCTGTCTGTCTGTCTGGTTGTCTCTGTTTCTGTCTTTGTCTCTGTCTCTTCCTCTGTTTCTGTCTGTCTGTCTCTCTATCTGTCTGTCTGCATATCTGTCTCTCTCTGCTTCTGTCTTTGTCTCTGTTTCTGTCTATCTGTCTGTCTCTCTATCTGTCTGTCTGTCTGTCTGCCTATCTCTCTATCTGTTTCTGTCTTTGTCTTTGACTCTGTCTCTGTTTTTATCTGTCTGTCTGCCTCTCTCTCTCTCTCTCTCTCTCTCTCTCTCTCTCTCTCTCTCTCTCTCTCTCTCTCTCTCTCTCTCTCTCTCTCTCTCTCTCTCTCTCTCTCTCTCTCCCCATCGCCTGTTGCGTGAAGATTCGTATACGGCTAAGTGCAGCCTTTATTTCGTTATCTTACTTCCGACTTCGCGCAGACTTGGTGCGGCGGGCGGAGGGAAGGCACAACCGACGTGGGAATAGCCGCGGAGGGGTGAGGAGGCAATCTAACAAACGCAGCCAATTGCGACGGCGCTTGTCTCCGGCCGACGTGTCACGTGATGCGTCCCATAATGCGTCGCTTCATGGAGTCAACGAAGAAGACTTCATGTTGACAGGTTTTCGTGATCCGTCGCGTCTTCTTTTGGCCATCTGAAGACTCGCCTGGACGTCCCTGTGTATGCGTGCCTCTCCCTCTGTGTATCTGTCTATGCTTGTGGGTATGTCTACATGTCTGTCTGTCTGTCTGTCTGTGTATTGGTGTATTATGTCTGCTCGTATGTGCGTGTGTATCTTTGGAGTCGGTGGCGGTTCTGCAGTGTTGTCCTTTTTAAAAGGCGCTATAGAAATTCATAAATGAACACGCATATAAATTATATAAAACCTTCAAAGTATATAGTTTCATTCAATTCGCTTGTTAAATCCAGAAAAAACAGCAATTGAGCATATATAAAAAGTTATTTTACTTACTATGTGATCATAATTTCTTGTACGTTTTAAGTTGATGATGGGATCAATAAACTTGACTTGACTTGACGTTGACGTTAAATGATTAAATACCAGCATTTAAAGGGCATGGGGTGTATGCATACATTGTATATGCGAGCGAAGCGCACACTTGAGCGCCCGCTATAGATAGTACATCGTACAAGTAAGTAACTGAGTGCTGGTATAAGTTAATAACGTAAGCGGGCTGTGAGGAGCAAGACCTAATATAATATAGGCCTATTTATTGTGTTTTTGGACGTTGGCACGGATAAGCTATTTGAAGTGTAATAGACTGAGCACGTTTTGGATGCCATTGGATAATGAAACATTGGCTAAATTTAACACGCTGCGTTCTGAAAACCTGAGGTCTTGAACAAACGAAAATTGATTGATTGATTAATTGATTAATTGATTGATTAATTGATTGATTGATTGATTGATTGATTGAATGATTGATCGATCGATTGATTGATTGATTGATTAATTGATTAATTGATTAATTGATTGATTGATTGACTGATTGATTGATTGAATGATTGATCGATCGATCGATTGATTGATTGATTAATTGATTTATTGTTCGATTGAATTCACCTCATTAAAATCCTTCCAACAAAATCTGTCTCCCTAATAAACCGGAACTATTTTTTTCTGTCTGCTTTCACTGCAGCTCTGCCCGATTACCACTCCTACTGTCAGTCGGACTACTTTCGGGTCAAATGCGACCAGGATGAAGTAATCCTGATGACGCATGCAAAGTACGGGCGCATGCGCATAAGCAGATGCGTGAAAGAGAACTTCGGGTACATCGGATGTTTGGTGGACGTCCTGAACATCATGGACAGTCACTGCTCCGGACGAAGGTCCTGCAGCGTCCGTGTTCTCGATGATAACTTTGAGAACTTCAAGCCGTGCCATGATGACCTCAAGTCGTATCTGGAAATCACGCACACCTGCGTCAAGGGTCTGGTCTATTGTTTAATAATCCTATCGTAGGCCTGTACGATGTTTTATGATACATGATGTATGATTATAATAATTATTATATAAGACGTGATATGGAATGCTGCATGATGTGCTCTGTTCTGTTCTATTAATAGGCCTATTCTGTACTTGTCCAGTCTTATGTATACTCTATATATTCTTGCACATCGCATATATGAGTCTGCTAACAAACTAGGATAATAATAAATAATAATAATGATAATATCTGACACCTGAGGGATTGTAGATACCTCGGGTAATAAAAAATGATAATAAAAAATAATGATAATGATAATAATAATAATAATAATAATAATAATAATAATAATAATAATAATAATAATAATAATATTCTCGTCTCTGACACGGATGGTCGTGGTTGTTTTGAGTCCGCTTGATAGATTGATTTTAGCCGCATAGTTCACACTAGACACACGATTTTTTCTGTCAGACAGCTGGATATAGGTGGGGTCCCACGCTGGCGCTGCAGGGTCTGTTGAATTTTGACATCTTTTGGTCAGTATTTTGTGCATTTTACTCGCACATTTTCGATGGACGATAATAGGAGTTAAAGGCATGCCAAGAAGGTCCAGCCAATCAGCGACCGGCCAATCACAGCACGACGCACCTGTAGCACAAGGTGTAATCAAGGCCAGCGGAGTGTGTAGCCGATGCCTATCGGTCAGACAATTACACCTGCGTGACGGCACAGTTCACCTGCATGGACCTCGGAATAGCCCTTGCCCTGGGTCGAAGCAGCCACCGCTCACTCAACCGAGACAAGACGATAGGCCGTGTGGCGGTGTAGCGGCTGGGCCTGTACCGACCGATGGCGCTCAAGAGGGGCCAGGGACGCAGATCCCTCTGGATCCACCGGATTCAAGGACACAGCGCAGTGGCGACGGAGTAAACCGACATCCGAGACATGGCGGAATAATGAAACATGTCCCGAAGGGTGCGCGTTTCGCCTGCTCACAGGCTCTCGAGGGAATCTTGAATTCCATAAACAGCAACCCGGGTGATGTTGAGAATTGGCACCGGCTGCTGCGCTTTGCCTCCATCGTCATGGCCCAGCCACCGCGAGCAGGCCGCAGACGCAACATGGCCAATGTGATTAAGAAACGGATCGAAAATCAGGATTTTATGAAGGACCAAGAACCGGAAGCGGATGTTGAGTTTGGATCACGCAAAAAGGTCAACGCTAGAGAGCTATTTCTGGCGGCTGTGAATGCCAAGGTGGAGGAGGGAAACATCCGGGCCGCATCACGCATCCTCTGCAGCCAAGAAAACCCAGTCGAAGCAACGATTGAATCTCTCGCAGCCATACAAGAGAAACATCCACCGAACAACTGGAGGGACGAAATGGCAGACCTGCCTGAGGCATCACGATCTGACTCGCTTCAGATCTCAGTGAGAGAAGTCGAGGGCGCTATAAGATCATTCCCGGCGGGGTCATCTGGGGGGCCGGATGGACTACGCCCCCAACATCTACTCGACTTAATAAATAACAGGGAGTCGGCGGGTTCATTGCTCCAGGCCATTACGGACTTCATCAACGCTATGCTCCGGGGTGAATGCCCACGTGAGATGAGAGATGTGATGTTTGGTGGCACTCTCATCGCCTTGTCCAAGAAATCGGGTGGTCTGCGACCGATTGTCATCGGCTACGTATGGCGGAGGTTGGCGGCTAAATGCGCCAACCAGTATGCTTTGGGCAGACTGGGTCAGTTCTTCGCTCCGCACCAGGTTGGCATTGGATCTCCGGGAGGAGGAGAGGCGGCTGTCCACGCAGCCAGAAATTTCATCACCAGAATGCAAGACGATCAGGTCTTCATTAAATTGGATTTTGCAAATGCCTTCAATTCAATGCGGAGGGATGTTATGCTGAGGTCAGTTCATGAAACCATACCAGAGCTCTATGCCTTCATCCACCAGGCTTATTCGGCAGAATCCACGCTGCAGTTCGGTCGATTCGTGGTGCGATCTCAGATGGGTCCTCAGCAGGGAGATCCGCTGGGACCTCTGCTGTTTTGCCTGCCGCTGCAGACGACCTTGCGATCCCTGCAATCCCAGTTCAAATTGGGTTACTTGGATGACCTCTCCTTGGGTGGGAACGCAAACGAGGTTCACCAGGACTTGGCAAGGATCATAGAGCTGGAGACCACACTCGGAATTTCATTGAACAGACATAAGTGCGAGATCTTTTCGGAGAAGGAGGTGAAGGAGGTGGAATTCGAGAACTTCAGACGAATGGATCGGGATGAATTGACTCTGCTCGGCGCTCCGCTCTTCAGAGGGAAGGCGTTGGACGAGTCTCTTCAAGAACACAGCAACACCTTAGATCGAGTATTGAAGGATCTTACGGACATCCAGGCACAAGCAGCACTGCTGCTGCTAAGATCATGCTTCGGTGCAGCAAAAATGACATACATGCTGCGAACCTCTCCGTGCTGGAATCACCCGTTACTCGATGTGATGGACCATCAACTGAAGACAGGACTGGAGGAGATCATCAACAATGAGCTGAGCGACATGCAGTGGTTGCAGGCTTCGCTCCCGATCAGAGATGGAGGCCTTGGGATCAGGCGGATATCGATGCTGGCATCATCAGCCTATTTGGCGTCAGCTGCGTCGACCGCCGGTCTCGTGGGTGCCATCCTGGTCGCGGAGGAGTGGGGCGATGCATACCGGGAGGAGATGATGGAAGCTCGCAAAGACTCGCTTCCCACAGTGATGGATCCGATCCCGAGAGAGCAGAAAACCTGGGACCGACCGCTTATCGACAGCGATAAGATGAAGATTTGGACCGGATGCGATGATCCACTCAGCCAGGCAAGACTTCGGGCATTGTCAGCTGCACACGCCGGAGACTGGCTCGGGACCATCCCTTTGGCGGCTTGCGGCCTGGGGTTGAGCAATGAGGCAGTTAGGGTTGCTGTAGGATTCCGCCTTGGTCTAACTCTCTGTGCATCACATCGGTGCCAGTGTGGCGAGATCGCAGACCCAGGTGGACATCATGGACTGGTCTGCAGAAGGTCGATGGGAAGGGCAGCGCGACACGCTGCACTGAATGACATCATCTGGAGAGCCCTGTCGAAGGCGGATATTCCTAGTTCAAAAGAACCGTCAGGACTGAGCCGCACAGATGGAAAAAGACCAGACGGAGCCACACTGGTCCCTTGGACAAGAGGCAGATTCATCGCATGGGATGCAACAGCAATCCACACATGCGCGTCGTCGTATATTCATCTGACGTCGACAGTAACGGGTGGAGCGGCGGAGCAAGCTGCTGATCGAAAAAGCAGCAAGTATACGTCCCTCCCCGCTACGCATGAATTCATCCCCGTGGCAATAGAGTCACTGGGTCCGATAAACCGGACGGGTCTATCATTTCTTCAGGAGCTAGGCCGCCGCATGACAGAGGCAACGGGCGACCCCAGAGAAAGCACGCACCTGTTCCAGCGGTTGTCAATATGCACGCAGCGGTTTAATGTCGTTGCATTTAGGGGCACATTTGAGCACGTTGGAGACGAGAACCTGTAAAAAAGCTTTTATTATTTATTGTTTTTTAAGCCTGAGGGATCATTTATACCTCGGGCGCTAAAAAAAAAAAAAAAAATAATAATAATAATAATAATAATAATAATAATAATAATAATAATAAAAATGATAATACTAAAAAGGCTGATAATGAAAATAATTATTAAATAATAATAATGATAATAATGATAGGCTAATAACGTAAATAACAATAATAATAGCAACAACAATAACGAAGAGTAGGGTCATTCTGGGCTAGTTTTTAACCAATAGTTAGTAATGAAGTCCCTTATGGATCCTAAATACCTCAGGGCATTAAAAAATTACAGCACCATTCCCAACAATACTATTAATAACCCACTTTCATCCATCCATGCAGTCACCGTGCTTTTAAACTTTCAGCATAACAAATTAAATCACTTGATTCGGGCCTATGGAGCCCTACAGATGTACTTATATAGCGCCGTGGTGTTGAGCCCGTTTTAGACAGAGTGGCCCACTCTGTCGTTGCGAAGAATTCGAATCAGAAATCAAGATGACGGTTGAAACAGGTGGCTAATGGATGGCTAATTGACGGTTAGTTGGTGGCTAATGGCTGGCTAACGGCGGTGGACTCGCATTTGTCATCGTAAAGCAGACACTTGACAGTTGCAGAAAATCATATGAACGAGTACCAGAGAACAATGATGGAAGAGGGAAGAGGAAGGCTGGGAGGAAGGGAGCGGGAGGAAGGTAGGGAGAGAGGGAGATTAATGAATGGAAAATATATGAAGGGATTGTGAAAATTTATGGACGGATAAGAGGAAGGAATATAGAGATGGGAGAGCATACACGATAAGGAAGGAGGCAAGCAGCAAGGGAGGTGCTTATATATATATACATATATAATTATATATATATACAATACATATATATCAGATATATACACATCTGTATATATGTATATTGATGAATGAGAGGATGTATAATGGAGATGACGAATGAATAGAGGGATGAATATATAAATGAACTGGAAGAGGGCGAGAGGAAAGAAACACGAAAGGGAAAGCTTTGTACAAGGAAAGGAAGGAAGGAAGGTTAGAGACGGTAGAAGTAAATCAGACAGGAGATAGGGTGGGACAGACAGACAGACAGACAGACAGAAAGAGAGACATACAAACAGACAGAGACAGAGACATATACAGATACAGAGACAGAGACAGAGACAGAGGCAGGTACAGAGACAGATACAGAGACAGAGACAGATACAGATACAGAGACGAGACAGAGACAGATACAGAGACAGATACTGCAGAGACAGAGACAGATACAGATACAGAGACAGAGACAGAGACGAGACAGATACAGAGACAGATACAGAGACAGAGACAGAAACTGAGACAGAGAGAGAAAGTAATTGAATAAATTTATGAATTATTAGTAAAAATGAATGTATGGATGCATGTCATTGGGTGCATGGATGCTGGTGGTACAGTACACATGATTGGACATGCGCGTCGAACGGTCAATCGCGTTGTTGTAGTGGATATGTTCGTTGCCTTGCAGCCGGAAGGTTGCAGGTTCATATTTACATCAAGTCGCTGCGCAGGGACCTTGGGCAAGTCCTTCACTCGCAATTGCTCAGCGCTTCGGCGTGAAACTCTGATGCAGTGTCCGCGCTGTATAGTCTGAGTAGAGAGCTTGAAGGGGCGCTATAACAAGTGCGCATACAAACAAACAAACAAAAACCGGATTACAATGAGCAGATGAGTGTTGGCTGCATAATAATATAAAAATAATAAAAAAGAAAAGAAAAAAGAAATTTAAAAAAAAGAAATAATAATATTGACGAGTTCTATCCATGGCACCGTAACACAACCATGCCGTTACAAGGGCGCCTCACATACTATACTAACAGCAGAATAATCGTTACAAAATAAATACGTATTGAGTCCTGATTTGAAAGAATCAACTGAGTCAGCCGCTGCATAGTCATAATTTGTACGGCTTTCCCGCCTTTTATTCTTCTATCAAACCCCGTTTTTTCGTTGTTTTTCTTTTCGACTTTTCCCGTTTTATATTTTTATGTGACCATATTTTTATGTAGGCCTAATAATGTCTGTTATTTTTTTCTTTGGCCTCTTTTTACTTTCGTCTTATATAACATCTCTTAAGCTTCCTCCGCATTCTGTCAAGGATTCCGCGAGTTCAGGTCACAATTTGACTGTTTTGTTATACCTAGTGTTTATTAACAGATTTTGCGCTATATAGCCTACTTGGTGGGTGAATAAAAACGATTTGTGTAAACAATGTTTTGAATTTTTCAATGTAGTACAAAATGCAACAAAATTCAATAATTTTTCGTTTCCCCGTTTATTCTGGGGTTTTTTCCTTGAAAAAAACCACGTTTTATTCCGTTTTTTATTCTGCTTTTGTCGTTTTAAATATTAATGTTTGGCTGGACGATAAGATAATTGGATGGATTCGCTAATCATTGGCTGGATCGATGTCCAGAACGAGGAGCGGACTGGACTGAGCAGATCCGCTATACTGCAGTAACTCATCGCAGTCCAACTGGCACCGGAAGTACATGCTCAGCTGTCCTTCTCATTAGCGTAGAAGTGAAAAATGACGATACAGGGCAGAGCGAACGAAGCCAATGTTTCATAATTAAGCGCCAGTTAGTCTGAGAGAGAACAATCTCTTTCCAGATTATAAATAATTATACTCAAGGCTGCATATATGGCATCTAAGGAAAGCCATTCTGGTCGATCCTGCTATAGCCAGCTTTGTTTCCTAAGCTTCGGCGTTAGCGACTTCAACTTCTTAGCCTCGGCATATCAGGGCGAGTGGCTATAGTCCTCCCCCTTTCACCTTATATTCCCATCGACAGTGCTCAGGGTCACTCAATATATAAATAGTCGAGTTAGTTATAGGAGCACAGGGGCACTCCGCCACTGGTTGTTGTCTGCCAGTGCCAGTCCCAAGTCTGGATAAAGGAGGAGGGCGACACTAATCATCTTTGATAGTCCAGCACACAATCAATCAATCATTTATTTATTTTCTAACCAAACATGCTTTACAGTTAGATCTATAGATTGAAAGTCACGTTTTCAAATGGGAATGGCCACAAAGATATATAGGCCCTGAAGAAATCATTGACCCCGCTAGATAGGGACAATCAATCAATCAATCAATCTTCTTGATTGACCACCACCACAAAGTAAAACAAGCGTATACAGTTAACAAATTCGTATGCAGGTTGTCACTAGGTAAACCCGGCTCTAGGACCCTTCCTCATAGGCTGATTGCTCATAGGCTGATTGGTCATAGGCTTATTGCTCATACGGCTGATTGCTCATAGGGTCTATTGCTCATAGGCTCGTTGCTCATATCTCTAAAATACACGAACTTTGTCCTAGGTCCAAAACAAATATACCGTTTGCTATTGTAGCCACCTATTATTAGCATATGCTCATTTTAGCAGGTATCAAACATGTACTGCATTTAAATAGCCAGTTCAAAGAGAAACCAATTCCTTTAAATGTAAAATATATTGATTACTATTAAAGAAACAATACAATTATGCAGTGTCTCCTATTTACCTATTGGCGTTGATTGATTACTAGATTTATTATGTTTCTTAGCTTCACTTGAGTGTAGAATTCTTTCTAGTTCATCGTCCGCCAATTCTGTAAATCATCGTAGTTCCGATCTTTGTATTTCGACAACCAAGTGTCTCGAATATGCAGTGGAATAATATATACCGAAGATATTTCGTAGTCCAGGCCGAACAACGAAATTCCAAGGAGTATATTTTGTATTCACAAATGCCAGTATTCTTACTCGAATGGATGAAGTGTGTCACAATTCCAACGTACACATCAACGTCCAGATCAACCGTGTGATCATAAATGTTTGAATCAACTGTGTGATTATCTCCAACGACTCTCTCCAATGTTCGTAGAATTCAAAATCCTCGAGCAAACTCTTCACCCACGAATGACGATAGTTCTCCAAGTTCCAGAATTTACCTCGACCGCAAAAACTGTCTCGAAAACTGAACGTCCGTTGGCCACCCTTCTTCTCAACGTCGAAGGTGCCACATACCAATCATTCTGCCGCTAATTCCACTCAAGAGTTCATTTGCCGCAACAAAATGACCCTTCGCCATTAGCTCCAACTGCAGAAATCGATCTTTCAACCGTTTCTGTCGATGACGTGTGTTTAATCAGTTAGACTGCGTTTTAATTGGCTTACGCGTTGTTACGTTGTTTTTGTTGCCATAGTCTCCAATAGCAACCAACGCTTATCAGTCTCGCTGCACTTCTTTAGCGCTTCTGTAGTTTCGTTTGCTGATCGTATTACTAAATATTAATTCTTCTAACAACGCCAATTAATTAACTAATTAAATCAACGCCACTACATTGTCTGACTTAACTTCTACCTACAATTAACACTTAATACTAGACAAGTTAGATTGATAGATAATAGCGATTTAATACGCTACAAATACCCCTCCTTCAAAAGTCTGTAATCAGGCTTTACAATCTCACCTAATTATCTATCAACTAAATTTCTATCAACTTCTTATTCTATCTTACATAACAATACAACATTACTGAACTATTTCTTACCTACATTATTATAACACATTACTGATATATTTAAGTACTATGTAATTCCTCTACTCAAATAATCAGACATAACATTATTGCTCCCCTTGATATAGCGTATCGTAAAGCAATAATTTTGAAGTGCTAGACTCCACCTCATGACTCTCGCATTCTTCATTCTTCCTTCCTTCATGTACTGTAGTCCGCAGTGGTCCGTCTCAATCACAAACTGCTTTCCACACAAGTACCTGTCAAACCGACTAATTCCCCACATTATCGCTAGACACTCTCTCTCCTCAACTGAATATCTCGTCTCTCTCTCCAATAGTTTCCTACTCGCATATGCAATCGGGTGGTTTATTCCTTCATACTGCTGTATCAGGACACAACCTATTCCTCTTCCTGATGCATCCGTTTGAATCACGAATTCCTTCTCCAAGTTTGGTAACTTTAGTATTGGTGTCTTAGCAAGTGCTGCTTTCAGCTTACTAAAACTCTCATCTAATTCCTCGTTCCAATCAACACTATTAGCTGCTGACTTCTTTGTCAAGTCACTTAATGGTGCCATCAGTTCAGCACAATGCGGAATAAACTTTCTGTAATAGTTTATTGCTCCCAAAAAGCTTCTTATTTGTTTCTTCGTTTTCGGTTGTGGCATCTCCACAATCTTATCTATTGATTCTCCTTTAGGACTAATGTCGTCGTTGTTTAACGTATGACCCAAGAAATCTATGCGTCCATAGCCTAACGAACATTTCTTTGGTTTCAAAGTTAGGTGAGCATCTCTCACTCTTTGAAAAAATTCTCGTAAAATCTTCATATGCTTAGTCCATCCTTCTGTATGAGCTAGTATGTCGTCAACATAACTCTCCAGATTCTCGGTTCCATGCAAAATCTTCCTTATCAGTCTATTATAGCTTGAAGCACTGTTTACCAATCCAAATGGTAGAACGTTGAATTTATACAACCCACTTGCACAAATGAAAGTCGTATAATCTTTTGATTCTTCGCTCATTGGAATTTGCCAATATCCTTTGCAAAAATCAAACTTGCTATATATTTTGCTTCCACTCAGTTTATTGAAGATATCCTCGTTTGACATCATCGGTTCTGGATCAAAAACTGTCACTTTATTCAATTGTTTATAGTTGCAGCAAAGTCTATTGCTTCCATCAGCCTTCTTGACAACAACAAGCGGTGCTGCGTATGCTGCTTCTGATCTTTCTATTATCCCATTCTCTAACATTATCTCAATTTCCTTATCAATTTCTGACTGTAGATGATACGGTGTTGGATACGCTTTCATCCTAACAGGTTCATCACTTGTAAGATGAATCTCGTGTTTCACCATGTCAGTTCTTCCTGGTTTATCTGTAAATATGTCTTGATATTCTCTCAGTAATTTCTCTAATTCACCTCTCTGTTCATCTTCTAATTGTGGATTAATATCAACATCCTTGTACGTCTCAGTTTGCTTACTAACATACAAGTTCAATATCTCCTCCTCTTCATCTTCACCTTCTCTACCATCATGTACAATAGCCGACACATATGCTATTGTCTCAGAACCTGACAATTCTTCTTCACTCCTCTCGTAATATTTCTTTAGTATGTTAATATGGTAAGTCTTCAGTTTACCACCATCAACCTCAACTTTGTAATCGTAATCTCCGATTTTCCCTCTGACAACAAATGGTCCTTGCCATTTCACAAGCATCTTATTATTACAACTCGGCAGTAACAATAGGACTTTATCACCTATCTCCAGTTTTCTATATCGTGCCTTTTTATCGTAATATTTCTTGTTCTTCGCATTAGCTTTGTGAATTGCTTTCTGCGCCATGTTACACGTTTCCTCTATACGTTCTCGTAGATCTGTCATATATGTGTACACATCCTTCACCTCGTCTTCCACTTTTTCGTTTGTCCACAGTTCCTTCAATATCTGTATTGGACCTCTACAAGATCTTCCGAAGATTAATTCGAAAGGCGTGTATCCGTGGCTCTCGTGTACAGTATCTCGTAATGCAAAAAGTAACGGTGCCAAGTACCTGTCCCACTCTTTCACTTGTTCACCTATCAATTTTCTCAGTGTTGTCTTAATCGTTCCATTAAGACGTTCTACACAACCGTTTCCCATCGCGTGGTATGGACTTGTCATCGTGTGTTTGATTAATAGCATTTTGTTTACTTCGGCCATTAGCTCTGACGTAAACTGACTTCCTCTATCTGTATGAATCCTCTGTGGTACGCCCATCCGACAATAAAAGTTAAACAAGGCTTCCGCCACTTCCTCTGTACTTATACCTTTCAATGGTATTGCTTCAGGATATCTGGTGCTTAAGTCGATAATCGTTAATATATAACGATATCCTCTCATAGACATTGGCTCTATGGCTCCTATGATGTCTACACAGACATGCTTAAACGGTACATCCAGCACTGGAAGATGTCCCATCGGTGCCTTGTAATTCACTTTCTTATCTACTGCTTTCTGGCATACATCACAACTTAATATATATCGCCGAACTTCTTGATTTATTCCTGGCCCATAAAATTCATTCACAATTTTATCGTGAGTCTTCTTCATGCCCAGATGAGCTGACAGTAGCGAGTTATGTGCTACAGCTAGAACTTTATTTCTCAACTGTTTCGGAACCATCAACTGCCACTTCGCTTCATCTTTCAATACTTCTTTCCATCTCCGGTACAACAATCCATCTTTCTTTACGTACAGCACTTTTTCTGTACTCTTCTCATCGCCATTCCACTCCGATGCTTTGTCCCAGCAACTCTTCAATGTCTCATCTGTCTTCTGTAATTCCTTTATTTCTTTTGTGGTTATATTTAGGTCGGGCATTTCGGTGACCTTGAGTGGTTTATACTTCACCACTTTCTTCGACTCAGCTCTCGTCTCTATCGCTGCTGTCATTTGATGTGCGTCACTGTTCATGACGTCATCACTTACAACTTTCTCCATTACGTCATCATAATCCGTGCTCATTTCATCACCCTCGAATCTTACTGTCTTCTTGGCATCTTGCCAACGTGAATTAGCATTCACAACTCTCTTGAGTATACCTTTATACTCAACTTTTTCTTGTTTTTCACTCACAATCGTCTCATCCACTTTCTCTTCTTTGTCACAATTAATCATATTTTCATCCGTGTTCTCATTCGTCACTGTATATTTTAACCCTCTCACGCGTCCAATAATTATCGGCTTTACTGGTTCGTCCATAACCATTGCCTCAACTTCACCAGTAAAATACTCGCTCTCAATGTTCACATGGGCTGTAGGAAAACACCTTAAGCTCCCATCAACTAGGATGCAGTGCGTTTCCTTCCCAGTCAAATCACTATCTCTGATCAGCGATCTCCTCACAATACATGTACTCGCTCCAGAATCGTAAAGACAATTGGCGACTACTCCATTGACCTTCGCTTGACATTCGTCTATACTTTCAATGTCAATGCAACCATCTTTCCGTTCTGTAACTACCGTACTTGCTGCCATGTGTTTCGGTACTTCTTCTTTACCTTTCCTATCCTGGAGTTCTACTGTTCTGTCAACTTCATTTGATTTCGTACTTTCATTCGTCTGTACAGCCCTGTACGCCCTATTCTCGTAAATTTGTACGGCTGCAGCTGTGTGTTTAACAAACCCTTTGGCTTTATGCACACAATCAAATGATTTATGACCTACTTTTCCGCATGCAAAACAAGTTATCTTGTGTTCTGCTGCCTGCTCTCTATCTCTACTAAATCCTCTATTCACATTTCCACTGTGATTTGTCTCTTTGTTCTGTCGCGTTTCAACTCTTCCTCTGTTTACATTTCCTTGGAATTTCTCTCTCGATTTCTCTTCAAATGACTTTCCATTACCTCTGTCATTATTAAATCTCCCTTGAGGTTTCACAGAATTCTCGGCATATCTGTACCCATGAGCTTCGATGTAGGATTCTGCACATGTCAATGTGTCCTTCAAGCTCATTTTTCCTTTCTCTTTAATGAACATCCTCAACTCATTACTACAAGTGAGGAAAAATTGATCCTTTAGCAGTAGATCCTCGATTCCTTCGTAGGTCTGCTCAAATCCTGCTTGTAGCAACCATTGCTGCAAGTATCGCTGCAATCTGTAGATGAAATTTGAAGGAGTCTATCCTTGTTCCATCTTGCTAGTCTTAAACTTGTTGCGATACCCTCCTTCTGTTAATTGGAATCTTTTCAGGAGATGCTTCTTTAAACAATCGTAGTCTTGTGTTTCTTCAGCTGACAAACGCTGGTACACTTCTAATGCTTTCGACTCCAGATGTCGCGCTAGCATCAGTGACCATACATCTCTTGGTATCTCGTATGTCGTACACGTACGCTCAAATCTAAGAAGATACGCATCGAGACAGTCCTTTGCCTCGTTAAATATTGGGAATTTAATATTCTTCATTCCCTTATGACTTTGGTTTCCTTGGTGGTTGTCACCCATCGTCATATAAGAATCTCCATCATCCCTGTTTCGTCCATCTCTCGATTCTATCTCTCTCAATCTCACTTGAATCTCGAGCCTCTTATTCTCTAACTCTCTGTCTCTCGCCTGTCTCACTTCATCGGCTTCTCGTGTAAGCCTTGCCTCAGTCATCCTCGCTATTTCTATTTCTTTTTCTCTAACTGCTTTTGCCTCAGCAATTTTAGCTGCCTCACGCGCTAGCTCCAATTCATTCTCTCTGGCTGCTTTGGCATCAGCTAACTTAGCCGCTTCACGCTCTGATTCTGCCTCTCTAAGAACCTTAGCTTCTGCAGCTGCACGTAGCTCACTTTCCTTTTTCTCTTCTCGTTCATCCGCCCTCTGTTGTCTAAATTCGCTTTGTCTGTCTCTGACGAATGCTTTCAGCTCTTCACCATCCAATGAGAGTGAACGTCCCATATCAATCCAATGTTGCCAGTCTGCGATTGACATTCTTACTTACTCACTTTTGGTCAAGTAGTAATAAATTTAACGCTCAACTATGCGCTATACAATTTCACACTCGCTTATAATAATTATTAAAATTATTAAGCGTCACACTAATGCTCCCTCTTAACGTAATACAATCTCTGGTGTATGTTACGCAATAAGATTATCGCACCGACTCTAATGATGTATTAATTAAGCATTAATGTCAGCGTTGCGCTGATGTCCTTTAACATTCAAATAACTTTGCATTTTAATCAGTTTTGTCTCTTCAAGATAAATGTCAGTAAAGTTCAATTTAATTAACAATAATATTGTCAATTATATATCCCGACGCGAGCATCCCATTTGTAGCCACCTATTATTAGCATATGCTCATTTTAGCAGGTATCAAACATGTACTGCATTTAAATAGCCAGTTCAAAGAGAAACCAATTCCTTTAAATGTAAAATATATTGATTACTTTTAAAGAAACAATACAATTATGCAGTGTCTCCTATTTACCTATTGGCGTTGATTGATTACTAGATTTATTATGTTTCTTAGCTTCACTTGAGTGTAGAATTCTTTCTAGTTCATCGTCCGCCAATTCTGTAAATCATCGTAGTTCCGATCTTTGTATTTCGACAACCAAGTGTCTCGAATATGCAGTGGAATAATATATACCGAAGATATTTCGTAGTCCAGGCCGAACAACGAAATTCCAAGGAGTATATTTTGTATTCACAAATGCCAGTATTCTTACTCGAATGGATGAAGTGTGTCACAATTCCAACGTACACATCAACGTCCAGATCAACCGTGTGATCATAAATGTTTGAATCAACTGTGTGATTATCTCCAACGACTCTCTCCAATGTTCGTAGAATTCAAAATCCTCGAGCAAACTCTTCACCCACGAATGACGATAGTTCTCCAAGTTCCAGAATTTACCTCGACCGCAAAAACTGTCTCGAAAACTGAACGTCCGTTGGCCACCCTTCTTCTCAACGTCGAAGGTGCCACATACCAATCATTCTGCCGCTAATTCCACTCAAGAGTTCATTTGCCGCAACAAAATGACCCTTCGCCATTAGCTCCAACTGCAGAAATCGATCTTTCAACCGTTTCTGTCGATGACGTGTGTTTAATCAGTTAGACTGCGTTTTAATTGGCTTACGCGTTGTTACGTTGTTTTTGTTGCCATAGTCTCCAATAGCAACCAACGCTTATCAGTCTCGCTGCACTTCTTTAGCGCTTCTGTAGTTTCGTTTGCTGATCGTATTACTAAATATTAATTCTTCTAACAACGCCAATTAATTAACTAATTAAATCAACGCCACTACATTGTCTGACTTAACTTCTACCTACAATTAACACTTAATACTAGACAAGTTAGATTGATAGATAATAGCGATTTAATACGCTACAGCTATATCGATGCCCTTCTTCACGCCTTAGCTAGTGCTAATCAATTAGGGACAATTAGCGTTGGTAGACTAACACAATGCTCAATTATGAAGTCCATACTTATCCTTTAAGTAGTCTGCACATCTGTAGTAGTTAACACTGAAGCAGGGGCGGATCCAGGGGGGGCCAATCCGGCCATGGCCCCCCATTTCAAATCACCATGAGACGTGGCCCCCATCCGTGGTGGCCCCAAAAAAATTTTCAGGGTGTCAGTCATGCACAGGAGAATTAATGTATAAATGTAATTAAAATCTATAATAAAACTAATGTATAAATGTAATTAAAATCTAATCTAAGTCTCTCAGGCAATTGCATTGTCTTTATATAAAGCATCGAAATGAAACAATCTTTCAACAGTATCCAACTATGATCTATGGCATGCAATGTACGTTATTCGTGCATATATTCGTAGTAAATTGTAAAAACATTAACACCAATAAACACAATTATAGCTAAGTACAACTAACTATTAATTACAAATCAAGTTAACACTAACAACAGTGTTTGGGATGTAATTTATTTTTTGCAGATGCCAAAAAATTTGAGGGCGAAACATGTTAAGTTTTGAGTTTAGTCTATATGTGCAAGAAAATGCGGTGAATGATGTAGTATGTTTACCTATGTTTACTCCTTGTTTTTATTTATATCTTACTATATTTCATTCAGTAGTGGGAAGTATTTTATTTATTCTAGTCTTAAAAAGTCATCAGTTTTTAGAAGGAAAATTGAACACCTTTTTGAAGATTTCTGACGGCTCACTAAAAATTCATAAGTTTTTGGGAAGCGAAATAGAACACCTTTTTAAAAATTTATCACGGAAGAATAAAAAGTCATCGCTCTTTTTAGACGAATAATTAAACACCTTTTTAAAGATTTCGCACGGATGACAACAAAAGTCATCAGTTTTTTGGGATGCGAAATTGAACACCTTTTTTGAAAATTTCGCTCGGAAGAATAAAAGTCATCACTTTTTTTAGACGAAAAATTAAACACCTTTTTTTAAAAGATTTCGCACGGATGACTACAAAAAGTCATCAGTTTTTTGGGATGCGAAATTAAACAACTTTTTGAAAATTTCGCATGGAAGACTAAAAAGTCATCACTCTTTTTAGACGACAAATTAAACACCTTTTATAAGATTTCGCACGGATGACTACAAAAAGGTTATAACTAAAAAAATCAGGTTTTTTTAATTCTAAATTGAACACCTTTTTTTGAAAATTTCGCACGGAAGACTAAAACATAATTACTCTTTTTAGACGAAAAATTAAACACCTTTTTTAAGATTTCGCACGGATGACTACAAAAGTCATAATTTTTTTGATTCTAAATTGAACATCTTTTTGAAAATTTCGCACGGAAGACTAAAAAGTCATCACTCTTTTTAGACGAAAGATTAAACACCTTTTTTAAGATTTCGCACGGATAAATACAAAAGTCATCAGTTTTTTGGGATGCTAAATTGAACACCTTTTTTTGAAAATTTCGCACGGAAGACTAAAAAGTCATCACTCTTTTTAGACGAAAAATTAAACACCCTTTTTAAGATTTGGCAGAGATGACTACAACGAGTCATCAGTTTTTTGGGATGCGAAATTAAACACCTTTTTAAAGATTTCGCACGGATGACTACAAAAAGTCATCAGTTTTTTTATTCTAAATTGAACACCTTTTTTGAAAATTTCGCACGGAAGACCAAAAAGTCATCACTTTTTTTAGACGAAAAATTAAACAACTTTTTTAAGATTTCGCCCGGATGACTACAAAAGTCATCAGTTTTTTTATTGTAAATTGAACACCTTTTTTTGAAAATTTCGCACGGAAGACTAAAAAGTCGTCACTCTTTTTAGACGAAAAATTAAACACCTTTTTTAAGATTTCGCACGGATGACCAAAAAATGTCATCAGTTTTTTGGGAAGGAAAATTGAACACCCTGTTTGAAGATTTCCGGCGGATTACTTAAAAAAGAACATCTAGTTTTCGGGAAAGAAGTTTTTAAGTAAAGTCTATATTTATTGAGACCTTTTGGCACTCTTATAAGCACTGAAAAGTACAGCTATTTTGTTAAGATAACAGCTTAAAATGCTACCATTGCAATGTGAAAATTCAAAAAGTTTCTGGTGGGGAGGGGCATATCCCCTCCCCACACCCCTCCCCTACCACTCTCGGCGCTGCGCGCCTCATGATTGTCTTGAGACGGTCAATTATCTACACCTCCGGAAACCTCAATCCTCCCAGAGGTGGGGGCTAAATTAAACTCTGGTCTCGGCCAAAAACGACTAAAAAAGTTCATCAGATTTTTCAGCGAAAGATCAACTAAAAAATTTTCCGACCCAGCCCAAAAATTTTTGGCCCCCCCCTTCTAAAATTCCTGGATCCGCCCCTGCACTGAAGTAGTTAACATGTAAGACACTGAACTATTCTGTATCGGACATCTCTAGTAACGAACACTGTTGTAGCTAAAAAGTTTAACTGTTTTTAACATTTAACATTTAAATCATTTGTTATCTCTACTGTTTGTGACAGCATATTCAACTATTCTCTATTCGAGATCTTTAGTAATGAACACTCTTGTAGTTAAAATGTTTAAAAGCGTGATGAACACTGTTGTAGTTAAACTGTTTTTTACATTTTAACAATTACACAAGCTAGTAAATGTTTTCATTTAAATCAGTTGTTATCTCTACTATTATTGTATTGCATATGACAGCATATGAATGAAAAGCCTATGAGCAATAAGCCTATGAGCAATAAGCCATATGAGCAATAAGCCCTATGAGCAATGAGCCGTATGAGCAAAAAGACCTATGAGCAAAAGGCCCTATGAGCAATCAGCCGTATGAGCGATAAGCCTATGACCAATCAGCCTATGAGCAATCAGCCTATGAGGAATGGTCCGTACACCGGTAAACCCAAAGGAACATAATTATCGACATCTATGCGTACATGTAAAACACATAGCAGATGCAACGACCGATTGACAATAGCTATTAAGTAAGACATTGAATGACTACAATAATAATAATATTATTATTACTTAAGATATCTTAACTAATTTAATTGTTTAAATTGCACAACTGTATGCTGCAATCGGTTACGATCTGTCAACCGGATTGTTTCAATAAACGAAAATATTATTAATTGTATAATAACTCTATAGTTCTTGCTCAACGGTGAAGTTGTTGCACGATTTCCATATAGGACCTAAAGGCTGAAGGTTCAAATTCTCACCGCTGCATGGGGCAGAACGTCACTTCTAAACTAAAATTATTTCGATGATGATGGATAATAATACGTGCTTGATGATTGATTACTGACGATTCATGACGGACGATGGTTGATGGATGATGATGATGACGACGACGATGATGATGACGACGACGACGATGATGATGATGAGATGATGATGATGATGATGATGATGATGATGATGATGATGATGATGATGATGATGATGATAACAACGAAGACGATGACGACTATGATGACGATGTCAACAACGACCACAGCAACAACAACAACGACAATAATAACAACAACAGCGACAATAACAACGGCAATTCGTTGTTGTACAGTTATAGCACCGGAACGTCATCTCTGCCAGAACCTGAAGCCGGTCACCATCCGAAACCAGACCGGATATCTGGCGAGCGTCACATCCGCCGAGACCGGATGTGGTACAGCCGACTCTCCGTGGCTCATCGAGCTACTTCCGGGCCAGCGAATCAACATCACCCTATTCGACTTTGCCATCCTCAGCTCCAACTCCTCCAGCACCGCCTCCGCCACCGCCTCCCAGGGCACCCCATCCACGGCCGACGAGCTGACTTGGGTCGGCGAGGGAGCCAGCGCCCACCTTCAGGGTGATGCCGCCTCCGCCGCCGTCATGTCCAAGATGTGTCGCGTCTATGCCGTCATACGGGAGGCGAGGGTGGCCCGCGGGGTGACAGTCTGCGGCGGAGAGACGAGGTCTCGCACCGCCTACGTCACCCTCGATAACTCGGTCGAGATTCGGCTGATAACAGGAAAGGCGGCTCAGAGCTCCGTCAGCTTCATGCTTCGTTATGAAGGTCAGATCACTGATCATTTCTGCTGCTGCTACTGCTGCTGCTACTGCTGCTGCTGCTGCTGCTGCTGATGATGCTGCTGCTGTTGCCGCTGCTGCTGATTCTTATCTCTGTAATCACGGCGTTGGTCGATTATTTGCGGGCAATCATTAATTGAATTTGCGAAACATCACTGTGATGAAGACTCAGTGATCTAATCAAATCAAAGCAAATCAAATCAAATCAAGAACAAATCAAAACAAATCAAATCAAATCAAACTAAAACAAATCAAATCAAAACGAATCTCATATAGCCAAATCGCAATTGGGTCTTTCCCCTGCAGCTCTTCAGAAGTGCATGCTGTATTTATCATATTACATTGTATTGCATTGTA
This sequence comes from Lumbricus terrestris, assembly GCA_949752735.1. Classification (NCBI taxonomy): domain Eukaryota; kingdom Metazoa; phylum Annelida; class Clitellata; order Crassiclitellata; family Lumbricidae; genus Lumbricus; species Lumbricus terrestris. The sequence goes on along the minus strand of OX457048.1, from coordinate 34,729,680 downwards.
TTGTATTGAACATGACTATTTATAAAGCGCTTCTCTCAGCAAAAGCCTTTCAGAAGCTTGCCAAGTGCGATTAATTTATTATGCCTTCAAGAGAAAAGGCAGAATATTATGAGGCTAGAAAAAGATGCGGAAAGACTGCAAGAGATTATAAAGGCGGATTTAAGATTTTTAACTGCGTAGAATTATTGCTTCTACAAATGCACTGCAGATCCGTTTAGAATCGTGCACCTGTTGTGTAGCACTGCACGCTAAAGAAGCCCTGATTGACGAGCAATAATAATTTTGAAAGCTACGTAATCAAGCCATCAGAGCCTTAGCTGCCCTCGGCTGCATGTCTTTGTGTATATATAGTCCTATAAGCACCACGAGTGCATGCCTATTATTAGCGTAGACTGAGTTTTGCTGAGGTTCCAATGAGACTCGCTATTAAATGTCTATATCCGTGTGCATGCAGTCAGTAGGTCTATACCAGTGCCCGTAGGTGCCCGATGCCCAGTGGCGGCGCCAGGATTTCAATTTGGGGGGCTGAATTCCCGCGGAAAATTTTCCATTTCCAGCCGCCAAAAATTTTTTTCATTAACTTTGGTCGAAATCTCAGGAAAATATTCCGCTTTCAGATGCCAAAATTTCTGACGACCTTTTTACGATATCTCCTGCGTATGGTTTTCAGTTTAAGAGGGGGGGCGTCTAAACAAGGAAACTTTTATTTTTACATGCAAAAAATGGATGGCCTTTTATTGGGGGGGGCTTAAACCCTAGCTCCGCCTAGCGCCGCTACTGCCGATGCCGTTCTCGTTATTCCACGCCAGGTTTGTCTCTCCAAGGCAGGGTGTTAATACAGTGGTGCTCCACACCATTCTATTATGTTGTGACTGTTGTCCAGCCATTCCTTGTGTGGTCGTCCTTTCCTGTTAGATCGCTCCATTCTTCCAAGTACAACTGTCTTGATTTTTCTGCTGTTATCCATCCTGCATAAGACCACAGAGTTCCAGTTTCCTGCTTATTATATATTTCTGCATCAGATTCTCTGTGGTTGCCTATTCGCACATACAAATCTAAGTTTGTTACTTTCTGCATCCAACCAATTCGCAAGATCTTTCCGTAGCACCTTCTCTCGAAAGCGAGTATTCTTGCCTCTGTCTCTTTGGTTATTGTCCAGGCTTCAAATCCGTAGAGCATCATCATCATCAAGGTACTTGAAAATGTTTGTTTGTTTGTTTGTATGTGCACTTGTTATAGCGCCCCTTCAAGCTCTCTCGCTACTCAGAGGCGCTCCCGATTGCAGAGCGGACACTGCATCGGAGTTTCACGCCGAAGCGCTGAGCAATAATTAGTGTGAGTGAAGGACTTGCCCAAGGTCCCTACGCGGCGACGTGAGGTGGATTCGAACCTCGAACCTTCCGGCTTCAAGACAACGACAACACCACTACACCACCGCGCCCCACATGGTTATGGTTATGGCTATTTAATTTGATAGTTTCACCCATTTGTCCTATTCGTGCATGCACTGTATGAGAAGCTGCATGTCTTTCAGCGTTCGGTTGCCCCGAGCTGCACGCCCCGCATGGAGGGTGGATCAGGAGAGGCGATGGAGTCGTCGTGTTCGGCTGTTCAGACAATCAGGAAACATGGCAGCTGCGATGTCACGGAGTCACGTGGGTGGGAGAGAAAAGAAACTGCACGAAAGGTGGGTAGTTCCTGTTCGGGTTGTGTATCTTTTCGAATATAGCTATAAATGCGGGGAAATGAATAATCGGTTAAGGATTGACGAGTCGGCTGTTATAGGAGTGTGTGTGTGTGTGTGTGTGTGTGTGTGTGTGTGTGTGTGTGTGTGTGTGTGTGTGTGTGTTTGCTGCGAAATTTGATTTCTCGAAAATGTCTTGTACATGTATAATTGTATATTGATACCTGCATGGGAATTATTTAGAAAGGAGCCTCTAAAGACGATATATATTATATATTGACGATATATATAGGTATTATGTATATATAGATATTATATATAGTCATAATATATATATAGTTATAATATTTAGACGATATATACACAGGGCCGTCTTATGGTCATTGTAGGCCCTAGGCACTTTTGCATATTAATCTATTCGTAGGCCCCTAGGGCCTATCCAACTCAACTCTGCATTAATTCAAATTGCGACACATTTACAATATTTCTTTAAAATATGCTGAACCTTGTTTTGTGAACGCATTCAGTTTTGATTTTAAATCTCAATCTACTTTTTTAATATTTATTTTCGATATCCGCTAAATGTAATATTTCCGGTTTCCGATTTTCGACTTTTTGTTAGCGGCGTTTCGGTCTAAATTCTAATGAAAAATCGCCGCCGCTTTTTAAATCTTAATTTGTTAAATTATAAATATGAATTTCTAAAAAAAATCATGTCTGATGGTTATAAGAGGAAACACGAGTCTGGATTTGAGAAACAAAAGAAAAAGGATCAGAAAAATGAAGCACTAAAAAGCTCAAGGGTGCGTTAAACAAATTTATAAATAAAAATTGTAACAAAGACATGTCAGTGACATCACTCGCTTCTTCTATCGCAACCCATCTCTCAGTACCGGAAATAATCCCGACTGACACTGGCCATCCAGAGCCAAGTGAAATAGGCCTATATGGGTGATATAAATGAACAGATATGCCACAGTAGCGTCGGTAGGGCTATGCTGCCTATGCAAAGTTAACATAAGCTTAGCCAATTGATGTTACTGTTTCACTAGCAAACTCTAGCCTTAAAAAGTTAGCTCGTTACAATTAAATTTGCAAGTTTTCAATCACGGCATTTATTTTTTTAATAGGCCTATATTTTTTCAGGACTTCGTAGGCCCCTGTTAAGTTCGTTGGCCCTAGGCACAGTGCCTACTGTGCCTAATGGATAAGACGGCCCTGTATATACATATAAATACTGTATCTATATGCATATATCGCCTATATACATGTATTATAACTGTATCTAAGATACAGTTATAATATATTAGACGATATAATTATATATACATATAGTTATTATATACGAGCTGGTGTACACTCGGCGCTGCCCGGGTAAATTACTGTTTCTTCACCCCCCCCCCCTACCGCAGGGTGAGGGTTGCTGGAATTGGGACTGGGTGTCCTGTGGCCTTCTATCTATAGCTTGAAGGTTTGAGGTGAATATATGTGCGAAAATGCGTCCATACCCGAAAATTTGACTTTTGATGCTATTTAATGGAGAGGTAGGCCTAAATAGTATTCTTGTGAAAAAGTTCGATGGGCAGTGACTGCGTGCATGGGTAAGGATGATGTTGTGCAAGATTTTATTCAGATTAGATTAGATTAGATTTAGGTTAGATTATAATTGTTTAGATTAGATTTAGATTAGAATAGATTAATAAACTTGCTTATCTTAATCAGTTTCACTCAACCAGATAATCCAGATTACATTGCATATATAGAGACAAGATTGTAATAAACGAACAATGGATATGGCCAATAATTCTGTTTGTCTTTTCCCATATTTTCCAGCCGAGCGAATCGTGACTGGAAGCGGTGAACTTGGAAGCAGCCTGTCACTACCACTTGGTAAGTCAGGATCCATGGGAAGTTTTCACAGACTTCAGTCTTATTTTATGATGTGCTATCAAATCAGTCGTTAATATATATACATATATATATACATATATATATACATATTATATATATATATTTTATATATATATAGGAACTGAGCTTAAAATACTGGTCTTGTTTATTAATTTTACAGGTGAGCATGCAAAACTGCTGAGTTACCAGTTGAAGAGAATATCATTTTGTACTGTTCCTGCGCAACTCGTCCATTTCTTCATTCGATTGTTCTATCTCCCAACTCGCCCTTTGACACATCAGCCATCCATTCACCCACCCATTCATTCATCCATCAATCCATCTATCTATCCATCCATCCATCCATCCATTCATTCATCCATCCATCCATTCATCCGTCCATCATTCCTCCAATCATCCATTCATTCATCCATTGAATAAATTATCTATTCATTCATCCACCCATCAACTTATCCATCCCCAGATTCATCCACCCACACATTCATCCATCCATCCCCACGTTCATCTATCCATTTATTCATTTATTCATTCATTCATTCATTCATTCATTCATCCATCCAATCATTCATTCATTCATTCATCCATCCATCCATTCATTCATTCATTCATTCATTCATTCATTCATTGAATAAATCATCTGTTCATCCGTCCACATAGCCACTTATCCATCCATACCCATATTCATCCACCCATACATCCATCCATCCATCCATTACTTCATTCATCTATCCATCCATTCATCCAACCGAGGTTCAATTAGCAAATGGTGCTGAGCTTCGAACCCTCAACCCACAGCTGATAGATCACCCTTTGCTTGGTTATTTCTCTCTGTGAGTCTGTATCTCTGTCTCTGTCTGTAGGTTGGATGATATAATGAAGGATGGCTGAATGGATGGATAGACGGGTGGGTGGGTGGGTGGGTGGATGGATGAATTTATATTCTGTCTGTCTCTGCTTGTCTATGTATCTGTGTCTCTGTGCCCCTGTGTCTGTGGCTCTCTCTTTGTCTCTCTATGTCTCTGTCTCTCTTTGTCTCTCTATGTCTCTGTCTCTGTCTGTCTCTATCTGTCTCACTTTCTGTCTCTCTCTGTCTCTCTATGTCTCTGTCTCTGCCTGTCTCTGTCTGTCTCTCTTTCTGTCTTTCTATGTCTCTATCTCTGCCTGTCTCGGTCTGTCTCTGTCTGTCTCTCTTTCTGCCTCTCCCTGTCTCTCTATGTCTCTGTCTCTGCCTGTCTCTGCCTGTCTCTCTTTCTGTCTCTTTCTCTCTCACTGCCTCTCTCCCTCTCCTTCTCCTTGCGACAGTGCTTCGTCTTAACGGCTGACTTGTCTTCCTGTCCATAAACCTCTCACCAGCCTCGTTGAATAGCTTCGCAGTCTTTCCCGGATGTCGTTGCTCTCTCCCCAAGGAACCCTTCACGTGCCTATACCCTCCTTCCCTCTCCCGTTGGAGCCCCAGGCGACTAATGATCCTGCAAATGAGGAACACTCTGCTTGAGGTGTCATCTCTCGTCCGAGAATTGTCATTGCTTATTCAACAGTAACTTATATTATAATTGCACGGCATTAGTAACTTCTATCGTAACTACTAATTAGTAACCTCTAGTACTGGCATTACTGGTATAAGTGACTTCTGTAATTGTAAATTGTTGCTTCTATCGTTGCTGTTAGTTACTTCAATTGCGATTTGTAACTTTTATTGCTGCTGTTAGTAATTTATTTTGCAATTAGTTACTTCTATTGCTGTTGCTAGTAAATTCCGTTTGCTAATTGCTTCTATTGTTGATATTGGCAACTACTATTGTAATTAGTGACTTCTATTATTGTCATTATTGGTAATTTACAATGTGATTAAGAACTTCTATTATTGTTGATATGGGTAACTTGCATTGTAATTAGTGACTTCTACTGTTGTCGTTGCCTTCTATTGTAATCAGTAACTTCTATTGCTACTTTTGGTGACTAATGCAATTAGTTCCTTCTATTATTGTTGTTACTGGCAATTTACATTGTAATTGGTAACTCCTATTGTTGCTATTAGTGACTTCAATTGTAATTACTAAATTGTATTGTTGGAGTTTGTAACTTCAAGAGTATACATGGTAACTTCAATCGTTGTTATTGCCCTATTGGCAATTTCCGTTGTGATAAGTAACTTATAAATTGTTGTTATTTGTAACTTGGATGGATGGATCCAGATTTAACCAGGGTCTATGACAACAGAGGCCGTTACCCTGGACAGAAATTTGTTTTGGCATACTACAGCACTTGTATTTATGTTATTTGTAACTTACATTTCGCCATTGTTCAACATACTTCAAAACCAAATCGTAATCAGGTCGGCAGTCAATGTTCAACCGAACATCTCCAAATGATAAATAGTAACTGTTGTTAACTTGTTACCTAGAGCATTGTGATTGCTAATCGATGGAAGTTGCTCTGGGTATAATTACAGAGCACCACCGATGAGTTACTTTCCTCGCATAGCGCACTATAAATATGCCATGCTACGATTATACAATTAGACGAAATTAGACGACGCTGTACATGCACATATAGGTCTTGCTGCAACGCTGCACTACTGTCAGGGGCGGATCCACGAGGGGGAGGCAATCCGGCCATGACCCCCTTTTTTGAGAAATGTCCACAAAAAAGGTCATCAGTAATTTTGGCAGGGAAAATGGTATATAATTTAAGGAATCTTTGGCCGAATGACTTAAAAAAGGTCGTCGGTTTTTCTGGCCAAAAATCAACGAAATTTTTCCGTCCCAAGACCAAACATGTAGGCCACCCCCTTCGATTTTTTTTATCCGTCCCTGACTGCTGCCTCGTTAGTATTCATTGCTCGCATCTGTCTGTCTGCCTGTCTTTCTGTCTTTCTTTCTGCCTGTCTGCCTATCTGTCTTTCTGCCTGCCTTTCTGCCTGTCTGTATGTCTTTCTGTCTTTCAGCCTGTCTTTCTGTCTGTCTTTCTGTTTGTCTCTCTGAACAGTGTACTGTTCATCTATCTGTTTATCTGCCTGTCGAAGTGTCGATCTGTTTTTGTTGCTCCGCTTGCCTATATCTGTCTTTCTGAATTGTCCATCCGTCATTTCGTCCGTATGGATGTGTCTCTGTCTCTGCCTGTGTTCCTCTGCTCGCGTATACGCGTCTCTGTCTGTCTCTACCTATCTGTCTCATTGCTCAGTTTTGAGGAAGATTCCATAACGTTGCATTATTCAAATATTGCAATCGAAAACGCAAATTTCAAATCGCTAAATCGCTATTCTGTCTGTATGTATGTCTGTCTGCCTTCCTGTCTGTCTGTCTGTCTCCATCACTCGTCATCTCTTGACACGCTGTCATCCGGCGGCAACTGCTAACGTCTGCCCTGATTTATTTATTCATGACGTATAGACGTTGACACGGATGTGACATGTTCGTGAGATAGATGTCTGTCTGTCTATCTGTTTGTCTGTTTGTTTGTCTATCTGTTTGTCTGTCTGTTTGTCTGTGTGTGGCAGGTGTCTCTCTGGTCATCATCGTAACTCTGGCTCTGGCTGTCGGTCTCATGATACTGGCCGTCGGAATATTCTGCCTTAAGAGGTGAGTGCTATGCAGACGGACATGAGTGTCACACAAAAGGACTGATACACATGCACTGCAGCAAAGAGCAAACACACAGAAATAATTATATGGTTACATGTACAATGTACAAATACATTGAGGCAGAGAGAGACAGAGAGACATATAGAAATAAAGAGACAGACAGAGACAGAGAGAGGAAAACAGAAAGAGAGAGACAGAGAGACAGAGAGAAAGAAAGAGACAGACAGAGACAGAGAGAGGAAAACAGAAAGAGAGAGACGGAGAGACAGAGAGAAAGAAAGAGACAGACAGAGACAGAGACAGAGAAAGGAAAACAGAAAGAGAGACAGAGAGACAGAGAGAAAGAAAGAGACAGACAGAGACAGAGACAGAGAGAGGAAAACAGAAAGAGAGAGACAGAGAGACAGAGAGAAAGAAAGAGACAGACAGAGACAGAGACAGAGAGAGGAAAACAGAAAGAGAGAGACAGAGAGAAAGAAAGAGACAGACAGAGACAGAGACAGAGAGAGGAAAACAGAAAGAGAGAGACAGAGAGACAGAGAGAAAGAAAGAGACAGACAGAGACAGAGAGAGGAAAACAGAAAGAGATAAACAGAGAGAGAGACAGAGAAACAGAGAGAGGGAAACAGAGAGAGAGAGAGAGACAGACAGAGAGAGAGACAGGGAGAGACAGAGAGAGAGACAAAGACAGAGACAGAGACAGAGAAAGTTCGATGGGCAGTGACTGCAGTGACAGAGAAAAAGACAGAGATACAGAGAAAAAGAAAAAGAGAGACAGAAAGACAGACAAAGACATAGGCAGAGGCAGAGACAGAGACAGACAGAGAGAAACAGAGACAGAGAGAGATACAGAAAGGGATAAACAGAGTGAGACACAGAGGCACACAGAGAGAAACAGAGAGAGAGACACAGACAGAGAGAGAGAGAGAAACAAAGAGAGACAGTGAGACAGAGAGACAGAGACAGAGACAGAGACAGAGAAATAACTCAGTCACTGGTTGCACTCTGTCAGTGCCAATGCTAGTCCCAAGCCTGGACAAAGAAGGAGGGCAACACTAATCACCCTTGGTATGGCAGCGTCATTAAACAGCAACAAGAGAGGAGAGAGAAACAGAGACATAGACAGACACAACGAGAGAGACAAAGACAGAGGTATACATGTAGACAGAGACATACAAACAAAATGTCCGCCAAATCTTTCCTTCACTGACCTGTATTATATAGCGGCATAAAGAACACAGAGAAGCACATTTGGGCATGCAGAGAGACGGACACGGGGACATACGAGTACATGCGTCCAAGCGATATAACTCAGACTGTATAGTGATCAAAGCGAGGCTGTTTGTTGTTTCGACGCCTGGCGACATCTTCAGGCGAATCAAACACAGAACTAAACTAACGATGGTCGATGTGTATCGCATGGAAACAGAACCAGATTAAGAGCACCAATTTGCTATTGGCCACTGGAAGGAATAGGGAGGGAATAAGTAGGAAATGAGTAGGGAATATGGAAGGAATGTGAAGGGAATATAGGGAGTGAATATGGAGGGAATCTGGAAGGGATATAGAATAAATATTGAGGAATATGGATGGAATGTGGAGGGAATATGGAGGGAATATAAAGGGAATAAGTAGGAAATGTGCATAGGGAATATGGAAGGAATGTGAAGGGAATATAGGGAGTGAATATGGAGGAAATCTGGAAGGGATATAGAATAAATATTGAGGAATATGGATGGAATGTGGAGGGAATATGGAGGGAATATAAAGGGAATAAGTAGGAAATGTGCATAGGGAATATGGAAGGAATGTGAAGGGAATAGGGCAGGAATATGGATGGAGTATAGGCTTGAAATGTGGAGAGAATGGGGAAGGAATGTAAAGGAATGGGGAAGGAATGTGAAGGGAATATAGAGAGTGAATATGGAGGGAATGTGGAGTAAATATGGAGGGAATATGGAGAGAATATGGAAGGGATATGGAAGGACCGTGGATGGAATATGAAGAGAATGCGGTGAGAATATTGAGGGATTAGGGAGAAAATATGGACGGACTATGGATTGAATACGAAAGTGATTTGGAGCGGAGGGAATATGTATGGAATGTGGAGGAAGTGTGAAGAGAATGTGGAGGGAATGTGGCTGGAAAAGAGGGAAAATGGCGGGAATGTGGAAGTAATATGTAATGTGCAGGAATATGGAGGGAATGCGGTTGGAATATGAAAGGAGAACAGAACAAATGCGATGGCAATATGACGAGAATTCATTCATTCATTCAATCAAGAATTTATATAGCGCTTCTTCAAGGGGACTACTCAGAAGCGCTCCCGAATCTAGCACGGCAAAAAGAATATGGAAGTAATATGAAAAATAAACCACCTCAAAACAAAATATTTTATCAAAGCATCAGTAATTATTGTAATTATCGAATCGTCAACTAAATGCTTCCTGAAACTACGAGCCATATCAAGCCATGTCAATTAGACATAGTTCAGATAAAAGAACATAATATGACATATATAAAATGACCATCTTGCAAACGACATCAATCTGGTGTAACCTAATTCGTCATCATTATCGTCAGAATCTTCCCTAGTCATTTTAATGCGCGTTTGTGGCCGAATTGCCTTAAAATAGCGCATAATAAACACGACGCATCAACGCTCACGACAAAGTCCTTGTAGCGGTATGGCCGCGTTACGGTGACATATAAATTGTCCTTATTACTGTAGCAACATTGCAAACATGACGTAACAGATCTTATAACATGACACATTTTATATAGCAGTTGCAAAGAGCAAGATGCAGCATAATAGATAAACACTTACCATTCTAACTTGACTTATGGCATAACATGGGACGACAATTCGTCGCCGGACAATTGGGAGCGGACAATTGGGAGCGGACAATTCGGACCGGACAATTGGGAGCGGACAATTGGGAGCGGACAATTCGGGTTAACATTAAACCTAACCCTAACCAGTAACCCTAACCCTAACCCTAACATTTACTTCACATGATTGTTTGCCATTCACAAGAAAAAATAGGCTTAAACGATTGAATGAAAGTTTGATCGCCGTAAGCGCCTGTTAGTGCCTCACAATTTCCGGTCCGAATTGTCCGCTCCGAATTGTCCGCTCCCAATTGTCCGCTCCCAATTGTCCGGTCCGAATTGTCCGCTCCCAATTGTCCGCTCCCAATTGTCCGCTCCCAATTGTCCGGTCCGAATTGTCCGCTCCCAATTGTCCGCTCCCAATTGTCCGGCGACGAATTGTCCGGACACCGGGACGACTTAGACAAAGGTTATACGAAGCAATAGTATAGATTAATTACGTCATGGCAATGCCTGCCGTGACGTAGCAACACTGTGAACTATGACGTAACGACATTTGTCTGCCATGACGTAATAACAGCATCTAACATGACGTGACGATATAATATTCCATTGCTATTGTTTACCATGACTGTCATAGCAACATGGTATTTTGTGACAAAACGACATTATTTTGTCCACTATGAAGTAGGGACAATTTTCTACATGACGTGTATAATGTACATTGTCTGCCGTAACATATTATTAGCAACATTGCATTATTATGACGTTACGACACTTTTCGACTATGACGCAACCATTTTGTCTGCCGTTGCCTAGCAACAGCCTTGTCCTGCATATATGATTTCGGTCATTCAGTATCATCAGTATTAATATGTCCAAAGACTTGGTCACTTCTTATTTTGATGTATCATGTATCATAATTTTATCGGCTTAAATTGCGCAGACAATGTGGGCTGCAGTGATGCGACAACCGTTTGAGTTGTCCTTATGGGTTACATCGCTTTGAGTTGAGCTGTCCGTATGGTTTACATTTTACAACGCTGAACAGCGAGCTGTCAGTTTCAGATGTGCTCGACATGGAAACCGAAGTTGAATCCCATGTTACTTCCTCCTCCTCCTCCTTCTTCTTCTCCTCATGTATGGGAGGAGGCAGAGGAGGAGGAATGGGAAGAGAATGGGTGGAATAGGGGAGGAGAAGTGGGAAAAGGAAGGAGACTGGAGGAGGAGGAAGTAGAGGAGGAGAAGGAGAAGAAGGAATAGAATAAGCATCTTCAATAGAAGGAGTAGAGATAAGATAAAGAGGCGGAGAAGGAGGAGGAGGGGAGAGAAAGAGACAGACGAAGAGGAGGATATGTGGAGTAGAAGGAGGAGGAAGTAAAGAGAAATAATGAGGAGAGGAGGCAGATAGCAGAGGAATATTTGTAAAAGAGGAAAGAGAGTCGGATAGGAATATAGGAAGAAGGAACAAAGAATGGGGAGAAAGAATCGAATAAGAAGGAGGAGAAGAAGGAGGATGAAGAGATGAAGATGACGCCAGTAGTAGAAGTGGAAAATATGAGAAGGCGCCAGAAGAATGAGAGGGAAGAGGCGGTAGGGAAGGAAGAGGAGGAAGAGGAGGAGGAAATGGAGGAGGATCAAGAGGAAGAAAATGAGGAATTAGAGGCGGAAAGAAGGAGGAAGTGGAGAAAGAAGATGAGGAATTAGACGAGAAAAAGGAGAAGGAGGATGAAGAGGAAGACGATGAGGAATAGGACGAGGAAGAGAATAAAGAAGTCGAAGATTGGTGAGAATCAAGGAGAGGATGAGGAAGAGGAAAAGGAAGTGAAGCCAAGCGCCTGGCATCGATCCCACGACTCTCGCTGCTGCCGGTGAAAATAAGCAGCTTTACCGCTCTGCTGCTCAGCAGGGAAAGACGGCGGCACGTCTTCAGTATACACGAGGACCTTTTATAGCACCACTAAATATCAGAGAGCCACGTATAAGCAACGTTCCAAGCAAGGCGCGCCGTCTGTGGTACGACGTTTCCTGGTGAGATTACGGTTGGAGTCCATTTCTTGGAGTCCGGTGGCGACGGCGGCGTGTGTGTTTCATCCCGCGTGGTGTCCACTCTCCGTCCGCCCCCGTGTGTTACGCAACTCCACGGAGATAATAATAATAATAATAATAGGAAAGGAGGAGAGGGATTATGCAGCGCCATTAAAAATTGACGACCTCCTCGTCTTCGTTCTTCTTCTTCTTGTTCTATTTCTTCTTGTTCTTCTTCTTCGTCTTCTTCTTTTTCTTCTTCTTCTTCTTCTTCTTGTTTTTTCTTCTTCTTCTTTTTCTTCTTCTTTTCTTCCTTCTTCTTCTTCTTCTTCTTCTTTTTCTTCCTCTTCTTCTTCTTCTTCTTCTTCTTCTTTCACTTCTTCTTCTTCTTCTTCTTCTTCTTCTTCTTCATCATCATCTTCAAGTTCTTCATCATCATCATCATCATCTTCTTCTTCATCATCATCATCATCATCTTCTTCTTCATCATCATCTTCTTCTTCTTCTTCATCTTCTTCATCTTCTTCTTCTTCATCATCATCTTCTTCATCATCATCATCATCTTCTTCTTCTTCTTCTTCATCTTCTTCATCTTCTTCATCTTCTTCTTCTTCTTCGTTCTTCTTCTTCTTCTTCGTTCTTCTTCTTTTTTTATTCTTCTTCATCATCATCATCATCATCATCATCATCTTCTTCTTCTTCTTTATCTTCTTCTTCATCATCATCTTCTTCCTCTTCGTCATCATCTTCTTCTTCTTCATCATCATCATCATCACCTTCTTCTTCTTCATCTTCATCTTCTTGTTCTTCTTCTTCATCATCATCATCAGTCATCATCATCTTCTTCTTCTTCGCAGGATCAGGAGCGACGCGCGGAGAAGCAACGTCGGCGGTGAACCGGGAGCCCGAACGCCGACGCTACGCACAACGACGACCTGCTTCACGCTCAACGCCGGCGGCCGGGGAGGAGGACCTACAGCGTCAGCCGAAACCAAGACAATGATGGCGCCATGCGATGACCCCGACGTCAGTTCCGGTCGCTCATTGGCGCCATCTACTCTCGCTCATCGGGTACGAGCGGCGTCCAATCGAGCCCCGAAGCCCAACGCCTACGCCTGCATGAAGCTGCTCGGACGCGGTTCCCCTGATCACGACTGCCCCGCTGTTGGTGATCATCCTCTGGGGCGCCGAGGGACAGGTGGTGGTGGACACCACCTCGCCGGTGAAAACCTCGTCTACTTCAGCGCCGAGCAGTGCTATGGTGGAAGCGGAAGTGGGGGGTCGGACGAACTCTACAGCAGTCGAAGTCTCGCGAGAAACAACGAGACGTTGACACTTCCGCCGATGCACGCCGCGCACGAACTGTTGAAGACCGGATGCTGCCATCACTCGCTCGTCGGTAGGGGACAGCAGGAGTTCGGCGCTGTAGCGGGGAACCAGCTGCAGCATCAGCAACAGGGATCCAGTCTGCGGCCGACGCACGAACACGAGATGGCGCTACTGTGTCGAGACGAGGCGGCGTCGTGCGCATGCGCGAAGCATCACGTGACGCTGCAGGTCGCAGAGCAGGACAGGATTGCGTGCGAGAGGTGCGCCGAGTGCGAGCAGAGTCTGGCGCAAGTGATGAAGGATGAGACGAATTTGTTTTAGAGGGATCTCGTCTAAAAAACTTTTTCCAGAATGTCACGTGGTCTTTGTTTTGTTTTATATAACAATTGCTCTGTGGTTGGTCCAACAACCTGGCATGGACTTCCCCTGACTATGCGACACCTCCCAAGCTGTTCTAAATTTCACAAACTGTTGAAGACTGTTTGTTTGGCTTGATCTCGCTCAGGAGCGCCTCTGAGTAGGTACCTTGAAGTGGCGCTATATAAATTACGATTGATTGAATTGCAATGTGGTTCATGCGCCATGGCATCTTAGTTGCAGAACATCATTTTATTATCAGACGCATCATCAATTTCATCATTATCATCATCGTCTCAGTTATATCATACATGTGGAGCGCGGTGTGTTACGTAGTGGTTGGTTCGGTACCTTGCGGCCGGAAGGTTGCAGGCTCGAATCCACCGCAAACCGCCTCGTAGGGACCTTGAACAAGTCCTTCACTCGCAACTGCTAGTGCGCTTCGGCGCCAAACTCAGATTCAGCATTCGCGCGGTAGTCGGGAGCGCTCTGAGTAGTAATCTAGACTCATATATTATTATCTCGATGATGATGATGCCACTATCATCATCTCAATTACATTATCTATAAAGTACTTGTATATGCATATGTATGATTGTAATCACTATCGTCACCTATAATCGAAAAGTCACTATCATCACCATCTTAAGACGCCATTCGTCTCATTGTTGTCATCATCATCATCTCAGCAACGTCATCATCATGATCATGATCATGATCATGATCATCATCATCATCATCATCGCCATCACCATCATCATCATCATCATCATCATCATCATCATCATCATCATCATCATCATCATCGCCATCGCCATCGCCATCATCATCATCATCATCATCATCATCATCATCATCATGCATCATCATCATCTTCGTTGTTGTCGTCGTCATCGTTGTCCTGATCATAACTATCCTTCACCATCTGCCAGATCGATTTTCTCCATGTATAAGACCCGCTAAAAATCCTCGATTTCAACCCCAACATTAGCATCACCACTTGCTGTGACACCAGTCCCCACCCTTCGAGCGGGCATTGGGGGGGTCATTGATTTCACCGCGAGGCCGTGACTCGGAGACGTCCACATGCAGTTAGTTCGGGCGACGAACCCTCAACCTCCAGTCACACCCGGAGCGATCGCGAACCAAAACCAACAGGAAATTAGACGGCGAGTCATCGGAACCGCTCTGCTCAATCGAATTGTTCCGTTCGTAATTTGCAGTTTCAATGAACGGCATTCAGAACGGTTCTTAGAGAACGAGAGACACAGGGTAGGACAGGCAGCAATAGGCAGAGACATGGAAGAAGACTGCGGGAAGGAGGGAAGAGAGAAGAGATGGCAAGCAGCTGTGTGCAGTCATTCATTCATTCATTCATTCATTCATCGACTCGTATGGATGTTGATGGATGGATGGATGGATGGATAAATGGATGGATGGATGGATGGATAGATGGATGGATGGATGGATGGATGGATGGATGGATGGATGGATGGATGGATGGATGGATGGATGGATGGATGGATGGATGGATGGATGGATGGATGGATGGATGGATGGATGGATGGATGGATGGTGTGTTGGTGTTTGGATGAATGGATGGATGGACAATGAGAGAGAGTATTATAATAATGGATAAATCTCTTTTGTCATTCTATGTCTGCCTCGGAGACCGTGCTTATGCTCCTTTGTGCGTTTCATACGACTATCCATATCTAGCTATCTGTATGTCTGTTTGTCTATTTTTCTGTCTATCTATCTATCTGTCTGTTTGTCTGTCTGCCTGTCCACCTGTCTGTCTGTCTGTCTGTCTGTCTGTCTGTCTGTATGTATGTCTGTCCAATCTATCGATCATCCATCCATCCATGTTCTTGTCTATTATAGTGTATCCTTGCGTGTCCATTCGGCATTGCTTTGATCCGTCAACCTATTAATTTATTTTATTTATTTATTTATTTATTTATTACGATTGACGATCATCAATTACGATGACGACGACGACGACGATGATGATAACGCATACGATAATAACAGTCGTCGTCGTTGCATCAAGGTGACCATTGTTCCCGGGCAATCTGTTTGTTTTGTTGGTGATGCGGAGAGGGGGGAGTGGAATAGGAGGAGATGTGGAATTCCCGTGGAATTATCGTCACTTGGAAAACCTCATTGACACAGCTGGAAAACGGGAGACGACCGGAATGCGTGGAAAAAAAGGAATGGAAATGTCGCGAACGTATTCACCCAACCGTGTCTTATTTCGCCATTCATCCAACGGGGTCGTTCGACGTCGTCCTGCGAAGACTAATCTATCCAATCGCAGCGTGATTTTCAAAGGCTACTGTAGTTCGACAGAGAAACCTTTGAAGTTCAAAGTGTCTTTGGTACGCCGACGAAGTCCGCGCGTCACATACAATGCGGTTATATACGTGGCGCCGCCGACGTCATTCAATTGTCACCGAGGGCGACCGTGGTGAAGCCGCGCAACGATATGCCGCCCAAATGAAATAGCCCAAGATCAGATCCAATGCGGCGGATAATCGAGTGACGGTGAAAGCAAGTAGGTGCGACAGATAAGTTCTGGTTTATAGCTGGACGACTATATCGCCATATGCATCGAATAAGAAGAGGACTTTATATATAGAGGTCAATGGATGGGTATCCCACTATATGTATGTGTTTATGTATGTATGTATGTATGTATGTATGTATGTATGTATGTATGTATGTATGTATGTATGTATGTATGTATGTATGTATGTATGTATGTATGTATGTATGCATGCATGCATGCATGCATGCATGCATGTATGTATGTATGTATGTATGTATGTATGTATGTATGTATGTATGTATGTATGTATGTATGTATGTATGTATGTATGTATGTATGTATGTGTGTATGTCTGCATGTATGTATGTATGTTGTAAAGGATTCATGGCCGTCTAAGAGGATGACTATCAAAAGATAAGGTCCCTATGTGATATAATAAACTTCGATTTATTCAAGAGCAATTATATACAGCAAATTAACAACGTTACCGTCCAGAAGATACGAAGACGAACAGACCAGAGGTCGAAGCACGGCAGACCCACACGACAGCACGGCTAACGAAGCCAAGGAAGACGGATGAACAGCCAGACCACCAACAGGGTGAAGAAGGCGACGTAGAAGATGAACCCGCAGGTTAACTCGCATGACCGCGAGGCAAAGCACACACGACCAGTCTCGACGGGAGACGACCACCACGCTCAGCATACACCACAAGAGAGAGAGAGAGTAACCCACGCTACAGTTCCTTAAATAGACAGGGCCACTCCTACTACACCCACGTGCCCAGTCAGAGAGAGAGAGAGAGTACGGAAGATCAGGAGGGCTAATGGCTACATATCCCCCACCCAACAGCATGAGGAATCCCGAGGGGATGACGAAATATAGCAGAAAGCACTACACCTAACAGTTCACACAGCAAGAATCACTAAGTACTATACCAGTACAAGTTAACGTACTCAGCAATTCCGCAACAACTAATGCAGCGCAACACAAAATTAATGCATCATATAACTGAGAGTTCAAACAATTATACGAATCAAAAAGAGAGTTCAATCAATTATACGAATCAAAAATGAGAGTTCATACAATTATACGAAAAAATGAATTTGGACACAAAACGTGTATCAAAAATGATCCAAATTGTACACGGTCATTGGCCAAAGCCATACTAACTAACATAAGAATAGACGACTTCATATAACAGCAGAAACCCAAACCCCCAACAAGAACCCCCAACACCTTTGAAGATTCCACCACTTTTTTTTTTTGGAAAGTGTCTGACCAACGCACGAAGGACACTCACTGAAGTGTTCCTCGCACAAATTTCCCTTTCAGAAGTTCCCTGACAATCTTTGCACTGAATGAAGATTTTCCACTGACAGAAGTTTCCATACTGACAATTTCACATGACTGACGACTGCACTGCATCCCTACAGCACCGACGACTGACATCCTGACACGCAGTTCCTGGAAGACGACGAACGCACAGAGAGCGTCTCTGTTACGCCCTGATGACGCCGCAGTCAGAACCACTGCCAAGACACATTGACGTTGCCTCGACAGGGTCCCAACCCCGTGACGACCGCTTCCATGAGACGATTCGCAGTCCCTCTGAAGAACTGAAGAAGAACCAGTAGCCAGATGCCACTGCTCCCAGATCACACGTCGCAACATCCAGGTATGACTTTTAACACACCCGAGTGTCATCAGCGACGAACGTCCTATCCAACAGCCCCAACGACCAGCCAGATCCTGATTATTGTCCACCGTGTCACCGATCATCAACGTCACGACACACGTCAGCAGAAGTAGTCTCAGGAACACGACCTGACGCCGTCCATGCTTCCACGATTTCACTCGGACGTAGACGCTATCCACGATCCCCGACTCCAGATCAGCGAACCACTGCAAAGAAACTTGCACACAAGTCTGAGCTTTCATGAAATCTATTACATGGCAACTATCCGAAGCAAAGCCATAATGTGTCAACAACACAACACAACATGCAACTGTCACACATATCACCACCGTATGACACCACACAACCATCCATGCCACTCGAATCTCAACACAGTAACATCTGATGTGCCAAAACACCATCTTCATCAATGTGTCTCGTATCTGCATCACCACAGAATCAACCAGCCACGACAACACAACATCAACTTGAAGACACCTAATGAAGGTAACAATGCACTCATTCACTGCAACAACTCGATCATACATCACTGAAGATGCAACACCATAACCATGTATCAGCACCTGATCAATCATCTCTGAAGACACAATACCATAATCATGTATCAACACACGATCAAACATCACTGACGATGCAACACCATAATCATGTATCAGCACACAATCAATCATCTTTGAAGACACAATACCATAATCATGTATCAACACACGATCACACATCACTGACGATGCAACACCATAAACATGTAACAGCACACGATCACACATCACTGACGATGCAACACCATAATCATGTATCAACACAATCTCATTCATCATTCTGTCATACAACAGACCTTTAATCCAAATGCTGTTGTCACCATGCTCGTACAACAGATCCACAAAACTGAGATGCCACTGTCCAATATGAACACCCGAGTACAACATGAACTCCAATCCATGCAAAGCAGACAGAACCAAACTGCACGCCACTGCAACATCACTGCACACAGCCATACGCTCCTCACATTCACTGAACTTCCCATTTGTCTCAACAGGAGGACCAGTATCAACAATATCTGCATGCAACGCACCTCCCATTTCCACACACAAGTCAGCTTGTAAGCGAGATTTCTTCAACTTCATTCTAAGTTTACAAAACAATGCCCTCGCTCTTTTCAACTTAATGGCTTTCGTTACCCCATGCGATGAACGAGCATTTTCTATGCCCTGCGACTGAATAGGCCTATACTCAGTCAGCCCAGACACACACGCCTCATCGCAC
Organism: Lumbricus terrestris; assembly: GCA_949752735.1. Taxonomy (NCBI): domain Eukaryota; kingdom Metazoa; phylum Annelida; class Clitellata; order Crassiclitellata; family Lumbricidae; genus Lumbricus; species Lumbricus terrestris. Next base: position 34,710,442 of record OX457048.1, on the reverse strand, counting down.
ACACCGAACTGTACATTGGTCTCAACGAGACAACCAATCTCAACAACAGAATCATTCAAGGCCTCGGCCAAACCCTGCGGCAAATCATACGCAGTACAGACAGAAACATCCGAATCATTGCTCCACGCTTCATCGCACACAGCACCAAGCTTATCGGCACTTGAAACACGCATACACGCATCAATGCACACATCTTGCGAGTCATTCAAATCTTGATACAAATCCTCGACAACATCATGCGTACACTCATCACATACATTCGACAACACGCTATCCTCGGTCAGGCATCCAACCTCAACAAAAGAATCATGCAAAGTACTTACACTACCATGCTCATCCAACCGTGTACTCATACCAAAGTCCAGTACAGACACACCTTCCACAGGATCCACAGTGTCAATCAACGACTCCAACACAGAATCATTTTGTACGTCGTTGTCATCAAACAAACCACACCCAGACACATAGTCAAAAGCATCGTCGTACACATGTATCTGTTCCATTGTCTGCATATCGTCACTGACATGATGTAAGTCAGCGCGAAACACAACCTCGGACTGAATAAGCAGCTTATCGTCTACCATGCATACAGAATCTACGCTATCACCTGACACACCTTCTTTAACTTCTGAGGAAAATGTCCCAATATTCTGACCCTGCTTTGAATTTTCCAAACGTTTTCTACGCACATTCTCTGCCGAAATTTGCAAAGACCGTAATTGATTTTCATCTGCCACTCGCTCTCTAGCAATGTCTTCCCAAATTTCCTTTTCAATCTGCCGACTTGCCACAGACGAAGTACAAATCCCATCCCTTTGTTCCCTTTGAAACAGACGCTCAGCAAATATTCCAAATGCATCGCTGCCCCTATTTTCTGGGCTTAATTTCGCTTCCAATTTTCTCAGTTTTCGCCTCTCTTTGCAAGCCACTTGCTTCGCTCGCTTCTCTTCGAAATTTTACCAAAGTTTCATTGTCCTCAGAAATTACACCTAGGCAATTTTAAACTTCCTCAGTTTCAGAATCACCTGGTAACGCCATATATCACGCTGCACAAACGCACACCCACAATTTCCAAATTTCACGAATGTCCCCGACAGTCCACTTTAAAACTGTCAAAATGCGAAAACCGCAAAACTCAATAGCCCAGGCCCCCACAAAACGAAATGCGACTTCGCAAAATTTTCGACAAATATCGACAAATGCTCTCAAAATTTCCCGAAAACCAACCGGACTAACAAATATCCGAAATTTACCACCCGCAATATCGAGCAAAAGGATGGGCCCCCATCTGTAAAGGATTCATGGCCGTCTAAGAGGATGACTATCAAAAGATAAGGTCCCTATGTGATATAATAAACTTCGATTTATTCAAGAGCAATTATATACAGCAAATTAACAACGTTACCGTCCAGAAGATACGAAGACGAACAGACCAGAGGTCGAAGCACGGCAGACCCACACGACAGCACGGCTAACGAAGCCAAGGAAGACGGATGAACAGCCAGACCACCAACAGGGTGAAGAAGGCGACGTAGAAGATGAACCCGCAGGTTAACTCGCATGACCGCGAGGCAAAGCACACACGACCAGTCTCGACGGGAGACGACCACCACGCTCAGCATACACCACAAGAGAGAGAGAGAGTAACCCACGCTACAGTTCCTTAAATAGACAGGGCCACTCCTACTACACCCACGTGCCCAGTCAGAGAGAGAGAGAGTACGGAAGATCAGGAGGGCTAATGGCTACAATGTATGTATGTATGTATGTATGTATGTATGTATGTATGTATGGATGTATGTATGTATGTATGTATGTATGTATGTATGTATGTATGTATGTATGTATGTATGTATGTATGTATGTATGTATGTATGTATGTATGTATGTATGTATGTATGTATGTATGTATGTATGTCTGCATGTCTGCATGTCTGTCTGCTGATGTTTCTCTGAGTCTGCCTACTTAATTTGATGCATTCCCTATGTACTTTATCTTACCTCTGCATATGACCCTCTTGCTTCTCGCGATCACAATTAGATCTCTAGTTCTTTTTTGGTTCTTCCTTTCTTCCATCTATCCATCCATCCATCCATCCTTCCTTCCTTTCTTCATTCATTTCTTCCTTGTTTTCATCCTTCCTTCCTTCCTTCCTTCCTTCCTTCCTTCCTTCCTTCCTTCCTTCCTTCCTTCCTTCCTTCCTTCCTTCCTTCCTTCCTTCCTTCCTTCCTTCCTTCGTTCCTTCGTTCTTTCCTTCCTTCCTTCCTTCCTTCCTTCCTTCCTTCCTTCCTTCCTTCCTTCCTTCCTTCCTTCCTTCCTTCCTTCCTTCCTTCCTTCCTTCCTTCCTTCCTTCCTTCCTTCCTTCCTTCCTTCCTTCCTTCCTTCCTTCCTTCCTTCCTTCCTTCCTTCCTTCCTTCCTTCCTTCCTTCCTTCCTTCCTTCCTTCCTTCCTTCCTTCCTTCCTTCCTTCCTTCTTAGCTTCTTTGGCTATACATTTGCTCGCTTCTGTTTCTCTCCCCTTGCTTATTATCTTCTTTCGTCTCTTGCTACTCTGTTCGCTACCTCCAATCTCTGATTGCTTATCCGCCTACACTAACACAGAGAAGGCAGGGAGTCAGCAGACAAAATATGTTCATTTCGTGTTGACCTTTCTTCACTTGTTGTCAGTTTACACCCTGTGTACTGCCTTCCGCAAATTCGCTTCATTGTCACTTTCTCCGTGACATCTCTCCTTCATTTACCGCTCTGCTGTTTCTTTGTTGTCCTCCTCACGTAGACCAATTGTCATCCTTCAAAGCGTCTGTTTCCTTCTTCTAAACTGCGTAAGTTGCACGCTCCGAACTCGTTGGAACCTGGAGCAATGGACGCCTGGAACGCAAATGGAACGCAAGTGGAGCTCAAGTGGAACGCAAGTGGAACGCAAGTGGAACGCAAGTGGAACTCGATCCCACTTGCGCGATCGCCCGGAACACAGGCGTCGAAATGGCTGGACAAAAAATGCACAATTCGTCATCAGAACCGCCGACAGTTTTTCCACATTAGTCCTGTCAACTTGTGGTGGTGCATACACCCCCACCCTACCCCGTCTGACCCGCGCCCCCTGGCGGACAAATTAGGCGAGCAGCATGCGAGAGATGTCGCTAGTGTCGTGCATATTGGTCACGTCATCGAATCGACGCCTCCGCCAACGCGTCTCTATTCTTCCTCGATTCTGAAGACGAGGGACGTGAAGCGTACGTCAAAGGAAAGTGCAGTGAGGTGAGGGTAGTGGGTGGTTAAGGGAAGGAGAGGAGAGGAGGGGAGTGGAGTGGAGTGAAAGGGAGAGGAGAGGACAGCAGAGGAGAGAAGAGGAGACGTGAAGCGTACGTCAAAGAAACTGCACTGAGGGGAGGAGGAGGAGAATGAGGAAGAGGTGGTGGTGGTGGAGGAGGAGAAGGAGGAGGAGGTGGTGGAGGAGGAGGAGAAGGAGGAGGAGGAGGAGGAGGAGGAGGAGAAGGAGAAGGAGAAGAAGGAGAAGGAGAAGAAGAAGAAGAAGAAGAAGAAGAAGAAGAAGAAGAAGAAGAAGAAGAAGGAGGAGGAGGAGGAAGTGGAGAGGAACAGGAAAGCAGAGGTGAGGAGACACGTGAAGCATACGTCAAATGAAAGGTTTCTTCTCCAGAGAAGGAGGAAGTATAGTAAGAGGATTGGAGGGCGAAGAGGACAGGAGAGAAGAGAAGAGGACAGAATGATGCAGACACAAGTACAGTTAGAGCGACAAATAGAAAGACATACAGACAGATACAGACGGACGGACGGAAAGACAGACGTACTGAAGCAGCAGACGAAGTGGAGGACGAAGAGGAGGGAGGAAGGAGAGGATGGTGGAGTAAGAGGTGTAGGCAGGAGGAGAAGGAGGAGGAGGAACAGGAGAAGCAGGAGGAGTAGGCAGGAGGAGAAGGAGGAGGAGGAACAGGAGAAGCAGGAGGAGTAGGCAGGAGGAGGAGGAGGAGGAACAGGTGAATCAGAAGGAGGAGGAGGAGTAGGCAGGAGGATGGAGGAGGAGGAACAGGAGAATCAGAAGGAGGAGGAGGAGTAGGCAGGAGGATGGAGGAGGAGGAACAGGAGAATCAGAAGGAGGAGGAGGAGTAGGCAGGAGGATGGAGGAGGAGTACGCAGGAGAGTGGAGGAGGAGGAACAGGAGAGGCTGGAGGAGGAGGAGGAGTAGGCTGGAGGCTGAAGGTGGAGGAGGAACAGGAGAAGCTGGAGGAGGAGTACGCAGGAGAGTGGAGGAGGAGGAGGAGGAACAGGAGAATCAGAAGAAGGAGGTGTAGGCAGGAGGAGGAGGAGGAGGAGAAGGAGGAGGAGGAGGAGGAGGAGGACGATGCCTGTAGTGAGAAATTGCAATGAACAAGTCAAATCCGCGCAGACAGAAAAACTGAAAACAAACGACAACAACCATTGACGATCAATCGTTTAACGCAGAGAGAATAGTCGCCAAGAAAAACCTAATTGACAGCGTTGTTTCCGGTATGGACTGAGCGACTCTTAAAGATGAAGAACAATTACGAAAGATGGATGGCCTTCGTATGTCGTGAATTCCCCGAAGAAAACTCTTCTTTTCGTCCCTCGATCTCTACACTCTACAGCAACGAACTGTCCTTTTCTTTGTTTCTCATTCCACACAGAAAACCAGGGCTGTTTTTAAGGAATTTTTAGAACTGCACAAACCCCCTTCTTTGCATGCCTTCCCATTCTGAACATTCTCCATGGTAAATTGCTCCCACTCGCAGGACAATGGCCTTTTTCGCTAGTTTTAACTGCACAGAAGTGCTTTTACAACTGCACAGATCCATTTAGAACTGCACATTTTGTGTACAACTGCACGCAAAAAAGTCCTGCAGAAAACTGAGCTTTTCAAACCTCTGTCCTGGCTATTTTTTGCGTGCGGTTCTACACAAAGTGTGCAACTCTAAAATAATGGATTTGTGCAGTAGCTGTTGTTGAAGCAATTCTGTGTGCCGTTAGAAATAGCAAAACAGGTCATTTTCATTCGAGTGGGAGTAGTATTGTTAGCACGGAGGATGGGAAGAGACGTTGAAAAGGTTTGACGTTCCAATTCATAATATACGCCTATCCATATTTTCTATACTCTAAGCACCCATCATGGGCGGAGTTTATCAGGGGCTAGGGGAGCTAAGCCCCCAAGAAGCCCCATAGTCATTTTTTAAACCGTGTATATGGTCTATTTTTTCGGGCTTAGCCCTCCCAAGCAATTCCATCTGATGGTTTAAAAAAAAAGGTCATCAACTTTTTTCCGGCCGAAACGAAAACTTTATCGGCGCAGCGCCTTCTGAACCAAATTTTTTAGCTCCCCCCCCAAAAAAAGAAACGGAAACCAAACTCCGCCCATGCACCCATGACAACCTGACCTCTGGTTTATCTGACAATTTTGGAATTCTATCTCTAAGTTGTTATAAGGATCAAATTTTACAACGGCTCCGGACACATCATAGGCAGGACGGGGAGGGGAGGCATACTCACTGTTCGCGGTTAATTTTGTAACAAGAGATTAGAAAGTGCAAAGCAGGAGTTTAAGAACACTGATATTTTCAAAGAGATTTCTAACATGTAGGCTAAGCTATTTTCTCAGTTTCAAATTATTTATAATTGTCATCATTGGTGCTTTATTGCGAAAACCAAAAATTGGTATAGTTAAAAAACGTACGTCAAATTTCCATCGAAAAGGGCAAGTAACCGTTATGTCCCTACATGTGCGGGCACCCATGTCTGTAAGGGGATGCTTTGCAAGTTCTAACATGCAACGCAGTACAGAGATACAATACAGCGATTCCCATCAAGACAACCTTTTGTCTTGCTTAATAAAACAGCGCTATATAATGATTTAGATTTGAATTCATTTGAGTGGATTAGACGACGCTAGAGAAGCATAGAGTAGGACTGATTAGAATGAACAGAGTACATTAAGGCAGCCTATAGAGTCAGGGCGTGTGTAATGCGACTGTGTGGTCATAAACGACGTCCGCGTATTTGTTTTCAAATCTGAATGCCTTCCCGCCACATAATTAAACTCCGCCACTGGTTGCACTCTGCCAGTGCCAGTCCCAAGCCTGGATAAAGGAGGAGGGCGTCGCTAATGGTCCTTGTTACCACACAGTGACGTTAAACTGAAGAACCACCACCATATACTATAGGACAGCGAGACTACAGTCAGAGAGAACTCAGTGGGTATATAGCCCCGCCAGGGTTTCTTTTAATAAATAATTTCAGACCTGCATGCACAACCCTTTCTCTCCCTTTTCACCTCCGTGGTAAATTATAGCATATCGAATGACAATTCGCGGCGGAAATAATTAACCGGCTAACCATTTTTAACCTCTTGTATACAATTGCACAAATTCATTTAGAACACAGCATTTTGTGTATAGAACTGCATACACTAAAAAAGCCCTGGTTCAGTGGTACTCGAGGCCTTCACAGAGCTCATCCATGCACAGTGTTTAATCTAGACGTCTCTGGGGGAAAGTTTCCCCCAGGATTGACATTTCCCCCCCAGAAAAATTTGACGAAATGATATTGGTTTTAGTTACTGTTTTCATCATTGTTTTACATGAAGTGTTATTATATACCGTGATATTATTTATTATTATAATATGATTATAATGACATCATTTACTACTATAATATATGATACTATCATGTTAAGATGACTCCTTAAAATGCAGCCATTGCAATGTGGAAATTCAAAAAGTTTCTAGTGGGTCACTGAAGAAGTACGGTTATCTTGTCAAGACGACACCTTAAAATGCTGCCATTGCAATGTGGAAATTCAAAAAGTTTCTAATGGGCCACTGAAAAGGTACAGCTATTTTCTTAAGACGACACCTTAAAATGCTGCCATTGCAATGTGGAAATTCAAACGGTTTCTAATGGGCCACTGAAAAAGTAGAGCTATTGTGCTAAGACGACACCTTAAAATGCTGCTATTGCAATGTGGAAATTCAAAAATTTTCTAATGGGCCACTGAAAAAGTACAGCTATTTTGTTAAGACCACACCTTAAAATGCTGCCATTGCAATGTGGAAATTCAAAAATTTTCTAATGGGCCACTGAAAAAGTACAGCTATTGTGTTAAGACGACACATTAAAATGCTGCCATTGAAATGTGGAAATTCAAAAATTTTCTAATGGGCCACTGAAAAAGTACCGGTATTTTGTGAAGATGACACCTTAAAATGCTGCCATTGCAATGTGGAAATTCAAAAAGTTTCTGATGAGACTCTGAAAAAGTACAGGTATTTTGTTAAGACCACACCTTAAAATGCTGCCATTGCAATGTGGAAATTCAATAAGTTTCTGATGAGACTCTGAAAAAGTACAGGTATTTTGTTAAGACCACACCTTAAAATGCTGCCATTGCAATGTGGAAATTCAAAAAGCTTCTGATGAGACTCTGAAAAAGTACCGGTATTTTGTTAAGATGACACCTTAAAATGCTGCCATTGCAATGTGTAAATTCAAAAAGTTTCTGATGAGACTCTGAAAAAATACAGGTATTTTGTGAAGATGACACCTTAAAATGCTGTCATTGCAATGTGTAAATTCAAAAAGTTTCTGATGGGGAGGGGGCACATCCCCTCCCATACCCCTCCCCCTCCCGGTCTCGGCGCTACGCGCCTCACGAGCGTCCTTCGGACACTCAATTGTCTCCCCCCAGAAACCTGAATTCTCCCCCCAGAGGACGGGGACTAGATTAAACAATGATCCATGCATGACTTTTTTAGCGTGCAGTTCCAGTTCCGCACAAGATGAGCAATTCCAAATAGATGCTTGCAGTCAGAAGCACTTCTGCACAGTTACAGATAGTTTTAAAAAAGGATCATTTCATCCGATTTGGAGTAGTTCACCATGGAAGATGGGAAGGGAAAGAAGAGGTTGTGCAATGTGCACTTCTAAAAATTCTTTAGACAAGCTCTGCAGTCTGCACCCATGACTGGCTGCGGGTGACCTTCATGCCACCGTCTGTTGAGTGGCATGGGTGGGGGAAATAGGTGATGGATGATGCTAAGTCAGTGGACACTCGTTACGTTTACTTCTGTTGCGCTACTTTAGATTTATCGGTCTGCTTTTTCAGGCGTTCATGAATAATATATTATTTAGAGTTATCGCTGATGGGCAAAAGATGCAGACAACCGGAGACAGCAACAGGTGCAGATGAATGGATTTATACATGCACACATACATGCACACATATATAGGCTACATACACATGCACGTACAGAGACACACATATACGTATGCTATACATAAATCCCTACATCATGCGCATCACAGATACACACATACGCAGTTCGTAACCACACAGAGATGCCACTCTGACTTTTGAAAAAGGTCAGATCGGGACGAAAAAAGGCTAGAGAAGGCTAGATTGACAAAAATACATGGATTTTTTCCATTTTTCCGGTATGAAATTCTGACTTTTGTTTAGTCAAAATTTGCTCTCTCTTTTTTCCCCATAAAATTTCTGATGGCCTTATTTTTAGTCTTTCGGTCCAAAATTTACAATTCTTGGTCCAAATTCAAGATCTCCTTTTCACATCTTTTGTGCATTTTCACCGCAAAAAATCAATTTTTATGTAAAAAAGTCGAAAAAACAGCCGTGAGAAGAAAAGCTAGATTCTTACCAAAAAATCATAGAAACCTAGACAAGACCCAAAAACCTAGATCTAGGTGTAACAAGCTATGAGTGGCATCCCTGCCTACACATATAAATTATATTATACATAGATACACATACATGGATGCACATACGTATCTACATACACACATGCATCCATACACAAAAACATACATGCGTATTGCATACATCGTGCATGCAGATGCCGTTGTCAAGGAATATTCTACCCTCCCTCCCTAAAAGCTCTCCGGGTTGATGGAATATACCGGGTATAGAGCATCCGGGGATAAATCATGCTATCCCAATAATTGAAAAATGCGCATAATTGATAAATTTATACTGTAAGCAAAATTTAAGGTTACTTCACTTGTTTTAGTGTCCTAGTAATGTTCAAAACAAGGCGACTCGACTTTATTTAGTGACTCTATAGAATCTAGATGATTTGCCGTAAATGAACGGAGATCAGCTCAATGTCGATTGTTCTGGTATTATTAAGAATACCAATGGCCCCAAATCTCCGTATTTGAACCCGATGGATTGATAATCAATTGCGGAGAGCTATGCTGGAGAGAAAAAACACAATCTGCAGCCAAAACCAAGAGCGGTAAGAGAATTGATGAGCGCATTGGAGTTGAGTTGGGAAGATTTGCCTTTGGAACGCGTCAACATGCAGGGCCATCAAGAACTTTGCAAAAAGACTCAAAAGAAGTTTTGGCACTGGTGGTGGGTAGTGGGCACATTGAACACAAGTTGTGAATCACTATCAAGTTCATTTTCAAGCAGTTATTTGAGATATGACTTATTAAAATCGCGTTTGTGCTCCTTTTTGTTGCGTGACGTTATTGAATCGTCAAAAAAGGTGGGTGACCCCTAAAAGTGGTATAACTTTTGTTCCGTTTGAAATATTTTGATGAAATCTGGCCATCATGTGTAAATATGAATTGTCTTTAAGACCGCAAAATTTCATTTCGAAATTCTTACTTTTGGTCAAGATATTGGCAAAAAACCTAGGGGTCTTTTTTGGCGCACCCTGTAGGTATTGAACTGACTTGACAAGGTTTGGTTTCCGCCATCAGTAAGACTGTCCTACTGCCCTATGCACCAGCAGCAGACTAGATTCCATTAGAAGCCACTGAATATAACCACGAGCACAATTTTACATCATTCAGTCTTTTGTAGTATACCTTCTTGAACAATGAACATGCCTTATGTTGAGACTAGTATCCGAGCATTTTAGTTTAAAATTCATCTCAAACATCTATAGTGATATCAATGTGTAAACTGTAAAGGTCTCAACTAGTCAACACGCACACGCAGGGACATACACACTCGATATTTTATATGAACACAGTTGTATAGACCTACTATGTATATACTTAGGAATTTTTATAGCGCGCATTGGTAACCCAAAGACGCCGGTGAACTTCTGAAGGGCTCCGCATGCAGCATCTGAGCCTATAAATCTTTCTACGGTATAATTCTACCCACAGTTGTACGCTTTGCATTCATATATTTATATAGCACATTTTGTGAGACCCTGCAAAGGAACTTCTGTAAGAAACTGCTGCAGTATAATAATATCCTAGTCTTTGATGTGATGTTCTTCGATCGTTCATTTTCAGTGCATGGACGGACTCGGTTAATGGCCACTGCCACAGCTCATTGTGTGTGTATACAACGTTCGTGCAAATGGCTAGTGGACTGGTTTTTCCTCTGATTCTTTGTTCCGCTTCGCGGGGCACTCTGCTGAGGAGGAATGGACAGTAAAACTGCACCGATCGATGCGGTCGTTTACGAAGTCATAGGTCAGGAAGAAAGGACTAGGTCTAGGACCAGTAAAAGGGGGGAGGTGAGACAGACAAAAGCACAAAAACAAGAAAGATATTTAGCGGCTTGTAAAGGGACTCACAGACGAGCGGATACAGAGATAGACAGACAGACATACAAACAGACAGACAGTCATAGGCCACAGAAAGGAAATAATGGTTCTTTCATGAACACTTGAAAATACGGTTATGCAATCTTGCATGCAAATCATGAAGTCATTCTTGTATGCAATCTTGCATGTAAATCATGCAAGCATTCTTGTATGCAGTCTTGTATGCAAATCATGCAAGCATTCTTGTATGCAATCTTGCATGCAAATCATGCAAGCATTCATGTATGCAATCTTGCATGCAAATCATGCAAGCATTTCTGTAAGCATATTTTATAAGGCAGCCGTAAATATCCTACAGGAATACGCACATACAATTACATACATGATTTACAAAAGTAATTATTGTCCAAACTCTCATAATTTACGTTCATATAATTATTATAGACCTTAATGTTATGCAACAATTGAAGACTGAGAATACCGTGGTCAGGTGAAATGCGATCATATCCACAATATTTTTGTGTAAGACGATGATAGATATCTGTCAATCTATCATTATGAGAATGTTACGTGACTTTGCGTGAATGTTTGTACTTGTTATTTCTTCTGTAAACTACAGTATGCGTTTTCCGTTGGTATCATCATCATCAATATAATTGGGCTCATTGCCCGTAAGAGTCCGACGCCACTCTCTGTCTGAGTCTGTCTCGCGTCATGCTGCCCATCTTCAACAGGTCCGGTCAGCAGGTCTGCTTCATACCATTAACATCTTGGAGCATCTAGACCACCTTGTCTGAATGAAGAGAATATTGGGAGAGAGGCATGAAGGACAACCTGGGTCTTCCGTTGGTATATTAAAGAATATTCTTATTTACTCTTACGTATATAGGCATGAAGGTCTGCAATGTAGCTTATCTTTGTACATCCTATACCTTAAAGGAAAATAGGGCTAGTTCGGTATAATAAAATACAGTTATAATCTCAACGGTCAAGCAATATTGTAACAAACAGTGGATAACAAAACGTCAGCTTAATATTATTCTTCGCACGAGTCCGCTATAGATCACGCACATTAAATCGAACGTGCCCCAGAATAACTGCCCGTACTCTTAATGCTTTTGCTGCGAGTCTTAGTCAATTAATGTTTACTGACTTTGAGATGATCCGGGTGGAAATGCCCGGGTGCTGGATTTACTCGTGAGAAAAGTCCATGCAGGGGAGATGTCGGGGAAATGTCGGAAGGAAATATCAATTCAAAATCAAATCAAATCATTTATTTGGCAACGAAACATCAAATCAAATCAAGCATCAAAGAAACAAAGTTTACAAATATAATAATGCAGTGCTTAAGTAATGTTTCTAATAGTTCCCATTTGGTTGCACAGAGGACCGGGAAGGGGCCTTGCAACCCGCTATTGGTCGGTGATACCACGATGATGATAGGCTAACCATTAGGTTGCCGTAGAGTTGTCCTGACATGCAGGAGGGATAAATAATATGTCTGGATTCCACGTTACACAGGATTTCTCTTCTCTTATTTCTCTCATAACCACTGTCTTCTGTGCCATAACATTTACCGGCTGCATGAAGACGAGTCTATAATTAATCTTTGACACTGAGTCGACTGCTGCAGACTCAAATAACTAACCACACACATCGCCAATAAACGTCATGTTATAAAAGACTCGTCGTAATTTGCCACACGAGTTAGAGTATTATTAGACGATGGTTAGGAAGAACGAGCGATGCACGTCGGCGATGATAGGATGTACGAACGGCGACCATCTTTCTACACATATACAGCATCATCATTATAGTATTATTTTATTTAGTATTATTATAGTATTATTATAGTATTATTATTATAGTATTATTATAGTATTATTATAGTATTGCGTATATACATCGAGAGTTACTATTGCTTGCTCAGACTACCGGATCTCTCTCTCTCTCTCTCTCTCTCTCTCTCTCTCTCTCTCTCTCTCTCTCTCTCTCTCTCTCTCTTTGTTTCTCTGTTTCCGTGTGCGTGTGTGTGCGTGTGTGTGTGTCAGTCTCAGTCTATCTGTCTGTCTACACGCACACAAACCCACACGCGCACACATACCTACACGCGCAGACACATACACACACAAACATATATGTAATATTTCTATCCATCTATTCATCTATTCATCCACAATCGAAAAATCTCTGCTCTATGTGAGAGGTAACCAATGCAGAAGTATTATGCATTCCTACCCAAAGATGTGTTGATGGGCAGACAGTTGGACGTAATGACAGTGAGGCAGTTAGACAGAGCGACATAGAGAGACACAGACGGACAGACAGACAGATAGACAGACAGATAGACAGATAGAGACAGAAATAGAGACGGAGAGAGACAGACAGAGAGATACAGACAGAAAGAGAGTGACAGACAGACAGACAGACAGAGACGGAGACAGGTAAACAGATCGGCCGACCTTCAATGTTGTCATCACAAGGCAAACAACAATTCTATCACTCCATTTCTTGAGATGACCCCTCCCTCCTCCCTCCATCCTCCCTCCATCCATCCCTCCCTCCATCCATCCATCCATCCATCCATCCATCCATCGGCTCCATATCATTTCATCCCATGCATAACTAAGAAAATAATACAATTTCTACTGCTGGTGATGAGGAGCAACCATCGTCAATGCTGTCTATTGAATTTCGGTGATTGTGACGGGCAGCTGTCTGACCAGACCAGTTACCCTTCCGCTTTATATCCTCGTTCACGGCCATCATCCCTGTGTGTGTGTGTGTGTGTGTGTGTGTGTGTGTGTGTGAGGTGTGTGTGTGTGCGTGCGCGCGCAAACAGTCTTCTATTATCGACAGCAATTATTATAACGGCCGCAACCCTCCTGCGACTGGTAGGCCCCTCTTTAGAAATTCATCGGGTCAAATTATTCTTCGCCTCTCAATTGCCAGACCGACTGCATGGGCCAAAATACGATAGGACCCGCCACAAATAGACCATGCGACAAATATGTATGTAGGTACATATACGTGTGTAGGCCTACTTGTATGAACGTGTGCATGTATTTGCATGCATATAAGTACAATGCATGTATGAATATTGAATATGTACATGAGAGATGTGCAGTGCGGTGAATAGTTGAGTAGCCTACATTATGGCGATATGAGAGCTGTGCGTTGTAATAAAATTATATGCTGTAGTCAGCGGTTCCCAACCCGTGGCTCGCAGGCCAAAAGTGGCCCGCCAGGGCTAAAAAATGGCCCTCATCTCTCCACGAATTAATAATAAATATATGATAAAACTGACAATTTGGACAGGATAGAACACAGAATTATTTTCTATTACAGATTATTTTATTTTGATGTACCGGTAGCCTAATATAAATAACATAAGACATTTTATTTTGAATCAATTAGGCCTATAGCAATTTTGCATGCTTTTAGTTAACCAAATTTTAGCCTTGCGACCCCTAAAATGTCCTTCAACTAAGAAAAAGTGGCCCTGAAGCCAAAAAAGGTTGGGAGCCGCCACTGTATAATTCAGTAAAAGTTATAGGTCTGTGGTGTGGAATGTGGTGCAGTATATTCTGTACAGTCTGTTGCAGTGCGGTGTGAAGTGCAGTGTAGTGTAGTGTAGTGAGTGTTGTGTTGTGATGTGTTCAGCGGCGCAATATAAATGCGGCATGGTTATTACTATTACTATTGTTATTACTTATTATTGTTATTACTATTGCTATTGTTATTACTTATTATTGTTATTACTATTACTATTGTTATTACTTATTATTGTTTTTACTATTACTACTGTAATTACTTATTACTGTTATTACTATTACTATTGTTATTACTATTTACTATTGCTATTACTATTGCCATTGTTATTACTTATTATTGTTATTACTATTGCTACTGTAATTACTTATTACTGTTATTACCATTACTATTGTTATTACTATTACTACTGTAATTACTTATTACTGTTATTACTATTACTATTGTCATTACTATTACAATTGTTATTACTATTTACTATTGTTACTACTATTTACTATTGTTATTACTATTACTATTGTGCTACTGCGTACATAATAGCCTACCGTCCAGCGCAATTAAGAAGGCGCAACATAATATGCTCGAATAGACTCTTAAAGGTAATGTTTCAAATGAGCTAAATAACACTGTGCTAAATAAGCACATTTGAATGGGTGTGGATCTGGGGTTCCCAGACAACGGGGAAGGGGCGGCTCAAGTGGATGTTTGCTTATCGGTTGTTCAACAGTTACTGATGACGACTATAGAGACGAAGCATCTGTCGCATCTCATCCTATTGGCATCAGCTGATGCGGCAGCTGTTGGATGACAAGGGTCACATGACTCACCAACATCAGCAACAGCTCTTCAGGTCTTGGTTATCGATCTCCAACATCGATTCAGATCCAATGCTTTAGCCGGCTGTGTTGTGCTACAGGGATATATTAATACTATTCAGTCGTTGGTAAATAGACCACGCGAAGATTTAAACACATCTGGACAGGGCAGACACTTGTGTTGTTTGAAGCACCCTTCGTCGCTGACATAGAGGATGGATAGGGTTTAGCAGTCGCCGACGGTAAGTAGGCAAACAAGGTGGTGATTGAGTGATTGAGTGATTAAGTGAGTGTGAGTATGAGTGGTGAGCGCTTGAGTGGGTAGTAAGTGAGTGGATGAGTGAGGAATAAATGAATGAGTGGGCGGATCCATTAATGACTGAATGAATGAACGAAGGAGCACCGAACGAGCAGACGAGTGAGCGAGTGAGTCAGAGAGTGAATAAATGAGTGAGTGAGCCAGAGAATGAATGAGTGAGTGAGTCAGAGAGTGAATAAATGAGTGAGTGAGCCAGAGAATGAATGAGTGAGTGAGTCAGAGAGTGAATAAATGAGTGAGTGAGCCAGAGAATGAGTGAGTGAGTCAGAGAGTGAATAAATGAGTGAGTGAGTCAGAGAATGAATGAGTGAGTGAGTCAGAGAGTGAATAAATGAGTGAGTGAGCCAGAGAATGAATGAGTGAGTCAGAGAGTGAATAAATGAGTGAGTGAGTCAGAGAGTGAATGAGTGAGTGAGTCAGAGAGTGAATAAATGAGTGAGTGAGCCAGAGAATGAATGAGTGAGTGAGTCAGAGAGTGAATAAATGAGTGAGTGAGCCAGAGAATGAGTGAGTGAGTCAGAGAGTGAATAAATGAGTGAGTGAGTCAGAGAATGAATGAGTGAGTGAGTCAGAGAGTGAATAAATGAGTGAGTGAGCCAGAGAATGAATGAGTGAGTCAGAGAGTGAATAAATGAGTGAGTGAGTCAGAGAGTGAATGAGTGAGTGAGTCAGAGAGTGAATAAATGAGTGAGTGAGTGATTCAGAGAGTGAGTGAGTGAGTGAGCGAGTGAGAACTTTAGATAGTGAAAGAGTGAGTGATTTAGAGAGTGAGTGAGTGAGTGAGTGAGTGAGTGAGTGAGTGAGTGAGTGAGTGAGCGAGTGAGTCAGAGAGTGAATAAGTGAGTGAGTGAGCCGGAGAGTGAATGAGTAAGTGAATGAGTGAGTCAGAGAGTGAATGAATGAGTGAGTGATTCAGATTGAGTGAGTGAGTGAGTGAGTGAGGGAGAGAGTCAGAGAGTGATTGAGTGAGTGAGAGAGTGAGTGAGTGAGTGAGTGAGTGAGTGAGTGAGTGAGTCAGAGAGTGAGTAAGTGAGTATATACACGACATACGCACTGACAGGAAATCAAGACAAGTAGATCAAAGGGTATGAAGGACAACAGTGAACCTCTGATATGTCTAATAGCAAAACAAACAAGCCCGTAAACAATGTTTAACGGTCATAATTTTTAACTATTAGGTAATTTATCAGACAAAGTCGGACAAAACGGGCGCGTAGTGAATTAAAACATTCGTTTAAAATACTGTCAGATAAGCTTTGTATTGGTAATGGACTCGAAATCAATACTTGGACTCACGAAGAATTATTTAATGATTTTGTGAATTGTGCCGTTGCTACATCAGACCTATTATGTTCATTATGCACATTCTAGATTTCTTGCGGTACAACCACGTCACTGCTCACATCTGACCACATTAGTTTTATAGTCTATTCGAGCATATTTGCGCGTTCTTAATTGCACAGAAAGGTGTCACGTAGTCGAGGAAAATACCGGAGTCACATTAGCCATATTCGAAAAAACAGTATTTTCTATATTTTCGCAGGCCAGCAATTATTGCGTGTCCTGTTACTACCTATTTTGTGTCGTTTATGCCTTTGGATACGGTACTTCGCCTGATAAAATCGTCACAGTTGAAAGTTTGCCGTTAGGCCTAAATTACAATTCTGCAGCCACACATCACGTGGTAGAAGCATCGCAGCGGAGAGTTCACTACTAATGGTTCAACTATACATAATTATGGGACGATAAACTTGGCTTTCGAGTGGCGCTTTAGAAGTTAGGGGAACACAATCACGACAAGAGTTTAACCACGGTACGCCGAGTTAGTTAGTTAGACAAGATGGTGACTTCTCGTCGAGTCATACTCGGTGTGGTCACCCTGGTTGTGTGCATATCGATGGGGGTCGTGTCCGTGAGCGGTTGGGACCTGTGGGACCTCGCACGTTGGACGTCTTCCACAGAGAACTACTCAGCCTCCCCGCGGGATGGTCTCGGAGGCACCAGTGCGGTCCCCTCAGAGGACGGGCAGGCCTCCGATGGCGTCCACCCTACCGGCAGCACGAGGAATCCTCTGCAGGACGTCGTAAGTGGAGATTTTGGTAATATTTATCCGCTCACCACGGTTGTTTCAAACTCTTCCGCTGAAGTTCCGGTGAACGACAGTTTTCACGGCAGCGATGAGGAGGGCGTGGTGCCAAAGGAAGGGGATGTGGAATCGAAGGGATTCACACACCAGCTGCTCCAGAAGACAATAGATTTCTTCTCGAATTTATTGTCTCCCTCTCATCATGAGAGCGTTGGAACCGACGAGGGATTCAACTTGACTGAGATAGACAACGTTAACTCATTGGAGTCTGATCTATGCCGGGATGGAAATACACTCGCAAACTGCTCCTCTGATTCAGTTACCCCAGAGCAGCAACCAAATGATGGCTCCCTTGAGCCACTAGATGGAGACTACCCCGAAACGAAGGACACCACAGCACCAACGGACACGTCTCTGGTCGAGGAGCCAACTTGGATCGATGCCTGCGCTCCTTGTCTTCGGCAATCAATTGGGAGAAGCGTTGGAAAGTGCACCTTGGGAGAGGAGGAGAGAACTCTAGAGGGCGCCCTGGTTGAGGTCTTCAACGACGACATCGTTAAGAGACTGGCGAAGAAGTGCAGTCCCGGGGAGTGGTGTCTTCGCAAGCATTTCTCGAGGCAACAGATGCAGGCAGTGCAGCGATCCTGTCAGCTGCTGAACTGCTTCGCCGATTGGAGAGACGACAATGATTGCCCGGTCTGTATAAACCTGAGAATAGTAATAATTGTAAATTCAGTTAAATTTTATTCTGCGACAAGTTTTTTAGTTTTGATTAATTCCACTCCTGCTGAAAATTGCGGAAGTATACTAATGACTGCGGCGTCAGAGTCATCCCTCCCCTCCCCCAAATCCGAAGGTGCCTGGTTGAGGCTAGAGTCTAGAGCTAGTAAGGGGTCTACAATTTTGCTGGTCAGATGCCTGTTTGTGACTATTTATTCCTGAAACTCAATCACTAGATGATTCATTTAAGAGCCAAATGTACAAATTATTGATATGATGTCATTTTGGTACGTGAGAGATCTATCATGCAGGCATGACACTGTGCATTATTCGCAGCAATGCAATGAGCTTTCTGTATAATTTCTTTGGAGTAGGTATCATTGGTTTGCTAAAGTCCTGTTGATAATCTACGAGGCATAAGGTATCACTTCACCATGTTTTTACCTATAGCTTCATCAGAATGTCCTATTTAGCCGAGATTTGGTTGAGAGCGCTTCTGAGTAGAGAGACTTTAAGAGGCGCTATATAAGTTATACTTATATTATAAATGAGCTTAAATAAATAAATGCGCTATATAAGTTCTACTAATATTATAAATAAATAAATAATATATGTGCATATGAGTAACTAAAGAAGCAGATGTTAATCTCGTCATCACTTGTGTTAGTCTAATTATAAATGAACTGAACTTATTGATGCATTTCGCTTTTCTTCTTCAGCCTTCCAATTTCGTCAGGAACGCTTTGCACCTGCTCTGTTCTCTGACGTCAAACAAATCCGACGATTGCGTCATTTCCGCTCTGAAGATGATCCACGTGACCATTACCGACATGATTCGGGTCAGAGTTCAACCGGAAGATGAGGTTAGTAACATGTGAAATCGTCAGCATACTTACTTTTTTGTCTTGTCTAGATCAGGGCAGACGAGGTAAATTCGGGTGGAAATTAATCGGCTCCGATTGGTTTGATTTGCCAGTGGTGACGCATTCTCAGCGATAGATAATTATTATAATCGGAAAATGTTACGTTGCGTTTCAGGAGTTACTCTGCTCAAAAGACGAGGACAAGGAAAGATGTCGGGGACCGTGTCAAAAGGTGAGTTAGCGCGAGTTAGCCTATATGTTATTAACCGATGATGATGATGATGATGATGATGATGATGATGATGATGATGATGATGATGATGATGATGATGATGATGATGATGATGATGATGATGATGATGATGATGATGATGATGATGATGATGATGATGATGATGATGATGATGATGATGATGATGATGATGATGATGATGATGATGATGATGATGATGATGATGATGATGATGATGATGATGATGATGATGATGATGATGATGATGATGATGATGATGATGATGATGATGATGATGATGATGATGATGATGATGATGATGATGATGATGATGATGATGATGATGATGATGATGATGATGATGATGATGATGATGATGATGATGATGATGATGATGATGATGATGATGATGATGATGATGATGATGATGATGATGATGATGATGATGATGATGATGATGATGATGATGATGATGATGATGATGATGATGATGATGATGATGATGATGATGATGATGATGATGATGATGATGATGATGATGATGATGATGATGATGATGATGATGATGATGATGATGATGATGATGATGATGATGATGATGATGATGATGATGATGATGATGATGATGATGATGATGATGATGATGATGATGATGATGATGATGATGATGATGATGATGATGATGATGATGATGATGATGATGATGATGATGATGATGATGATGATGATGATGATGATGATGATGATGATGATGATGATGATGATGATGATGATGATGATGATGATGATGATGATGATGATGATGATGATGATGATGATGATGATGATGATGATGATGATGATGATGATGATGATGATGATGATGATGATGATGATGATGATGATGATGATGATGATGATGATAACACACAAACACACACGAACAATTAGATAGGCCAAGGCCTGCAAAAACTATATTGCCCGTTGTTGATATAATTGTAGAGTGGTCAAAGCCTGCGTTGCATGAGTACCAATTGCGACAACGATACCGTCTTATTTGAAAAGTAAGCTATGAATAATTATAAATATTGAATAATGTACCAGCCATTAGCTATTGACGTAGTACTCTATCTTCTAGGTAGGGATAGGCTTAACCGTTCAAGAGAATGATCTTTCAGTCATCAATGAACTCATCTGCAGCATCTAATACGCTTTGTATAATACGTAGAGGTAATTTTACTTTGGAGCTAGTCCTCCCGGAGAGTGGTTTGAGCAATCAGCTGAATGATCCGCGAATTATTTGCGATACAGATTTTTCAACAATTAAAAAGTGATTGTCCGCTAAAAGTTCCAACAAAGATCAGAGCAGACAATCAAAACAAAATGGCATTGGCTATCGGCAAAACTCGCAGATAGGTATTTTCTTGCAGTCACATTGTCACCTTGTGCTGTCGGTTCGTGGAATGATATGGACGAAAGCTTACATAACATTTTCACGAGCAATCAGTCCTGTAATAGAGATCCCTTCCACTTGAATTAAGCTATGCAGATATTTTTGCTTACGCACGTGTTTACACATTATTATGATCAGTGGCGCAGCCAGGAATTTTTATGGGGGGATTTGGGAGTATTATGGCCAGGCCGGATGCCCTTTCTGACACCAACCCAACAGTATTACACTATAGGCCTAAATAAAAAGGGAATAGAGTAACAAAGGGAATAAAGTAAGAAAAACAATTGTTACTACACGCATTTGTTTTGCTTATTCTTATTTAAGTGGATAAATAACCTTTAAAAAAACTTTTCCCTAGGTCAATGGGAGGTTAAACCCCCAAAATCTCCCTTGTGTACGCCACTGATTATGATCCTGCTGAGTAGAGATTGTTTTCACTGCAGTTTAGCGGAATGGCAATGGCTGTTTGGAAAGAGTGTCTCTGTGGAAAAATGTCCATTCAATTCCTCCGATTGTCGTCTGTTCGATCCCCACTTCATGATGACGTCACACGACACAGTGATGGTGAGCTTAACGGTTTAAACCTTTAGCGACCACATTAAAATAATAAATTGTATAAGGCCTTTTGGCCGACTTCGAGCCTTTTTCAACTCTCTAGGAGTTTCTCGGCGCTTTCATTTTCGGACTATTATATATTTTCTCTGTCATTCTTACCCATTGACGAGTGACGACGTCAGCTTCCTCCAACCGTCCAATTTGTTCATACAACATATACCTCGCTCTAGAACTGCTATGATCTGCTTCAATGGGTCCTCCACTTCAGAATGCACTTTCTCCTTTTGTTTGCTCTATACTGAATCTCCTGGCTGGCAGTCTCTCTTCTGCATTCTCTCTTCTCAAAACCTACCTCTTCTCGCAGGGTCTTGCGCACTGGGAGCGCCTCTGAACAGTTCACCATACTAGAGGGGCTATATAAATTAAATAGGTCACTTAATACAATATGCAATACACTGTATAGTCCTGTGCTTTGTCCAGTGCTTTTAATTTGTGAGTTTTGCTCTATACAGCCTCATCACGGTCCTCGCCATCTTTTGAAGTTCCTGAAGAACAACGAATGGTCAGTGATGGCTGGACTGGTCATTTCCGTTCTCTTCTCCCTCGTCGTCGTCTGCGGCATCTTCCTCGGTCTCAGATGCAGCGGCAGGAGGAGGCTGAGGCAGAGGATGCTGCGACACAAGGCGATGGCTCGAGATGATGGAGGGGCAGGAGGGGGAGGACTGGCGAGGGATCGGATCCAGTACACGATCATCACCACACAGCAGGACGACTTCTACGACCAGGACAGCGATGATATGACGTAGATGGTGTGAAGGAAGAAGATGAGGTGGAGGGGGAGTGGGAAGGGGTAGAGGCGGCTAGATGGAAAGATGGAGGGAAAGTAGGAGTTATCAGGCGACAGGGAGATGGATAGGGGGAAGAGGTGACAAACAGGATGGGGGAGGGCGAGATGATTGGGGGATGGAAAACAAAGAAAAGGTGAAGGTGGAAGACGAGGAGGAGTGGGAGGGGTAGAGGCGGCTAGATGGAAAGATGAAGGGAAAGAGGTATGCGGCGACAGGAAGATGGATAGAGGGGGTAGATGTGACAAACAGGATAGAGGAGGGCGAGATGATTTGTGGAGGGAAAATATAGAAAAGGTGAAGGTTGAAGACTAGGTGTTTGGATGATGGATAATTAATAATAGGTGGGGAGAAAGAGGATGACGATGATTAGGGAGTCTATAAATAAATTGTTATAAGGAAGAGTTGGAAGGGTGGTGTTTGTGGATCAGAGACTGATGGAAGGAGGGAATGACAGATGCTATATAATGGTTCTTGAAGAATGAAAGCGTTACCTGGTATCAAAAAGAACGAATGACAAAGCGATATTTCGCGATTTTCTATCAGTTAATAGAAGCGCTTGAAAATTGGTTAGAGGCTCTGAAGTCAGACCTAAAGAGGTATGATTCCCTGTGAAGCAGAATAATAGAAAAAATCAGGAAGAGAAGACTCAGGTGGTTTGGACATGTGAGAAGAATGGCGGAACAAAGACTGCCAAACGCTGCACTCCATGGACATGTTGAGGGAGAAAGAAGTAGAGGGAGACAGAGGAAGACCTGGATGGACAACACCAAAGAAGACCTGAGAGATAAGAGAACCAGCTTAGCTGAAATCAGAGAAACAATCAGGAACAGAGAAGTCTGGAGACATTTCATAAAGGCCTCATCGTCATATCGATGACGGAAGAGAAAATAGAAGAAGAAGAAGCAGTGGATAATTGTTTCAGAAAGGAAATTTGGTTGGATGTTGAAAAGATCGGTGGTAAGACGGACTTGAATCTTTTTAGACATGATGAAGGAGAAATTAATACTGTAACTTTGATGGGAGGTGTTGGCAATGATGAGAACGGAATGACGACTCGGGATGAAACGCAGGTCTACGGTTGACAGACGATAAACTCTATGGGAACTGTAAAACATTGCCGAACAACTTTCCTTAGCGCTAGAGTTTGTAAAGCTGAATCAAAATTCATTCTTAAAAAGCCAAACAGCTTCAGTTGTGTCAATCATTAGGCCTACCATATCTACGTATACTCTTCTGTTTGAAAACAATCGTTATATACTATATCTACACAGCGGCGCCCGCAGATGTACGCACATACGCAAGTGCGTACAGCGCGATGACAAAAAAATCATCAGTTTTTTCGGCGGATAGAAAAGGTATGTTTTTTGAAATTCTAGGTTGACGACTAAAAAAAAAGTCATTAGTTTTTTTGGCGACCCTAACGAAAATTTTTCCCTCTTCGTCCCTCCATCGAAAATTTCTGTGCGTAAAAAAAAATCCTGCGGGCGCCGCTGTATCTACGTATACTCTTCTGTTTGAAAACAATCGTTACCATGTCTACGTATGCTCTTCTGTTTGAAAACAATCGTAACCATATCTACGTATACTCTTCTGTTTGGAAACAATCGTTACCATATCTACGTATAGCCTACTCTTCTGTTTGAAAACAATCGTCACCATGTCTACGTATGCTCTTCTGTTTGAAAACAATCGTAACCATATCTACGTATACTCTTCTGTTTGGAAACAATCGTTACCATATCTAGCCTACGTATAGCCTACTCTTCTATTTGAAAGCAATCGTTACCATTTCTACGTATACTCTTCTGTTTGAAAACAATCGTTACCATATCTACGTATACTCTTCTGTTTGAAAACAATCGTTGCCATATCTACGTAAAGGCCTACTCTTCTGTTTGAAAACAATCGTTACCATATCTACGTATACTCTTCTGTTTGAAAACAATCGTCACCATATCTACGTATACTCTTCTGTTTGAAAACAATCGTTACCATATCTACGCATGCTCTTCTGTTTGAAAACAATCGTTACCATATCTATGTAGGCCTATACTCTTCTGTTTGAAAACAATCGTCACCATATCTACGTATAGGCCTACTCTTCTGTTTGAAAACAATCGTTACCATATCTACGTATAGCCTACTCTTCTGTTTGAAAACAATCGTTACCATATCTACGTATACTCTTCTGCTTGAAAACAATCGTCACCATATCTACGTATGCTCTTCTGTTTGAAAACAATCGTTACCATATCTACGTATGCTCTTCTGTTTGAAAACAATCGTTACCATATCTACGTATAGCCTACTCTTCTGTTTGAAAACAATCGTTACCATATCTACGCATGCTCTTCTGTTTGAAAACAATTGTTACCATATCTATGTAGGCCTATACTCTTCTGTTTGAAAACAATCATAACGTACTGTGGCGAATAGGCCTACTGGGTTGTGTAGCGAATAGGCCGACTAGGGTCCTTAATTTAGGCGCATTAGAGAGTGCACACCGAAGTGACCTTGTTGTGATCGATGGACCATGACCTAGGCCGAATGTGTGTGGGTGTGTGTGCGTGTGTGTGTGTGTGTGTGTGTGTGTGTGGGCTGTATGGATGTATGAGGGAACGACTGAGGGGAGTGACTGTAGTCGTTGCGGTGCTGACTAGAGGTAGTTGTTGGAGAGTTGACTAAAGTGAGTCGTTTCGAACGTAATTTGGTTTTAAATAAAATAGTTGAAAAGTTTCTGGAGGAAATTCTTCACAATTGGCGAGCCTGCCAGGAGTTTTGTAAATACGAAAACGTTAATACAAGCGGAAAAAACGGTTATGTCGACGGTGAAAGATTTAATGGTTTTCGGCAAGGAGTGCGGTTTAACTGGAAAGGAGCTGCTGGACTGGGTGACCCAGAAGCAGGTCGAAGAACGGGACGATAGACAGCAAATTCGTGCTACCGATAGAGAACGAATAGCGCAACAAAAAGAGCTGGAGGAATTATCTCTTGCTCGGGCCAAAGTAGAGCGAGAGACGAAGATTCTACAGCTGAAGACATCGGAAAATCGCGAATCATCTGCCAGTGAAGATGAGTCGGCGACGGGGAACGCACCGTATCGATTCGCTGAATTGGAAGCTGGAACCTGGACATCAAGAGGCAAAGGGTTAAAAGGACCTAAAATACCTCCATTCGAAGAGGACAAAGATGAGCTGGACAGTTACATTTTTCGTTTCGAAAGATACGCAAAACTGCAGAATTGGAAAAACTCCGAGTGGGCGGTGTATCTGTCAGCACTCTTGAAAGGTAGGGCTTTGGAGGTATATGCTCGTTTACCAGTAGAAGAAGCCCTAGACTATGACCGTCTGAAACAAGCGTTGTTGAAGAGGTTTAACCTTACCGAGGACGGTTTTCGTAGAAAATTCCGAGAGACCAGGCAGGACAAGGGGGAATCACCACGGCAGTTCGTCACCAGATTGGGATCCTATCTAGACCGCTGGTTAGAGATGGCGGATAAAAACCAGACCTTCGAGGATTTGAAGACGCTTGTCGTGAGAGAACAATACGTTAGTACTTGTTCAAATGACCTGGCAGTTTTCCTCAAAGAGAGAAAGCCCGCAACATTGGAGGATCTGGCAGAGATTGCTGAAAACTACTTGGAGGCGCATCCTGATAGAGTATGCAGCAGAATTGGAGCGCATGAGATGGAAGAATCTCCGAAAAGAGTGGATTCGATGCAAGACTATGGAACAAAATCGAAAGAACTTGTCCGACGGTGCTTCCTCTGCAACAGCAAAATGCACCTGGCACGCCGATGTCCAGACAGAGTGAAAGTAGCAGCTATGCAGGACGGGGATGGGAATGGTTCTGAATGGAGAAGACGAAGTGTCGAAGGTAATACTTCAGGAAACTTGGAGCACGATCGGGAACCATACATTGATTACAGTCGGGAGCATAGATCGATTGGTGGAGACAATCAGCAAAAGCATCAAAGAGGGCTGGAGTTAAAGTGCCGCGCACATGCCAGATTTCGCTGCCAGGAATGCGTCATTACTGCAGAGGATTGTACAGAGCATCAGTGCAATGCCATGCTCGCGAATCAGGTAGTGCTGCGATGTGGATGCACACTGCCTGTCATCGCCGATGCCTGTCAAGATGGATGCGGCATCGTGAAGATGCCGACGGCGGAGGGCATGGTGGGACACCACAAGGTTTCTGTACTACGAGACACCGGATGCTCTACCGTGGTCGTGCGAAGAGACTTAGTCCCGGATGAGTCTCTCACGGGCGCTATACAAACTTGCGTAATGATTGACGGAACAGTGCGACGTGCACCTGTAGCTATCATCGAAGTGGACTCGCCATTTTTCAAGGGAACAGTTAAGGCTATATGCATGCAAAGGCCTTTGTATGGACTCATAATCGGGAACATTCCTGGGGCTAGTTTGATGACCGAAAAGAAAAGTGGGTCGTCAGAGGACATTCCGGCCGTGGTCACTCGACAACAGGGACAAAGACAAAGAGAAAGAACACAAATAAAAGTGCCAGAAGCAGATCTCGGGTTGCAGACGCTCCAGAAGGAACAGGAGCGACTGATGGAATCTATGGAGAGAGCCAACTGTCAGCTGAAGAAGGTTCGAACGTTCCAGCACCACTGTGACCTTGACGTACGTGACAAGCATCATTCCAAGGGCATCGGAGACGGTAACGAAACTGCAACGGCTGCTGAGACGTGGATCCGTTACAACCAGGGCAACAACGCCAGGCCGCCTACAGAGCGGGAAACGTCGGAGAAACTGAGAGAGATCGACTGCTTCCTGCGATCGGCCACGAAGGAAATGCTGAACTCATGCAACCAGGCCAACAGAGCATTCAACGCTCGAATCCAAGAAATCTTGGACACCAGGAACCGACTCCAACTGGAAAGGACGACCAATGAGATCCGGGACATGAATCGTATCAATCAGCTGATCCGTCGATTCATTCACGACAAGGAACTGTTGAGTCGGGAAGGAAAAACCAACTCCGTGCAACACAGTGGGCACTTCATTCATGCTGACCTACCGAGTCGAGTCATCAAGGGACGCGAAAATCGAGGCACGGATTTCTACAGCAGGAAATCCTAGTGATTTCTTGTACATCATGCTGTGCGTTTTGTTTGTTTCGGAAGACTTAATGTTTACTCATGCACTAATATTTCATGAAGTCCTGATTAATGCGACACAACGCAGTGATATGTAGAGCACCGTAGACATCGTTAAAATTATTTGAAATGCATATATTATGAAGTTGAATGATTGGACGAATGTTCTAGGTTATAGAAGTAACACAAGTTAAATATTGTAGTCCTAATTCGCCTAAGTTTGTTTAGAGTGAAATGTTTTATGTCCACTGAACTGTTAATTTCACTCTCGGAAATGGGGAGTATTGTGGCGAATAGGCCTACTGGGTTGTGTAGCGAATAGGCCGACTAGGGTCCTTAATTTAGGCGCATTAGAGAGTGCACACCGAAGTGACCTTGTTGTGATCGATGGACCATGACCTAGGCCGAATGTGTGTGGGTGTGTGTGCGTGTGTGTGTGTGTGTGTGTGTGTGTGTGTGTGTGTGTGGGCTGTATGGATGTATGAGGGAACGACTGAGGGGAGTGACTGTAGTCGTTGCGGTGCTGACTAGAGGTAGTTGTTGGAGAGTTGACTAAAGTGAGTCGTTTCGAACGTAATTTGGTTTTAAATAAAATAGTTGAAAAGTTTCTGGAGGAAATTCTTCACACGTACCATATCTACGCATAGGCTATATATATAATATTATACTCCTCTGCTTGAAACCAATCGTTACCATACCCACGTATTACTCTTTCTGCTTGAAAAACAATCGTAACCATGCATACATGACATTGTATCTACACATATACGTAGGCCTATACTCTTCTGTTTGAAATCAATCGTAACAATATCTACGTATACTCTTCTGTTTGAGAACAATATTGTAACCATGCCTACGCAGTCGACTCCTTTACTTGAAAGCAGTCATAGCCATATCTACGCATTAAGCCTAAAGACCTAGTCTTCTGTTGTAAGACAATTGTATCCATGATCGGCTGCAGATATTTTTGCAGTTTGCAAGATAGGCTATAGTAAGGAAAATGGTTATGTGACCTCTAGGCACTGCAGTTGAAGCGCAACAAGGTACCCATTAATTCCAGGTATGGGCAATGGCGGATACAGAAATTTTCGAAGGGGGGGGCAAAATTTCGGTCCTGGGACAAAATTTCGTCTTTGGCCGCGGGAAAAATATTTTTTTCAGTCATTTGTCGAATTCCCAGGAAAAGATATCATTTCATCCGCCAAAATAGTTGATGACTTTCTTAGTCATTTAGTCGAAATCTCGAGCACAAAAAATACCATTTCCCAGAAAAACCGTACACAATATTTCCGCAAAAATAAGTGACGACCTTTTAATTTTATTTTTGTAGGTCGTATATAGGCCTTAGGCCTATATACAGTGTTTTTAAACCCCTGTACGAAACTACTCATGGAGGAGAGCCACGTCAACTTTATTAGCCAGAATAGCTGGTCAAAAATAAATAAATCTTTTGATTGGGGGCCATGGCCGGCTTTGCTTCCCCCTCTGGATCCGCCCCGGGTACGGAGTGTTAGCAATCGAAAGAGCGCCTCTGCACAATGGAAGGCTCAATCGGCGGACGAGGGACTGTAGACTTTAGGCTTGATCAGCTTCGTGCTAAAGACTTTCCGTTATGACGACATCTCGTTGTTTACAACACACTAATAATTATTACGTCACTAATTTTGTCTTTGGATAAATAATTGGATATGATAATTATGATGCTGGATCATTGATTTTTCTATGAACTGTGCTTTATGACGACACACAATTACTTTGCGTCACAAATTTTACTTATCATGGACAAGTTGTTGACTGGATAGGCCTAGGCTGATAGCTTTGTTTACTATTGACTTCGAATTGTGACATCTCTCTGGACTACAACATTGTTGTTACGTCATAAGCTATGTTTAGTAACTGTTATGTGCTGCTACGATAGGGTCCGGCTGTTCCGTATTGTGACGACATCTCTTTATTCCACAAATGCCATTGTTACGTCATTAACTTTATTCATGAACATTTGTTGCTGTAAGAATGGTACCTTTGTCGTAGCGAAGAACGCGACACCTATGGAGGTATTTAGGTCTAAATCAAAACTCAGGAGTCAGGACCTATCTCTTTTAGACAGTCGATCATTCATGATAACTGCCATTAACTTTCTGAATTCATGTACAGCGCTCTTTCTTCGGTCTTGGCGCAATAAGAGCTTACATAAATGACATATTGTCTTAATATCAACAATATTATTTGTTATAATTTATGAACTTCTTATTAGGCCTATCCTAATTGTGAAAACATATCTTTGCTCTACAAAAAGATAATATAAAACGGGAAAAACTCGTTTTAAGCTAAGAGCCCATGTGTAAAACTCGATCGTTTTAAGCTAAGAGCCCATGTGTAAAACTCGATCGTTTTAAGCTAAGAGCCCATGTGTTTGCAACTTGTAATTTTAGAAGTCAAGCTCAGGGACATGTTCAAAGGTTCCCAGCACGGGCGACCGCATAGGGGGGGGAGAGTAGGGCACTTACTTCTGGACAATAATTGGCACCTTTCTTTAACTACTAATTTTTGGAATGTAACAAATCTCTCCACACTAAAGATTGGCAATATATAAAATCTAGAAAAAAAACATTTAGAAACCTATATGAAAAATATCCATGTTCATAATTTCCAGCCTCGCGTTTTTCGAGCTCTTGCTAAAAACTATAACCAGTGCATCCAGAAACAGCATGACTGCTGATGCCACCAATAGTCGGTGACTAGCGAGTATAAGGCAAGAGTGCCTCAGGCCCATGGCGACCTCAAAATAGCCCTAATTACAGTAATAACCATGGCACTTGGACAGTTCAAGCTTTAGTCCAGTGGTCCCAACCTTTTTTGACTGTTGGGCCACTTTCTCAGTTGGAGAACACGAGGGCCACTTTTTCTTAGTTGAAGGACATTAGTGGGCCATAAGGCTAAAATTTAATTAACTAAAAGCATACAAAATTGTTAAAATTGATTCAAAATAGAATGTTTGATGTCATTTACTGACGTCAAAATAAAACAATTCGTAATAGAAAAATAATTGTGCGTTCTATCCTGTCTAAATTATCAAATTTTCATATATTTTTGTTAGTTCTTTGAGATGAGGGACATTTTGCCACTTTTGGCCCGTGGGCCACGAGTTGGGAACCACTACTTTACTCTTTGAAGCGACTAGCTTATCATAATTTTTTTTGACTTAACTAATGAATTAAAATAGGGATCAGCATAAACCAGTTCGACAGTGGCGTTTAGCTAGAAGAGTGGCACCATAATAATTCCATTACACCTATACACACATGTGAAAGAGAGCGTGAGGAACGCAGTTCACTTCCCTAAGGTGGTTTATTTCAGAGATTCAAGATCTCGTGCTACCACGGTCCATGCACGAGGACCTAAATGGTGTGGCGTCCATTCAAACGGGCGAGCAGTGGTGAAGGATCTCACCCGATCAAATTCACTGAAAAATGAACAGGGTTGAGGCCATATACAATCACTAAATAAAATCGGAGAACATTTACATTAATATAAACATCGTTATCATAATTCGTGTGGTGTAATATGTTCTACTCACTAAAACTGCCAAACAAGATGCCACTAACACAATTCAAATACATGTGCTACAGCCTTACAAATAAGACTTGCAACCTCCAGACCAAGAGCATTAAAAATGCACTCGAGACCGAGACCTTGGTTCTTGTCAGGCATATTATAAATGGCCATAATATACAGATATTAGGGGCGCGGTGGTGTAGTGGTGGTGTCGTTGCCTTGAAGCCGGAAGGTTTGAATCCACCTCAAGTCGCCGCGTATGGACCTTGGGCAAGTCCATTACTCGCGATTGCTCAGCGCTTCGGCGTGAAACTCTGATGCAGTGTCCGCTCGGCAGTCGTGAGCGCCTCTGAGTGGAGTGCTTGAAGGGGCGCTGTAACAAGTGCACATACAAACAGATATGAGCTTGCGACTGTAAATGTAAATTCAAAGAGCGTGCTAAAACAGACTAGTCAGTAGTCATAGTAGTGTCTAAATGAATGGGCAAAATCAACATGCAGAACTTGATGAAAACAAGAAGACACAAAACACTCTGTAACACAGGAAATATTATTATTACAGTCATATCTTCCACGCAAGACAGCTGCTAGCAGACGTCAACATTCGACTTGAGAATATTTTAAATAACAGCAGGTCCGGGTTTTTTTATATTCAACTTTTAGCAGAAATGTTTCACTGAATTTGCAAGTAAAACTGTAAACCCACAGCAGCAGAACCTAAATCTAATTGCTAAAGTTTATTTTGAGAGAGACAGACAGAAAGAGACAGACAGACAAAGAGAGAGACAGAGAGACAGAGAGGGAAAGGGAGAGACAGACAAAGAGAAAGAGACAGAGATAGACAAAACAGAGAGATAAAGAAAGACAGAGAGGAAAAGGGAGAGAGAGACACAGAGAGACAGAAACAGAGAGAGAGACAGACAGACAGACAGTCAGAAGAAAACAGACAGACATAGACAGAGAGATCTCAAACTACTATTCTACGCAGCAACAAACAATTCACGAGACCAACGTGCCAAAAGACCAGCGTGTGCAGCAGCTACGAGTGCAAAAAACTCAAACTCACCACCACAAACAACATCAGCCTAAACACAATCGACTCACGACACCCCGTCGCCGTCAGGATCCGAATCTACGGAACTAAACTCTTACGACGTTCTGCTGAATAATTTGTACCGAATGTTTTTTTGTCAATAATTATCGTTGGACGAGGCGTGTTTGGCAGCGGCAGCAGAAAGCATAAAGGTGAAGCTGAGCTCTGAAGTTCTGGATTTGTGCACGTCCGATTTTGGCCACGACATCTACTTGCACAGTCACAGTTCAAGCGTGGCTTCTTCGCTAGCATTTTTTACCTAATCGCTCGGCCGTTTCTCGCCGTACTTTTTTGTATGCTCCTCGGCATTTTTCATGAACTTTTTTCTATCTTTCGTGTATTCTTCCGCCAGGTCAGCGCGTAGCGGGTGCTCAGGCTCCGGGTCGGTAACCAAGGCTACCAAGGCCTGAATGACTGAAACATATACAATTATCATCAAAACCTTGTTAGTATTTCAAGATTGTGTATTTAATGCAATAACAAGTTATTAGGTTGATACTGTGTGAGATTTGATGCAAAGACTTTCTCCTGAACCTTCTCTAAATAGACTTAAAAGATACTGTAAAAATTTATCTGGAAACATGACTGTAAAATGGTTTTGAAATTGGCCGTAAAATGGAATGAAATTGGCTGTAAAATGACTTGAAATTGGCTGTAAAACAACTTGAAATTGGCTGTAAAATGCTTGAAATTGGCTGTAAAACAACTTGAAATTGGCTGTAAAATGGCTTGAAATTGGCTGTAAAATGGCTTGAAATTTCCTGTAAAATGGCTTGGAATTGGCTGTAAAATGGCTTGAAATTTTGAAGTAAAATGGCATGAAATTGGCTGTAAAATGGTTTGAAATTGGTTGTAAAATAGCTTGAAAATTCCTGTAACATGGCTTGAAATTTTGCAGTAAGATGGTTTGAAATTGGCTACAAAATTACTTGAAAGTGGCTGTAAAATGGTTTGAAATTGGTTGTAAAAAGGCTTGAAATTGCCTATAAAATTACTTGAAATTGGCTGTGAAATGGTCTGAAATTGGCTGCAAAATGGCTTGAAATCGGCTATATAACTACTTGAAATTGACTGCAAAATGGCTTGAAACTGATTGTAAAATAGCTTGAAATTGGCTTGAAAGTAGACCACAAATTGCCATGATAAAGAGACTTCTAATAGGATGCTTAATTTTACAGAAAATTCTTGTTTGTTTCATGAGATTTTAAGATGGGTTCAAATGGCACTTTTGAGGGACCTGGTTATAAACATGTGCATAGTAGACCGGTGGGTTGTCAGACCAGGGCCATTGGAGCACCCAGGCCCTCACTAGCCTCAATGCGGCCCTGACCATAAATCCCAAAATCAGGTGAATGGGAAAAAACTGCGATCAAACTTCTTTACACATTTCTCTTGATACAGATAGAAAACTAAACATATCGAGTTTCCAATGTATGTATATATATTGTACTGCATCTATAAATTCATAAAGCGCCTCTCACAGTGCACACTACTCAGAGGCGCTCCCAGTGCGAAACACCCGAAAGTCGCGAGACAGCGAAACGAAGTGTTTCATGTACAAGTCAATAACAAAGAACATGTCAATGGAGAGAGCCAATTCCAAAGCGCAGGACCGACGAAGGCAAAGGCTTGAGTTCCGGCAAGAGCAGTCTTTGCTCACGGAACAAAGACATCATGTCTATCACACGAGCGTCTATCACACGAGCGTATATACATACCCGCAATATAATTGACTCGAGCTTAAAATGTGAACTATCACATTCTGGACCTCAACAGCAACTAAATTTCATGGTTTGATGAATTGATCAACTGATTGATTGATTGAATATTTAATTAATTGTTCAACTGATTGATTGATTGAATAATTAATTAATTGATCAACTGATTGATTGATCGATCAACTGATTGATCAACTGATTGATTGATTGATTGATTGAAGACCTTGATCAGTTCGAGTCGCTGGCTTCCAGTTTTCCGGACTGATGATCGGGAGACAGACTTGACCCTTTTCGTCGATATTTGGATGGTATATCATGGTCTGGAACGTTATCTTCGGTGGCTTAAATGGATATTCAGCCGGAAAATCTATCTTGATACGGAATGCTCCCTTGTTGTACGGCGCACTCTCCTACAAGCACACACACACGCACGCATAATTATGCAAAAGTTATAACAAAGCATATCGAGAAAAAAATTATGTGAAACCACATCACAAAGTGATAAATATACTAACAGCATATAATAATAATAATGACAACATTTTCTTTTTTATGAAATCCTTGCAAACGCTGTGGGGTGCATGGGTGGTGTAGTGGGTATGTTCGTTGCCTTGCAGCCGAAGGGTTGGAAGTTCAAATCCACCTCAAGTCGCCACGTAGGGACCTTGGGCAACATACCAACTGCATCACCGCGTCCCACAACACCACTCTACCACGTATTGTACCTCCTTGGAAACCTTAAAAACATACAGCTTTATAAGCTTGTTAAGCACTTCACCTGTGCCTACTGTTACAGAACAGAATTGTCCAATAAACAATGCTTATTTAACGATTCACGATTCCTTATTTATGTGACATGGTACCCAGTTGATTCGAGTGACCGCTTTGAAATGCCGAGCAAACAGGTTAGAGCAATGACTCGTGACGGTTTCTGTGAATGGGCATTGATGCTTTGGTATTAGGTAGTCAATTGTAATTATTAACCTAGAAAGTATAGTTCTACAAGAAATCAAATGACGGTATGTCAAAAAGAAACTGTAATCAGGAGAGCATCAGAAGATCAGATATCGAAGAAAAAAGTGCTCAGTCTATGCAACTGGACGCATGATCTGCAGGTCTTACAGTTCCAAACGACGTGACAATTCAAGCAACCTGCACATCAATGGACAGAAACAGGGAGACAGTCAAAAGTCTAGATCCAGCAACAGAAAAAGTTCATTCACCAAGAAGAATTCACATTTTAGAAGTACGATCAGTTGACCTAATTCACTTAAGATTAGCCAGAGAATTCATTCATTCTGCTCAATAAATTCATTTGTATAGCGCCTCATCAAGGGGAGGTTACTCAGAGGTGCTCCCAACCTCAGCACGGCCAAATAAAACTGTACTAAGACGAGAAAGAAAAGCCTGAGAAGGGTTCAATTAAAATGGGAGCGGAGTGTCAGAGGAAGGCCATTCCAGGTTGAGGGTCGCCTACCAATGAGAAGGCACGGTTCTGCATAGCTGAGCTACGAGCAAAAGGGAATGAAAACAGGCTTTGTTCAGATGAGACGTTCTTGATTGTTCCAGAGTTTGTGTGCTTTATTAAACAATTAAACAAATCCTCTTAAAACTTAAATAAACTTACTTGTACGCAAAAGTGAAAATGATAAGCTGAAGTAAATAAACATGCAAATTGCATGACAGCATAAGAGTGATAAACGTACAACCATTCGTCGAAAGTCCTCAGATAAGCACGGCCAAAGAACTTGAACAAGAAAAGAACTTGACTGAATACTAGAACCATGCTCCACGGCCACAACTTGCATGCATACAGAAAGTAAAAGCAAAACCAAAAAGACAAGAATCCAACACAGAAATTGCAATGCATTTATATGCACACAGTTCAGGAGTCATGTACACATGTCATGTACCGGTATATTTGATTGTAAGCCATGACATTAAGTGTTTGATAAATGCATGTATGCATGTATGAGCACTTATTGTAGTGCACCCCTTCAAGATTTTTACTCAGAAGCATTCCCGACTACAGCGCTGACACTGAATCGGAGTTTCGCATGGAAGCACTGAGCCTCCGGTTGCAAGACAGCGAAACATGCCCACTGCACCACCACTTAACTGTGTGTTAAGCACGTGCACAGGTCACTCGCTGGACTTCAGCTGTACATGTTTTTCTACTCACCGGGACAATGAGCCCCATCCACTGCAAGATGTTCGCTTCATCAACCGCAATGTCACGGAAAACCTTCAAATTAGAAGCTCTAATATCCTGCAGTTCCTACAAGCAACAAGCAGAGCAGTACTTAGGTAGCATTATCAAATTGTAAGTTCAGCAATCAGCATATTAAATGTTAGTTATTTCTAAACTGTATTCATTCATTCGTTCATTTCAGGAATTTTATCATATAGCAACGCTTCAAGAAAACTACCCAGAGGCACTCTCAGTCTAACCATGGATGTAAAAATTAGACGTCAACAACTTATAAATATAAATTAAGTAACTTATATAAACTTATATAAACGCTACATAAATTTTGGGAATCAATCAATTAATCAATTATAATTTAGTATATTCAAACTGCAACGTTATGTTAAATATTTTAAAACTGCAAGAGCACGTCAAATGCTAGATAGCTTAATGCACATAGCATTATGCTTAATGTTAAATATTTACTAACTGCAATAGTACGTCGGATGTTAGATATATCTTTTTGTAAATCAACAGTTCTCAGAAGACCACCCAAATGACCTGAACACTGATTCTATATAGCTTCATCTCCATCTTCAATTGTGATAAACTTTAATAAAGTTCTGTTATTGCATAGTAGTCTGGAAATTCATTATTCAATTCATGCATAATATAAACAAAGCACACCTTCAAGATATCTACTCCAAGGTGCTCAAAACACAATCCTGGTGGAAAAGGAGACTTTATGTTGTTATCAAATGCGCTATAAATATCCTAGGTGGTTAACTGTATGAATATTCACTCCGCACGTGATAAATTCTTCACTGCAATCCCACAGTGACCGGACCAATTAAGGCATAATTCTTAAAATATATTATTGATTATCACACCCTGTTATTTCCCTTGAATACTAGACATCCAGTTTCTTAACTTCTGTAGTGGCTTCATGGGCAAGGTCAATATCACAGTGAGAATCAACGGATTAATCAAAAATTAGTATATTATAAAATTCTTATTCTCAGATCTGCAGTTTTTTCACACAATTCTGTTACGAGATTTTGGAATATACTTCTAGTCTCCAACGATACGAATTGAACAGTATTCGGATTCCGCGTCTTCAACTCACTCCCGTGTACCGAAACTTTCGGGAAAAATCTGTCCGAATGGAAAGTGGCCACCGCTTTCGTTTTCAAATTTAAACAATTCATTCAAAATTCATATAACTCACTGATTTCGTCATTCTTTCACTATATTTACTTATCAACCATTTAACCAAAATCATCGCTGATAAAGGAGCACAGAACCGTCATTTCGCAGAATTATCGATTGCTGTCGGAATTTCTCCGGCATTTTCGGAAATGATAGCGAACGAGTGACTGGGCAAATAAAACCAATGCCGACATTTCCTGTCAACCGTTATAATTCAGTCTGTATTAAAGATCTCATTCAACTGACACGCACAAATAATTAAGCACGCACGCTGAACTTATAGTATACTGATTTCCAAGCGATAGAGAAGCCGATTTGAGGTGGATAAATGGATTAGACGAACCTTAGTTAGACGTCTTGTAGCCGCCATCTTTTCTCCCTGTCCAACCGCGATCCGTCGTTACGACAAGAACGAATACCACGCCTCCTCACCACACAACTATTTATAAATGAGACACAGACTTTATATGCCTCGCGGATTCCACAGTTTCTGACGTACGGCGACAATAATTATTATTGTGAAGCTTCTTTTTTATTGAAACGAAGCAGTTGAAGCTGGATATTGTAATCTCTTTTATAGTTATTGTACGACACGAGTCGTTTCTCATTGTCAGGAATCAATAGAAGGGCGCAAAGGGTTATTCGTAATGAGCTCGTTACACCGTTTTTTACACGGCTCATAGGTAAAAAATACTCTCGAAGAAGGCTCATGGTTGAAATTTCTGCGGGCGAATAATAATAATATTCGTTTATTGACATTCAATCTGACAGACCGCAGAACGATTACAGATAGGCGTACAAGTTATTCAAATACGACCAGCTTCGCACGACACGCAGGTTGGCTACAACAGGCTCGGTAACTTAACACTAATGGCCCAAGTGCTGGAACGCTCCTGATTCGGCCAAGCCAGGAGTGGGAGGGGCGATCTTATTTTCAATTGTGAAATATCCTTTTTTATTGAAACGAAGCAGTTGAAGTTGGAAATTGTAATCTCTTTTAGTTAATGTACGACAAGGGTCGTTTCTCATTGTCAGGAATCAATAGAAAGGCGCAAAGGGTTATTCGTAAAGATCTCGAGTGATCATTAGGCCTACACGGCGACAGACTATTCATAGGTAAAAAAATACTCTCGAAGAAGGGCGATGGCTGAAATTTCTGAGAGTGAACGTTCGTTCAGCGACAAAATGCGCACAGTAATAAGCTCAAACGGATGATGGCCTACATTTTCAGACAGTTTTGGGAATGCAGTTTACTTGCTCATGCATAGGGGCTATAACAGAAAAATGCGTGGATCTAACTCGATAAAATTAAACAGCTTCGAGGCTATACGGTTGCTATTGATAATGACATTGTTATAATAGACCTAGGACACCGGCTATAACACCGTCACTGGTTGCACTGCGCAGTGTGCCAGTGCCAGTCCCAAGCCTGGATAAAGAAGTAGGGCGTCGCTAATGGTCTTTGTTGTCACACAGTGACGTTAAACTGCAGATACCACCACCGCATCGACTATCAGCCTGTTATAGGCGGCAGGCCTACATTGTAATAAGAAACAAGCAACACCATAATTATTTAAATGTAAATGTAGGCTACTCGGATTTTATATAGCGGCCGTATCGGTCTCGACCCTGTTCGTTTATCAATGAATTTGATCGACTGAGATCCTTCACCACCGCTCGCCCGTTTGAATGGACGCCGCGCCATTTTATCAGTGTCTATATAATCTGTCCTCTGCTTTGCGGAATTCAAGTTTCGATTCAGGCTTCTTTCTAGGGGTAGGGTGGGGCAGGGCAGGGTGGGGTCAAACGGACGTTCGGGCGGGCGGCAACTGCTGAGTCTTCATTCTATTCGTATATAACACTAGGCTATATTTAGGTATACCTGTCTCATCTGATCCTCCACCCTCCAATTCCCGGTCCAGACGACACCCGCCTTAGCAGCTGTTCCGCCCCTCTGATCCGATGGTACATCTACGGGCAAGGGTGGATACAGAAATTTTCGATGGGGGGGGGCCAAAATTTTGGGTCTTGGTCCGTGAAACCGGGAAAAAATTTCCGTCTCCATCCGCCAAAAAAGCTGATGACCTTTTTTTTAGTCATCAGCCTGAAATTTTCCCAAAACATACCTTTTCCATCCGCCAAAAAAGTTGATGACTTTTTTTTTTAGTCATCGACCTAGAATTTTACAAAAAAAACATACCTTTTCCCATCCGGCCTCCACCCTAAACGCTGATGACCTTCTTCGCCACTGCGCGGCACGGACATTCGGAGCTACTCGCGGGGGGGGGCCAAGTCAACTTTTCGGAACAGAATAGCTGGTAAAAATTAAAGAAATTTCTAAATGGGGGGCCAGTGCCGGCGCCAGGATTTCAGTTTCGGGGGGGCTGAGCCCCGCGGCGAAAATTTTCCATTTTCGCCGCAAAAATTTCTGACGACCTTTTTTTTTTAATCATTGACCGAAAATCTTGGATATTTTAATGTACAAAAATTCGGATGGTCCTTTTTTTAGGGGGGGCTGAACCTCTTGTAGGGGGGGGCTTAGCCCCCCCAGCCCCCCCCAGCCCCCCCTAGCGCCGCCACTGGGGGGCCATGGCCGGATTGCCCCCCCTGGATCCGCCCCTGTCTACGGGCCCGTGACTGCTTTGCCTATAATTGAGGTCGGGTATTTCTACGCCTAACAAAAGTCTCACTGGTGTCGTTCATCTGCAGTAGGCTAACTGGCGAACAGTAGCCTACTATTTGTAGCTGCACGTTCAATGTTAATAATCGCAAGATTATTGTGTATAATATTGAGAAACTTGCATGGAGAGTGAAATATAGCCGGTCTTTTGTTTAAATTGGCACTTGCGTTCCTCAACTCAGGCAATAAGAGACGGTCGTTGGTCAAAATAATGATGCAAGTTAATGGATAATTCATTCGCAAATGATCGGATCAGTAGCCTATGTCGAGCGATGAGTCAGATGACAGAACTAAAATAGATCGAATGTTGAACCGCGTGCAATGACTTGGATACCTTCCCGCGTTGTACCCGAACACAGGGGCGGATCCAGGGGGGCCAATCCGGCCATGGCCCCCCATTTAAAGATTGCATGAGACGTGACCCCCATTTGATTTCAACATGCCATTAAATAAATGTAGTGGGAGAGAAAACAGGACATCAGGCCCCCCCTATTAAAAAATCGTACAGGGCGTGCCCCCCCCGTCGATTTAGCGGCGGTTGAGGCGGTATCTTTTTCCCGAAAAATTAGTCGATGACTAAAAAAAGTCATCAGTTTTTTTGGCGGATGAAATGGTATTTTTCCCCGGAAAATTGGCCGATGACTAAAAAAAGGTCATCCGTTTTTTCGGCGACACAACGACATTTTTCCCCTGTCCCACCAACAAGACCCAAAATTTTAATCCCCCCCTTCGAAAATTTCTGTATCCGCCCTTGCCCGAACATACAGAAGTTAGCTGCTGGAGCAGATGCTGGGCTGCTTCGTAATGTAATGCTAAATGTCAATCACGTCCTGATCGAGGAACCTTTTCCCACCTCTAGCAAAAACCATCTATGACAGGGGTCTCAAACTCGAGTCAGCATGTGGGCCGCATTTGAAAATTTGTAATGACTCGCGGTCCGCAACATAAAAACTATAGAATTATAGAATTAGTTAGAACTATAGAATTAGTTGTGTGTCATTGCAGCATACAATACTGTAAGGATAATATAGATGATGTAAAATTCACATATTATTATATCTTAAGTGTAATGGTAGGCCTACTATAATGGTACAACAGACAAAATTGAAAACCATTCTATCCTAAGTATCTAAAAATTCCTGTGCGTATATGCTAATAATTGAAGAAATTGTGCTGTAGCCTAATAAAAATTTAAAATGACTCAAATTTTTTAAATATCCTAAGTAATTTTCAGAGTAATTCAACTCGAATTTAGTTAGGCATAGAGACTCTGAATGTTTTTAGGTGTTCTAAATGTTCTAAGTTTCTCTAAAACCAAGGTTACCAAGTTTATAGAAATAAACATACCGTACCTGTTAGTGTCATTGTTCAAAACCAAGCAAGCGGGTTAATTTGCAAAAATAAACACGCGGAAGTGACATTTTCCAACTTCTCATCATCTGGGGATATAAGATTATTACGGGGGATAGGCGGCATAGGCCTATACTCTATTTTGCGACCACGGCATACAAACTTCGCTGTAACCTACTTCTGCTTCGGCGTTGCATCACACTGAAGGTCCAGTAACTCCCTCTGCATTTATGCATAGTACTCCTATATCTGCTGTTATCAGGCCCAGCCTTAGGCATAGGCAAAGTAGGCAGTTGCCTAGGGCGCCGCAGTCTATGGGGGGCGCCGCGGCACCGGTGATTATTATTTTTTACACTATATTCTTTTAAACTCAAGACTTTTGAAAGAATTCAAAATAATTATTGATTTCATTGCAGCAATTCAGGCAGGGATAATTCAATTTCAAGGACTGCATAAGTTTTATATCGACTAATAAAATTCGATTTTAACGGTATTCTTTACTATGTGCTTTGTAGTCTATGTCTACTATAATGGCACCGATGTCTATGGGCTAATAGGCTACTGACATAGTGGCATCTTTGGGGCGCGGTGGTGCAGTTCGTCGCCTTGCAGCCGAAGGGTTGCAGGTTCGAATTAATCCACCTCGAGTCGCCGCATAGGGACCTTTAGCAAGTCATTCACTCACAATTGCCCAGCGCTTCGGTGCGAAACTCCGATGCAGTGTCCGCTCTGTAGTCGGGAGCGCCTCTGAGTAGAGAACTTGAAGGGGCGCTATAACAAGTGCACATACAAACAAACGCCATGAAGAGTTGTTGTGTTATTTATAGACATTGTGTCTGGTGTGAATCTTTTGTTCTTAAAAATTAAATAATATCAAACCCTATGATTCCATGAAGTGTCAGAAGTTATTGACCAAAGTCGTAAGTAAAAACAAAAGACAGAAGTTAGCGACTGAGAGTAAGAAGACAATATATACGGGTCGGTTTCCAATTATTTAAACAAAACTGAGATAAACTGTCAATGTTAGCGCCCTGCAGTCGTCAGGTAGGCCTATAGCAATTCAGACTAAAGAGACGCTCAATTTCGATAGTGAAGATCAAGGCTGGCCTCAGGCACAGACAAAGCAGGCAGTTGCCTGGGGAGCCAAATTCTAGTGGGGGAGTCATTTGCAAAAAATGTATGTTAACAGCCTTTTTCACTTTTAGCCATTGTGCACAAAGTTGAATTTTATCCAGCCTTCAGTGTACTAATAACAAAAATATATAATACTCAGCTGAGTGTAAAGGCTGTGGCTGGTTCATCTTTGGATTCTGACGTGGGCTGAACAATTGAGTTTGAGTGGGGATCTGAGGGCGCGAAATGTATGCTTTGCCTGAGGTGCCCAATACATACTATGCCTATGGCGCCAAATGCATGCTGGGGCGCCAAATGCATGCTTTGCCTAGGACGCCATTTTGGCTAAGGCCGGCCCTGGCTGTTGTGGATTCTACGTCCACAGCAAAAGGAGTAGAAAGCAGTTTAAACCTAGACTCAAATCGTAAAAAACTGCAAAATTCTTTGAAACCGGTTTCTTTCTTTAAAAAATCAAAAACCAAGTGGCTGTTCGCGGGCCGCATTAATCGGGTTCGCGGGCCGCATGCGGCCCGCGGGCCGCGTGTTTGAGACCCCTGATCTATGACCTACACCCTAGACTGCATCCTTTTGTTCTACCATTTAAAGATGATAGAAGTTTTATTCCGAGGCTTCTCTTTGCCGCCAATTAATGACAGACATTGCTATGTAGTAGGCCTATGTTCACAATAATATTTTTGCCGTTGTTGATTTTTAATGTGCTTTGACGTGTAACCTAGCTGGGTGCGGTGTGTCACCTGGATTTGTCTCTTTTCCTAAATTAAACGAAGATTATTTAGTAAATTAAAACCGTCGCGTTTGACATGCGAATTCGTAATCTTAGAAAATCAACACGTTCTTAATTAAGGTATTCTTTTAGCCTCGCCTAAAATCAATTTCGGAAAGTTTCATTGCGAAAACGCTTTATTTTAACTGTTAGGCCTATACAGAAAGAAAGAGTCCGAATCAAGGAAATTTCGCCCATAATAATTACAGGCATAATCTCCAGCAATCACCAAAGGAAATTCATAAATTAGAATTCTCACCAACTATAGGGCCTATAGGATATAGGGATTCTCGGCCTATCAAAAAATAGCCCATAATGATTGCAAATCGACAGATTTAAGCAGTAGGCTATGTTGGAAAAGATAACTGGTTGTAGTGTGAGAATATTATTGTGGAAAAATAACCGGGGGGATGGCCTATGATCCGCTTGAAATTGGGGGTGTAAAAAACATACTTTAACATGGGACTCTAAGAAATATTCGGGTTGAAAACCCCAACCCTGGCAGTTTTCACCCTGACTGGTTGTCAGACGTTGACTTATGATGAGTTTGGGTGTGCAGCGAAGACTGTACTGTGGGTCCCAAGAAAGACAATGCCGTATAGGGAGGGGTGGCGGAACTCTCCAATAAACCCTCCACCGGTAATTCTTACCCTGCATAGTCTTTTTCTTGGCGATTTTATCCTGCAGCGCTTTTTAATGGAGCTGTAGATTTCTCTGCAAGGAAACGTGGCTGTAGTGTGTCGTGAGCTCACTCTCTTAACTGGGTCAACTTTGAAGAAGCCATGCGAAATTGTCTGAGTTTATTATTCACAAACAACAGTAACTGCATGTTGTTTATGTATGTTAGTCTGTTAGAGTAAGGCATAAGTCATGATGGGTAACGGCAAGAGTATGCATGGTAAGATCAGGTCCTGCAAGTGTCATGTGGCATGTTGAGTTAAGTTGAGTTGACTTCAGTTAAGGAATACTTACTTAGTTAGGCTACTTAGTCCTTCCCGTGCAGGCTTGCACATCGGGCAACGCATCTCCTCCACTCATCCCTGTCCATCGCCAGTTCCTCAGCCTCCCCCCATGACATCTCCAGTTAAGGAATAAAGTAAGTTCAAGACTGAAGTCAAGTCTAAAGTAAAAGTTACCGTATATGCCCCTCCCTATGTTGTCTTTTAGGCCCCTAATAGTAT
Organism: Lumbricus terrestris; assembly: GCA_949752735.1. Taxonomy (NCBI): domain Eukaryota; kingdom Metazoa; phylum Annelida; class Clitellata; order Crassiclitellata; family Lumbricidae; genus Lumbricus; species Lumbricus terrestris. Next base: position 34,666,472 of record OX457048.1, on the reverse strand, counting down.
AAGGTCTTACGAACCAGTCTTGAAGTTAAATGTAATCGACGAGTATTTTAGCGTTTCATCGAGCGTGTGTATTTATTTTGCCAAACTTTCAAAGTTAAATCTAACAAGATACGTTTGAGAAATATATGTGGTGATTTGTTTTCGAAGTAGACTTCACGTTGTTGAGCTTCAGTTCTTTCGCGGTGGTTGTGGTTAAGTTGAAGTTGAAATGCCACCATTTGAGGGCGGAGAAGGTGGTATTGAATGGCTACCATTTGAAGGTGGAGAAGGTGGTATTGGATGGCTACCATTTGAGTGCGAAGAAGGTGGTATTGGATGGCTACCATTTGATGGTGATAGTGAAATTGGATTGCCACCATTTGAGGGCGGAGAAGGTGGTATTGGATGGCTACCATTTGAAGTCAGTAGTGGTTGAAGAGGGCTGCTACCATTTGAGGGCGTAGAAGGTGGTATTGGATGGTTACCATTTGACGGTGGTGGAGGTGGATGTGGTATTGGAATGTTACCATTCGATGACGAGGGCATTGGATGGCTACCATTAGACGCTGGTGACGGTTGTGAAAGATGCTCGCTACCATTTGATGACGGTGAATGTGGCATTGGATGGCTACCATTTGACGATGGTGGTTGTGGCGGTTGTGGTAGAAGGGACTTGCTACCATTTGACGCCAATGGTGAAGGTGCTGGTGCAGGATTGCTACCATTTGACGGCAATGGCGAAGGTGCTGGTGCAGGATTGCTACCATTTGATGCAGGATGAAGAGGGGGAGCTGTGTGGTGAACGTCGGTGCCAGTCCATGTCGAACCTCGGTCAATGGCGCCACCTGGCGGTGAGGAAGCAGGAGGAATTTGGCGAACGGTCATTCCCTCGACAACGACGAACATCGATACAACGACTACAGTCATCACCAGCATCATCATCGTCGTCCACATCGTGGTGGTAGTAGTCTGACAGCAGGAAATGTACAGTTATCTGTGGCAGGTGGACACAGTGAAAGTGAAGTAAAGTACATCAGAAAACAATTATTAGCTTGCATCATGTATGTGTATGTGTGTTATTACTTAGCCTACTTACTTAATTAATTAATTAATTAAGTTGTGTGTTTTTTTTATTTGGAGATTACAATTGCGACGTTTATGATCTTTATTAATTGTTATCATACATTGCACACTGCACATGTCGTTAAACATGGGACTACTGAAACTTCAGTTAGCCGTTGTTAGCCTCACTGAGAAATTGAGAATTCGTTAAACTTATCTAGCGCAATATTGAAAGTTTAAGGCAGGTGAGGACTGAGGGTGAGTGTGTGTACATCTGTGTAACCTACACGTAGGTTACTACACTGTACACTGTGCAGCATATGACTTGTGTACATATCGCACATCAATGAATGGATAATTTATTATTGACTAAATTAGTGGGAAACCATAAAACCCGGCCGTAGACATGTTGGTCTAAAAATGAACCTGTTCCACGTTTCCCTTGAGCATACTCAGAGCATTAGGTATGCAGTCGTGCGTCATTGTAGTGGCATGGCCAAGTTACGGCGCCATATAAATTTTCATTCTTCTTCTTCTTCTTCTTCTTCTTATTATTATTATTATTATTATTATTATTATTATTATTATTATTATTATTATTATTATTATTATTATTATTATTATTATTATTATTATTATTATTCATTCATTCATTCATTTATCGCAGTTCCTACAGAGCCCCTTCAGGCTCACCATTCAGAGGCGCTCCCGACTGCAGCGTGGACACTGCGTCGGAGTTTCACGCCGAAGCTCACGAGCAATTATTGCTAGTGAATGACTTGCACAAGGTCCCGAAGCGACGACTTGAGGTGGATTCGAACCTGGTTCCATTATATGTAAATGTGTGAATAATAATTATTATCACTAACAATCATTATTACAATTACAGCCATGCTATCAGTGGCGTAAAGCGATAAATTTATTATGGGGGTGGGTTTGGGGCTTTTATGGCCTGGCCGGATGCCCTTCCTGACACCAACCCAGCAGTATTAGGTAAATAAAAAGGGAATAAAAAAACATAGGAAATATAAAGTAAGAAAAACAATTGTTACTACAGGATATTGTTTTGTTCTTTCATATTTAAGTGGATAAATAAACGTTAAGAAAACTTTTTCCTAAGCCAATGGGGGGATTTTAACCCCCGAAACCCCCCTTGGCTACGCCACTGCATGTTATGCATGGGCACAGGGGCGGATCCATGGGGGGGCCAATCCGGCCATGGCCCCCCCCATTTCAAAAATTTCCTTTTTTTGACCAGCTATTTTGCTCGGAAAGTAGACGTGGCCCCCCCCCAAAAGTAGTTCCATAGGACTTTGGCCCCCCCCTTCGAAAATTTCTGTATCCGCCCTTGCATGGGCAGGGTATCCAAATTGATTAATTGACGGTCGGTCTGTAACGTGGAGAACACCGCTTCGAACCTCCACAAAATCAATCGCTGTATAAGAACCCTGGACACATGAGCGACCGCATATATTTTTTTTACCGAAAGGTGCAAAACAAAATGGTCACGTTTAATTCTTTTTAGGAAGGTAATACCTTTAAAAATGCAATGCGTCGAGTTAAGAACATGGTATTTTTCATAGCAGTTTGTTTCTTAGGGTAAATTCAGGGCTTAAAGTGTGCCTGGACGGTCATGGACGGCGTCCATGCACTTGTTTTAAAATCTGAACGCCGTCCTGCCACTTATTGGCCAGCACTGGCTGGAAAGGTAAGGGGCGTCCAGGCACTTCTTTTGGAGAGGTAAGGGGCGTCCAGGTACTTATTTTCCTACACTTTTAGCACTGGGTAAATTTATCGGTTCACATTGCGTATCATTAGTATCATTAGTATCACTAGTATAACTGGTATCATTAGTATAATTAGCATAATTGGAATCGTTAGTATCATTAGTATCATTAATATTATAAGTATCATTAGTATCATTGGTATCGTTAGTATCATTAGTATCATTAGTATAACTGGAATCGTTAGTATCATTAGTATCATTAGTATCACTGGCATCATTAGTATCACTGGTATCATTAGTATCATTAGTATCATTTGGATCATTAGTAGGCTATCATTTGTATCATCAGTGGTTTTGTGCAATAAAATTTGTTTTAAAACAAAAAATGGGGTAATAAAAATAGGCTTCAGTTTTCCCGTGGATGTTGCCTGCAGGCGCGACCCTTTCTTGCCCCTATGTATCGTACGGGCGTCGGGCATACATGCCTGAGTAATTCCTTCACTCGCAATTTTGCTCTGCACCATCAATATTTTCTGCATGCTATAAGGCCTGTGATTCTTTCGGAATGAGCGATGTATAAATTCAGTTGGTCTGCATCGTAACGCTATGCGACGTTGTACCTTTCTAATTATAGGGTAGTAAGCCAGAATTATACTGTCCTACCTGAATTTTCGGAAATGGCGAAAAAACTCTTGCAGAAGATCATGTAATTCTCGTCGACTGTTCTGCCCTTTCTGGCAGTCGCTCACATGATCTGCACTCTGCAGCCTCTTTTATAACCAGCCGCTCCCGAGGGCTGTGTCTAGGATTCATGACTGCGCAATAGGCCTATAGGCCTTCATCATTGGTCACTGTTCTCGCGAGCAACGTCACCGTTTAGAGAACGAAGAAAGTGACCAAAAATATCGAGGCCAACCAGGGAAGACGATGCTATTTAAAACAGTTTTAAAAGTATGCCTGCTCACTAAGAAAGTAAGAATTGTCGGGGGAGTTGGGGTTTTCAACTTCCCAATCCTTCGTATAGAGGTCCATACTAAAGTCTGTTTTCACGCCCCAATTCCAAGTGACTCATAGACTCATAGTCCAACCCCACTCCCAGGTATTTGTCTACAATTGTTCTCACACTGCATGGGCCTATCATTCTCACAACTCTGCAGATGGACTGACAGAGGGTAACGGCCTGCTATTCCGAGGGACCACTATTCCGAAGGTCCACTATTCCGAATATCCGCTATATTTTGTTCGTTATCCTTGTGGTTGTGGTTACAGTGGGTTAGGGTTAGGGTTTGGGTTAGGGTAGATTAGGGTTGGGTGAATTAGGATTAGGTTTAGGGCTTGGTTAGGGTTGGGAAGGGTTAGGATTATGGTTATGGTTGGGGTGGGTTAGGGTTAGGTCTATTGTTATGGTTAGGGTTGGGGTGGGTTAGGGTTAGGTTTAGGGTTATGGTTAGGTTTGCGGTGGGTTAGGGTTAGGTTTAGGGTTATGGCTGGGGTTGGGGTGAGTTAGCCTAACTCTAAACCTAACTATAACCCTAACCCTAACTCAGTTAGGGTTAGGGTTATAGTTAGGTTTAGAGTTAGGGTTCGGAATAGTGGACCCAAACCCTGACATGTCAGAGTGCATCGTGGAAAGCATCGTTATAATATTATTATAACTCGAAATTTGTTCTGCCGAATGTTCTCGCGTCCTTCCTTCGGCCACTCGTTTTCGACCCCCGCAAGCCTCCGCAAAAGTCTCCGCCCATGTAGCTTACCTTATAGTTACTTTTACATCGTCTTTTTAGAACATTACATTACTTTAGGCCTACCTTATCCTGATTACATTAGTTTACACCACCTGGCCTTGCCTTGCTTCACGCTGCAGAATTTATTGGGGTGTTACATTTCGCTGCAGCTAGCCCAAAGGCAAAACTAAACACCAGCGCTCGCGAATAAGCTGGTGCCCCGCTCTTGGCCTTCAAATGGCATCTCAGATGGGAGGATTTTGTTGTACATACAGGCAAAAGGCTGACAACAGTTATAATAGATTATAAATCAATGAGTGGTAATGACATGTAAATGAATTCGAAGTTTATCAGAAGAAAGAGTATTTGCCGCAGTATCCGGTGTCACAAAAATGCGCTTCTGCAGCTGTGCATAAATTGTAATAAATTATAATCACGGTCTAAATTGATCTCTAATCTTTGCTGTTTTGTTGCCGATTGCAAATTCATTTTTACGTCCGGACATCGATATAATTATTGACGCTTATAAAATACCACAGAAAAAACCTGCTCTTGCCGTATACGTGTTTCTTTGAAATGCAAATTATGCACGGCTAATTTAGAATGCAATTTAAAATGTTGCGTGAAGTGCGATTCATTTCGACTTAATGATGTAACATGACGTGCTAATAAAAGGAAGAAGAATGGTGGTATTTGCAGTTTAACGTCACTGTGTGGCGACAAAGACCATTAGCGACGCCCTCCTCCTTTATCCAGGCTTGGGACTGGCACTGGCAGAGTGCAACCAGTGGCGGAGTTAAAGAAGAATGAGGAGCGTACCCATGACTTATAGCCATGGCATCAGTCACAGCTATTTGAGTAAGCTTATAGTATAAAGTGTCGGCAACTTTGTTTTCTTAAGCTCGGTATACGAGGGTGTGTCGCCAAATCCTCTCCCTTGCTGTCTCATCCTTCAGAGAACAGTGAACGATCAGTGGGGCGCGGTAGTGTAGGGGTATGTTCGGTGCCTTGGAGCCGGGAGATCGCAGGTTCGAATCCACCTCAAGCCGCCGCAGAGCAATGACCCCTCCTATTGTCTTTCTTCAAGTACTATATCTATGCTTACACGAAACACGATTAAAACTGAACATTTTTAGAGAAATTTTAACTATGATTATCATCTATATGAAATAAATCATGACAGTTTACAAAAAGTTAATGAAAAGTGTAAATAAGATGTTAATTGAATAGTAGAATAACAATCGATCGCGTATGTATATATACAATATAGAACATATACAACATAGAACATGTATACAACATAGAACATATACAACAAAGAACATATAGGATACAACACAGAACATATACAACATGGAACACAACATAGAACATATAGGCCACATCATAGAACATATAACATAGAACATATACAGCATAGAACATGTACAACATAGAACATGTACAACATAGAACATAATATACAACAAAGAACACGTATACAACATAGAACATATACAACATATTGAACATAGAACATGTATAGGCTACAACATAGAACATATACAACATAGAACATGTATACAACATAAAACATGTACAACATCAAACATGTATACAACATCGAACATGTAGAACATATAACATGTATACAACATAGAACATATACAACATAGAACATGTACAACATAGAACATTTATACAACATAGAACATGTACAACATAGAACATGTACAACATAGAACATATGCAACATAGAACGTGTACAACATATATATATAGAACATATACAACATAGAACATGTATACAACATAGAACATGTACAACATAGAACATGTACAACATAGAACATATGCAACATAGAACGTGTACAACATATATATATAGAACATATACAACATAGAACATTTATACAACATAGAACATGTACAACATAGAACATGTACAACATAGAACATATGCAACATAGAACGTGTACAACATATATATATAGAACATATACAACATAGAACATGTATACAACATAGAACATGTATACAACATAGAACATGTATACAACATAGAACATGTACAACATAGAACATGTACAGCATAGAACATATACAACATATAGAAATGCAGTCCAAGAAATGTTTAACAGTCGTTTCAAAAGAAAATAATCTCAAATGCCTTATCTATTGAACGTAGCATAATTATACAAATACCTTGCAACCGATAAACACGTGCAAGGTAGTTCAAACAGAAAAAGAAAAGCAATGACAAATGTAATCTCAAATAACATGTCTAGAACATAACGTAATATTATATTATATTATACAAATAAAGGCAATCGACAATGTTCAATCTATAGACAAAATGACATTCCCCCACCAGAAGAACTGGCGAGGTGTTGCATATAAGTAAATACGTACAATTGTCCCAAAGAAAAATTATATACTTAACAACTTCCCCCCTCCCGAAAATTCGACAGGTGTTCTTTACGTTTTGGAATAGAAGACTAAAAAGGTCGTCAGTTTTTTAAGTAGCGAAAATGGTATTTTTGGGGGGAAATTGTGACAAAAAGACTAAAAAGACAAAAATGTCGTCAGAAATATAACCGGTGACACGGTGTCGTCGGTGCCGTCCGCTCAAAACAACCACTTTTCCCGCCTTCCTTCCCACCCCCCCCCCAGAAACCCGATTTTTGTTCCCCAAAGTCGAGGGACTAAATTAAACACTGGGCAGCCTATAAACATGTGCAACGTATTTAAAATATGAGAAGAAAAAAACATGACAATGCGTAATATCAAATATAGGCTACACACTTCAAAACAAAACAGCAGAGATTCGCTTTAGAACTGACGATAGAGAAAGACAAAGTGTCAACAACACATGAGATATGATTCAGCAACAAGTTGTTTTTGTTCATGTTAAGTACTATAGTGTGCTATCGGGGTACCCGGCGTTGCCCGGGAAATTTGGGATTCGCCACGCTCCCGGCCAATTCCTTAGTTCCTCAACCTCACTTCACTTCATCCCATATCCTCGCTCCTACTCTCCACCCCACTTATTTTCCTCATCCCACTCACCTACCGACCCCCTAACCCGCCGGTCCACCTTGTCTCAACCTCTCTGGGGTACTCTGCATTGCCCGATAAATTTCGCTGTTGGCCCACTCGAACCCGCCCCAACAGCCCGCTCCTCAACCGCCCGCTCCCACCCCACTCCACCGCAACAAACTACCAACCTCATCACACTACGACGTCCTAACCGGCACGCCTCTAGTGATACTTTGTATTCACTGGCAAATTGTTTTTTTCTCCCTCCCAACAATACCCTGCGTCCACTCGGCCCATGCGGTGCGAGGTGTGTTGGGTGGGGCGAGGTCACCCCTGTAGCACTATAGCTGTCTGGCTGCAACGTTTGAGGTGAAAAAAACTGCAGCGGACGCGCTTACAAGTATGGTCGTTGGATTCGTGGCTTCTGCTGCGGGATGCGAAAACGGGATGAAGCACCAGCTGGGACGCGTTAAGTGAGATGGCATGGGTTGCAATGGTGTTAGAGTTAGACTTAGAAAGGTAGTGGTGTTATGGTGATACATGTAGCCTATATAAGTGGTAGGTGGTGACACTGGGTGGTTTTGTAATAGTCGTGGTGGTGGTGGTGGTGGTGGTGGTGGTGGTGGTGGTGGTGGTGGTGGTGGTGGTGATCGTGCACATGGTGGTGGTGGTAGTGTTGGTAGTGGAGGTGGTGGTGTTGGTGGTGCACATGGTGGTGGTGTTGGTGGTGGTGGAGGTGGTGGTTGTGTGATAGTGGTGGATGGTGAAACTGGTGGTGGTGATTGTGGTGGTGGTGGTGGTCGTCGTCGTCGTGGTCACCCCGACGATCGTGGTGTGATAGTGTTAGGCAATTAGGTATTGAAGCTGGCGTGGGTTCTCTGAAATCAACTCACAGGATGTTCCAAACAACAATAGCAGCCACAATGGCAACCTGCGTTCCCCAGTGTCTTGAATGGTGGACACTATGTGACCCTGAGCCGCAGTCCATCCATAGATGACTTGTCAATCGTCCATCCTCATCTACCATCGTCATCCTCCCTCCTCCGTTTTTTTCATCCGCATCACCAACATCAGCATCTTCACCATCATCAGCCAGTCTCCAGTAGTAACCGTCTCCGAAAACGAAGACACCTCCTGCATAAAAAAAATACAACAGTTAAGAGGAGCTTATAAGCATGTAGATATAAGGTAGCATTTTTAAACCATTCATTTATTCATTCCGAACAATGAAATAGCGCCCCTTGAAGAATTGTGCTCATGGAAGTATGCGTTCCCAGTATAGCCACAGCCAAAACTTTATGCCTCAATAAGTGATCAAGTTTTAAGCCTAAATAAACAAGTGAGCAAATGCTAAACAATTGAGTAATTCAGGTATACATAAATGCTCTCACACACTCAATTCCACGCGTACATACATGCAGACACATGAAAGCATATTCATATACAGGATGCGCCAAAACAATGACCCCCCTGGGTTTTTTGCCAATAACTTGACCAAAAGTAAGAATTTCGAAATGAAATTTTACAGGCTTATAGACAATTCATATTTACACATGATGGCCAGATTTCATCAAAATATTTCAAACAGAGCAAAAGTTTTAGTGAGGCCACCAACCGTTTTTTTTTGACGATTCATAAACGTAACGCAGCAAAAAGTAACAAAAACGTGATTTTATGAAGTCATATCTCAAATTACTGTCAAGATATTGGCAAAAAACCTAGTGGGTCTTTTTGGCGCACCCTGTACAATGCCCTACATACGATCGTATACGTACCATCCGGGTGTGCAAACGCCGAGCGGATGGGAAGCCGAGGGAACTTGAGAGAGTTGGATGAGGACGCAGAGGAACCCGTGGAATCGTGAATGGAAGCGGAGAGGAGTCTGTGGCGAGGTTGATTCTTGGGAATCACCGGGTCCTTAAGGATCCAGTGTCGACTTCCGCTGGTCACGTGGGTTCTCCCTTTCCAGGTGAACATGGAATCGATGCGACTGACATCCGATGGCAGACCAAGGTCGGTTAGAGGTCGTCCTGTCGTCCTACCCGGAAGAGACCGACGACCCTCGAACTCGTAGAACTTCTTTCCTGTAAAAAGGAATACGGTAACGATCTGGTTCGTTATCTTGGGTGGATGTCACACGGAATGGGATATGTTCCAGGTTTATAGATATAGGGAAAGATGGAAAGAGACATGCAGAAATATGGGCAGAGATAGACGCACACAGAGGCACACACATGTGCACAGACAGAGTCTGAGGCAGACACAAACTGAGTGTCTTGTATCAGATCATGTGCGCCTTTATTTATTCATTAATTTATTTATGCATTTATTTATTTATTTATTTCTCACATTCGCCATACCGCCTCTTCCAGCTATCTACTCAGAGGCGCTCCAGATTACAGCACGGACTGCATAGAAACTTCAAGCCCAAGCGCACGAGCAATTATTGCAAGTGAAGGATTTGCTCAAGGTCCATACGCTGCGGATTGTGGTGGATTCGAACCTCGAACCCTCTGGCTCCAAGGCACTGAACACACCAGTATGTATGTATGTATGTATGTATGTATGTATGTATGTATGTATGTATGTATGTATGTATGTATGTATGTATGTATGTATGTATGTATGTATGTATGTATGTATGTATGTATGTATGTATGTATGTACATTTGTATGTATGTATGTATGTATGTATGTATGTATGTATGTATGTATGTATGTATGTATGTATGTATGTATGTATGTATGTATGAATGTATGTATGTATGTATGTATGTATGTATGTATGTATGTATGTATGTATGTATGTATGTATGTATGTATGTATGTATGTACATTTGTATGTATGTATGTATGTATGTATGTATGTATGTATGTATGTATGTATGTATGTATGTATGTATGAATGTATGTATGTATGTATGTATGTATGTATGTATGTATGTATGTATATATGTATGTATGTGTGCAAAAATGTATGTTTGTGTGTTCGCACGTATGTTTGCATGCATTTGTGCATGTATTTATAGGGTGTTGGTGGTGTTGGTAGTGGTATGAATTGCATGAGTGTGGGTTGTGGATGATCGAGACGGTTTTGAAAGGGTCGCATACAATGTATGCACGTGATTTTCAACAGATGTCGCTAATCAACCAGCATGTGAGTATTGCCCAGCTGCAGCAGCCAGCCCGGCCTATAATCATGCATGTAGATAGGCCGTATATTATAGACCCTTAATTAGTTGCCATTGTCTCTGTATTATGAATGCAGTCTGTGTTCGTATTAACGGTATTAATAGGATGCAGCGCTGAGGCACGTGTGAGAATGTTTGAACTGAAGACAGAATATACATATATGCACAGATATGTATATATATATATATATATGCACAGATATGCATGTGTATATATATGCACAAATATACATGTATAGTATACTTATGAAGGACTTGTGTTGAAGGTCCGTAACTAATTGCTGTAGGTCATGCTGATGCAGAAAGTCAGGCATAAGCAGAGAGACAAACAGAGAAGGGGCCAGGCAGAGGAGATGAGAAACAGGCGCATGCGGGGTCGCCCGGGTCGGGAAGAGAAGACAGAAAATGAACAAAGCTACTTGCAATTTTACACTCTCTCCCTCTCTCTCTCTCTCTCTGTCTGTCTGTCTGTCTCTTTCTCTTAAACATCCAATTTATCATCTTTGTTATTCGTAATAGCTGTAACGTGATAATTAAAATTAATGCTCTTCTGAAAACACGATCTGCTTTTTTCGATTGAATGATAATTGGCGAGACTCGTTATCGACTGAGCGAGAAGATGTAAACGAGGGTTTATAAAATTATGGACTCCATCATGCTGATAACGACCATCCGTTCAACTGCCTGTCTGTCTGCCTGTGTGCGTTTGAAGACAGACAGACACACATAGGTAGACAGAAAAAGACAAACATACACTAGCAGACAGATAAACAGATGCTCACACTGTCACGCAGGCGGATGGACAGACAGCCACACAGACATTAGACAGACACGCAAGCAGACCTAGAGACAGACACATAAAGAGAAAAATAACAGGCAGATAGACACATATGCAGACAGACAAAGACACAGGCTCATAGACACAGACAGACACAGATGCAGACGAAAAGACAGAGAGAAAACTTAGACAGACGCAGGCGGATAGACACAGACAGATAAAGACTGATACAGACATACAGGCTATAGAAGAACAGAGGCGATCATGCTAAGACAGACAGGTGGACGTCCAGGCAGGCAGATAGATGGATAGATGGATGGATGGATGGACGGACGGACGGACGGACGGACGGACGGACGGACGGACGGACGGACGGATGGATGGATGGACGGATGGACGGATGGACGGACGGATGGGCGCACGGACAGACAGACAGACAGACAGACAGACAGACAGACAGACAGACAGACAGACAGACAGACAGACAGACAGACAGACAGACAGACAGACAGACAGATAGATAGATAGATAGATAGATAGATAGATAGATAGATAGATAGATAGATAGATAGATAGATAGATAGATAGATAGATAGATAGATAGATAGACAGACAGACAGACAGACAGACAGACAGACAGACAGACAGAGGCACAAAGACAAAGGAATAAAAATGCCTGCCATAATACCTTTGACGAAGATGATCCTGTTGTCCTGTGGGATTTCGTGGGCGACATCAATCGATTGTACTTCCGGCGGAAGTTGCGTCCAGAAGCGAGAGATGAGTTCCGGTTGTTCGCTTATGGTCCAGTTCATGTGTCGTCTCCAGAACCACTGGACCAGTCAGTCACAAACATTCTCAGACTTACTTGAAAGCAATTTGACGATTTTTCTTTATACATGTGGATAGCTGGATGAGTGGGTGAGTGGGTGAATGGATAGATGTGCACTTGTTATAGCGCCCCTTCAAGCTCGCTACTCAGAGGCGCTCCCGAATGCAGAGCGGACACTGCATCGGAGTTTCACGCCGAAGCGCTGAGCAATTGTGAGTGAAGGACTTGCCCAAGGTCCTTACGCGACGAGGTGGATTCGAACCTCGAACCTTCCGGCTTCAAGGCAACGACGCCACCACTACACCACCGCGCCCCACTGGGTGGATGGGTGGGTGAGTGGATGGATGGATGAATGAATTGATGAATGAGTGAATGAATGAATGAATCTATGGATGGATGGATTTATGCCATTTAATGGATGGGGATGAATGGATGAATGAATAGACGGGAGGGTGTGTGGGTGGATAAATGGATGGCTGGCTGGATGGATGGATAGTTGACTGATAAATAGACTGATTGACTGACGGGCTGATTGATAGATTGATTTTTTAATTGATTGATAGATGGGCAGATGAATATGGTAGACAGGTAGATAGGCAGATGAACGGGTAGGTTGATTTAGAGATGATAGTTGTCTCTAAATTTTTACATGATAGTCCAGACCTTATCTTTGAAGAAGAAGATTTCTCCTCTGATGGAAGTGACGCTGTCGAAATCCGAGCAACAGGAATCAGGTTTCTCGTTAGCAGAAGATGATGGAGTCTTCTGCTGTCTTCTGTCGTTCCGTTTACCTGTCAATTGTTTGCTCTCTTATTCTACCTACATGTACATACATTATCCATGTACCGTTAGCAGTCTGTCCTTCCATCCGTCCGTTCATCTATCAAACAACCTACAGAACGGCTTCCCTATTTCACGTCGCTTTACAGTGCCTATGAGTCACACCACTCTGCAGTGTCCTTAATAATCTCAAAACTGTTCTATGTCACTGTGGTTGGGCCGGTGACACGAAACGGGGTACCCCCCTGAAAGCTATCCGGGGGGGGTGAATTAATCTATCTCCCCGGATGTAATTAACCGGTTTATACTATCCATTCTATCCCCTTTTTTTGAAAAATGCGCATAACAAAAATATTTATGCTGTAATCAAAATTTCAAGTGACTTTAATTGTTTTAAGTGTCCTAAGCAATGCTCAGATAAAGGCAACTCGAATTTATTTAGTGACTCTGAGTGTTCTTAAGTATTTAAATGTTTTAAGTGTTCTAAAAACAGGGCAAAACAAATTATGTAGTAGGAATAAACATACCTGTTAGTGTCATTGTTCAAAACAAAGCAGATGAAAATTAATTTGCAAAAATAAATACACGCATAAACGGTTTTTTCGACTTTTTTTAATTTGGGGGATACAATTAATACGGGGGATACTCTATTTCGTGACACCGGCAGCGCTTCTGAATAGCCAACCTTGAAGAGGCGCTAACATTTCTTACATAATAATAGTAACAATAACAATATCCATCCATCCATGAAATTTTCACCGCGCCATCTCCGCAGCATAGCTGCTCAGAGGCACTCCAGACCTGACCCGGTCAAAGAGGAAGCTCTCTCTAGTATACAATTGATCAAAGGAGCAAAAGAGACATGTCTCATGTGAAAACGTTGGTCAGATGTATGAAGGCCATTCTGGTATAGAAGGACAGACGATCTAGAGAGCCCGACATTGTCTTGTTGCTGTGATAACATGAGGAACCACAAAGTTACCTCTAATGAGGCCGAGCGCAGAGATCGGCAACGAGACCAGTGCGAGATTAAAGTGAAAAAAGGTCCCAATATATAGACAGGCGCGTTGTCCAGAATAGAGTGCCAGACGATCGACTGGGGCATACAATGGATGTCCTGCCGGCTCTGGAGCCATTGGAGTGCATCGTGCATAAAGGTATCCAAGGCAACCGCCTCTCCGTTCTGTACAGAATGGGTGCTCTTGACTCCATTTGCATGAACTGCAACAATGCAGAATCGAATCTTTTTTGTAGGCTATACTGAGCCCTGTTGCCTGGAATGGGCTTCTATACGGGAGCTAAGTCTGCTTTTCATGGCTCTTACTGATGCATTTGAGTAGTTCCCCCCCCGATTAATTAGCGGTATATAAATTTTGGAATGAATAAATGAATGACTAAACGTGGATGGGTGGATGGAATGATGGATGGAATGATAGATGGGTGGATGGAATGATAGATGGATGGATGAATGGAAGGATAGATGGATGGATGGACGGGTGGGTGGGTGGATGGACGGATGGATGGGTGGATGGATGGATGGATGGATGGATGGATGGATGGATGGATGGATGGGTGGGTGGATGGACGGATGGATGGGTGGATGGATGGATGGATCAATGGATGGATGGATGTTCTGATCTAACCCTATGCTAATGTCAAGTGCTTCTAGCTTAAGACCTACCGTACAATGCCTGGATAGCGTTGATATCATCGGCGTGCAGCTGCAGATTCGAATCGTAACCCTGATACCAAGGGTACATCAATGACCCATGAACACTCGAGTGATTGATTCCAAGGGCGTGGCCCAGCTCGTGAGCGGTCACAGTGTACAGATCGACCCCTTCAGCAAAGAGAAAGAAACTATTATTATTAATAGTTTTTCAAAGTTTATGAGACATTTGAGTCGTACGCAGTATTTCATCTAGACGTCTCTGAGGGGGGAAGTTCCACAGGATTGGATTTCCTCCCCCCCCCCTACCCAGAAAACACTGGTCGTAAGTTTTTTCCAGTACAGCGAAATTAGTACGTTTCTCGGAATTTGTTAGGAAATGACTAAAATAGGTATCAGAAAATTTGTCGATGAAAATGTTGTCGGCGACCCGGTCGTCCGGGCTTGACTCTTGGTCCGGTTCCGTTGTGACAACCGAGATGATCAAATACAGTTCGCATAATTATTATTATTAAGTCAGCTCTTAATTTATTGATGCTGTTGCAAGCAGGATGGCCAGCATCCTCGTCAGATTCATCTGCCTCTGAATCATCACAAACCATTGTTAGTATTGATGGCCTATTCAAACAAAGGTTTTTAAGTATAATATCAGCTGTACCAGCATTACAACAGTCTGTCAGTTGCATGTGGTCATTCGGACATCATTGTGGCCAATGATCATATGAACCCAATCTCCCGTGTAACATTATACGATCTTGACGCCTATTACACCGCACAGTTGAATTCAATTTTGCACTCCTTTCAAATTTCAGAAGCGCAAACATAATACTATTATGATAGAACATAGTGGGGCAGAGTGTTGTTATACTTTCCAGCAGTCTAGGATGGCTGCTATTAAAGCTATTGCTACGTGCGTTTACTTAATAGAAGTTAATCTAGTTTTCCATAAAATGTCTTTTAGACTAAGAAGTAGCTATATACTGTTCCAATAGGAGGTTGGAAACAACCTCTAAACATATATAGCTGCCTATAGCCACACTGGTGTCTATTTTTAATATACAATAAGAGGTTTTTCAAAGTGTCTACTCGCCTGCCACGGAACCAATGGTCCAATCCTCATCTTCGTCGAAGTGGATATCTCCGGACAACTCCGCTCCAGGTGGAAAAGCATGCGCCAGGGTTTTACCTAAATGAACAATTATTCGTCATACCCATAGAATTACATCAATATTGATACTAATTTGTTGTCTTCGTCGTGGCCCTTACACTGTCGTCGTTGTCACAAACATCATCATTGTGGCTTCATCATTGGCGTCTCACTTGGCATGATGATTACAGGAAATGGTGGACGATGATGAGAATGATTAAAAGAATGATGATGACAACGATGACGTTAAAGCAGATATAATGATGAAGAAGAAGAAGAAAAATAAGAATAAGAAGAAGATGATAATGATGGTGATGGTGATGGTGATGGTGATGGTGATGGTGGTGGTGATGGTGGTGATGGTGGTGGTGGTGGTGGTGGCGGTGGCGATGGCGTTGACGATGACGATGACGATGACGACGACGACGACGACTACGACGATGGCGATGACGATGACGATGACGATGTTGACGACGACAATGACAATGATAACGATGACGGTGACGATGACGACGACGATGACGATAACGACGACAACGACAACGACGACGACGGCGAGGACGACAACGATGGCGATGACGATGACGATGACGATGACGATGACGACGACGGCGATGACGACGACGACGACGACGGCGATGATGACAACGATGGCGATGACGATGACGATGACGATGACGACGATGATGATGGTGACGATGACAAGAACAATGATGATGACGATACCTGGTCCATCGAACGGTGCCTCATCCCCGTGGTCTCCTCGGACGAAAGAAATGCCAATGTCCGGTTGCTCCTCTCTCACGGTCGCTCGTTGGCGGACGAAGGACAGCGGACAAACGGCGCTCCATAAATTGAAAGCCTTGGCCAACTCCGAGTCAACTCCGTCCTGAAGTCTGGGACTGTTTGGAGGACGATCCACCCTGTTCAACACACAACGATGACTTATCCATCTCCAGCTCCAGGATCTCCTACTCCACCTTGCCAAGGTCTGTCTTCCTCCTTTCTTCTGCCTCGTCCTCTCTCTTCTCGTCTCACAGTCTCTCACAATTATTTACCAACTCTCTCCTTTAATCTCTCTCTCTCTGTCTCTCTGTCTCTGTCTGTCTGTTTGTCTGTCTGTCTCGCTCGCTCTATCTCGCTCTCTCTCTCTCTCTCTGTCTCTCTGTCTCTGTCTGTCTGTCTGTTTGTCTGTCTGTCTCGCTCGCTCTGTCTCGCTCTCTCTGTCTCTCTCTGTCTCTCTCTGTCTCTGTCTGTCTGTCTGTCTGCCTGTCTGTCTGTCTGTCTGTCTGTCTCTCTCTCTCTCTCTCTCTCTCTCTCTCTCGTCCTCTGGTCTCCACTCAACTCCTACACGTTTCTGTCCTTTATTATACACTGAAGACAAAATATGAAACATATGAGAATATCGTTAGGTTTGGCTGCGAATAACTTAGATAATAATTATCACATATCCAATAATATTGAGACTGTTTCGGTTTTCGCGAAGGACCAACAATGGCCGACCGATGTCGTCGTTATGCCCTTGCAGGTTACATGCAGTTGCGTTGGTGACTGTCAAGCCAAATTCATGTAGGTTGTGATTGCGTCTTGTTTTGTCCATCATCTCAACTCTACAGAAATTGGCCAGACAGGTCACCCAGTGTTTCTCCGCATCGTTCAGAACTACAGATTGACTCAAGTCGAAAGATTAGCATAGTCAGTTGCTCATGGTTGCACGATTTTAGGTTCGACATTCCAATGATTCTATAGATGATCTCTTTTGGTCTTACGTCGGTGTGCAAAAGGTTTGCACTCACAATTTTTACGTTCCTTTAACAATTCCAGTGCTGCTATATATTTCTATTGAGTCATCGTTTTTCACAGATCCATTGAATCATAGTTTTTCACAGGTCTATTGAGCCACAGTTTTTCACAGATCTGTTGAGCCATAGTTTCTCACAGATCTGTTGAGCCATAGTTTTTCACAGATCTGTTGAGCCACAGTTTTTCACAGATCTGTTGAGCCATAGTTTTTCACAGATCTGTTGAGCCATAGTTTTTCACAGATCTGTTGAGCCATAGTTTTTCACAGATCTGTTGAACCATAGTTTTCACAGATCTGCTGAGCCGTTGTTTTTCACAGATCCATTGAGCCATAGTTTTTCACAGATCTGTTGAGCCATAGTTTTTCACAGATCTGTTGAACCATAGTTTTTCCCAGATCTGCTGAGCCATTGTTTTTCACAGATCCATTGAGCCATAGTTTTTCAGAGATCTGTTGAGCCATAGTTTTTCATAGATCTGTTGAGCCATAGTTTTTCAGAGATCTGTTGAGCCATAGTTTTTCACAGATCTGTTGAGCCATAGTTTTTCAGGGATCTGTTGAGCCGTAGTTTTTCACAAATCTATTGAACCGTAGTTTTTCACAGATCTATTGAGCCATAGTTTTCACAGATCTATTGAGCCGTAGTTTTTCACAGATCTATTGAGCCATAACTCATAGTCTGTCTGTTATTCGTGTCTACATACTTGTATATATGCTATGTCAGCTCCTCGTAATCTTACCATCTACCCAATTAATACATATTCGGTTGTCTACTGATATATTATAATAATAATTATTATTATTATTAATATTGTTGACTTTTTATATAGCGCACCTTCAAGGTAATCTACTCATAATGGACCTGTATCATGGTATCGCCCGACATAAACTGTCTTATAAAGTCTTGTATGTCCTGATCTTCCATATTGATATGGCTGTTCAATTACTGCTTTGTTAGTCTATTGTATTGTATCTATACATTTATATAGCGCCTCTCACAAAAAATGACTATTCAGAGGCGTTCCAAGCACGAAAAACTCCAGGAGAAAGAAATGCTAATGAAATTGTTTTACTGGGAGCAAAACTGAAAAGAGAATTTGAAATTGAAAGGTCAGGTCTGACTCTCCACGTCTCCGATGTGAGATCGAGATGTGTGACATGGTGTGACCGAGATGCATGACATGGTGTGACCGAGATGTGCGATATGGTGTGACCGAGATATGTGGCACGGTGTGCCCGAGATGTGCGATATGGTGTGACCGAGATGTGCGATATGTTGTGATCGAGTGCGCGCTACAGATTGGATTAATATTAGTATGTATGTATGTATGTATGTATGTATGTATGTATGTATGTATGTATGTATGTATGTATGTATGTATGTATGTATGTATGTATGTATGTATGTATGTATGTATGTATGTATGTATGTATGTATGTATGTGCACTTGTTATAGCGCCCCTTCAAGCTCTCTACTCAAAGGCGCTCCCGACTGCAGAGCGGACACTGCATCGGAGTTTCACGCCGAAGCGCTGAGCAATTGCGAGTGAAGGACTTGCCGAAGGTCCCTACGCGGCGACTTGAGGTGGATTCGAACCTCGAACCTTCCGGCTTCAAGGCAACGACGCCACCACTACACCACCGCGCCCCACAAGTAATGTATTAGTAATAATATATCAAGCACCGACAACAAACGCTGACCTGTACGTGAGTTCGGTTTTTTGCCACTTATCAGTCATCATCACTGGGCCGTATTTCTGTGTTGGAATGATGCCTCGGTTGCTGCTGCTGCTGCTGCTGCTGCTGCTGCTGAGAGGAATCGGGATGGATGATGGTGCCTCTTGGAAGTCGCTGGACCCACACCGAGGGCGTTTCATCATCGCCTTCGTTGGCTCGTCCAGTTCACCAGTCAAAGGGAGATTTGCCATGTTCTGAAATCGGCGAACCGCTGCCCCGAGTTCTCCCGATGATATAACGGGTGCGACTCGTGGAACGGGACTCGCCGTGCTTTCGTCGGGTCTACTAATCTGCTTCGTGATGTATCCGAACTGTTCGAGATATTTCTGGAATCAGACGTATAGGTTACACGCATAAGTACGTTCGTGTACATTGTACATTGTACATACCTGCAATACATATAATGCATACACAGCCGCCCACACAGCACACTGCCTCTCAGACAGTCAGCTTTAAACGCATTTCTACTTCCTCAGAGTTTCTCGTGTTGAGAGAGCTTCCCTGCACTCAGTAAGAGGTGCTATAGAAATTTATAGATTCAAAAATTATACAATACAATACAGTTACACGAAACGACTGATAAATGAACGCTGGATATATTCACCTGGTAAGATAAGGTAAAAAAATAGACCAGTGGTTCCCAACCTTTTTTTTACTTTAGGGTCACTTTTTCTTAGTTGAAGGACATTAGGGGCC
>OX457048.1:34631328-34641328 GCA_949752735.1 Lumbricus terrestris | reverse complement strand
CCGAACCAAAGACCATACCGTCGTCCAATCTTCTCTCTGAACGGCGTAACATTCTGTCATCCAATCCATCCTCTAAACGACGGACCATACCGTCTTCCAGCCTATTCTCTGAACGGCGGACCATACCGTCTTCCAGCCTATTTTCTGAGCCAAAAACCATACCTTCGTCCAATCTATTCTCTGAGCGGCGGACCATGTTGTCTTCCGGTCGGCTCACCGCAGTGCAGACCATACCTTCCCCAGGCGGTTTCTTCGTCGAACACTCAGCCGCGCGGTCCTTTGAGCGGACCGTCCCGTTCTCTTGACTGTCCCTCTCACGCGCCAAAACATCGTACGAGTCATTCCTCAACAGGATCGTGTAGCTATCGGTTCCAGTTCTCGGACTTCCCACCAGAACTCCGTCGTCTGCTCTGCTCCTCGATGGGATCGCGTCTCCATCCGGTCTCCGGTTCTTAATCGCGTCTCCAGCTCGGCTCCGCTTTCCATTCCGAATCCCTTGGTCGCTTCCAGCTTCCATTGCGAGCGTCTTTCCCTTGCTCCTCCAATCGTACGGTCGACTGGCCACACCTCTTCCAGCCCACGCCCTCCGAACGTTACTTCCTGGCGGTAGAGGTTCAGGTGGATGACCCTCGCGTCGAGCTCTCCTGTCGTTCTGAGCAGCACGCTCCTCTCGAGATGTCGCCACCATCGAGCAGCTCGCGTAGTTTCTCCTCGCTGCTGCGACTGAGGACCCACCACTCGGATGATGATTAACGGCTGCTGAAGCTGAATCAGATGTACGTAAGATGCGGCGCGGAAACTCCCAAGAAGGTTTAGCTTCAGCGGTTGCGGCTGTAGCTCCTGTGGAGGTCGTCTTGGACCCGTAGGTCCTCCTGGGTGGAGTTTGACAAGCGGGTTGACACGCGGTGCCGGTCGAGGGCCGACGCTTCACCGTCGTCGTGTCCCCGGTGCTTCTCCGTTCGACTACCGGCGGACTCGGTCTACTGATGGGGGTCTGCCTGCCGGTCTCGCCCGCAGGGGAACGGCCCTCTGCCTGCGCAGGGGAACGACCCTCTGCCTGCACTGCTCTAGTCGTCGTCGAAGGAGGCCGGGGCGGTGTCTTTTTGGTTTCTGGGGGCTTGTTGCGGAGGGCGTAGAGGACGGTGCTTGGATCGGCGCAGCCGGCTATGTTCTCCTCCCCCTGGATTTTCTCGCACAGGATCCGACTCAGCATGACGTCATCGTCCGTTTCCTTCGCTCCGGTGTCGCCAAACGTTTCTGTAAGAGATGTGAAGACAAATGCGTTTAACAATCAGTTTTAAACAATTGCTTTTAAACAATTAATTTCTAAACAATTGCTTTTAAATAATCAATTTTCAAAATTGCTTTCCTTTCATTTTCCTTTTGCAAAATTTCTTTGCAAAAGCTTTTAAAATTGTTTTAAACAATTGCTTTTAAACGATTGCTTCTAATTCTAAACAATCGATTTTAACAATGCTTTTACCAATTCCTTTCACCGATTGCTTTTAACAAGTAATCTTTGTTTAATTTAGGAGAAGAGACAAATCCAGGTGACACACCGCTTCCCCCAGTTACACGTCAAAGCACATTAAAAATCAACATCAGCAAAAATATTGTGAACATAACAATGTCTATCATTAATTGGCGGCAAAGAGAAGTCTCGGAATAAAATTTCGATCATCTTTAAATTGTAGAACAAAAGTACGTTTAGCAAATGATTTTAGCAAAGATAAATCTCCAACTGACACTCAAATAAGACAACGACGATGGAGCAACGATTGACAACATGGTGAAGATGATGAAGTTGATGAAGATGGTGAAGATGATGAAGATGATGAAGATGGTGAAGATGGTGAAGATGATGAAGATGATGATGAAGATGGTGAAGGTGATGAAGATGATGAAGATTATGAAGATGATGAAGTTGATGAAGATGGTGAAGATGATGATGATGAAGATGATGAAGATGATGATGAAGATGAAGATGATGAAGATGGTAAAGATGATGAAGAAGATGAAGGTGGTGAAGATGGTGAAGATGATGAAGATGATGAAGATGATGAAGGTGATGAAGATGATGATGAAGATGAAGATGATGAAGATGGTGAAGATGGTGAAGATGATGAAGATGAAGATGGTGAAGATGGTGACGATGGTGAAGATGATGAAGATGATGAAGATGATGAAGATGATGAAGATGGTGAAGATGAAGAAGATTATGAAGATTATGAAGATGATGATGATGACGACGACGACGACAACGAAACATGATGACGATATTTCGTAGTCCCTGACAGATCATCTTTTAACAGCGACAACGACGACGACAAAATTAAAAATGATCATAACAGATAACCTACTCGATGGACTGTCCCCATGATCGACCTGGGCTTCCCTCTGTCGCCGTCCCTCGATCGCCCCTTGGCTGCAGCCCTCCGACCCATTCTCCGCCCGGGTGTCCGTCTCGAACTGCTCCAACGGATGAATGTACCGATGCTTCTCCCATCGGGTCAGCCGACCGACGGACCTGTCGCTGCGGGTACAACCGACGTCGCTTGCCACGTCCTTGTACCCTCCTCCTACTCCTCCGTCCCTGTCCTGTTCCGTGGTCTGCTTCGTCAGGCCGCTTCTGCTCAGTGTGACGTCGCTGCTCGCCTTCTGGATGTCCGGTGAACTGCGAGTCGGGGAACGTTCACTGGACGACTGTGAGACGCGCAGACTCGGGCATTCGTCCATCTTTTCACTGAGGTCCTGCTCCTGTTGCTGGGTACTTGATTCAAGATCATCGACTGCCACTGGAGCTGTTAATCTTTTATTACTAAAATCACTGTCATCGTCATCGTCGTCATCGTTGTCAGCGGCAGTGACATAAGTTGACGAGTTTTTCTCTTGTACGCTCGATGGACTTGGGTCCTTCCTCGCCGCTAGGCGTCGGAAGTCGTCTTTGAGTTTACCCAGCATCGACTGCAAGGCCGCGTTGTCCCTTTCGTCAACACTATCATCATCATCAGAAACAGAAGAGGACAAAGTAGCAGTGATATGATTTGGAGAATAATTCGTTGGACTCGATTCCTTCCTCGTCACCAGGCGTCGGTAGTCCGCTTCGAATTGGTCCACCTTCAGCTTCAGCGAACGGAAGGACGTCTTTGTGCCTGAGGCTCTTCCGGCGCCGTTTCCAGCCAGAAGAACGGCGTACTCCGCAACAATGTCCATCCACCTCTGGCTCATCCAGCGGAACTTATCCTCCTCGCTCTCCCTCTCCAGTTCGACGTCCTCGCCTCTGTCCTCCACGTTGTTTATCTCCGCTTTCATGTCCTTGTCCCCCTTCACATTTCCCATCGTCTCGTTCACCATCTGCGACTTAAACGCCACTTTCTCTTTGGTTTCCAAGTTATCCTTTTCCATCTTCGCGTCCTCCTTTGTCACTTCCACGCTTTGCTTCCTCTTTTCCATCGTCTTCTCCACCTCCTTCGCTTCCTCTTCCATCTCTTCTTTCTTCTCTGTCTTCCTCACACTGACCTCTGCATTTTCTAACTTATCCTTGATCCCAAACTTCCGCTTAAACTGCTTTCTCCAGTCCTCTGGTTCCGCTCGCGACCTTGACGACCTCGTAGATCCAACTCCAACCTTTTCCTCCCGATACAGAACCCTCTGAGGAGATCCCCGTCCAAAGTCCCGTTTCAAGACCGTTGATCCCGAAAGCTGGGCGTCGGACTCTCCTCTCCGTAACGACGCACGCATACCCGTAGAACAAACCCCTCTCGAAGCACTGAGCGGTCGTGAGATGCTACCAGTGGTTGATCCACTTGATCCATCCTTCTGTCTAGCTACTGGTGGCTCCGACTTCACTCCAGGACAATCATCATCTTCATCATCATCAACTGCAGCAACTGAGCGCTGAGCAACTTCCGGGAACACATCCCCATGTCCCACTGCGTTCGATTCTTTCCCTCTGCTTCTTTTGGTCGTGCAGTCGGAGTGTGAATCGTCCTCAAACATCGCGTTGGTTGGACTCCGAAGGGGCACAACACACACCTCTGCCCTGCCCATCCCCGGTTGCCCCGTTTCCTGTTTTGGGTCCGTGTCCATGTAACACTGGTTCCCGGTTCCGACGGATTTCCCGTAGTCAGCGGGGAATACAGTTCTCCGGTATCTGACAGCCCCTTTCGGATCTTCTGTCAGCCGTACAAGCGACGTCTTATCTCCAGTTGTTGGAAAGATACTCGACTTCCCGATGTCCTTTCGCCTGACTCGTGGAGATTTGAGACAGTCGGCTCCTGCCGGTGTGGCTTCATTCCTCAGGTACTTAGTAACGTTCCTCAGCCATCTGCTGGAGGACTCTTCGTCGACCTTGCTCGTTCCTCTCAGATCCACATTGCCCTTTCTTGCCCCTATGAGATCCCCATTGTCTTTCCTTGCTCCTCTGAGATCCCCATTGTCTGTTCTTGCTCCTCTGAAAACCCCATTGTCTTTCATTGTTCTTCTGGGATCCCCATTGTCTGTTCTTGCTCCTCTGAAACCCCCATTGTCCTTCATTGTTCCTCTCAGATCCCCATTGTCTTTCATTGTTCCTCTGGGATCTCCGTTGTCTTTTCTTATTCCGCTGACGATCCCCTCAATTCTTTCGCATCGTTCCAGTGATATCGGACTTGTCCTCACCTTCGCCGGCGATCTAGTTTCCACGGAACCTCTTGCAAGACCCCGGCCAGTCACTCTAAACCGTACGTCTATTCCAGGCGTTTCCAGCGATTTCACTGGCTCTTCTCCTCCTTCTCCCTCTTCTTCTTTTAACCGCCGTTCCTCTTCCCCCTCCCGATGGTCGTCTATCGCGGTCTCTTCCCCTTTCAACGTCACTCCTTCCTGCGAGGCAACGCACCGCTCCCCGTCACGGCGCCGCTGGGACCCGGTTGGTCGGATCGAGGCGCTTCTGGCCTCGACGTCCTCCAGGAAGGAGCTGAGCTCCTCGAGGTCCTTCGACAGTCGACTGGACACCACCCGAGGATCCGTTGTCCTCGGCCGGTCATCTGGTTGGCAGCGGAAGCAGTGTTCTCCAGTGGAGCTGATCGATGATGAGGAGGAGGAGGAGGAAGAGGAAGACAACGAGGAGGTAGTGGTCAAGCCGAGTGGACAAGGGGTCCTACGATGCTCGGCTAAACTGGCCATCTGTCTGGGGAAGAGTTGACTGTGTGTATGGTTCCCTTTGTGCGTCTGTCTATTTCTCTGTTTGTCTGCCTATTGACTTGCGTGTCTATACGTCCGTATATATGTGGCCTGCGTCTCTGTCTGCCTGTCTGTCCGTCGTCCGTCTGTCTGTCTGTCTGTCTGGCTGTTTGTTTGTCTGTCTGCGACGCCGTTTTAGGATGTTACTCAGGTCTCTGTGAACAGCTGATATCCTGTTCGTGGATTCCGTGTATAGCCTGCTATTTACCTCTGCCTAAATAATTAATGGTCTAATAACTGCTATATAATAAGTTCATGTTGCCTGTAGCTGCGATCGAGAGAACAGCTCGGCACGTAGGCTAAAACGAAAAAGAGAACAAATTAAGTTCGACCCTATAATTTATTTCGATTGAGTGCAAACATCGTAACTGTTATCATGAATTCATATAGCGCCGAATTATTCTCGCGGGGCCTTGCGCACTGCATGGAAGCGCCTTCAAACGGTTCACCATAGCCTAATAGAGGCGCTTTATAAATAATTATTGACTAATTTATTGTCAAATGCTATACAATAGGTCTACGTCTTCAAGAAAAACTTCTCAGAGGCGCTTCCGAAATGACAGCAACAATTAGAGAATGGTTTTCGGGGCTTTTTAACGTGCTGTTTTACACAAAATGTGCAGTTCTAAATGGTTTTGTGCAGTTGTAGAAGCACTTCTGTACAGTTAAAAATAGCAAAAAGGTCATTGTCCTCCGATAGTCCGTTTGGAAGTAATTTACCATGGATGATGGGAAAGGGAAGAAGGAGTGGTACAGTTCTGAAAATTCCTTGAAAACAACCCTAACGGCCCTGATGGTTTTCAAACGCTTGCGGAAAAGTGGCAACGAAAGACGAAGAAGTTCGCTACGGAGACTGCTATTGGTGACTTATTCCATAAAGATGAAACTCCGCCACTGGTTGCACTCTGCCCAGTGGCGTAGGCAAGGGGGGTTTCGGGGGTTAAACCCCCCCCATTGGCTCCGGGGAAAAGGTTTTTTAAGGCTATTTTTCCATTTAAGTAAGAAAACATAGCAAAAAACAGGGTTTCCGGCCATAGACCCCCCCATGAAAAATTTCTGGCTACGCCACTGACTCTGCCAGTGCCAGTCCTAGGCCTGGATACAGGAGGAGGGCGTCACTAATGGTCTTTGTTACCACACAGCGACGTTAAACTGCAAATACCACCACCACCACCACCACCACCACCACCACCACCACCACCACCACCACCACCACCACCACCACCACCATAAAGATGGATAGAGTCAGACTGGTTTATGCAAGCATGTTCTGTCCGACAGACCAAGCATATAGACCGACTTTGTTTTCTTAGCCTCAGCATAATTATGCGTGTGGCAGTTGGCCAGTCCTCTCCTTCACCGTCTAATCTCACCCGGGTTCAAGCCTCGTTCAGGGCATTAATTTGTTAAAGTTTCTGTTAGCTGCCATTGGCGCTTTGCTGTTGTGTTGTTTGACTCGGGTTCTGCTAAAAATAAAGATAGCCCCTCCTACTTCTGGCTTGGCCGAACCAGGAGTGATCCAGTACTTAGGACATTAGTATTAGTGTTAAGTTACCGAACCCACTGCTGTAAAGCCGACCTGCGTGTCGTGCTATAGTGGGCCGTATTTCGTATAACCTGTACCTGTAATCATTCTGCGGTGTATCAGATTGAATCCTTAAAAGAAAATATTATTATTAGGCTATAGGGGGTTGAATCCCCTCAGCCCCACGTCTATTCTCACCCCAATGCTATAATTATATTACATGTATAAGCCAAAGATAGCATGATCGTCGTATATTTACCAGCGTTCGATCTACCGCTTCTATAGATCCGTCGAATGTTTTAACTTCGAATGAAAATTATCAACAAAAACAAACGCTACGTCATTTATAATTGCGTTGCCTTAGCAACACCACGTCATAATTATTATTGGGCTGTCTTAGTAGTTGGAAGCAGTTAGTCTTATATAAATTTCAATATATATATTAAATTATATACATATATTTAGCCTTATGTATTTATGTATTTATATGTATGTATGCAT
This sequence comes from Lumbricus terrestris, assembly GCA_949752735.1. NCBI lineage: Eukaryota > Metazoa > Annelida > Clitellata > Crassiclitellata > Lumbricidae > Lumbricus > Lumbricus terrestris. Next base: position 34,634,082 of record OX457048.1, on the reverse strand, counting down.
TTGTATTATTAAACAGGCTACTAACTACTAAGGCAACGCATTAAAATGACGTAGTGCTTGTATTTGTTGATGTGAATACCTAAATACCTATACTTACTTACTTACTTAAAGTCTGGGACCCCGTGTTATATTGGCTTTATGTAAATCTCTCAAAAAACCCGCAATACTCTGACAGATAGACAGACAGACAGACAGACAGACAGACAGACAGACAGACAGACAGACAAGAAAAGACAGACAGACAAACTTAGATACACACGGACAGACAGACAGACAGATAATAGCACTTTCCGGTTGATGGGGCCAATACGAATATTCTTCATCACCGCACAGATTCCAATTGGGCTTGGCCCCTATGCAAGTTCCAAGCTTTGCCCTGAATACCATTCATTTGATGACTGAAAGCGGAACTAATCTAAAAGACGGGAAAGGCTGAGCTTGTTGCCTTTCTGTTCGCCAGAGGGCGACTTGTCTACAAACACTCGCCAGATGGCAGATGAGCTCGCTTTAAGGCAAGACAATAATATTAGTATTTGTATTCGCTAGGGTTAGCGAATCGTCGGGATGGGTCTTGCTGCCAGTAGTTGTTTGAACATAACTGTAATTGTAATCGTGCATTTATATAGCGCCACTTCAAGAGAACTCCTCAGAGGTGCTCCCGACCTGGCACCAAACCACAATCAAAGAGAGTGGTTTTCAAACGCTTGCGGAAAAGGGGCAAAGAAAGACAAAGAAGTTCATTACGGAGACTAATAGGTAACTTATTCCAGAAAGACCATGTAGCAAAGCTTCTATGAAGCACTGTGAAAGATCGAGTCACATGGACATCCAGGTCACCATGCGCGGCAGAGCGAATAGCATAGGCATGTGTGTTGTGTGTGTATGTCAATACGGTCAAAACTATGGTATCGGGGACCGCATGACGCCACGAGCCCTAACCCTAATCTAACTGACCCTCACGACGCCTAACCTGAGTCATAACCGATCCTCACGATGCCTAACCTGCATGAGCCCTAACCGACAAGTCGGTCCCCGATACTATAGCTACGCCGTCAATGTGTGCATACAGGATGCGTGTAGAGGAAGAAGATGATGATGAAGAGGAGGAGGAGGAGAATAAGGAGAAGTAAAAATGACGAAGAGCGGGAAGATGAGAAGAAGATGAGAAGCAGCATGCAGAGGACGGGGAGAGGATGAGGACGTGAAGTGGACTCCGAGAGCAGAGGAGGAAAAGCAGAAGGAGGAGCTACGAGGAGAAGACGACGAAGAAGAAGAACAAGAAGAAAAGGAGGCAGAGGAGGAGTAATTTCTACGTGAGGCAATTGAGGATATATGTATGAAGTGTTCATTACGGAGACTAATAGGTAACTTATTGAAGGAAGATTGGAGGGGAAAAGATGCAGAGGAAGACCTAGACAGAAACTGCTGGACGGGATAATGGAAAAGGGCTACAGAGAACTTAAAGACATGGCACAACAGCGGGAAATATGGAGACATTGGACGTTCGGACCTGCCACTGGGCAGAGAACCTAAAGAAGAAGTATGAAGTGTGGACGACGGCCAGGCCTCTCCCTTGCAACCCCGTCCTCTCCCACGATATCAACACTCCAATCACATAATTTTTTATACGCTATCCAACACTTTGCATGGCACCACATAAGGCTGTCTGTATATCCTTGTGTGCATGCAGTCTAGCATTGGATGTTGTTGTTGCTGCTGCTGCTGCTGCTGCTGCTGCTGCTGCTGCTGCTGCTGCTGCTGCTGCTGCTGCTGCTGACGTTTGCCAGAAGACCCTGCAGCAGCAGTCTCCGTTGGAATTGATGCTCATGAGAGGAAGGCGATAAATCTGATGGCGGTCGCCTCTCTCAGTCTCAGCAGCAACTAATCTAATCTCCGCTCGAATAGATTTAATTTGGCCAATCAGCCACAGACACGTCACGAACACAACATGCACACATACGCAGACCACACGCACACACACACGCACACACTAACAGAGCACACACACACCTACAGAACACACACGCACACACACACACAGATCACACACACGCACACACTAACAGAGCACACATGCACACACACACACTAACAGAGCACACACGCACGCACACACGCACACACTAACAGAGCACACACACCTACAGAACACACACGCACACACACAGATCACACACACGCACACACTAACAGAGCACACACCTACAGAACACACACGCACGCACACACAGATCACACACACGCACACACTAACAGAGCACACATGCACACACACTAACAGAGCAAACACGCACGCACACACGCACACACTAACAGAGCACACACCTACAGAACACACACGCACACACACAGATCACACACACGCACACACTAACAGAGCACACACCTACAGAACACACACGCACACGCACAGATCACACACACGCACACACTAACAGAGCACACATGCACACACACTAACAGAGCACACACGCACGCACACACAGATCACACACACACACTTCTACATGCATATACATAGACATACATATAGCCTACATTGACGCATTCACTGACTTACGCATCCTCTGCAGTCAAGCTCTGTGTTGCGCGTATACGTTTGAAGGTAACATGTCCACATTGTCCAGGTAACCGTATAAGATGTTCACCACCAAACTCGTGCTTGCATACCCACGATGGTGCACCATGCATATGCAGAGGCAAAAACACATACGCACAATAACACACACATATATATACATACATACACACGCT
>OX457048.1:34601328-34626328 GCA_949752735.1 Lumbricus terrestris | reverse complement strand
GTCAGTCAGCAGCGGTAGAGTGAGAGCACAGCGCCGTCGTGCAAAGGCCAAGGAACAAACAGACGCCTTCGCTGCTACTACCGCTATATGTTTACCGCTCGTAGTATCAACAATCGGACCTCGAAGCTATATACTGGGACTACTACGACGACCCCTACGCCTCCAACGACGTTGACCTCACCGGAGGAGGGTCTGGCACCTGTCCGTCCCTCAGTTTGTCTGCGTATCTCTCTCTGTGTGTTTGCGACACCTCCTCCTCCTTCTCCTCCTCCTCCTCCTCCGCTCCCCTCTTCTCGCTCTGTGACCTGAGACTTGTGAGGCGATAAATTATTGTCGTATACAACACCGATAAGCATGCATGATAAGCATGCGCGCCGCGGCATCATGACGAATATCTGAGGATTACACACGCCGAGATTCGCTGCTAAGAAACCAGAGCCCCGACAAGCCAGCCAGCCAGCCAGTCGAGCCATCCACCCAGCGAGCCAGCCAGCCAGCCAGGCTTACGGCTACCAAAGGTACGTAGCATACACATGCCACTGCAGCTGATACAGTTGCGTATACAACATGCATGGACTGCGTATACGTCTGCGTATAACAGGACCGCATGTGTGCATGGCATAAGTCTCCCACATTTCTACATTCATGACTGAACAACTTCACTGGCTTCCATGCACTCTCGGCCCGTATACATGCAATTTAAAGTCTTGAATTGGGTGTTGCTCCGAAGTATCTGTGCGATCAGATACTTCGCCCCTTTTCTGCCACTTTGCTGCGTCCTCTTATACTTATATAAGGTCCTCTGATCGGCTTGACCTCTTTGTTTCCCGAGTGAGGACCGCCATGGCTCAATCCAGATCATTTGCCTGCATTGGTTGCTCCCTATGCAATGGGCTCTCCCCCCTCCCATCAGTTGGCCCTGTCAACCTCTCTTGTAGTCTTTCCTCGTCTTTCTCTCGTCTAAAAACCTGCCTGTTTTCTCGGGGTTGAAGCACTGGGGAGGGCTTCTGAAAGGCTCTTGCTGCGAGAAGCGCTTTATAAATGGTCAAATACAATACAAGTCGAGCTTGCCCATGCAGAGAGGCAACCACGAGTGTCAGTGTTAGCCACAAATGCAAATTGTCAACGCCTTCATTTGCTTAGCCTTGGCAGCTGAGATTTGGGCGGCCAGACGTCTCCCTCACCTTCTGAGCCTGCCATCAACTGCTTACGGTCGATGTATTCATCATAAGAAACCCGTGCATGAGTGCATGGTATACAAAGTTCGAAACAAATCTCAGTCCCCCCCGCCCCTATAGTATACCTCTGTGTTTGGTCGGCCAGGCATGTATATGTATATAGGATAAAATTGTGTCACCAACATTTACATCACATTTATAACGTCAATTCATAAACAAGTCATTTATATATATATATATATATATATATATATATATGATAGGGTGCCACTCAAAAAATATTTTTTTTAATTTTTATCTTCCCACCCTCCAAATATGTTTCCATTGTTGAAATAATATGGTTCACAAAATTTGGAAGCATTCTAAAAATATTTGCTGGTAGCTCCACGTGGTTAAAGTTTTTAGCATAGGACAATGTTAATTTCCATGATGTTTCAATGGTTAAGATATATACATTACTATGAAGGGTATTCATTATTGCTAAGTTAGTGATGAGCAATTGAGCACAGCACTACTGGTGAGCAACAGTAGACTCCTTAGTAATTAGAAATGTCTGTGGTTTGCCTCTCAGCAACTTATAACACAAATTTATTCTGTTTTTCATAGTGATGAAGGACACCATTGAATGAATCAGCGGCATTGTTGACCACCATCAGACTCTCTGCTCATATTGGAGCACTAGCATACTCAGAAATGCTCTCTCAAGTGCTAGGGTGAAGGTCTTAAGGACAAGAAGTCATGTGATATTCCAATTGCCACAAGAAGCTGCTAAGTATGTTGTGACAACCATCGCTGCATTGGTATAGCAACAGTGCCATGCAGCACAACATGTCAAGGAGTTCGTCCATGAGTTTCTTAACTTAGGTCTGTGACCATTGCTTCCTTCCAGAGGAACCATTGTATCAAAGAAAGTAGGACCATTTAGGATTTCACCTAGATGCTACAAATGACTACAGAGGGACTTGATTGCTGAATCGGCAACAGTTTGGTTGTTTGTCGGTATGCATCAAACTCATGCGGAAGATTCAAGTCGTTGCGAGGATCATGCATGTGCGTACAGACACTTAATGTACAAATTCACAACTGCTCCAAGAGTTCAACTCTTGGAGAGCTGACAACTCACGTTTGGTGACGTTTATTGAGAGTGAAATAAGTAGCTTTTAAAACTGTATGTGACCTTGCCATCCATCTATAGGCAAACTAGCTCTATAGGATGCATGGGCTCCAGAGGCATGGATACGCATATATTCCCCACTTTCCACTCCTTCTAAAAATATCAGTGCCAGGTGAAAAAACTCATAGTGGTCCTAACAGTCTTGGCTGAATATCATTGAGCTGGATGAGCTCAATAAACTCACTTTGCATCAGATTCAAACCAGTGCAGTCGTTATCACCTTTATACCGTTTTCATACCGGGTCTGCTTCAAATATGTATACCTGAGTCTCTAAATCTGTTAAATTATATCTTGATGTTATGCCACTGGAGTTCCCATCTGGTGTTGAATGCTTTGGCATCGACTAATCCCATGATTTTGGTCTACAAACCAAGCTCATACGCTTTTGCACATACAGAACACAGGCACCAGCATGAAGGCATGCAGTGCTAGTTGTATGAAATGACATAGACAGTACTGAGTCTTTATTTAGCCTTTTTTGGTTTATTCATGTTATTATAACAACAACCAAGAATTGGGAAAGATTAAAAATTACAAAAAACATTATTATTCTTAGTCAGTATGAACAATGAATCACAGCACAGTCTGTTCTCTGTAGATATAAGTTATTTCCATACGCGATTTTGAAGAAATGATGTGATACGCTACTATAAACTACTAACGCACGGAGCTACCTCTAAATATTCATCAACCTGAATAAAATTTGTTACACATGAGTTTCTTGTCATAGAAAACATTTTTAGGGGGTGGGAAACAGGATTAGGCAAAATTATTTTTTGACCATGCACTTCGTTGGCACCCTAATATATGACACCAAGTTATCAGAAGTCGTTTGTATTATAGAATATAATATATTTTCTTTGTCAGGTGCATGTCGTCTTTGTATAAAGGCGTGCTGTGTTATGGCACCATAGAAACTGTCATCATTATCATTAGACTATATCATCATTATCATTATTATTATCATTATCATTATCATTGTCATTAATATTATTATTATTATAATTTTTTTTTAACCGAGGTTATTATTATTATTATCATCAATATTATCATTATTATTATTGTTATTATTGTTACCATTATACTATTATTGCCAAGTTTTTATAACTCTCATACATTGTGATTCATTTATGATATTATATAATAGCCAATTTAGATAACAACGAGTACATTGACCTACATAATAATATGGACTGTCGCAATAATTGGAATATGATGGATAGTCATTGGTGCATCTCTATTCAACTAATCAGAGAATCTTATAAGTCTATTATATAAACAAATATGTTGGTAATTCAATTCATTCAGATGGCGTGCACGCATTCTATGGTCACGTGGACATCCGGTTCAGCTCCGGGCGACTAAAACATTTTGCATTTCATATATTATTGGAGACATCTCTTTTCGATGTCATTTGCAAACGTCACCTTTGCAAGGGTTGAAATAATATATCTCTCCTGGAGCAACTGTGTGTATATAGATCTATATATATACATTTCTGCTGCTTGCATATTATTCTGAGTGAACTCTTTAAATCATTCTTTTTCAGTTTCTTTTATTGCATTGGTTTCACTGTATTTTTAAAATATTAATCATTAATTGCATTTCTGCAGGTTTTCATTAATTCCATTGTTCTGTATTTCACTGCAGTGTTTGGTATATCCCATTGTATTTTTTAGTATTATTGTATTCACTGTTTTTTCTGTTCGGTATTGTTTAACAGTTTACAGGGTGTATACATTCTGTTGCGTCATATCGCATTCTTTATAGTGTCACATTCTAGTCGTCCTATATATTGCATGCATTGTTTTCAATTGCATTGGTTTCAATTGCGCTGTATAGGTGCATTGTATGAAGCAACCTTCGGTATCTTGTTCCATGTATTCGTTTTAATTCCTGTGGGCTATTTATATTAACTGACCTTTTGCGCTTATGAGTCATTTTCCGCTATCAGATTAATTTGACATTTCTATTGTCCCAACGATTTTAAAAATTGAATACGCCAAAATTTCGTTTAAATGCAGATGTTTCTTTGAATTTAATATTCATTAGATTATTGTTTTCACGGATTTTCATGGCATATGCCTCAATTTTTCCATCCATCCATTCATTCATCCATCCATTCATCCATCCATTCATCCTTCTATCCATCCATCCCATGGATGCTTCCATCCATCCATCCATAACCCATGAATCCATGCATCCATCCATTATCCATTCATCCATCCATCCCGTGCATCCATGCATGCATGCATACATTCATCTATCGGATCTATCCATTCACCCATCATCTATCCATTGACCCATTCACCCGTCCATTCACCTATCCATCCATCCATCCATTCATCCATTCATCCATCCCATGTATGCATCCATCCCTTCATAACCCATGCATTCATCCATCCATCCCGTGAATCCATCCATTCATCCATCCATAACCCATGCATCCATGCATCCCTCCATCCATCCCGTGCATCCACGCATGCATGCATCCATTCATCTATCCAAGCCATCCATATATATACAAGCCATCCATGCAACAATTTATAATTTACGTCTTCTTTAATTTATTTATGTACACATGAATAATTGAATATACTTCAGAGACATGCAATATTCTTTCTGCCATTGTGTGTCTATATATATAATAAATTATAGGCTAATAAACCACCGTGAGTGATGGAGCTATAGAGTTGTCTGGACAGATGAACAGACAGTGGCGTCTAACCCCCCACAAGGAGTGGGAGAACAAACCCCCCCATTTTCGCCGACTTAAAACAATTGTATGGGAATCTGTTCATGCATATGTTACGTACGCACAGTGTTTAATCTAGTCCCCCTCCTCTGGGGAGGGGGAAATCGAGGTTTCTGGGGGGAAGACAATTGAGCGTCCGAAGGACGCTCGTGATGCGCGTTGCACTGTGAGGGGCAGGGGTATGGGGAGGGGATGCGCCCCTCCCCATCAGAAACTTTTTGAATTTGCACATTGCAATGGCAGCATTTTAAGGTGTCGTCTTAACAAAATAGCTGTACTTTTTCAGTGACCCATTAGAAACTTTTTGAATTCCCACAATGCAATGGAACCATTTTAAGGTGTCGTCTTAACAATATAGCTGTACTTTTTCAGTGACCCATTAGAAACTTTTTGAATTCCCACAATGCAATGGAACCATTTTAAGGTGTCGTCTTAACAATATAGCTGTACTTTTTCAGTGACCCATTAGAAACTTTTTGAATTTACACATTGCAATGGCACCATTTTAAAGGGTCATCTTAACAAAATAGCTGTACATTTTCAGTGACCCATTAGAAACTTTTTGAATTTGCACATTGCAATGGCAGCATTTTAAGGCATCGTGTTAACAAAATAGCTGTACTTTTTCAGTGGCCCATTAGAAACTTTTTGAATTTCCACAATGCAATGGCAGCATTTTAAGGTGTCGTCTTAATAAAATTACCGGTACTCGTTTTTCCATGCCTAGCCATGGTTTGAGACCTTAGAGTGTCGCCTCCCAATTGCAAATTTTTTTTGGATTTGCACATTGCTGCCGTACGTAGCACTTTAAGCTGTCATGATCTCAGTGCTCAGAGATGTGGTTCAAGACTTCAATAAATGTTGCTCCCAATGCTTAATTTTTTTAATTTGCAGATTGTGATGGCGGCTTTTAAGTTGCCATCTTAGACGAATTTTCATTATACATGTAGATAAATAAACTCAATGAATAACACTGTAGTAAATTATAATGATATTTATGAAATATTTCTGAAACATTGGGGCGATATAGGCATCTCCGCCACCCCTTTAAATCTCGGTCCATGCGCTTAGAAGCTGAAAGCTAATAATTCGAATTCTCCACAGAAACTCTCTGTGTAGGCAGACCTTTAGCTGTTGACAACTCCTGCTGATGTCGATGCAACTCTTCGCGAAATAAGAAAACTTATAACACAGAAGCAGTCAAATTCGGTTGTCTATGGTAGACCTACATGTATAATGACTGCCATCAAGCTTCCTGCACTTTACGGCTGCATCTCTATAGCATGGAAAGACTCTGCTTTACATCAGAGCTGCTCTTATCCATTTCAGCGATATGCTGGCTGGGAATCTAATGCGAAACATCTGTTATTAGCTTCATTAGGCTTATGCTACTTTTACAGAAGGGTCCACTGTCCGAAGACTGGGGTAGGTTACACGTGCACAGCAAGTGTCAAACGGGTCGTTTGATTCGCAATCATTAATTTTGTTGCCTTCATCACCTGCCAAGGGTGGGGCTTCGGCTTGGCTCCGTCAGTAGCCTAAACGTGATTAGCGATAAGAGGTCAATCCCGAATGGGTGTGCTCCACCCTTGTATGCCAGGGACCTGACTGACACTAACGCCTATGAGTTGTCCTGCTCCCTACCAAATATAAGTGACATCAAGCGAACCGTGGGTTCGTTAGTCCAAGGTAATAATGTTTTTCGATACATAAATGATGCACAAATAATAATTTTCGTATTCCAGGCCTTTACTTAATAGAAATTCACCAACCCCCCCAATTTACACCCGAAAAAGTCAAACCCCCCACTTTCCGAAACCGTGGGAGAACGTTCTCCCAACCCCCCCATTGGTAGACGCCACTGTGAACAGATATATATGTAGCTTCAAATGGTCAGAGATTGATACATTGCTGCCGCTAGCTGATTGATTGATGAATCGATTAATTAATTGATTGATTTAGTGATCGATTGCTCGATCGATTGATTGACTGACTGACTGGCTGGCTGGTTGGTTGGTTGATTGATTGATTGACTGGCTGGCTGGTTGGTTGATTGATTGATTGATTGATTGACTGGCTGGCTGGTTGGTTGATTGATTGATTGACTGACTGATTGATTGATGTATCGATTGATTGATTGATTGATTGATTGATTGACTGACTGATTGATTTATGTATCGATCGATCGATCGATCGATTGATTGATTGATTGATTGACTGATTGGCTGACTGATTGATCGATCGATTGATTGACTGATTGATTGATTGACTGATTGATCGATTGATCGACACAGGCAATGGCTGTCAGCTGCAGCGCTTCCAATACATCCGGATCCGTCTGGAACGGTTCATCATCCGCAGACGATCGTTGCAACGGAGGAGGAGGTCGGATGACGTCACCGACACCATCAACCCACCTGTCCCACCTCACGAACCCTCTAGCCGCCCCACCCCCTCAACCACCGCCACCCTCTCACCAACCGCACCAGCAGAACGAGGTCTGTACGTCGGGAATCGATTCGAGCCCTCGCCACCAACACCACCACGTGACCAACCTCCATCACCCGCATCACCATAGCAACCACCAGTCACAGCAGCAGCATCAGCAGAATCAACAGCAGCAGCAACACAACAATTCGGATGGTAAGCAGCTGAACGTCGAGTGCGTCGTGTGCGGTGACAAAAGCTCCGGTAAACATTACGGGCAGTTCACGTGCGAAGGCTGCAAGAGCTTCTTCAAGAGATCCGTGCGAAGGAACCTCACGTACACGTGTCGCGGCAACAGGAACTGTCCCATCGACCAGCACCACAGGAACCAGTGCCAGTACTGTCGATTCAAGAAGTGCGTTAAGACAGGAATGAGACGAGAAGGTATGTTATTATTCATTCATTAGATGCATTTATATAGCGCCTCTTCAAGAAGGAATACTCAGAGGCGCATTATACATGTACATGGAATGCATGCTTTGGCACCCATTGCGATCCGATATATTTATCAAAGGCGCCGCCGCCTCTGTCGGTCACGCATGGTGCATATAGGCTATCTAATGATAATAATGTGGCCGCGTGCATTATAAATGATATGCTTCAAAGTCTGCGTCATCAATTGAAGGGCTTGGAGCAATAACAAGGTATGTCGAAAATCATGAATGTTGGGAAATCGACTTCAAAGATTTACCGCTTCAAACTGCTGTATCTAAGCCATTTGACAACATATCAATAAGCTGTTTTGAGCAATATGTACCTTAAAATAGTCTTTAATGAAATTTTCACATTATACAGTGCGAAATATGAAATTATTATTATTTTTTACACATTTTGCTTCATATCGTGTTGTTGCAGCATGAATACCCCGTCATTAGTATAATTTCTGGTGCAATAACAGGTTATGTCGATAAAGTGTTTTCTAGCAGCTGCAATACCACACATATTATGTGGTATAAGTCGACATACCTTGTTATTGCACCAAACTGTCTCTATTACACAGTTCAAGAATCGTGCAAGAAGATTGTAAGTCACCATAACTGTAGTACTGTCGAGATATAAAATATTAAAAAGCAGTGTGACATGACGTTTTAATGACATAACCGTAGAAATTGTATGCAATATCAGATCTTTGTATCGCGATTCAGACTTTTCATTTTTACAAAATAAGAGCCATCATCATTTTGTTTCAACATTTCATTGGATTCATGAATAAAAAATTTGATCAACCGAAACTGCATCTGCTTCTCGTAATGATTTTTTTTAACCTCTAAAGCTGAAAAAGTAAAAAATTATCTTTCAGCGGCACATATTGTGTTGAAATCAACGTTTGACAACTGTTCATCTTTAATACACGGGGTGCTAGGCTGTTGCGATTGTGAGACTGGAAAATCATTTTAAATAACAATCTTTGTCAAAAAGCGTTGGAATGATAGCACCTACGCTTGGGGAGTGGGTAGTAAAGTTTTTAATACTTCAACCCAGCGCCAGTTAAGTGTGCGAAAATAAGAACAGTACTGTTGGTGAAGATAAAATCTACACAAAATTCAGAGGCAATCTGGGATCAATCCGGGACATGAGGCGCAAAGGGTCAATTCTGGAACCGTCCCAGCGAATTCGGGACGATTGTTAGACTTAGGATTTTGCGCATCTTCAGCGTCTTCGGGTTGATTCGTATCATGGTCGTGTGAAATTAAGACGAGATAGGCCTAATAATAGGAAGAGGTTGATTTGGCATTGACATAGGGCCGACTCATTTCGTTTCATGAGGTAGATTCAGGGCTGAAAGTGAGCCGTGTCAATTCGGGTCTGCGACTCGGCATCGATTTTCGTGACCTGCCGCTGTCGGGTCTCAGCCTGTCAGCCAAGTCAAATATTTATCAGTCACACTGTGACTATACCAATTACGAAATCCTGAAAGAAATTGGTACAGTTTAATGAGTTTATAGAAAATTCGGTGCGATTGACTAAAAAAGGTCGTCAGAAAAGTTTTGAGGTCAAAACAAAAATTCCGTTGTTTTACTCAGACCCGGCAACTTTTTCAAACCACTTTCAGCTCTGGGTAGCCTAGACTGTCGAGCGTAGATTTAAGTCGACGATACACAATGCCAAATTGAGTATTAAACGTAGGCCTATTGCCTAAACCATCAAACATAATATCTCAAATTACACCTTACCAACCTCCGTTGGTTTTTAGAGACTGTAAAAAAATTTACGACCTAGCGAAGCTAATAGTTTTTCACGATTCATTTTCGCATAGGTTACAACAGTACTGATCTCAATAAAAATGTCGGATTATTATGAAATTCACTGTCACGTGCGCCGTTGTGGTGTACGGTAACACAACATACACCATTCTTGATAGCACGGGCATAGCCCAATTCAAACGAAAGTGGGAGCAATAACAGGTTATGTCAAATAACCTCATTATTGCACCGGCGCTAATATAAAGTTTGCAAGAAAACACGCCAGTGTATGTTGTCATACCCTGATATTGCATTAGAGTTATGGTCGAACTCTGTCGGGTGCGCAATAACATGTTATGTCGACATAACGTTTTTTGAAAAACAGCGCTCAAAACTATTCAGATCTGTACCAAATTCACAGGGTTTATAGATTACCATCTTCCGCTCACGGTGGCATACTGTTTCGCAAGACATAGGTATGTCGACTTACCTTGTTATTGCTCCAAGCCCTTCAATTGTTATTATTGGCAGCGGCGTCAGATGAGCAAAGGTGTTCGTCTGTGATGTGTATTGTTGTGGAACATGAAAGAGGCGACCACTTGACGACCCATCCATGCATCCATCCATGCATCCATCCATCCATGCATGTATGCATCCATGCATGTATGCATTCATACATGGATGTATGCATGCATGCATGGATGGGTCCATTATTCCATTGGTCTCTGTCCATGGGTGTGCATGTGTATATTGGACCCTGCCAATTGGCTCCTGTTCATATAGTTCCCTACATGTCTGTGGGTCTGTGTACATGGGACCCGGCCTGTTGTGCCCTGTCCATGCATGCATGGGACCCTTCCATGGGTCCGTGTCCATATATAGGTCTCTGCAGTCCATGTGTCCCAGCTTACAAGTCCATGCATGGTCCATCAATTCCATGGGGCTGTGTACATGGGCCCATGGGGCCCGGTCCATGGTCCGTGCATACATGTCCATGGGGATGCGTGCATGTTACCGGCCAATGGAGCCCGGTCCATGAGTCTGTATATGCCCATGGTCTTCGCTCACCACAGTTCAAATCGCACCATGCACAATAAGTACCGTGTATACGTATACAGTACAAAATATTATTGTTTTCGAGCTCTTTGCATTCACGCTGACATGCATGCAGTTAACGATATGCGTGTGAAACATCCTATAATTATGTAGAACTATAGTTTTTAATATCATGGCGAAATTGTCCGATAAGTAATTAGAATGCAGAACGATATAAGAGACAATTATACAGAAAATAAATTATGTTGTGCATTTTGTAGATTTATATAGCGCCTTGTTTATAAGCATGCATTTAGAAACAAAGACATTCCTTAATTCCTAATTAACATTCTTTACTTAATATAGAGGCGATCCTGCATGCATGTGCATACAATAATATTGAATATAGATACAAATTAATAAATGATTAATTGCTAAACATGTATAATTAACTCATGATTTCGTTTGTGCGTCCGTTTCCTTTAGCCGTCCAAAGAGGGCGCATTCCTCCGTCACAGCATCCGGGCTTCTCCGGGCCCATAATGCCCTTCACCAACGGTTGTTCCGCCAGCTCCCTGACCGGATCTACCGGCCTCAACGGCGGCGGCGTCGGAGTCGGCGTTGGCGGCGGTGGTGGAGTTGGGGCAGGCGGTGTCGGCGGCGGCGGTGGCGGTGTAAACGGGCACGGTGGCTACCTCTCAGGGTTCGTATCGATGCTGCTACGCGCCGAGCCCTACCCCACATCCACGTCATCATCGTCCTCATCACGCTACGGTCAATGCGGGGTCCAGTCGGCCAACAACCTCATGGGCATCGAGAACATCTGTGAGCTGGCCGCCAGGTTGCTCTTCAGCGCCGTCGAATGGGCGCGGAACATTCCCTTCTTCCCCGATCTTCAGGTCACCGACCAGGTCGCCCTTCTCCGGCTCGGCTGGAGCGAGCTGTTCGTGCTCAACGCCGCCCAGTGCTCCATGCCGCTCCACGTCGCGCCGCTGCTGGCCGCCGCGGGACTGCACGCCAGCCCGATGGCCGCCGACCGAGTCGTAGCCTTCATGGACCATATACGCATCTTTCAGGAGCAGGTCGAGAAGCTGAAGTGTCTGCATGTGGACTCTGCGGAGTACAGCTGCCTCAAGGCGCTCGTCCTATTCAGCTCAGGTAGGAAAGATAATCTGCAGAGGCAATAATTGCATTTGGAACTGCGGTTTGACTTAATGTTTGTATAGATTGACCCTGGAATTATAGGAATGAATGAATGAATGAATGAATAAATAAATAAATGAATGAATGAATGAATGAATGAATGAACGAACGAATGAACGAAAGAACGAACAAGTAACCTCTAAAAGAATGAATGAATGTGTGAACGAACGAACGAACGAATGAATGAATTAATGAATTAATGAATTAATGAATGAACGAAAGATCAAGTATAACCTCTAAATGAATGAATGAATGAATGAATGAATGAATGAATGAATGAACGAAAGAACGAACGAACGAATGAATGAATGAACGAACGAAAGAATGAATGAATGAATGAACGAACGAAAGAATGAATGAATGAATGAATGAATGAATGAAAGAACGAACGAACGAATGAATGAACGAACGAAAGAATGAATGAATGAATGAATGAACGAACGAAAGAATGAATGAATGAATGAATGAACGAACGAACAAGTAACCTCTAGATGAATGAATGGTTGAATAAATGCATAAACGTAAAAAATGGATAAATGAATTTGCTAATTAATTCGTCAATTCAGTTATTCATTAATTTATTTGTTTTTTAGAGAAAAACAAACAGACAGACAGACAGACAGACAGAGAAAGAGAGTGAGGGAGAGAGAGAGAGAGCGAGGGAAAGAGTGTCACTACCCGTGTATCCTGGATTGTTAGTCTAGAATATATGGATTAACTTTATAGGCTCAGAGGCTGTTGGGTGATTCATAATTAGATAGGCTACGACCTTGAACAAGAAAATCACTGTAGTTCAATTGAATATATAATTCATTAATTCATTCATTCATATATTAATTCATTAATTCATTCGTTTGTTCGTTCGTTCGTTCACACATTCATGAATGAATGAGAGCTACGAGAAAGAGAGTGAGGGAGAGAGAGAGAGCGAGGGAGAGAGAACGAGGGAGAGGGAGAGAGACAGACAGACAGACAGGCAGAGACAGAGAGAACACATATGCATGGAGCATCTGCCTCGGCATATCAACGCTCCATGTATATATATATACATAAATATATATATACATATATAACATTTTCTGCAACACTCCTCTCCTTCCTTTCCCTGTTAAAATACTTTCCAATCCTCTCTATCACAGCCATCTTTCTTTCTTAAAGCTCTTGCCTAAGTTCCCTCCCGCGTGTCCCCATAATCTGCTACGGCGGCTGGATAGCTGCTGCTGCTGCTGCTGCTGCTGCTGATGATGATGATGATGATGATAATGATGCCAGGGTCATGCAGCAGAGGCTTATGCATCTGCGTTGGAGCTGATAGGAGTTTTGAGGCTGAGTCGAAGTCGCCCTTTGACCCGATTCTAGCGACTTGCTGCTTCGGCTTTGGCGGCAGCGGGGCGGGCTATAGACGTATCCCTGCATCAGCAGCCTGCGCTTTATGACCCCTTGACATTCCCTTTACTCCCCCCCACCCACTCCCCATACACAGACCCCATGCAGTAGCATGGCAGATGGCATCATGGCGTTTCTGCAGGTCGCAGACTATATCCCTTTCATTATATATATATATATATATATCCTTATATATATGTATATTATGTGTGTGTGTGGAGGGGTGTTCATATATATATATATATATATATATATATATATATATAATAGTTGGCCTATACATAGACGACACATGCCATGCATGGGCGCTGCATGCAGAGAAGGGAACAAGGACGAAGGTGGATTTAGAAACTATACATATATACGTACAGAAACGGAAACTTAGAGAGTTAGAGAAGCATGCAGTGCTAAAAAATAACATTTAAAAAATAATAAAAAATAAAAATAAAATAAAATAAATAATACATAATAGCTATGGGAATACAGAGACACGGGAGAGGTGTTTATGCATACAGATATATATATATATATATATATATTATATTACCCCGCCCCCCGTAATTCTTTGCTTCACTGTCGCTCTCTTTCTGTCACTGATTTTGTTTATCTGTATGTATGCCCCTGTTTACTCTCAAATTATTGCTTATAATCCTGATTATCCGACATGTATATATATATATACATACATATACACTGTCTCTGTCTCTTTGTGTGTGTCTCTTTGTCTCTGTCACTTTGTGTCTGCGACTCTGTCACTGTCACTCTCCTCCCTGTCCCTGTCCCTTTGCCAGTTTCTGTCCCTGTCCATGTCTCTGTCCCGTCCCTGTCTCTGTCACACAGATATTTATATACGCACGTATGTGCGCTCATAAATGCCTGTGTTTATAATACACGTATACGTACAGATGCCCATATATATGTATATATATATATACCTTGAAAATTTGGCAACTTGTATGGTATCTGAGACAGTGGCGGCGCTAGGGGGGGCTGGGGGGGGCTGGGGGGGCTAAGCCCCCCCTACAGGAGGCTAAGCCCCCCCTAAAAAAGGCCATTTTAATTATTTTACATAGAAAATCCACGATTTTTGATCGATGACTAAAAAAAAAAAAAAAAAAAGGTCGTCAGAAATTTTGGCGGCGAAAATGGAAAATTTTTCCGCGGGCTTCAGCCCCTCCGAAACTGAAATCCTGGCGCCGCCACTGATCTGAGATACTAATATAAGTGCATTCTTATACATATTATACATAATATTGTACATGTATATGCTGTGTATATATGTGCATGTATATATATATACATATATACACTGATGAATGTCCTGTAAAATCATTGAGGCGTCTAAGTGCCGGTCACGGTTCATCCACAAGTCTATTGGTGTCAGTCACGCATCGTTTAACAACCTTTTAATATACTAATGTATACATGGCTATATGTATACATTGTTAATGTGTAACATACGTGTGTGCCTGTGTGTTAGTGCGTGTTGTAGCCAAATCTTTATGCTCATATATATATATATATAATATATATATACATTACATATATAGTATATATATATATGTGGGTCTAATATATTTATAATGGACAGATGTTTGTCTGGATCAATTATATATCATAATTTATATGTACAACGTATATATAATATATTTATTTATATTGGTATATATAATATATATTATAAACCGAGGTGCACATATTATATGCATTGCTTAGCATTAACTATGTAAAGTGATTATATATTGACTCTATATATATTCAATTATTCATATATATGTATATATATATAACCATAGGGTATTTTCGTATATGCATACATCGGGGCATATATATATATACATATATATATATATATCTGCATCATATGGAATATGTATATATACGATCGGGCGGAAGAGGCGGGGTGGTCGGCCGGGGCGGGTTATAGGTCACTTGGCGGGCACTGATTCGACCGGAGCAGCCCTCCAGGCAGGAGCTGCGGCCGCGGGCTGCTGCTACTGATGCTGCTGCTGATGCTGCTGCTGATGCTGCTACTGATGCTGCTGCTGATGCTGCTGCTGCTGCTGCTGCTGCTGAGTCCTCTGCCTCTGCAGCCCGTCCGTCTTCTGCGGCTGCAGCCCGAGCCAGACCAGCTGAGTTCAGAGGTCGAGATCTCGAGGTCACAGAGCCGATGGTATGCGCTCTATCGCACACCAACATACACACACACACCACACACTCACACTCACAAACACACATACACACACACACACACACAAACACACACGCACACACACCACATACACACACCACACACCACACACACACACACACACCACATACACACACACCACACACCACACACACACACACACACACACACACACACTTTGCTTCAGTGTCTTTTGCAGCGTGCAGCGTTCCATGTATATATGCTTCGGGCACACTCCGGTCGCCAATAGCATGCGAGCTATAGGGCCGCAGCGTATTTGTCTTGTTTACAAAATATAATTATACCAATAATTAACCAAGTAGCCTATGCAGTGTAAACTGCGCCACGGTTTGCTTTCGAACGGTGCCAGTCCCAAGTTTGGACAAAGGCGAAGAAATGACCATTTCTCTCTCTCTCTCTCTCTCTCTCTCTCTATATATATATATATATATATATGTATATGTATAAGTATATATATATATATATATTTATACATATACATATATACATATATATATAGTGTCGTTAAACTGAAACAGTTGTAGTCAATGGCAATGTGGCACTGTGGGGACACTGCGCTCCATATGCAATGAAAACTTGAAAATCTTAGAGACATGCTATATATATATATATATATATATATATATATATATATATATATATATATATATATATTTATAATGAAGAAGGACTAACGAAGTCTACTCTTCAGCTGTGGCTGGGCTGGCTATGTAAATTCTCGAAATGAATTGAATTAAATGAATATAGCCATGCAGAATGAATGAATGCATGCGATACATGCAGAACAATAGCAAAAAATATGCGTCGGAAACTGATGATGACTGTTGAAAGTGACGTGGTGGTGGTGATCGTCGTCGTGGTAGTGGTGGTGGTGGTGGGGGTGGTGGTGGGGGTGGTGGTGGTGATCGTTGTCGTGGTAGTGGTGGGGGTGGTGCACCATGGTGATGGTCGTGGTGGTGGTGGTGGTGGTGGTGGTGGTGGTGGTGGTGGTGGTGGTGGTGGTGGTGAGGACGATGACGATGACGACGACGATCATCATCATCATAATCATTTCCATCATCAACAGCCTCATATATCATCATCAGCCTCTGCGATCTCATCATATATTTAGACAGTGACAGTGTTCAGCGACAGCATCCCATCCTTGCACAGCCAATGCATGCCAACTAAGGCTGCAGTGGTCATCCAAGCGAAACACCTTTCAATATTATAGAGAGCTGCCATTCTCCTCTGCAGCTGAAGCGGCGCATCCTATTACAGGATGCAGGCGATAGAGTGCATGTAACCGCATTGGATGGGTCATCTTTCTCCTTGACTATGCCATCTTCCTGCTGCTGCAGCAGCAGCAGTAGCAGCAGTAGCAGCAGCAGCATACGAGCCATGCATATATCCATGCAAATGAATCTATCATGCACAGAAACATAATATAGTGACATGGCAGATTAAATTGTCAATGAAATAAACAGGCGGCTGCATGGAAGTATAAGTGGGGCGCGGTGGTGCAGTGGTGGCACCGCTGCCTTGGAACCGGAGGGTTCGGGGTTCGAATCCACCTCAAGTCGCCGCGTATAGGGACCCTAGCAAGGCCTTCACTCACAATTGCATGCTCTGGCGTTTCGGCGTGCATGCAGTGTCCGCGCTGTGGTTGGGAGAGCCTCCGAGTATAGGAGCTTGAAGGGGCCATAAAAATGGATAAATAATTTTTTTTAAATACAGAAGCAATCAAGTCGAACAATATTATTAATTAATTAATTAATTAATTAATTAATTAATTAATTAATTAATTAATTAATTAATTAATTAATTAACTGCACTTGTATTTCATTCATTCATTCGAGTATTTATATAGCGCCTCTTCAAGGAAACTACTCAGAGGCGAGCACAGTCACACCGAAATGTGTGTATGAGGCTGTACTCGAAATACAGACGCAGGGCACCAGCTTATTCACTGCGCTAAGTTCAAATGATATATAGTCTGCAGGAGGAGGTTCGACGTATGTGCACGTACGTGTACGCGTGTACATGTGCATGTGAGGTGCTGCATGCATGCCAGTGATGGCATTGCATAGGAGTCCATGCATGTACCATAATTTATCATGTACATGTATGCACACAATGTATGCAATGTTTGTTTGGATATTTGTCACCTGCTCTTCATATAATTGCAATCTGTGAAAATATATATATTTATATTTATATATCTATTGTGTATATATATAATATTATATCGTGTATAATATATATATATATATATATATATATAGTGTATGTATGTATGTATATATATCGTGTATATCTCGACCCGATGTTGGCTTGTATTGTGTGCACATGAAATCTTTTCTTCGACAATCTGCCTCGAGACATAAAAGACATAATGACTTATACTCACAATGGCCATATAAAATACAATATATATAATATACACAATTATATATATATGTAAACATATACATGTATGTAAATATACAAAGATTGGACACATTGAGCAGAAGTTGTGAAGCATTATGAAGTTCATTTGATAACAATTATTTGAGATGTGACTTAATAAAATCGTGTTTTACTACTTTTTGCTGCTTTGCGTTTTTAGATGTCAAAAAATTGTGGGTGGGCTCACTAAAAGTGATATCACTTTTGTTTTGTTTGAAATATTTTGATGAAATCTGGCCATCATGTGTAAATATGAATTAAGACTGTAGATTTTATTTCGAAATTATTACCTCTAGCCAAGATATTGGCAAAAAAACCGTAAGCAAGGGCGGATTCAGAAATTTTCGAAAGGGGGGGCCAAAATTTTCGGTCTTAGGACAGGGCAATATTTTGGTCGCCGAAAAATCTGATGACCTTTTTTAGCCATTGGTCCCATTTTAACCATTTCCAAGAACAAGATACCATTTTTCCGCCAAAATAGTTGATGACTTTTTTTAATTTAGTCGTTTGTCTCGAATTCCCAATATAATACAGAGACATACATTTTTAGATAATATCTATTTGTATATGTGAGATATATATATATATATATATATATATATATATATATAGAATATGTATATTATATAGGGCCTATATGTGTATACTGATATGTGATATCTATATATTTTCGGCCGATAGCGGCATGCGTGCGTGCGTGTGGGCCAGGCTACACATTGCAATAAACAATGAAATTGCGACACCATGGCCTCTTATAAAAGACATTTTGTATACATGTATGACATTGTGCCTTTGAGCGTGTTTTGCTATGTGCGTGCGTGCGTGGGTGTGTTTATATGTGGATCACGAAACGAAGCTATTTCCATTGTTCATCATCTTTTGTGCATTTAATGATTCGAATTCTCTCTATTGAATATATGTATATATAAATATATAAATATATGAATGAATGAATGAATGAATGAACGAACGAACGAACGAGCGAGCGAGCGAGTGAGTGAGTGAGTGAGTGAGTGAGTCAGTGAGTCAGTCAGTGAGTGAGTCAGTGAGTCAGTGAGTGAGTGAGTGAGTGAGTGAGTGAGTGAGTGAGTGAGTGAGCGAGTGAGTGAGTGAGTGAGTCAGTGAGTCAGTCAGTGAGTCAGTGAGTGAGTGAGTGAGTGAGTGAGTGAGTGAGTGAGTGAGCGAGCGAGCGAGCGAGCGAGCGAGTGAGTGAGTGAGTGAGTGAGTGAGTGAGTGAGTGAGTGAGTGAGCGAGTGAGCTAGTGAGAGAGCGAGTGAGTGAGTGAATGAATGAATGAACGAATGAACGAATGAATTAATCAATTAATGAACGAAGGAATGTATGAACGAACGAACGTTATTGCAACAAACTACACTATATATATAGAAATGCCAATGTTGTTTTCTTGCAGACGCCAGCGGCCTAAGCGACTCGAGCCACATCGAGAGTCTCCAAGAAAAGTCTCAGTGCGCCCTCGAAGAGTACGTTCGCTGTCAGTACCCCAACCAACCGACGCGCTTCGGAAAGCTGCTACTGCGACTGCCCTCCCTTCGGACCGTCTCCCCTCAGGTGATCGAGCAGCTGTTCTTCGTTCGTCTAGTCGGCAAGACTCCCATCGAGACTCTGATCAGGGATATGCTACTCAGCGGAAGTTCCTTCAGTTGGCCATACATGGCGATGCAATAGTGAGCACTGTATGTTACCCCCCTCCCCCACCTCAAAGCACACACATCCGTTGGAGAGCATCACAGTCCATTGTGTCGTCAATCGCATTTGCGGAGAGGGTGTGCCGAGATCGAGAAGAAGAAAAAGACGGCTTCATGGTTTAAATTCATCGTGATTGTCGTCGTTGTTGTCATCATAGTCGTCGTCATTATCATCATTGTCATATAATCAATATATAGTCATTAGTTGCTATATATATATACATTTTCGTCAATAGCATCATCATTAACAACGAAAATGGGGTGGAAAGCAACATCGTGGAATTGTCACCGCTATTATAACTATATGGCCATCATTATCATCGTCTTCATCGTCATCATCGTCGTCATCAGCCGCAGAGGCAACAGCATCGTAATCATCATCAATGCAGATGTCGCTGATATTGTTGATGTTTCCATCATTCTCATGCATTACTATTTATCATCATCATCGCCATCATCATCATCATCAGCAGCAGCAGCATTATCATATTCTTCTCATCATTCTCATGCATGTGTATTCATGCATCCATGCATTCATGCATGGCTCGATTCATCATCATCGTCGTCGTCGTCGTCATCATCGTCATCACCATCATCATCATCGTTGTCGTCGTCATCATCATAATCGTCGTCGTCATCATCATCATCATCATCATCATCATCATCATATTCTTTTTCTCATCATTCTCATGCTTGGCTATTTATCATCACCATCGTTGTATCATCGTCGTCGTCATCGTCGTCATCGTCATCATCATCATCATCGTCATCATCGTCATCATCATCGTCGTCGTCACCACCAACAAGTTGGCAACAACAACAACGACAGCATGATAATATAGCAAGTTCATAATCATCACCGTTGTCGGCCGGCGCACAGCTGCATGCATGGAGGACCCAGCTTTCAACTCCGCCCTATTGCATGACCTTTGACCTCAACCTCAAATGGAACAACGAATAACGACTTTGTTGTATACACGGTATACATATTCGAACAGATGCTGCGGTATGGCAACCACGGATTGACGACCTTGTATATTTATGTAGCATATAATGTATCACTGACTGCCGCGAAATCTTTGCAATGCAATGGCTGCATTGCATGCATGAACATTGAACAATATAATTTATATATATATATATATATAGAATTAAGGGCAACGTGTCCCTCGATTCTATATATCTCGACTTCGAGATTTCTACAGAAGAGAAAAAGCAGTTCATGGTCGTCCCCAGAAAGTTTTGCAGGGGGGGGGGGGGTAAAACACATGGTTAACTTTTTAGCAAGAGCATGAAAATGTAAATAGAAACTTAAGAGTTTTCTAGATTTTACAGCCGGGTTTCTGAATGTATTTAATAGTATCATCAGTGGGAAGAAATCTTTTAAAAGTCAAAAGGTGGTATATAGTTTGAAAAAGATGTCAATTCTCCGGGATCAATTGGGAGGGCCAAGTGCATGCCCTCTTCCGTTGTGCGGGCGTCCATGGATGCATGCATGAAGCGTGCAGTCGAGTGGTTCCCAAACGCACTTCCGGCTCATTAGTATTCATTCGCAGCAGACGAACGCGCGTACACGTGTGGACTGCCTCATTCCGGCCAAAGCGGAAGTGACGTAACTTGGTGACGTATAACTTGGTGACGCAACTGTGAACTGCTAGTGCGTGACCAATCTCACGTTGAATCTTCCATGAACGTTTGCTATTTAATTTATTTTTCAATAAATATTTTTGTGTTCTTTAGAACTCGACCAACGTGAACTGCATAATATTATTGTATACATGTACATGCATTCTCTCGCAAGAATCTTGTAATTCATTCATACATTCAAAAATTTATATAGCGCCTCTTCAATGTGACTACTCAGAAGCGCTCCCGACTCTAAAAGCATACATTGTTGAATAAAAATGCTTCAGTATAAGAATTCCATGGAGGAAGGAAACGTGTAGCTCCTGTTGGAGCCCTTTCCAGACCACTTGGTGTATACTATGCATGGTGTAAAAGGCTTGATCCCCGCTTGCAAACGGTGAACTAATCAGGTATGGCAGTTGACGATAGGCATGATTATAGAAACAATTAAGGTCAGGTCATGAGGTCAGGTCAGGTATACATGGTATAGCCGCTTAGTTAGAGCTTGCAATGGTTCGAACACCATTACTCCGTGTCATCATCCGGGTTCTGCTTATACATTGCCATGGGTTAATTCTTGCCCTCTGGGTTCATTGCGGCTTCATAGGATTCAACTCGAGTGATGTCTGTGCTTGTATTATAAGTCCAGTATATACATTCATGCAATCAGTATAACTGGACAAAATTAGGCCTACATGAATATGGATGCATACATATTGTATTAGGCGCCTATAAATTTCTCTGTTCAAAACTAAACATCAATTTAATATGACGTACTGCAATCTGTTCACAATGCAATATTGTATACTCAGCGCTTTTCAGATAAATATTAAAATTCTTGAGTTGCTGGAGTCACACGTGGATTGCATGTATATACATGTAATGTATGCACCATATAGGTCGTTTGTATTTTGTTGCATTGTATTGCATTGATATGTTGCGCTGCATTGTATATTGTATTGTATAATGTATATGCACTTGCGAAATGTGAGTGGACAGCTGCAATATCTTGCCAGAATAACAATCGAATCGATAAAACGATCTACATGTATACATGCACTTGTCTATTCATTCTATATTAATCATAATCAACCAATCATCAATCAATCGTAATTTATATAGCGCCCCTTCAAGGCCTACTCAGAGGCGCTCCCGGCCGGGTTCGAGCGAAAAAACAGTATTCTATAGTATACAGTTTGTGAAAGTGAGAACAGCTTGGGAGGTGTCACATATAGCTATAGTCAAAGGAAGTCCATTCCATGGCAGGTTGTTGGAACAACCAGAGAGAACGAACGGCTCTGTATTGTTGCAGAGCGAGTGAAAGGAACCATTAAGTCACTATGGACAGCAGAGCGCAGTGCGCGGCGGCCTATGCAAGTGGAAAGGGGGAGGCAAAGCTCACACAGATAAGAGGGTTTAGCGTTATTCCCTCCCCTTGATTGTCTCGCTCTGTCATTCCGACTGTAACTCTCTCTCTCCCTCTCCCTCTGCATCAATATCTCTTTCTGTCAGCTTAGCAAACACTGTCTGTCTGTCTCTGTCTGCCTGTCTGTCTGTCTATTTGTTTCTGTCTGTCTGTCTATCTGTCTCTATCCCTTTCTGCCTGTGTCTCTGCACATGTCTCTGTCTCTGTCTGTATGTATCTGTTTCTGTCTGTCTGCCTGTCTGTGTCTCTCTCTTTCTCTAAGTGTGTGTCTCTCTTTGTGTCTCTGTTTATTTATGTCTCTCTGTCTCTGTCTCAGTGTCTCTGTATCCTTCTGTCTGTCTGTCTCTCTTTCTGCCTATACGTCTTTCTATGCATCTCTCTGTATACGTCTGTCTGCCCGTCCGTCTATCTGTCTCTCTCTCTCTCTCTCTGTTTCTGTCTATCTGTCTCTCTGTTTGTCTCTCTCTTGCTCCCTCCCTCCCTCCCCCACTCTCTCTCTCCCCCCTCTCCCTCAGCTTCCAACTCTCCTTAAACAAAGCCACTGACTGAAAATTCTCATTTCTCTCAGTCTGAAAAAACAGGATTTAACAATTTTTAACACTTACAGACATCATTATAATATCTAAACCCATCTATATAATAATATTGGAAATGATAATCATTAATCATCTCAAACCAGCAGCATCTAAGCCCAACATCATCTGGTCATCGCAATCAGAGCTATAGCTATCAGTATCTGAAGCTGGCATCATCTGAACCACCACCACAACCACAACCACCGCAACCACCGCAACCCACCGCCACCGCAACCACCACCACAACCACCACCACAATCACCACCACCACAACCACCACCACTACAACCACCACTACAACCACCACTACACCACCACCACACAGCCACCAACACAACCACCACCACAACCACCACCACCATATTAGTCATCATCGACAAGCCATTATCTAAAACCATCATCATCATCATCATTTAAAACAATCATCACCATCACCATCATCATATGAAATCATCATATCATCATTGACTCCACGCCATCCTTCACCAAACTCGACGATAGTAATAATAGCCACTCTCGTCATTACAACCGCGAGCACCGTTTTAAAAGACCGCATTCACAAACCAACATAATCGCAACAATCATGACGACATTAACTGCGAAACTCCAGACGACACGACTACACGTAGAGCCGCCGCCGCCGCCGCTGCATGCCGTACCAACATCAATGAACGCGTTGTTTACACCATCGCCTATCACCGAACCGGATCCCTATCTTGTCACCGCCGCTCATCATCACCGATGATTGATATGGGAACGTTCGGGCGATCTAATAACACCGTAGAATCCCTAATTAACTCTGTATAACCCAATGCGTGTAGTTGTTCCAACGCGGCGTTTATCGAGCCGACAAACTACTTCGAATTATCTGTAATTAACTGCGGAGACAACCCGAAACCGCCCGAAAGTAAGGTCGGTTCTATCCGCCGGTTACGGGGCAGGAGGCAGGGTTGGCGGCGGCGGAGGGGGTGGGTGAGGGGTTGAGGGCAAATTGAATACAGGGCCGTCATTGTTGATGGAAAACAGGGCAATTACGTCCAATTATAAATGCATCTGCCGTGGCCGCGTTTATGTTTAGTCTCAACACAACGTTTACCCCTCCCCCGTGTATGTATACGCGTTGGAAAGCACACATGTAAACGCACATATGCAGGAGTTTAAACGCACGTGCATATATACATGTAGGAGTCTAAATGTGGCGAACACAACCGTCTCCCACCCATCCTTGTAGCCACGGATCCTCCCTGCAGCCCAATCGCTCCAACGTTTCTCCAACGACGACGATTACCCTCTTTTTAAAGGCGCTATATCCGGTCTAGGGCAAAGCGCTACTTTGTCTGTGAGGCTCACAGTGGCGGAGGGATACGTCAAAGGGGTTGGCCGGAAGTTGGATTGTATACCACGGTTGTCATTCTGTGTACATGTACTTGTTTATTTGTGGGTTTGTGTGTGTGTGTGTGTGTGTGTGTGTGTGTGTGTGTGTGTGTGTGTGTGTGTGTGTGTGTGTGTGTGTAGGTATGTGTGTATGTGGAGGTGTGTGCGTGTGTGTGTGAGTGGGTGTGAGAGAGTGCGCGTGCTATATGCACGTGCGGCTGCATGCATCATGTTCAATGTGTATTCTTGAAC
>OX457048.1:34498791-34593628 GCA_949752735.1 Lumbricus terrestris | reverse complement strand
GAGCTCTGTTACACCCGTAAAATTATAACGTTGGAAGCCGTGTGCTCCGCCATTGCTTGTGTTTTGACACTGTCAGTCTCAAGCTTTGATAATGGAGGAGGGCGACACTAATCATCATTGATATGACAGAGTGTCGTTATAAACATGCAACAAGAGAGAGAGAGAGAGAGAGAGAGAGAGAGAGAGAGAGAGAGAGAGAGAGAGAGAGAGACAGACAGACAGACAGACAGACAGACAGACAGACAGACAGACAGACAGACAGAGATAGATCAATTGGTCTGGGGTTACCAGCGCTCGTGAATAAGCTGGTGCCCCGCGCTTGGCTTTCAAGTGGCGCTTTAGAAATTTCGAGTTTACGATTACGATCTTATCAAGCGTGATAAGGACGACTGTCTGCTTTTACCCGGTAGGCTACTAAACGGCTGGATAGTATCAAGTTGCTTGGAATTATCTTAAAGCCTTACAAGCAATGCTACCTAAGATTAGGCCTACACTATACATGTAAATCAACGACACTTTAAATTTCTTCTCAATTAACTGAGACAGTAAGCTTGCCTATAGGTCACATAATTATCTCGAAGTTGGGCGTCCTATTTCAAGCGATTGTTATTTCAATGGTCATGTTGTAGGCCTATGCACTACCTTCACCCCTACACCTATTCTTAGCCTTCACCTGCTGGATTTCTTACGTCACGTGATATTGCGCGCATCAATGTAACACTGAAAAAGGTTCGCAGATGGAGGCTATTCACACTGCTGAGGAGCCGATTAGCCTCCGCTACTCGGGTAGAGCAGAAGTCCTGCCAGAAACACAAATCTTTGGCCAATGCATCCATCAGCTTTTGCCACCTCTTTGTGAGGACAATCTTTATTATTTAACCTAAACCGCAAGAACGGACATCTTTCATGCTGACTCTTGTTAAATAATTTTTGTTTAAAAATAACTTAATTAACAGGTGCTTTTTCGGTTATTATAACCATCGATGGATATAGCCTATTTGGCTATGCACGAGTAACTTTAAAACCATCTGCTGTTAGCTGTCGTAATTTATTTGTTTGAATGTATGTGCGTTTTTAAGTTGCAAACAAACGCTAAAAAACACCTTGAAGAGCAATGTCTCAGCGTTGCTTTGTGCTAGTTTATATAAACCTTTTGTTTCTACAAACGATGGTAGTAAACTAGACTCATTATATAACCTATAATAAAACGATCAATAATTCAGCAAAAACAGCAGAGATGTACAACATCTATCTTTTCCCACACGAAATCATTTTAATCTTTCTTTAATAAATTGCTTTCAATGTGATTGCGTGCATTAAACATAGTAGAAATGTATTATTAGATTCTAAACAGTCATCCAACCACTGCGCTACCTAGCGAACACTTTACCATGCATATTCGAGTTATATCGGTTATTGTGTGAAACCATATGCACAATATTTTGTCTTTTGTGTAGCTATAAACACAAGGAAGCAAGATGGCGGCAAACAAGGTGCACTTTGAAATGTTAATTAACGCAGGCAATTTATTTTATTAACGTTATATCTGCGTCTTAGCTTGAGATATTTCAGGAGATTCAAAAATTGTGTGGGAGAAATGTTATAGAAACTGAGTCCCGCTTGAAAGTTGACTAGTTTAGCAAACATCATCCACTAATAAAACCTTACTTGACTACTTTGCCTTACCTTACATTGCTTCATCATCATCATCAAAAATCCTTGGGCTAAATGCCCGTAGGGGTCGGACGCCACTTTCTGTCTGATTCTGTCTCGTGTCATGTTGCCCAGCTTCAACTGGTCCGGCCAGCAGGTCCATACCATTAACATCTTGGAGCAGCTAGACCGCCTTGTCTAAATGAAGAGAATATTGGGAGAGAGGCACGAAGGACAACCTGGGTCCATGCCCGTATGTGTCCCATGCTCTCCCCCCCGACTTTCTCCACCGGTCTGTTCCTGACCGGCCTGTGCATGTCTGCTCCAAATCATGACACCTTGAAGCATCTAGGTCGCTATGTCACTTGTCAGTGTATCGCCACCCATCCGGCAAACCTTCCTCCTTTTGTCCGGGCTTAGGAACGGTACAGGGACGTTGTTGGTTACCTGTGGCGGAGGATGGATGAATAGTCAGCCGCCAGAAGAAGATGCTTACATTGCTTACCTTACTTTATTAGCCTGGCCATGCAGAATTTATGTGTTTCCGGGTTAATATGTAAACTCACTACCTTCCTTCAAAAGCGACTCAAAACTCACCATTTCTCCTTGGCTTTCAACTACATGGATCTCTAACAGCATCTTCCTCTGGCGGCTGACTATTCACGCATCAGAGTTTCGATCACACATTCCAGTGTGGCCTTGCGCGTGTTAAAATTTATTTATTTAATAATAATAATAATAATAATAATAATAAGATATTTCAGGCTTAACCAGCTCAGTGTAAAGTTCTAAATGTATGGTTTTGAATAACTGGTTATGGAGTTTAACCATGATCTTTGAAAACAGGAGTTTGTTCACCATGCAAAGAGTGATCTCACTAGGAAATTGGAAGTCATCAAAGAGCTTCAGCAGCTACGAACAAAGTAAACTTTTGATTACCTGTGTTTCCATGTGTTTAGCTTCAATTTAATTATCTTCAAGAGCAGCAATAAGAGTTAATAATTGATTTACTAAGATCTATTAAAATTTGTAATTTATGAAATTATGATGAAAAGCTGAATGTGTGTAAAGACAGTTTACCAGGATTGCACCATTCAAATAGCAATATTAAATGCACAGTTTTATTTTTAAATCAGCAAAGGCTGGAAGAGGAGGTCAGATTCATAGCTAAACCTAAGTACTGTGATATTTATTAGAGCTACCATAAGAGGTGAGTCTTTGGTATGTGCGTCCAAAAAGTACTATTAAAAGCACATGATAAAAGTGTAACCCGAACTGCAATACAGCACTTCAGATGGTGTTTTTATCTTGTACTAAATAGCGCTGTTCTTGAACCCACGTACCTAATACAATTTTTTGAGCCCACGTACCTAAAACTATATAAAGAAATGGTTAACTTCAAACTGACACAACGCAGACTTTATAGTTGCAATTCATAGCTGAACAGATGATCACAAGTTATTACAGGAGTCAAATTTAACTATATGGCAGCCTTACAAGGCGTCCATCCATCACGTATTATTGCTCAGTTTATCGACACCATCTGCTGAATGGAAGGTTAAGCGTACCGTTGGGAGGGTAGCGGGAAATGATCCTGCATTCGTGCTCTTCGTGCCGTTTTCCTAAACCCTCCTCCCTGTGAATTCTTTTGAGTTTAATTCCCCTTAGGAATTCCTGGAGACGTAGAACTTCTAACTTCGATTTGGAGTTGGGTTTTGCTGATGCTTGTTGAACTGAATCTGGTTTCAGGGCTTTTTTAACGTGCAGTTGTACAAAAAATGTGCAGTTCTAAATGAATTTGTGCAGTTGTAGAAGCACTTCTGTATACAGTTAAAATTAGCAAAAGAGGTCATTGTCATCTGATTGGAAGTAATTTACCATGGAGGATGGGAAAGGAAAGAAGGGGTTGTGCAGTTCAAAATATTCCTTAAAAACAGCCCTGTCTATTTTGCAGAGAGCAGAGCCTGGAGAAGGAGAAGTGCACGCACGTCTACAACCGACATGGAGAGTTCCACGCGGAATTTGCGGCTCTGCAGGAGTTGGATGTCAGGACGAAAACGGAACGAAACGGAGAATGTTCGTCGCAATTTATTTCACTAGTTGAAATGTTTACGTGTCTTTTAGTGCTGCTTTCTGACTCCTTGTTCCTGCATGTGAACCTCTTGGGCTCTGTGTCTATTTGTCTGTATTAAGCTTACCGTGCTATTGGGATTTTACAATAGATGTGTCTTACAAAGCTATTAATCAATCAATCAATCAATCAATCAATTTATTGACTCAGCAATGTTGATTGTATTTACATTTACTTTTTGTTGTTTCTTGTTTTCAATTCAAGTTGCATCCATTTGCTTTGTCACTTTTTCTTTTATCACTCTATGCTGACATGTAGTATTTAGTTTATCCAAGGCCACCACATATCTAAAAATTAATTAAATCGATAATTTGGTGTCCCTAGTTAGCCGCATTTTTTTCCTTTTTTGTAGCAGATTTGCAATGATGATTATGTAAAACTGACTTGTTAAAATAATTCGGTTACAAAACAAACCATTTGATTGATCGATTGATTGATTAATTGATTGATTGATTGACATGGTTTTTAGGTGATTGAACTTCACGCCTGACTTTGAGAAACAATCTTTAACCTGAGTCTTCTTTGTAGATTCCTAAAAAATTTCACTGTGTGTTTTAGTAATAAACTGTGTAACCATTGTGTTAGTTTCCATCTCAGATTCAGTTTGCTATATGAGCGCTTGCACATTTTCGTGATTAGATTATCAAGAGTAGCAACAATTTTATGTTCAGTTTGCTATATGAGCGCTTGCACATTTTCGTGATTAGATTAACTAGAGTAGCAAAGATTTTATGTTCAGTTTGCTATATGAGCACTTGCACATTTTCGCGATTAGATTAACAGGAGTAGCAACGATTTTATGGTTGTCCATTTCTGTTGTTAGCTGTGAAAATGAAGCAACACTACACGAAGATACAGAACATGGTTAAGAAATTTCGCCTGGAGCTGGAAAATCTTCAGCCTTCTCCGCAATGTTAGTATCGGATTTAGTGCAACCAGAGCATGGATAGAAAGTTGACACCACAATTTGATGAAAAATAAACCAAAAAGCTGCTAACCAGACATGCTAACCACTAGACTACTGAGCGCATTTGGGATGACCGGGATAAAGTTAGCTAAACTGGAATTGGCGGAAATCAGCAAAATCGTATATTTCTGTTTCGTTTTAGTTAAATACTTCCATGCGTATTTAAAGGTTGAGGCTGATGAGTGCAGGTAGTACGACAGGTATACAGGTAAATCCAGGTGATCTAAATTACGTTGGTTGATGTTATCAAGGGTATGGAAGATCAGAAGAGAAGTGGACAGTGGCGTAACCAGGAATTTTTTATTGGAGGGGTTGGTTTTTTGGCCTGACCGGATGCCTTTTCTGACACCAACCCAACAGTATTACAGTAAATAAAAAGGGAATAAAGTAACAAAGGGAATAAAGTAAGAAAAACAATTGTTACAACAACCAATTGTTTTGTTTTTCTTATTTAAGTGGATAAGTAACCTTTAAAAAACGTTTTTCCTAGGCCAATGGGGGGGTTTAACCCCCGAAACCCCCTCTTGTATATGCCACTGGAAGTGGAGATGCATTGCACACTTGCACAGTGCATACATGAATTTGCATTAAGTGAAGTATTGGTTTTGTTTAAAGTTGTAGAGAAGCTGAAAGTGATGATGGAGGACATTGAGGGCCAGATCGGGATCTTCAAGGAACAACAGAGAACTGTGTGAGTCTGTGGTAATGTGTCTCATTTATTCATTAAATGGGAGAGTTATTAGTTAAATGTGACAATAATTGTGTTTTTAAAACACGAAATCCTTTACACTAGCATTTGTGATAATTTATGAACCTTATCGGTTACTAGGTAAGTACTTCTAGGATGCTTTACGCTGTCAGTGTAAATAGTTGGAATAATGTGGCAAAAACATTTCTAGCTGTTTCTAAGAGTTTTTGTCCTCCAGGCACGAACAATATCTACAATATAGAGTTGCCATTCACCTAGTTTGTAGTGGTCTTCCTTTTGAGTGACCATTGTATAGTCTGGCCTTCTTTTCAAATGGCACCTGCAATTTTTTATATGAAAAATCATGCCACAGCTATGGATATACACAGTGAATGACCTTTGCCTAAAACTGGCTTTTATGTAGGATAACCATTGTATGGAATGGTCCTTGAAGGTCCAGAATGTCGTTTGCATACAATGACAATGATCTAAAATGACCTTCTAAAAATGACCTCCACCTTAAATGGCCTCACTGATCTAAAATGGCCTTTGCTTAGAACAAGTAACTCAGGCCTTGCTCACATAATCTAGAGATACCGTGCTGTGATTTCATTGATTGGAAAGAGATTTATCACCAAAATGCCATATAGATGATTCGTTTGACGCCAGTTTTTTTTCAGTCATCCTCTTCAGCTTGTGCTTTAATTTACATTTTTTATTGCAAATTATTACTTCGATGTATTTTAACGTTATTTTATCATTTTTATGTCCCATTGTGCATTTGCAAGCGAAGTAATTAAGAATGTACTTAGTTTCTTACTTACTTCAAATGGAGAAATAAATAAAATGACTGCATTCGACCGGATTAGAACTATATGAGATTAGAATTATACGAGATTAGAATTATAAAGGATTAGAATTATAGGAGATTATAATTATATGACATTAGAATTATACGAGATTAGAATTATACGAGATTAGAATTATACGAGATTAGAATTATACGAGATTAGAATTATACGAGATTAGAATTATGCGAGATTAGAATTATGCGAGATTAGAGTTATACGAGATTAGGTCTCGGTCAGAGATAATAAATTGTCCCAGATTTTTAATGGTCACACCGCTGCTTCCTGCATTTTAACTTTATTCCCATTCTTCCGTGTCAGGTTTGAGCAGCTACTGAAGGACGAGCGGTTGGTTTCGTTGGAATTATCGACGCTTGAGAAGCACATCGAAAGCTGGTCGCAGTCCGATTCCACTGCTGACGGTGCCGCTGCAAAGTCTCACCGACCAACTATTCCGCTGTCGTCTGCACGAGACGTGACCGTCGATCTACCTCCAGAAGTGGCCGCATTCGAGGTCTTGGCATCCATTTCATTCATTCATTCATGTATTCATTCATTCATTCATTCACCAATTCATTCATTCACCCGCTTATGCACTTATTCGCTGACTCATTCTCATTTAATTCATCCACCCATTCATTCATTCATTCGCTCATGCATTTGTTAATTCTGAAATCATTCACACGTTCATTAATTCATTCACCTATGCATTTATTGATTCATTCATTCACCAATTCATTCATTTACCCGCTTATGCACTTATTCGCTGAATGCACTTATTCGCTGACTCATTCTCATTTAATTCATCCACCCATTCATTCATTCATTCGCTCATGCATTTGTTAATTCTGAAATCATTCACACGTTCATTAATTCATTCACCTATGCATTTATTGATTCATTCATTCACCAATTCATTCATTTACCCGCTTATGCACTTATTCGCTGAATGCACTTATTCGCTGACTCATTCTCATTTAATTCATCCACCCATTCATTCATTCATTCGCTCATGCATTTGTTAATTCTGAAATCATTCACACGTTCATTAATTCATTCACCTATGCATTTATTGATTCATTCATTCACCAATTCATTCATTTACCCGCTTATGCACTTATTCGCTGAATGCACTTATTCGCTGACTCATTCTCATTTAATTCATCCACCCATTCATTCATTCATTCGCTCATGCATTTGTTAATTCTGAAATCATTCACACGTTCATTAATTCATTCACCTATGCATTTATTGATTCATTCATTCACCAATTCATTCATTTACCCGCTTATGCACTTATTCGCTGAATGCACTTATTCGCTGACTCATTCTCATTTAATTCATCCACCCATTCATTCATTCATTCGCTCATGCATTTGTTAATTCTGAAATCATTCACACGTTCATTAATTCATTCACCTATGCATTTATTGATTCATTCATTCACCAATTCATTCATTTACCCGCTTATGCACTTATTCGCTGAATGCACTTATTCGCTGACTCATTCTCATTTAATTCATCCACCCATTCATTCATTCATTCGCTCATGCATTTGTTAATTCTGAAATCATTCACACGTTCATTAATTCATTCACCTATGCATTTATTGATTCATTCATTCACCAATTCATTCATTTACCCGCTTATGCACTTATTCGCTGAATGCACTTATTCGCTGACTCATTCTCATTTAATTCATCCACCCATTCATTCATTCATTCGCTCATGCATTTGTTAATTCTGAAATCATTCACACGTTCATTAATTCATTCACCTATGCATTTATTGATTCATTCATTCACCAATTCATTCATTTACCCGCTTATGCACTTATTCGCTGAATGCACTTATTCGCTGACTCATTCTCATTTAATTCATCCGCCCATTCATTCATTCACTCATGCATTTGTGCGTTCTGAAATCATTCACACATTCATTAATTCATTCACCAATTTATTCACCTATGCATTTATTGATTCGTTCATCTGTTCATTCATTCACCCATGGATTCATTCGCCCATTCATTCATTCTTTACGAGGATTTATGTAGCGCCTTTTTAAGGTTACTCGGGACTCTTCATGCATGCATTTCCTCATCTCTCGCATTTAAATCAGCATCTGTTAGCAGATTAGAAGACCGGGCACCCACCCTCATATTATGCCAAAGATGCGAAAATGAAAATTCCTGGCACTTCATACTCATTTCCATTTAAGTTAGCCATGAGATACCATCAAACTGTTCCTCTTCTTCTTCTCCTTAAGTTGCTTTTATTTGAAATTTCATTGACAGGCTGTGTTGTTGGTTTTGTTTTAGAAATTCCTTCAGCAGACTGGTGGACATAGGGGAGGATGGGACGAATATGACCACACGACATTCCTCAAATACCGAAATCGATTCAAGGTCTGCGTCTGACCCAAGTTGCTGTTGTTGTTGTTGTGTCAAAACTGTCTGCACATCGTCTGTAGAGTGTAGATGGTCTGATTTGTTTCTGATATCACTCTGTGGCATTGATGAATTTTTTTCTCATATGTGACTCGTCATGACGAAATGAGTCGGAAGTCGCACAATGCAGAACGCTGCAAATCGCTTTTAAAGGTGTCCAACCTTCAAATTATTGATTTTTTTATTTTTCCATTTTTGGAATCTACATTATATACATTATATACTGTTGCTAAAGGGACTGTATGAAAACCAGATGGCAGAGATAAGAACTGAATATGGAGACACTGACAAATTCAAAATCAAGAAAGGGGTGAGGCAGGGATGCATCTTGTCCCCATTCCTTTTTAATTTGTATGCGGAAAGAATAATGAGAAAAGCGGAATTAGAAGGGGCAACTGAGGGAGTAAAAATTGCTGGGAAAACACTGAATAATCTTAGATATGCTTACGACACAACATTAATGGCAAAAACGTAAGTTGATCTGGTAGAACTGATAAGAAGGGTGAGGAGGGAAAGTGAAAAAGCCGGCTTATACTTCAATATAAGCAAGACAAAGGTCATGACAACAGCAAATTGGATTAGTTTTGAGATAGATGGAGAGGAAATAGAGGTGGTAAAAAGCTTCACATTCTTGGGATCGCTGATCGAAAAAGAGGGAAAATGTGATCCAGAAATAAAACGAAGGTTAGCGATAGGGAAAACCGCATGATTGGACTGGAAAAGATATGGAAGGACAAACATGTAAGTTTAGATACTAAAAAGAGGCTCGTGAGAGCACTGATCTTCCCTACAATATTATTTGGCTGCGAGACATGGACAAAGACAAAGAATATGGAGAAAAAGATTAACGCATGCGAAATGTGGATTTGGAGGAAGATGTTGCGAATATCTTGGACAGAGAAAAGAACGAACGAATCTATAAGAATGGAGATAGGATTGGAAAACGAAGAGTCGTTAAAACAACTTGCGACAAGATTGAAGCTAAGATTCTTCGGGCATGTAATGCGATCTGATGGTTTGGAGAAGGAAATGATGCTGGCTTGCGGTGAGGGAAGGAGAAGACTCGGCAGACCAAGGACGAAATGGATGGACGAGATACACGACATAACTGGCATGAATTTGGAAGAACTGAGGGACTTGTCTGCGAACAGAGAACAATGGAGAATGTGTGTCAGGAAAATCGCTAGAGCTCTACGAGCTGACAGCACAAGGTGACAAGGTGACATTATATAATGTCTCAATAAAATATTAAAACTAACTTATTTTGTTGTTTTAACATGCTATTTGTGCAGATCAAATGACAATAAGATTCAAAACCAATATAAAAAATTCAGAAAATCTCGTTTTCCCAACATTTTCTGTTAGGCAGGTCGATCGATTAAAAATTTTATGACTCCACAAGCACTTGGTCGATTTTGATGCGTAATAGCTCATTTTGAAGGTAATTTAATATGGAATAACGGGGAATACTTAACTCAAAAAGGGCCTAGCGACTCATTTCGTCATGACGGGTCACATATAGTTAGCATCTCTATGACAAACAAGGTTGGGTCATCTCCTTGGATTGTACAGAATGAGGTCATCTCTTTAGACTGAACTAGGTCAGGTCATCACCATAGATTTAATAAGATCAAGTCATCTCTTTTGACTGAATTAGGGCAGGTCATCTTGAATTTAATAAGATCAGGTCATCTCTGACTGAATTAGGGCAGGTCATCTTAGATTTAATAAGATCAGGTCATCTCTTTTAACTGAGCTAGGTCAGGTCATCTCCTAGTCTAGGCTCTCCAGAAATATGTGATCTTGTTCCATGCATTATTTTTGCAAAAACCCAAGTGCCACACAACAGTGCCAAAAAATGGCAATGTGCGCATTTTTCTTGCAATTTCGTGATTGAGCATTATTTCAGTGGGCGTAGATTTTGCAACCTTTGAAATATCTGCACTCATCTGAATATATAAATTTAACGGTTATAAAAATCTTATAACTGCATTTGTTTGCTCGATTGTCTCATTTCTAACAAAAACACTCTGTTAGATACTCTGGTACACTGTTTCATGCAGGAAATAATGTACTCTATATTTTTTTACTTTGCACAAATTTTGTGCTTTTTGGTGCACAGTTTAAAAAAAATTCTTGAAAATTTCTGGGGGTCTACCTATATTGAACTAGATCTGGTCATTACTGTTTACTCATGTTGCTTCTGTGACAATTTTCATGTGTTAAATAGGTGGATATTGACTGATTGATTTGATTGATTGATTGATTGATTAGACTGAAAAAGTCAGGTTACCTCTGTACAGCGAAAACATTCGAGTCATATGTTGACCCATCTACAACCACCTATGTGGAAACTTATTGCACAGCTTGGTTTGCACGCTCTAAAATACGTCTTGTTTCCTGACAACTTTGCGTTAATGAATGCAATTGTTTTTATATTTCCAGGGTAAAGTGAGTTTCATCAAAGAGCTGGCTGGCTTCCTGCCAACCAGATCGGAACAAGAAATACGAGATCATGAAGTCTGGTACCAGGAATACGCGTCCCTTAACGAGAGAAAGAAGGACGCCATTCAGAAATGGCGAGAGATGAAGGAGGTCTGTTGTTATGCCTCTACCTGTCCACTGTATCTATATATTTTATGTTTCTTTGTTCTTTGTTTGAATTTTATGTTTTTTTGTTCATTTTTTTATTTTATATTTCTTTGTTGTACTTTATATTAAAATTGTATGTTGTACTTTATATTAAAATTGTATTTCTTTATTCATTGTTTTAATTTTATGTTTCTTTGTTAATTTTGTTCATTGTTTTTATTTTTATTATCTTTATCATTTTTTAAAATTAGAAATGTTCAACAATTCACAGTGAAGAGATTCAAATTGTAGAATGTATTGTTGTAAATAAGTATGTGTGTATGTGAACCTGAGGCTGTTGTACTGATGTCTCACCTGTTCTAGTTAAAGCAGGAATGTGCAACTTCTTTCAAAGAAGGCTACCTAAGATTTTAAGATCTGCTCGGCAAGATCGTGTGCCAATCATGGACCAATTTTTGCAGATTTAGTTGCCCCAGAAAATGAGGCAATACTGATTTTATTCAAACTAAATACTGTAGCTGTTAAAGTAAATTAAGATAACTTTTTGATCTAAATCTAATTGTCCTTATTGCTACAGGTCTACCTGTCAATAAAAAACAAAATACATGTGCAAAATATGTTCGTAGTTTATTTTCAGTTTTGAAATTGCAAGAAGATAATGATAATGATGAAGACGACGACGATATGACAATGACGATATGATAATGACGATGATGATAATGACGATGATGATGATGATGATGATGATGATGTTGGCAACAATGATGATGATGATAAGTTCTGATGTCTAAGCATGTCTTAACGCTTTACTTTATAGATCGAGAAAGATGACATTGTGGCCAAAGCCGGAAAATCCGACATGGAGAAGAAGTTGGAAGCAGAGGAGGAAGAGGAGAAGCGGAAGAAGGCTCTTCAGAAGGAAAAAGAGGAACAAAAGGCACTCCTTAACCGATGGAAGGTCAGCCACCCCCCTGTTATTCGTGTTGGGCCCACCCTGCTATGTCTGCAGCCGGCAGCTGCATTGTTGATATATATTACGGCTCACATGCATTCCTTGAGTCTGCTCCTCTCGTTGCTCTCAGATTCACCTCGTCCCTTCAGAAAATGGCTCATAATTTACTATTTCTCCTTGGCTTTTAAGCACTTGGATATCTAACTCCATCTTCCTCTAGCGGCTGGCTATCCACGCCTCAGATTCACAATTTGGTGTGACTTTGCTCTAACCTGTTGTCTGTTCAGAGGATATGACTGTGCCATCTTTAGCAATGGATGCAGCCTTTGAGCTATGTCACATTTATAACTTCTCATTGCCTCTTAACCCTTTGAACCCGGAGCTCCCATAACTTTATGGATAACGGGCCGGAAAACCAGCCCGTCGGGTTCAAAGGATCATCATAACTTCATTTCACGTACCGGTAGTCTGTGTATTATTATAAGAACATCTACTGACATAATGTTTTATCCTTGTGTTGTGACATTCTACGTAAACGCCATGTACAATTTTAATTGTCTGTTTAAGTTGCGTCTGTGTACTTCTGATAAACAAGTTAATTAATTGATTGATTGATTGATTGATTGGTTGTTTGGTTGATTGATTGATTGATTCCTGTTGCAGATTGAGAAGGAATTGATAAACAGGTTGATTGATTGATTAATTATTTCTTGTTGCAGATTGAGAAGGAATTGCAGAAGGCGGAAGAAGAGGAGAAACGGCTGAGAGCCGAACTAGAAAAGCAGAAGAAAGAGGACGTCGAACGCCAGAAAAAAGTCAGACATTGACTCACGCAATCCAATTCCTCTCCGTTGCGTACTCATTTATTCACTCATTTCGGAAATTTACATTGCACCTATCAAGAAGCCTACACAATGCTGCATTGTTGTTCCTTTTTCATTTGTTTGTTCCTGCTTTTGTTCTTGCTTATTGTTTACTCTTTCACCTGTGTATGTCTCCCCTTTGAAGGTTACTATGTATGCCTTGGTCAAAATTGTTTTTAGATGGTTGAGAAAATACTTGTGTAATCTTTAAAAATGCCAGGTAGTTTGGTCTTGAAGAGGAGGCATTGTATAAATTCATTTGAATCTGCTGAATGAGGTATTTTCTATTCTCGTCCCTTTTTCGTTTGTTTTGTCCGTCCCTGTCCTAAGTATTCTTGCCAGACTGTTTTATGTCAGTTTGTTACTGTCCCTGTCTGTCTGTCTGTCTTGTCTGTCTGTCTCTATCTCGCTCTTGTGCGCCTTTAACTCTTCACAAGTTTCCTTCTCTTACAGTGTCAAAATAATCACACATATGCATGCATACATAGATTGTGCCCACATGTATATACAAGTAATACAACTGTATTTGAGGGCACATAACGCATAAAAATTATGTTACATAACATCTATTAGATTGTTACAGGCTGTGCCTCTGAGTAGAAGGATGCTATATAAATTTTTATAATGAATGAATATTGAAGACATGTATAGTACTTGCATACATAAATGTGAATTGTGGATACATCATATATGCATGCATACTTTTGGACACATATCCCTACATGCACGGATATATATGCATGTATACACTATACAGATTATTTATATTTGTGAATTTTTACATCAACCCCAATCCTGGCGTGATTTCTATGCAGATGGAGCAGAGGAAGCTAGTGGACGAATATCGGACGGCACGAGAGCGGGAAGATGAGGAGCAGAGGATGGACGAGCTGATACGGCTGCAGGCAGAGCGAGAAATTCGGCAGCAGCAGGCAACTGTCCTCATCTCCAGGTTCAGGGATCGGGTAAGAATAGATTACTGTTGTGAGGCGTGGTGGTGCAGTGGTGAGTTTGGTGCTTTGGAACTGGAGGGATCCATGTTCGAATCCACCTCAAGCCGCCTCCGTGTAAGGACCTTGAGCAAGTCCTTCACTCGCAATTGCTGGTGCGTTTCGGCGTGAAAATCTGATGTAGTGTCCGTGCTGTAGTTGGGAGCGCCTCTGACTCAATTTTTTATTTTATTTCAACATATGGACGTTTTAAATTTTGATTACTGTTGCAAACTATGGTGCCATTTCTGGTTTCTCGTGACGTTGTGTGGAGGTGGGGCTAAATATACAAATCAAGCGGAAGAAGGCCTGAAATTTATATCTTGCGAATTGTTTTTATTAAGTTACAATAGGTTGTTATATTTGTAAGAATTCTGTTGTATTTGTACGTAGCTATGTTCAGGTCATTTTGGTTAAAGCCTTTGTAATACAGCTGTTGCAATATTGTGGGTTCCTCCATTTGGAATGGCCTCTCAGTTTAGATATATAGGCTTGCTGCCTCTGTTAAATGTTTGACCTGCCTATTTACCCTTGACCTGCCTTATGACCTGCCTAATTTTTTTAGAATTGTTTGGTATCTCTACATTTAATTTCTTCAACCTGCGGGATTACTCCACGACTTTTTTTAGCTGTGGCTGGGCTGGGATCACCTCTGAGTAGCGGCCTCTGTAAGAGGAATTGCATAAATTCTCAGAATGAATGAATGATATTGAAATGGATGTTTGATTTTTAAGGATTTAGAAACGGTCCGGCAGAAAAGAGACAACGAAGAAAGGGAGAAAAAGCGAATCGAACAAGAGAAGCTGGAACGACTCGAACGGATTAAGAGCCTGGTAAGCCTATCTAGGTCTTTATTTTCAAAGTATTTGTCAGAGTCTTGGCCGTGGGGGGATTGAAGGGAATTTCGACTACACTGGCATCCATGGTCAATTCAACGAGTACAAAACGGAAACTAGGAATGATTGGAACCGGTTACAACTTGTGCCACAGTTTAAAATTAAAACCTTGTTTACGAAATTTAATTATAATCAGCAAGCAAATAACAGAACTTTGTTAGAAAACCTGTAAGTAAAATGGTCAAGTAGTGACATGCATAATTAGTGGAATCCTTGAAAGTACGAAAACAGCATTAAGGAATTTCAGACGAAAATAAAATTAATGGAAAAATTTATTACAGGCAGTGAATCTAAAAATGCGTTCACATGCAAAAAATAAAAAAAAATGGTAAAAACAAGACAAGAGCTAAAATAACGTGATTTTTCTTAGAAGAATTAAATTTTTTACAACTATGGTTCATAGAGTAGTCTGAAGTAGGTCACAGTCCTGTTTCAAGAAGGTCATAGGGACAACCGATTCGCATTTCTGTGTGACTTTACGCACATTGAAAACTCTTAGTAATTATTGTAATAACCATTAGTTGTTGGTGCTATACAAATGAATGGATGGTGCGTGTGTGCGTTTGAGGTGGAAGTGAACGTTGAACGTGACCCAAAGCGACTGCTTCAACCGACGGAACTCTGGAAGGAACGTCAGAGGAACATCGGTCCGTCTGGAACCGGTCAACTGCTACACATGCCACACAGGTTGTTACTTTACGTGTCGTTTATTTTGTCTTTCTGTAGGCTTTCATTTTTTATTGGTTTCGTATATTCATATAGATCTGTTTATTTATGTATGTCGTTAAATAGTTGTTGAGAAATGGACCGAGGTGGCTAAACCACCTGCCTAAGTCTCAGGGGGAAGGTTATTCCTTGGAGAAGGACTCACTATTGCAATCGTAATCGTAATCTCGAGACTTCTACAGCGCCCACAAAAGCCAAGTCGCGGGAACCAGCTTATTCACAGGCGCTCAATCAAAACAAAATCGATAGGCAGCGGGTCAAGTCCGGAGAGTCAGGCAGGCAGATAGATGGACGGCTAAGGTGGGTGATGTTTAGAGTTGAAGTGGCGGGGGATGTGAGGAGAAGAGGAAGAATCAGGATAGGATTTTTGAAAGAGCAATGTTTTCAGTTTTGAGTGAAAGACCTGTGGGGAGATAGCGAGAGGTGGAGTTTTGGTGAGTTCGTATGATGGATCGGAAGTTTGCCGAAGTGCTGGCGGAAGTTTGTTCCAGAGAGGTGGAACGGCAATGGCTATGGAGCGGTTTGCGAATTTCAGTGATGAAGTGATGGGAGGGCGAAGCAGTGTAATGGCAGCTTTGTATAAATTATTATATATATATATATATATATATATATATATTTCGTTTATTCAGGAAACGTAAGTTGACATACTGCAACTTATTATACATGAGGAAGAAAATTACTAGTGGACTACACTATGTGTTTCTGCACAATTCTAGGCAAAAAGAAGGAGTTTTTTACTGGTTCGTAGACATATTGCTGTGAACATTGAACAGTTCGAAACAGTACTCAGGAGATGAAAATTAAACTTGTCTCTCATGGGCAGTTCAAAGTTCTGCAGTCTGCAGCACAGAGCATACCGCATATGAACAATAGGCGGAAACAGGATCCCGGAGTTTGCAGCACCTCAGAAAGAATTCAATGTGAACAAATGTGCGAGAAATTAAATTTTGACGAGAAAATTGGCAAAATTCGTGAAAAGTAGTGGTGTTTGGATGTCATAGCAAGAAAACCAGGTGATGACTAAAAAATGGTCATGAGAAAAATTTCGGTCCAAAAAGTCTAATTTTTCGGCCGGCGTGTGCTCACCTCAAAATTTGCCAATACAGCCCTGGGAGTATGTGAGTTAAGTTCAAAATGACCGCTCGTGTGGTTATCTTGTGATGGTTCAGGGGTTGGGCAATAAGCTG
The DNA here is from genome assembly GCA_949752735.1 of Lumbricus terrestris. NCBI lineage: Eukaryota > Metazoa > Annelida > Clitellata > Crassiclitellata > Lumbricidae > Lumbricus > Lumbricus terrestris. The sequence continues at coordinate 34,576,687 of OX457048.1, read as the reverse complement.
TTGCCCTCGGTCTTCGTTTTACAATTGTCAAGTTTACAGTTTAGATTTGCGACAAGCGGTTGTATAGATCTGTATTTTTTTAGGGCTGTGCCAACGTGGAGACAGGGTCTGTCCTAACAGTCGCTCGACTTTTGTTGGGATCATGAAGAATCCATGTGTGTCTACAGATGTACAAACGTTCGCTCGTAAAGCGGCCTTGCTTCACGCAGTGACCTCATTCCATACACGCAGCAAATGAAGATTTGCAACCAGTATATCGACAGTGCTGCTTTCTGTTGGATGAGAAGCGGAGAATTTCTTGATGCTGTTGCAAGGGACAGTGGCGTAGACAAGGGGGTTTCGGGGGTTAAACCCCCCCATTGGCCTAGGAAACAAGTTTTTTTAAAGGTTATTTATCCACTTAAATAAGAAAAAACAAAACAATTGCTTGTAGTAACAATTGTTTTTCTTACTTTATTCCCTTTGTTACTTTATCCCCTTTTTATTTACTGTAATACTGTTGGGTTGGTGTCAGAAAGGGCATTCGACCAGGCAAAAAAAAACAAACTCCCCCCTTCATAAATTCCTGGCTACGCCACTGACACGGAAACATGACACAGTAAATACTGTGACTTTTATTCCCAGTCCACAGAGGGCTTTAATACTTTGTGCAGTGCTGTTCCAGAGACAGTTTCATCAACTTTAGTTCAATGTCCATCCATTTAGTACGAATGTAGAAACACGGAAATTTTACCCCTTCTTGTACGCACAAGTTCCTTGTATGCCATTGGACGTACGCAAGACTGTTGGACTCTTACTTCTTCTTGTCTCGTAGCTGTTCAGGCCAAAGGCTGGCAAATTATTGTCAAGGTTTTTACCTCTTCCAGTTTCCTATATGTACGTACATTATCAGGGGACCCACCCGCTAGCATTTTGGTTAACCCTTCCCGTCCATGCATATAAACTTAATGGATGGCCCCTTACAATTTCTTTAACAGAGGATGTGTTCGGCTGATGTGTATAATAGATCTGTTTATTTTTTGGTTATAATAAAGAATTTTATATGGCCATTCAATCTGGTTTGAATAATTTGTATCTGACACTAGACATGCCCACCAGTTGTTTTGAACCTAACTATCGTGTGTGTGTGTGTGTGTTTGAAAGAGTGCTATGAAAGTAGTTTTGCTATGAAAGTAGTTTTGGTAGATGTAATGTAATGGGATTTCATTATGGAACATACATGACAAGGGTAGTATCAGGGCTGTTTTAAAGGAATTTTTAGAACTGCACAACTCCTTCTTTCCCTTCCCTTCCTCCATGGTAAATTACTTCCAATTGGAGGACAATGACCCTTTTTTGCTAGTTTTAACTGTACAGACGTGCTCCAACAACTGCACAAATCTATATAAAACTGCACATTTTGTGTAGAACTGCACGTTAAAAAAAGCCCTGGTTAGTATAATGAAAGCATAGGTTTTGCTGGAGGACATAGCCTATAATTATTGAGAAATAGTTAAGAATGCATGAGAGTGTTGTGTTAGTACGAGTATTTGAGAGTTTGTTTGGTGCTGCTAATGTGGTTTCTTGAGATATAAAAGATTTCATTAAAGGACTAATGTAATGTAAGGTCAAAACCTGAACCAAATGTGATGTTGGTGCAATAATCCAAGAACTTCTGTTATGCCACTGTAACATAATGTTATTATAAGCCGATGTGGTAAACATTAAGCAAAGTAGGTGCATGCTCAGAATTCAATGATAGGTCCAATCAAAGGCCAGGAGGAAAATATGTAAAGACTAAGTAGCTGCATACCAGTCCTAGAAAACTGAATTCAAGAATAATTCTCAGAGTGCCCTGCAAGAAGTCTAATCAGAGATGCTCCCAAGTACCCAGCCCAGCCGTGGCAATACAAATTAAATTTAACTGAGCAGGGCTGTTTTTAAGGAATTTTTAGAAATGCACAACTCCTTTCCCATCCTCCATGGTAAATTACTTCCAATCGGAGGTCAGTGACCTTTTTTGCTAGTTTTAACTATACAAAAGTGCTTCTACAACTAACTGCACAAATCCATTTAGAACTGCGCATTTTGTGTACAACTGCACGTTAAAAAAGCCCTGTAACTGATCAGACAAGTTGCCCTGTGTTTCAGCAGAGGAGTGCAGAGCGCTCGGTGACCAGCTGGGTAAAACCTAGAGGAGTCAGATTGTTAAGCGGATCATGCGTATAGTAAGGTAAGGGTTCGAACCTCGTCCGAGGTTTTGCAGTTGCTATAATGATAATATGGACCTTGAGCTCTGAACCATCGATTTTTATAGTATGGCTGTGTGCATCTCTGAGCAATATCAAGAAGAGCAATATCAACAGTTTGTTGTACTGAAGTAATGATTGTACACTAAGCTGTTCCATCGCAATTGTTAACTGCAATCTATCACTCTGTGTACTATTATGATTGCATATTTGTCTGTTTGATATTTTTGGGATCAATAAACAATACTTATTTCAAGTTAAAGCACGACGTCGTAATAGTGCAAAGTCGGAAAAAGAATTGGAGTTTGTACGTTTGTCTAAAAGAAGTGACCATAGAGATCTGCCATTAATAAGATGACTGCTATTCAGTGCTTTCGCTTGTGGTGATGGATTTATAAACAAAACTTCAATTATGTCAACAAAATCTTGATTCTGATGCATCACTTGTTCCCGAGGAAACTTGTTGTGGCAAAAACTATAGGTTTTCATTCGAGTTCTATGCTTTTTGACAGCATATAGCATCAAACGCCTCTTCTTGAAACTTGTAGGCCTATAGCGTCGTAGGGTACCGTAGGCGAGAATCTTTATTAACTGATCAAAAGTATATAGACCCAAGTTCGGAATCCTTACACCACACCATACGCTGTGTAATATCTTGTTTGGTGATTTACGACGATGTACAGTTTAATAATCCAAAAGAGCCAAGTTTTGTTAACCGTGTCCTAATAAGTTACGCTAAGCATCAACTTTCAACGGTGTCATTTTCTCTGTACAACTCGGCAGTCGGGTAACATGATTTCAAAACGCTGGTTCATTTATGTGATGTGGCTTTGAGTATTTTTAATCTGTGAATACATTTTTTTTAAAATCACTCGAGAGATTTAATTGAAAACCAAAATTATGAGTACTGATCTGTGGGCTGGAAATTCTCATGTGGAATTTGTTTTTTAAAGTAAAACTGAAGCAGGTGAGTAGTTTAACGATGCTGTTTCATAGCGAATCTGATTAGCATAGCTCTCCTTCTTTATAAAGTCTCGGGCATTGTACTGCCAGAATACAGACTGTACTAAGTAAGTAAGTAAGAAAGAATATTCTTTATTGGAGCACCAGCAAACGCACATTAGTTTACAGAGGAAATAAATAATTGAAAAACATTTATGCAAAGTTATACAACATTCTCATAATAAAAAAAATTTGGCAAAAGAATCAACTCTGGGAAGGGTTAGATTATGTGGCCTTGGTCGAGTATTGTATGGAGTAACCTTATGGGGAGGGAGGAGGTCGTGAAGAATGTGACAAGGATTTAAGAGGATAGAGTGGAAACGAGCAGAGTCAGCTCTAGAAAATGAGTGTGTCAAAACTAGGAAATCTTTTGGAAAGAAGCTTGAACGGGTAAATTTTGTTAAGAGACCATTAAGACGTTTGTACTCCACCAAACGGGGAGGCATAAAGTAATCTTGTGATGGTAGTAGCTCTTACAACGTCAAACAAACATACTGATGCAGTCGAAGGTCTTCTATCTATATTTCGAAGGTGTATTCTTAATCCAGGTATAGATCTATACACTAGTCTTCATTTGTCACACTTAAATAATGCATCCTTCCATTTGATCTTTTCTCCATCCATCCTTTCACTCATCAATCCAAATATCCTTTTTTATTTTTTTTTCACATTTCTATGGCGCCCCTTCAAAGTTCACTAACTCAGAGGCGCTCCCAACTACAGCATGGACACTGCATAGGAGTTTCACATCGAAGCACCTTAGCAATTGCGAGTAAAGGACTAGCTCAAGGTCCCTACATGGTGACTTGAGGTGGACACGAACTTGCAACACTCCGTCTGTAAGGCTACGAACATACCCACTGCACCACCGCACCCCACCTTCCACCCATCTAACTTTTGTGTTTTTTCCTGGTTGTTAGGCCACGACGCATGGTACATCAACAGCTCAGTGATGCAGGATCCACTGGCGGTGAGCAACTTCCTTGCGCTAAGCAAGAAATCGTTTGCAATCAAGTTCGACCTCGAGAACACGGAATACGATGCGATCGAGAACATCGGAACAGGCGCGTACGGCGTCGTCTGCTCCGCGATCCACCGCGGAACTCGCGAGCGAGTCGCGATCAAGAAGATACCGAAGATCTTTGAGCAGATGATCGTCGCAATGCGGACGTACCGTGAGATACGGATACTCCGGCACTTCAGGCACAGCAACATCATCTCTATCCGCGAGATCCTTCTTCCGAGGGAGGATCTTCCGTCGTTCCAGGACATCTACATCGTTCTGGATCTGATGGAAAGCGACCTCCATCGGATCATCTACTCCCAGCAGGAGCTGACCAACGACCACATCCGGTGGTTCCTCTACCAGATCCTGCGCGGACTCAAGTACATCCACTCGGCGAACGTTGTTCATCGGGATCTCAAGCCGAGCAATCTTCTCGTCAACGGAAATTGCGATTTAAGAATTGGAGACTTTGGTGAGTCCGGCTTCCCTAACTGCCATTTTTATTTCTACACCGTGATTAAAAAAAGTAAGCCATATTGTTTTTCATATATCGCTAATGCCTGATAACATATCACGCTAAAATTTTCCAAATATTTTGAGAGTTGGACCAAGAATATGATTCCAGAATTTCATGAGATAAAGTTGAACAGATAAAAAGATATGAATCTTTCGACTTCATCTGCCGAAATTTCAGTTTACAAGCAATTTTCTGTTAGATTCAATAAAATGTGGCATTAGAGATATATGAAAAACAATTTGGCTTACTTTTTTTGGATCACGGTGCATTTCTTCAATCCTTTTAGCAGTTGGTCAATTAAACGTTATTCTTATGTTGTCAATAATATGATGTTGACCCAATCTGTAGCCTATGTTTTGTTTTCAAGACAGCTCAGCAGCCGGCCGGTCTCCCATGACTTTGCGTCAAGCAGTTTTCTAGCTACTAGGGTAGATATTTCAAATTTCTTCCAGCAACTGACTTTAAAAACTGGCACTGTTCTCCATATCATTTCATGTTGATCCACTTGATTTTGCTGTGAGCTGCCTCATTATCCTGGGATACTACTGAAACAAAATTTTCAACCAAATGTGTACATGTTTCCAGTAATACATATATTATTTATGGGTTATTTTTAAGGTATTTAATTCATTACCCAGTTTTGAGCTTTCTCTTGGGCTACACTTGAAATTCATCTTTTTCAACCAACTGCCCTTTGTAGCTTCACTTCTTGCTTCTCAGACTACTTTGTCGGTCTTCAATCGGGTTTCTCTGATGTATTAGAAAATCATTTGAATACAACACTTTTGATGCCTTCTTGATTGTGCTCCTTCTTATTTGTCTAGCCTTTGTAGACCTGTCTCCGACTTTGCAGCCCATCGAACTCTTCGCTCTGCGACAATGGGGTAACTTTTGGTTCCTCGAGCTCGCACTTCTATCAGACAGCGCCGAGCCTTTTCTATTGTGCGCCCCGCTCTCTGAAATGGCCTCCCACTAACCTTGTGACTTATGATTAGGCTAAATTCACCTGCCTTTTATAAGTCGCTAAAATCCTACTTTTTTGGCTGTGGCTGGGCTGGGAGCGCCTCTGAGTAGGTTTCTTGAAGAGGCGCTATATAAATTCTTGAAATGAATGAACTTTTCTCTTGAAAAGGCCATCGATCATAGAATTATATGCATTACAATTTCATATCACTATAGAACTTAACAGATGGTAGCCCTGTTGTAATCTGTCAATGCAAGTGATCTACGTATATGTAGAATTGTAGATGCATACGTGTAATTGGTGCTTGTCATTTTTGATACACGTCTTTTCTGCGTTTAGGTATGGCGCGCGGCATCTACTCCGTTCCGGATGATTCCAACATCAAGATGACGCAGTACGTTGCGACTCGCTGGTACCGTGCCCCCGAAATCATTCTGCAGTCACCGACCTATACAACGGGAGTTGATGTGTGGTCGGTTGGGTGCATACTCGCCGAGATGATTGTCAGGAAACCCCTCTTTCCAGGTGATCTTTCCTCTTTCCAGGTGATCTTTCCTTTTTCCAGGTGATCTTTCCTTTTTCCAGGTGATCTTTCGAGGTGCAGCGGTTTGTGTGGTGAAGTGGTTGGGTACGAGAGACTGCCAGTCAAGTGGTCAAAGATTCAAATTCCCATCAACAACAATAATAATAATCTTCATTTAATTTTTAAACTGACACAGTGCAGTAGGATCACGAGCTATTACAGGAGTCGTATTTAGTCCTCTTAGTTCCTTTTGCTCATACTACTAGAACCATGAAGAATTAAGCTTTTTCTGTGGTTGGACCAGTGGTCTGGAATGGCCTTCCTTTTGAGCTACGCCTACACACTGGGACTCTACCAGGATCCTTCCTTACTAAACTTAAAACTGTTCTTTTTGGGCGCGCTGGAGTCGGGAGCGCCTCTGAGTAGTTTTTTCTTGAAGGAGCGCTATATAAATGTCCGAATGAATGAGAATGAATAACTGTTGGCAGCCATGCAAGGCGCCCATCACATCATACTATTCAGTTAAACACCAATGCTAACTGGTGGGTGAAAGGTTAAGTTGACCTTTTTGGATGGTAGCAATATCGCTTTCGTGCTGAATTGTTATTTGAGCTTTGCTATGATTTTTTGTCGGTTTGTCAGGGAAAGATTACCGTAATCAGTTGGAGATGGTGTTTGATGTCGTTGGCACTCCTTCTGCCGCTTATGTGGACACGGCGCACTCAGAGCTCATCAAGGAATTCTTAGTCAGTAAGTCAATATGGGGCTGGCTAGTGATTGGATGGTGACTGCTCAGTCTGCCATGTATAAAACAAGATCCAATCAATCAATCAATTGATTATATAGCTCCCTTTAAGATCCCTACTTGGCAACCGTTCCGGCTCAAAGAAGCAGTCTGCAGTTGGCGCAGCCGAGAAAAGTTTCTGGGCTGTTGTATTGTAAACGGAACCCGTTCCAGGTTGTCATGACAACCACGGAGAAGGAACGGATCTGCATTGTCACAGAGCAGGCAAAAGGGACCACTAAGGCACCATGGATAGAGGAGCACAGTTCTTGGAACAACGGTGCTCCTGATCATGTGAAGATTGCACGATCTCTGGAGACGTTAAGATCACAGCATAAGATCTACTTTTCCAAGCAGTCACAAAACCGCCATTGACTTTTTTGCCTTGGCTGAGACGTTCAATTGCAGTTCATTTTATTACCAAACCAGTCGATTGCATTTAATCGTATTATTAAGCCAGTCAATTGCTTTTCATCGTATTATCAAGCCAGCCAATTGCAGTTCATCCTATTATCGAGCCAGTCAATTGCAGTTCACCCTATTATCTAGCCAGTCAATAGCTGTTCATCCTATTATCAAACCAGTCAATAGCTGCTCATCCTATTATCAAACCAGTCAATAGCTGTTTTCAAACCAGTCAATAGCTGTTCATCCTATTATCGAGCTAGTCAATAGCTGTTAATTCTATTATTAAGATTGCAGTTCATCCTATTATCAAACCAGTCAATAGCTGTTCATCCTATTATTAAGCCAGTCAATCTCACAGCTGCTGTGCATCTGTAGAATTTCCGAAGAAGACGGCCGTGGATTTTGCCGAGCTCTTTCCCGGCGCCACTCCGAAGGCTATCCGACTGTTGCGACGCTTCCTAAGCCTGGACCCGAAGGAGCGGTTGACGGTAAACGAAGCTCTGCAGGACCCTTACCTCAGCATGTACCACGAACCAGACGATGAACCCGTCTGTGACCCGCCATTCGACTTCAGCTTCGAGAAACAATTCAAAGATCTCTTCGAGAAAAAGGTTTGAACTGCCAGATTGCATTTCTCATCCGAGTATTTATGTATGCATGTGCGTACGTACACTTGTATGTACGAACGTACGTACTTATGTGTTTGTATACATGTATGTGTATGTATGCATGTATGTGTATGTATGTATGTATGCATGTATGTGTATGTATGTGTATGTATTTATGAGCACTTATTATAGTACCCCTTGAAGATGTCTACTCAGAGTCGCTCCCGGCTGCAATCGGAGTTTCAGGCCGAATCGCAAGAGCAATTGTATGTACATGTGTGCACTTGTTATTGCGCCCATTCAAGATTTCTACTCAAAGGTGATACTCCTGACTACAGTGCGGACACTGAATTGGAGTTTCACTCTGAAGTGCATAAGCAAAATTTTTACGAGTGAAGGACTTGCTCAGGGTCCCTTAGTGGTGGCTTGAGTTGGATAATTTGGATAAAGATAAAGAGTCAGGGTATACTTACATAAATACTCAGGGTATGGTATTGTTTTACCAGCTTGAAACACTTCTGAATGGATGTGTACATTACATGCATTATTAGTGTTATTATAACAATCATTTTCAAAAGGCGCACGGTCGCACAGAAATGCGAATTGGACTCATAGTTAGTCAGTAGATGAAAAACCTCTGAAAGTAGTAAACTTTGAATCGTGTCTTAAAGGAAGAGAAATAGTTCGGACTGTAGACGAACATTGTGAAGAAGTATGTCAATACATACAGTATGATTTTGTTATTCATCAGTCGCCTTAAGACTCGGTGGGTCCCTGTTTAGCGGAACTAACCCCTTCTGGTAAGCTTGTTGTTCCAATTGAATGTATAATATTCCTTTGTTGTTTCAATGTATTGTTTTTTGTTTACATGATTATGTTCATTATTATTGTCTGATGATTTTTATTACTGATATCAATAAATCAATTTTACTCGATCAAGTGAATTTCTGAATTTGATTTATCGAAATTATGTTAAAGTATTAGGTTCACTGCCATAATTGTATCATGTTTGTTTGTTGTTTTGGTTCAGGAAAAAAATTAAATGAATAAATAAATCGATTTTACTTGATAAAAAGTGAATTTCTGAATTTGATTTATCGAAATTATGTTAAAGTATTAGGTTCAATGCCATAATTGTATCATGTTTGTTTGTTGTTTTGGTTAAGGAAAAAAATTAAATACATAAATCAATTTTACATTGATTAAGTGAATTTCTGAATTTGATTTCTTGGCGTTTAGGAGCTGCAGTCAAAAATCCTGCGAGACGTCATCAGCAAAGAGATTCTCGACTATCACCGACCGCGTTGGAACGACGACGGCACCGTCGGAAAACCCTTCGACGCAGAAACCCCGACCGATCAAAGAACATTCGATGGACAAAACAAGAATCAGTGGGAGTCGCTCAGAGAACAATTAGAGCTCTTAGACAATGGGATGGAAGAGAAATCAACATCTCTCGAGTTAAATCAAACATTTATCGATTCGGTAAACAAGCACAACGTGACTCTCTGCAGCAGTAACGGTGCCGCGACCGCCGTGAGCCCGCTGAAGATCGAGATAACTCCCGCGTCCGATGACAACTACCTTTCGTCCGTATGCTGCGTCGATGTCGAAATGAATAGCGCCAGAGATGATGGCGGGAGGCTTGCGGTGAATCACCAGCAGCAGGACCAGCTGGATTCTGACGTGAGGATGCTGAGCGCGAAGCTTGAAGAGAAGTGTATCATAACGTCGGTTGACGATTCGTCCGTTGTGTCTGGAGGCGATAGGGATGTGTTGACGTCGGAGTCGGGTTCTCAGTTGGATGCGAAAGCGAAGATCAAGGCAGCGCTGTTGAACACTGAGCTCAGGAAACAGAGAATAGGTACAGTGGCGTGTGTGTGTATTTGCAGTTTAACGTCACTGTGTGGTAACAAAGATCATTAGCGATGCCTTCCTTCTTTATCCAGACTTGGGACTGGCACTGGCAGAGTACAACCTGTGGTGGAGTTTGGTACAGAGGCCCTTCATGATGTCTGTGTTTTCTTACTCAACCATTTCGTGCAGCGCTTTTTTAATATGCGGTTGCACACAAAATGTGCAATTGTAAATGAATTTGTGCAGTTGTGAAAGCAATCCTGTGCGGTGAATAAAAGTTTTAAAAAGGTCACTGTCGTCAGATTTGGGGTAATTTACCATGGGGGACCAGAATGGAAGGAAGGGTTGTGCAGTAACAAATTACGCTAATAGGCTACATCAGGGCTGTTTTTAAGGAATTTTTAGAACTGCACAGCCTCTTCTTTCCATTCCTCCATGGTAAATTACTTCAAATTGTAGGACAATGACCTTTTTTGCTAGTTTTAACTGCACAGAATTTGTGGCAGAAGTGCTTCTACAACTGCACAAATCCATTTAGAACTGCACATTTTGTGTACAACTGCACGTTAAAAAAAGCCCTGGGCTACATTATGTGTGTTTTTGGGTAAGTTCATGGAGACAGACTAAAAAAGACATGAGATTTTAAAGCAGGGAACTTGGTATCTTGTTGGGAAGATTTTTCTAACGAACAATTACCAAAGATCATCAGAAATTTTTGGGCCAAAGGGCACTAGAGTAAACATTGCTGGTTGTGCGGTTATAAAAATTCCTTAAAAAAACCTGATTGTTTGATTGAAGGATTGGCCGAAAGGACGCGAGATTTTTGCGGACAAATGCCTGAGCCCCCGACGAAATTTTCCATATTTTTGCCGACCAAAATTTCAGACAACTTTTTTAGTCATTTGGTCGAAATTTGTGCAAAAGCTACATTTTCCCCTGCCAAAAATAACTGATGATCATTTTTTGTCATTTCGTCATTTGTAGCAAACTTCGGACTGTTCTTTGTGGGCGTGCTGGAGTCGGAGTCGCCTCTGTGCAGTTCCCTTGAAAAGGCGCTATATAAATTACCGTTGAATGACTGAATGATAATGTATGTGCATAGGGTCTAAGACAGCCACGACTTACGATAGGAACGGTTTATTCATGTGTGTTCAAAAGCATGTACGTGAACTATTACGTACATATCATTTCACATCCATCATAAAAGGCACTGATACACTGTCCTTCTCCTTCTCTTCTTTAGGTCTGCTGCCTCCCGGCAGGTCCAGATGCCCAGTGACTCCACTCTTCTTGGTGTTGTGCTTTTTCCTTGAGTTTTCCCTATTCATCCTCCATCATCCAGTCCAAGAACTTTTCCCTCGGTCTTCCTCTTCCCCTCCATTTTGCCCTCCACTATGTCTCTTTGCAAGGAGTTGCCTCTCAGTACATGTCCTATCCAGTTCTTCTGCCTTGTTCTAATTGTATTCATCAAGGATCTTTCCTCTTCCACCTTCTCCAGTCCTTCTGGCACATCTAAAAGGTGTAACTGAGATCACCTGGTGCCGTCAGCTCTTGGAACTCTGGCGACAGTTTTGATGTATCCTCTCCAGTGACTCCTCTCTCTTGTCGCCTATCTTAGCTGCTCCAGGCTCATGCCAGACTTTTCCTGTACCTCATCCAACCATCTCTTCCTTGGTCTTCCGCGTCTCTTCCTTCCCTCACCGCATGCCGAGATAACTGAAATAGGCCGAGAAAATACTGCGATGATAACGGTAAAGATAATAATGTCGATTGTGATAATTGATGCATGTTTGTTCGTTTGTTTGTTTGCAAAGAACTTTGCCAGAAGCTGAAGGCGCCGTCGAAACCGAGGGCAGCGATTCAGATGCAGAAGAAACGTGAAGAGAAGCGACGCCTGAAGCAGGAGAAGGCGCTCGAGAGAAAGAAAAAGAAGAACCATGGTGTGTACTGTACCCGGCAATTCGCCATTTTCTCATGTATTCATTCATTTCAAGCATTTATATAGCGCCCCTTCAAGAAGTTCGCTCAGAGGCGCTCCCAGCCCAACCCTTTGACACAAATGATCCTGTATAAACAATGATGAGTCAACACGAGGTAACAGGTGTATCTCCAATGGAAGCAGTGGTTAAAGTGGTCTGGTGAGCAGTGGGAACGCTGAATGTGTGAGCAGTGGGAACGCTGATGAAGAGTTTTGTTGGAACGCATGAATGAATATGTATTCAATCTTCTTGTTTGTTCTTGCCTACAGACGTTTCTTCGCCAAAGGGCCCGGTCCTCACGGACGAAGACAGAACGCTGCTTGAACGCTGGCAATCGATGCAGAAATCCTCTCACAATCAACAGCAACAATCAAACTACACCATGTCCTCATCCAATACATTTCAAACAAACTGCCTCACCCAGGCCAGCACGCCCGCACCAACATACGCCGCTCTATTGACAAACAGTGGCCGTCTGGTGCAACCAGACATGAATGGATTGATGCCAGTCACAGATGCCTCCGTTCCCAGCCAGCCGAACACCTTCAGCCCTTGTATTATTAATCCCACGTCCAGTCCGCCCTCTCTTTTAAATTGCATTCCACCCTCCGTCGATCCACCACCGCCGCCGGATAGGACCGGGACTCTGTTGGTACCGCCTGCCGACTTCAACGGCAGTCAGTACGTGCCAATGCTGTTACCCTCGGCCCAGCCGTCCGGTCTGGGGCCGCTATCAGGGTACTCTCTCATGCGAGGGTCATACCCGGACAGCCTTCCCCATCTGACCAACACCCCCGGGGATCCCATCATGTGGGGATTACCAACCGCAACTAAAGAACCGTCGAATGGTACAATTCATGCGATGAACATTCTCAACCGCCCGCCTTCGTACAGCGAAGCGCTCGCCGCTAAGCAATTCGACTCCGAGCGCTACCGGTCGGAGTTGCTCAACCGCCACATGCTGCCTTTCACCTCCACAGAGCCACGCACCGCCACAACCTCATTCCAGAGTTCCAACGGCTCGCTGAGGTACATGCTCGATCGGCAGGAGAGCCAGGGATTCGCGCTCAACGACTCGGAACCCACCGGGATTCCCAGCATCATACCACCCGAGCTTCTCATGCGTACAACATCATCATTGTCATCGAAGTCTAACGGACAGATCCAGAATCTTCCGCAGTCGGACAGCTCCACTCACAAGGTCCCAACGTCGCACCCAACGGTCTGTCCTTCGTTGTCCGGATACTTAGGGGGAGGTGGTGATGCGTCCCTAAGCAGCATCTTCCAGGAGACTATGGTTGACTCACTGCACGTGGTGACGAGCCGACTGACGAAGTCGCACCTGGAAGACCTGACGGTGCAGACGCCGCGGGGAACGGGGTTCGGATACGGCGTCGGCATGGACCTCAGCTCGTTCATCGCGTCCAACGGTGCTGGAGACAATAGAGGTGTCGCCGAAGGGTCAGTGGCATTTTTTAAACATCATTATTCATTCATTTGCTGTGGGGCGCGGTGGTGTAGTGGGCATGTTTGCTGCTTTGCAGCAGGAGGGTCGCAGGTTCGGATCCACCTCAAGCCATCGTGTATGGACCTTGGGCAAGTCCTTCACTTGCAATTGCTCAGCGCTTCAGCGTGAAACTCCGATTCGGTGTATGCGCTTTAGTCGGTAGCGCTTCTCCCCTTGGGTGCAAGGCTGCAAGTATACCCCGAGAGAAAGTTCAGTGGGTGGGTCACACCGAAAAGAATTCTGTCGTTACATGCTCTAGCTGTTGATGAATTTTTTGTCAATCTCTCTCCTGCACATGCAACTAAACTAAAGATTCTTGTTGCATCCATTCCAAAAGCAGTCTTGTGTTTGTGCGAATACTGCGAGAGTTTGATACATGTGGCTATCAGAATGTTGCTGTAGAGATTTATCATAATGTACTAAACTGATCTGGAGTTCTTGATGATCTTGCCTCACTCTATGGAGTCTATGCATCGTGCTGAAACTAAAACTTGTTCTTGTCTGATATAATTCGTAACTTAAATAGAAATTGTCTAGTTCGTTTTATTATACACCCTTGAATATTGGTTTATTAACCCTAGAATATTGGTTTATTCACCCAGAGTAGAAGTTTATTCACGTTATAATACAGGTTTATTCACCCAGAGTAGAAGTTTATTCACGTTATAATACAGGTTTATTCACCCTAGAGTAGAAGTTTATTCACGTTATAATACAGGTTTATTCACCCTAGAGTAGAAGTTTATTCACGTTATAATACAGGTTTATTCACCCTAGAGTAGAAGTTTATTCACGTTGTAATACAGGTTTATTCACCCTAGAGTAGAAGTTTATTCACGTTATAATACAGGTTTATTCACCCTAGAGTAGAAGTTTATTCATGTTATAATGCAGGTTTATTCACCCAAAAATAGAGTTTTATTCACCGTATAATACAGGTTTATTCACCCAAGAATAGACGTTGTCATCTGTGGCTAAATATCATCGCATCTTCTCTTTTCTTCTAGGCCGGAGTCTGCTCCACTGTCCGCACAGCTGATGGCCGACTGGCGCTTTGTAACCGGTGACATGGATGCCAATGACTTTGAGGTCGCTCTCCAATTGGACTTTCCAGACATGGAGTCCTGTCTGAACCTTGGCGATTTCAACACGCTGACATGAACATTGTTTCACTAACAGGGCTTAGACTCTTGTTTGGTGCATTCAAATTTGAACGTCCAGTTTAACACAGGCCAGTCTTATGTTCAGGCCACACCAGGTGTGGTTACCAGATGCCTATGCGGATAGCTAAAAGGCACTGCTCTGAATGAACAGTAGTAGACTTGAAGGATGCCTTCATGAAGCATGTGCTTAGCACGAACTGATTAGAGTAATTCGTAGTGTGAAAACTTGAAGAGCATATTAGTATGGGATTTTTGCATGGTTCAGCGTAACAGCACTTGTAATTATGGTGTATAGTTGGCAGCTTTCCTAACAATCCTGACTGCTTAATCTTTAATTGCTGGTGATCTCGGGTGAAAACATTGCAGATTTAACCACAAATACAATCGCTAGAGCTCTACGAGTTGACAGCACAAGGTGACATTTAGATTATAGTTACGTGGATGGTTCTAGTAATGCTTTACAAGATCAACATAGTGTCAAGGTTTTCCTATATTTTTCAGCCATAGCTTTCTTAGGATTGTTTTTGATGCAGCATGTTTTGAGGTTGCATCAGAAATAGGAAGTAGATTCTTGAATGCACCATCATGCATCTGATCACATTCATCAGTGCACGTTTTTCTCAAAGAAGGAAGTTTAGCAAAATAATGTGTTCTTAATGCACTGCTTTGAGATGAACGGTCTAACACAATTAACACGGACTTGTGACCTAGACGTGTGGGAAGTTTTCATTCATATACCCGAAGAAACACTGATGGAATTGACCGGCTCAATCCAGCTTTCCATTTCTAACAAGCAGAGCTAAGCAAAGTTGGCTTACATTTACACATATATTGATGGCCACTCGAGTAACTGATACTTCATGTGTACATGAGCAGATTTCAAAAATAAATTACTTTTGTGCATTAAATTATATATTTTACATGTGTTTGTCTTGTGAACTGATGATCTTCATCACTTGAATCAAGAATACTGCACTTTTTAATGTTCTTTGAAGACATAGATAGGCATACATAAGCTCTATTCCATAAGTTTTGAAACGCGATAATCATTCCATTCAGTTTGACATGATCTAGGACAGTGGTTCCCAACCTGTGGCCCACGGGCCAAAAGTGACCTGCAAGGCCTCAAAAAATGGCCCTCATCTCTCAAAGAATTAACAAAAATATATGACAATTTGGAAAGGATACAACACAATTATTTTCTATTACAAATTATTATAATTTGGTGTCTATAAATAGCATCAGTCTATTTTAAATCAATTACAATTTGTATGCTTTTAGTTAATTAAATTTTAGCCTTGTTGCCCCCTAATATCCTTCAACTAAGAAAAATTGGCCCTCATGTTCTCCAACTTAGAAAGTGGCCCTAAAGTCAAAAAATAGGTTGGGAACCACTGATCTACGAACACCAATTTTACGCTGGAGGCATTTTACTGTTCTTATTGGACCAGCCCGCTATTTGGGGACCTCTAAAATGTTAGGCCCTACCTCTGCGGAAATAATGTTTGACTGAAAACTGTTGTACTATACAGTAGGGATGATCAAAAATGCATGTTTGTTCAACTGGTACTGTTACAAAGAATAGTGAACTAGTACATGTGTTTGTATAAAACCCTTTTGGATGAAATTCCTTTTGTCCTTAGTTGGTAGATTTAAGTCATGCGGTCCGGGTGTGCAAATTTAACAACACTTAGCAGTCAGATGTGTCACAGTGAGCACTAGGAAGCCTCAGTGTCAAAGCAAGCAGTAGGAAGCCTTAATACTATTCGAAGCAGGTCTGCCCAGTCTGTTTTTCCATTTCAGTACCAGTCTAAGGGAAGTAGTAGTTGAAGTAACAAAGCACATAGTTTTCAACCTGTTGCTCATTTCGTTGCATCACGTGGAAATCATTTTTCACCGGTCTACTATCGTCAAGAATTAAATCAAAATGTTTCATGGACCAACTTGCATGTTGAACTTCCAATTTTAGCTCGAGCCTTTTATTTCCAAAAAATCCAGACCAAAGGGTTGCAAGATTAACAACAATGAAACCAAAACTCAAAGTTCGGACAGGTCACAGCTTTATTTGTACCTTGCACTAAACAAATCATTTTATCAAGGATTTAAGCAACCGTTTCCAAATTTTATTTTCACCGATTTTGGTCACAGTATCACGCTTGTCATCAGTGTTCAACCATAAAACAACAGTTACTCGTTTTCTTCCGATCTCAGACGAGCGTTGGCGTTCGTCACCTTGATACCGAGCTGCTCGGCACGCTCGACGATCTCCTTGCGCTTCTTGCTGCCAACCGCGTGACCGATCTCGGCCGAGTAGGTTCGGTTTTGCATGAGCAGCATTTCGAGGTCCTAAACAAGAAGACGGTGTGTACAGAGATTATGCAAGAATATGCGTTGTACAACATCTTTACAAACTCCACAACAGTGTTTCTCAAGAGCTTTGTTTTTCTGGGAGTAATAACAAAAGGATATTAAGCCACCTTATCAGCTAATCAGGGATTGTCTTTTCTGAAGTGTCACCGGTGATTCACGTGGTCGCCTATCAGGGTACTCGCCAGTTCTCTCGATTAAATTAATTCATTTTTGATAACTCAGAAATGGGACTGGTTAGTTTTCTCCTGTAAAAGTCGCTTGTGTAGCCACAGACATAAAATCTAGACCAATGAACCAATTGCCAGGAGCTTCATATCCCGTCAGAACTAATAGTCCCAGGATTTTTAACAGATTTCTTGCATGGTCCGCAAAATATATTTTCCCATACGGAGTCCAAATACAGCAAAAACTAACTTCAAATTGCCTATCCAGTAACCCATCCCTGCAATATATGGACCGTCCCTCAGATCAAAGTTCTGGGGACAAGGGGGAATGGGCTAGAAGTTAGACCATTGCCTTAAAAGGCATTTACATTGACATATGATGAAAACAGAAGACTGAATTAGAGATACGGAAGCATGTCCGCAGCTGCATACCTTGATGTTGTGGACCAGAACCTTGATGAGACCGTCAGGGCAGACGTACTTGCTCTTCTTGTTGCTACCATAACCGATGTTCGGCATCAAGAACTGACCCTTGTATCGACGTCGGACACGATTGTCGATACCCTTTGGCTTCCTCCAGCTTGGCTACAACAGAGCAGGCCAGTAAATTATTTAACGTTTAATCATTAAAATTTTTGCAATAAGCCACATAATTTTGAGCTTCCAATTAAACACGACGCAAACTGCATAGCAAGAGTTTTACATAAAATAGCAACGAACCTTTTTTTATGAGAACAATAATTATGGTAACAAACAACCTTACTATTTCCATGTAATTGTAACCCTGTACCTTGATATGATATCGAGAAATGTCAATAAACGAAGACACTACTACTACATGAAGTTTTATGCAGTCAAGGTAAAAAAATCAATTACAGACTAGTGCGGTATCGAGTTCTTAAATTCTTGTTACAATTCAAGCAGTTTAACGGCCGATTATAAAGTTTATAAATCACAAGCCATGGTTTAGTGCTCATAAAGTGTTTGAAGCCCTCTTCACAATGTCTCTCCAGCACCTGTGTCTCTCAGCTGGAGGGACATTTTGTTTATTCAAAAGTTTAATGTCATATGACACAACAGGTCGCTGACGGCTGGAGAGCCATTGTGGCAATCGTAGAGATAAAGTCACAAGTATTGCAGGCCGTCTGTTCTGCTAGTAGTTAAGACTGATGTTAATTAAAATAACTCAACTGCAGAACTTGTATGTACAGTGAACTTGCAGGTGTTTCATTAAAGAAAACATATTATTAAATTATTAAAGGTCAAATAATTTGTTTAAAAAGTTCTAGACATGAACCAGGCTACAAACGCTGCACCAATTTCTTTAACGCAATTTTCGCGTCTTCAAGGTCAATGCCTATTCGCTAAGTAGGCATTGCAACAACGTTACAAATTTAAAATGTAGCATCAGTCATAATATTGTTCACTCAACTTTGAATCGGATAGAATACAAACCAACAGAGTAGAAACAAGAAAATAATTTTATATCCAATGGCTGTTTAGGAATTGCAACAATTTTTTAAGTTTGCACAATGGCTGCAGCTTCTTACCTACAAAAGCAAAGTCTCTCATCATTTTCAAGAAAAATGATACTGAATTACTAATAGCCAGCAATCTCTGCATCATATATTGACCCCTTGCAAGGAACCACTCAAGTTACGATGCAAAGGTTCTAGAAACGAGATGCTTTTAAATCCATCCAGTGTTAAGACCACTCGTGAGCTTACCCGTAACTTAACATATCGGTCAGATTGGTGACGAATGAACTTCTTGATCCTCTTCTTCTCGGATCTGCGCTTGACCAACGGACGAACTCCCATTCTGCTGTCTGTCGCAACAGAAAAGTGAGAAAACATCGCACGATTAATTCTCAGAAGCTATTTCTGAATCTCCAGTAAAAAAAATTATTATTTTTACACAATCCCAAAACAGATAGAGCTAAAACTGCTAGAACCAGGGATATGGATCAGAGTTGTCAGAAACTTGCATCATTGGGGTAATCCATTGGGGAAAGACAGAAATTTGAAGCTACCACACTGTTCAGAAGTCCCTATTTGAACATGCATATCAAAACACTCGATCCACTAACACGTGTTCAAGCTTTTAGCTACTGCATCGGTATACACCGACCCTCAATATGAAACGGATCACATCCCATACACAAGATTTTTCAGATGACAAGATCTACCGGCTGTTCAACTCTCTTGTACATACTGCCGATAGGATCTTATCACAATTAAATGCCACAACAATAATAGGACTTTTATGTAATAGACTGTCCTATGGATCAGACTTGGCAATATACATTTTGGCCGCGTTTTATGTACATCTGAAGCTAATGTAAGAGAAGCAAAATGACGCATCGATCATAGGCAGAGCACGTTAAATCCAGTGGTGTAGTCCTAAAAAAGGAAGTGGGGGGACGCCTGGAAATTGAAGTGGGGGAACGCCTGGAAATTGAAGTAGCAACTGTAGCAAGTGCAATCTTGCAAGAATTTTGCATAGTGTGAGGCTGTGAGCGCTGCTATTTTTGAAACTGTTGAATGTAGAATTTTTAAAATAAATTAATAAATGTAATTATGTAAATTTATACATAGGAATTTGTTATTTGTAACATATAATATGTTACAAATAACAAATTCCTATGTATGTTGTATTCAAGTGTTCATTTATTTCAGCAGAAATGCTGCAAAATAGTGAGGGATCGCGTCCCCTCCCTGGAAAAAAGTGGGGGGACGGCGTCCCCCCGCGTCCCCGCCCCACTACACCACTGGTTAAATCCTATTACGAGAATTGCATTTACAAATTGAAGTGCCAGAAATTATTTATTCATCCCATGCCTATTTCCACTGCGGCAAGTCGCAACCGGACAAGCGTGTAAAAAACAATATTAAGGCTATTAATAAGAAACAAAAATTAAAATTCATTACGCTGAGGTATAAATAAATGCAAAAGTTCTACTCTCTGGCAGCGATTACAACTGGATCTTGTAACAACAGAAGATTAAATAGGAAATTTTCTCCACACCGACCTGTTTGCAAATGGTGGAAACAGGAAAGAACAGGAGCATCCAAATCAGTCTAGACTTCCGGTGACTGATGCCACAACATTCGTATAGCTCAAGTGTTAGTGAGCAAGTAAGTAAGCAAGTTGGAATATCCTTTATTACACCACCAGCAAGCGCACAATAGTTTCACAGTATAAATAATACTGTGGTAGTTTACAGGAGAAATTTTTAAAATTTAAATAAATGTTGCTGTGTGGCAAAACAATTGAAAGTACCTTTAAGCTGGAGTAATTTTTCTTATTGGATCCAATCTACTTCATTTCTCCTTGAGCCTTTCAAAACGCGACACCTAATATAGGCCTAGAGCAAGGACTGTATGCTAATTATTATAGTATACTCATGGCTACACGTAGACCCTACAAATACCTAGCAGGCTGTGTAGACTAGTCCTGAACTGTTGAGAGAAAAATTATCTTCGGGATTTTGGTCCATTTTGTATTTCCGCCACTTTCTGTAGCTCAGTGGAAAGAGCGCTGGTCGATAAACTGAGAGTCATTATCGCGACCCGGGTTCAAGCCTCGCTCAGGGCAATTTTTTTAAAGTTTCTGTTAACTGCCAGTGGCGCTTTCTGTTGTGTTGTTTGTCACGGGTCTGTTGAAAATAAGATCGCCCCTCCCACTCCTGGGTTGGCCGAATCAGGAGCGTTCCAGCACTTAGGCCATTAGTGTTGAGTTACCGAGCCTGTTGTAGCCACCTTGCGTGCAGCCTGTGCAGGGATGGGAAAAATTACAGGGAACATGTTACATTACAAATGACCAATTACTGGAGAAAATGTAATTGAATTACAAATTACTTCTGACTCAGAGCTTCAAATTACAAATTATGTAATTTCAATTACATCAATTACAAATTACTTTGGGGCTTAAATCATTGGAATAAAAACCCAGGCAGGAAGTGCATGCCTTTTTCTTTACTTATGTGTGTATTAATATTTATTGTGTAAGAAGATGTCTAGGCCTATTTAGTTTTCTTTCAGAAGCAGCAGCTGTTCAAACAAGTTCTCTTAATCGCAGCCGTCTATTGGGCCTGCAATCATCCCTGTAAAACTAGAGTCTCTCTATCGGTGCAGACTTGCCCCTTCGTTCAGAAAGTAGAGCTGCAAGAATCAACGACCTACAAGGGGAGTATCTTAAAAAGTTGTCGTAGGCCTACTCGCAATAATGTGATGGCAAAATAATAATAATTCATTCGATAGGCGGCGCAAGCTCATAAAAAAATAATAATTCATTCGATAGGCGGCGCAAGTTACCCTCCCATAGAATAGATCGGACTCAGCCTTCCGATCAGCATATGGCGACCAGAGCCTCTATTAATAATAATGAAACAAATCCCTAATTACGAATAACCCTGTGGGCCTAATAGTCTTTTTATAATAGGCCTACAGTTCGTTTTTGTTTGCGCATGCCACTAAAGTTAGTGGTCCACGAGCTTCCAACAAAATTATTGCCGGTCCATGCAAGGCCGTAGCCAGGATTTGATTTCGGGGGGTGTTTCTTTCCCGCCCGATGACCTTGAGATGAGATGACCTTTTTTTAGTCACCCACCCGAAATCTTCAGAAAATGTCACCAATTAATTCAATTTTTTACATTTTCTATTGGGGGGGTGTTTTCATGGTTTTATTTCATGGTTTTTACATCATGTGCTCGTAAATGCATTAAATATGTTTTACATTATCCATTTCGGGGGGTGTTCAAACACCCAAAACACCCCCCTAGCTACGGCCTTGGGTCCATGAGCTGCGGAAGTTTGAGAAGTGAGAACCACTGTCCTACAGCACCCGAACCATAGATATCGATGACCCAAACACGTCTGTTAGGCCTATGTCAAGGATTCTATATAACAGGATAGGTTACTTGGGAACATGTTGTGGTCATGATTTCACTCTGAGCAATAGGTGGCGCTCCACTTAAAATTCCGTTTCTATTGCTAAGGATGATGTTTTGAATCTCCAAATGTATTTGTTTATTTTGCAAACATGATTAGTCGTCAATCTGTTTTCATAGATGTAACTAATTAGATGATTCTATTTTGTAAATAAGATTTAAAATTTTCCGGAACTCCTATTATCGCCCAAAAACGTGTACAAGGCGGCTAAAGAAGAAGAAACCAGTCCTCTGTATAGAGTCCTTGGGCCTATGTAGGCCTATTGTAACTGCGTATTATGATTGGGCTAGTTGTAAACTTGTAATCGTGCACTTTAATTACACGTAGATTGGTCTTAGGCCTATTTCATGTTCCCGCAGCGGGTTGCAGATAGTTCGATAAAGTTGCCTACATGCTGTTCGTAATTGTGATAATATTAATAAAGCGACACTCGAAAGCCAAGCGAAGGGCACCAGTTTATTCACGAGCGCTGTCAACTTATTCAGGGCTAAATGCCCATGGCTGCCTTAATTATAATTAATTATTGCTAGCTTATTGTAACTATAGGGATAGCTTATGGGGAGGGATGCTCTTCTCCATAATTATCACCACAGATAAATAACATTATTTATACCACAGTACATTATTATTTACACTCTGTTTCTTCTAGTCCAGGTTTATTCCAGGTCTGAAGGTTCACGTGGTTTTTACTGAGACCCATTGGGGGTAAGGAAAAATTGCGGATATGAAAAAGTTTGCTGGAGACAATATATGACTCCTATATGATATTTTATAGGTCCATATGTAATAATCGTCTGCAGCCGTGCAAGTAGCTGCGCTATAAAACTTTGAAGATAGGATTGGCACAGGACGAACCAACCAGCTGCGTTTGTTTAGTTTTGCGGGGAGTGGCGCAAAATAGAAATAAAGGAGCGACGAATAATATAACAAGTTATTAACAACAACCTGCGCTTTAAATTTAACTTTAGTCGTAATACGGACGCCGAAGAGTTGGTTAGTTGGAAAGATGTTCTACCTACACTCCTTCTGCCGAGACGGTGTTCGCTCACGGAGCAGGAGACGACGAAATTCTACCTACTCGCTTCTGCCGATAATGGTGAATTCGTATTCGTAATATTTAGGTTAAGCAATAAGTAAAAAATAACGCCTATCATAATTTATTGCGTAGGATATTGGAATAATGTATTCAGTGGTAGCCTATCTGTAATCTAGCCTCTGTTTGTTGGCTAATTGTTGGCATTCGCGTTAAAGCTAATTCTGGTTATATTCTATAATGACTCGGTAGCAAGTAACTTTTTTATAAATTTGATGAAAAATATTTCCTGACGAAATTGAAGCGGGATTTTTCGTGTGAGGGTCGGTTAGGGCTCAGGTTAGGCGTCGTGAGGGTCGGTTAGGGTTAGTTTTAGGGTTAGTGCAGTCATTCTGAAGCTGGATTTATGAACAATAATTTTCAATAAAAAATGGCTGAAAAATATTTCCTGACGAAATAGAAGCGGGATTTATCGAACAAATTCTTGCCTAAAGAGAAGCTGGATCGATTAAAAGGATTCTCGGCAAACTAGAAGTTGGATTTATTAAAGATAACAACGCTGCAACGTTAGTTCTTGGTGTCTACCGAGTCATTCTAGAACGAATACCGAGTCATTATAGAATATAACCCTAATTCTATTTTAATTAGTCCAGACAGCCGACCTTTGTAGTTCTATAGGCTTGTATGCTCATTCGACCTTGGCACCGTGTAGAGGTGAAATTTTGTCATTTCCCTGTCTAGACACGAAGTCACGTGTCCTAATAAACTCTGTCATAATCTTGTCGACGGGTATACCTCAGCCTCTAGGGAGTTGACCGTGCACTGGACAATATTCTCGTCCCACCAACAGTTCCTATAGATTATCATCGACTTGAAACCACAACTTCGACTGCACTACGATTCGTTTCATGAACGGTCCATAGTCGTAATTTAACTCTCGCTGCATTGCATAAATTGTATGTACAATCCTTGGGCATATTGCTGCACATCTCAGTTAGATCATAGATTTCTCTCTGATGCTATCGATAGTTGAATTCTGAAAATATTTCAGTTGTATACTACCTCCTCCACTAACCACCATCGTTCATCTGGTCATATATAGGCAATGATTTTCCAAACTTTTATGTTATTTGTCGGCCAGTGATAAGGCACATTGCTTAGGGGGCATAATATTATATTCGAAATTCATCATGCAGTGAATGTCTCCCTGTTTCCGCTGTATGTTTTGTCTGTATTTGTTCTATGTGCTTGTAAACAAATGTTGTCAAATATATTTAAGCAACCTAATGCTGGTTGCGTGTTGGTTAATTCGAACGGGGAAAATGGGAACGGGGAAAATAGGGACGGGAAAAATGGGGACGGGGAAAATGGGGACGGGGAAAATGGGGACGGGGAAAAATGGGGACGGGGAAAATGGGGACGGGGAAAAATGTGGACGTGGAAAAATGGAGACGGGGAAAAATGGGGACGGGGAAAATGGGGACGGGACGGGGAAAATGGGGACGGGGAAAAATGGGACGGGGAAAAATGGGACGGGGAAAATGGGGACAGGGAAAATGGGGACGGGGAAAATGGGGACGGGGAAAAATGGGGACGGGGAAAAATGGGGACGGGGAAAAATGGGGACGGGGAAAATGGGGACGGGGAAAATGGGGACGGGGAAAATGGGGACGGGGAAAATGGGAACAGGGGAAAAGGGTGTAAAATACTTCATCGGATAACTTCACAATCTTATTTTGTTGATGGCCATTATAATTCATTCTCTTCACTTTTGCTATTAATCCTGCCGTGGGTGCTATTGCTAGTCAATTATTATACAGGCCTATAAATAAAATAAATGGCAACTAAAAATTAGATAATGAATTGCAATTTAAAAATTAGAACATAGATAGTAAGTAGATGTTGACTGTAATGCCGGTATGTAAATTGTATATTGTATACATGTTGACCTTGTATTAATGAAAAACAGGGAGCCAGAGTCTGCATAAAATTATTTTATAATATAACGATAAATGCAATGCGGCCTCTATGTGGCCGATAACTTCTATAAAACTTTGTCAAAATCATTGCCTTAAAAAGACCAGATGAACGTTGTTGGTTAACGGAGTAGGATGGCTCCATCTGAAATAATTTTCGGAATTCCACGGCTGATCGCATCGCAGAGCAATCCATGGTCTCGTTGAGCGATGATCAGTAATGTGACTGAGTACTGTACATGTAATAAAGCAATGCAGTCAGTAAATAATACGACTATTGACCGTCCATGAGGTTGATTGTAGTCCAGTCCTAATTGTAGTTTCGAGTCGATGGTAATGCATGGACTCTTGGTGGGACGATATTGTCCATTGCACGGTGAACTCTTTAGAGACTGAGGTATACCCGTCAACGAGACTATGATGGAGTTTGACATTAGGACAAGTGACCATACACGTCTTGACGAGAAAATGATGAGATTTCATAACTGCACGATGCCAAGGTCGAGTGCTAATGCAAGTCTGCAGACAGTAGGTTGTCTAGGCGAATAAAAATTGAATTAATTAACACCGATGCAGGATAGGTAAGATTTTAATGAAGTACTGTAGGTCCTTGCATATTAATCAGGGTGCTTTCTGTATTTCGTCTCTCGATCTAAATATTTGTATCCACTATTAGCAACTTTTGTAGCTGGTATTTCTTAATATAATTATAATGCGACAATTGCAATTTTAGTTCAGCTATAGAGGCATATGCAGCCTGCAAGAACCATAAAATAGCAATATGAATAATATATTAAAAATAAAATAGCATGTCAGATGTAATGCATCCAAGTAAGGAGATTTTAAAGGTTTTTGTAGTGCACAGGTACTGCCCAAGTTCTTGTTCTTTCAGATCTCGGAAGGACTGGAAGACGGTTGAAGACACGTGGAATCTCCAACAACGATCGCCTGGATTCGTGGTCATTTCGGCGTCATGAGGTCTGATGGGTCTTGGACAACAGCTGGTGATGTATTTCGAACCTCTTGTGATCTCAATAGGATTGTCTAGCAACACTAACATGCACCAATGTTCTTGACAGACTGGGAAATGGTGGAAAACGTGACGAGTATCCGACACCCATTGTCTCGACATCGTAGGTTGCGAGGTCGGATGGGTCATGGTTGGTTAGAGCGCCCTCTTGTGATCACCATCTTGGTAGAAATGGTGACCATACAGGGGGCAATAGGATTAGCCATCAATTTACAATGTTCTTTTTTTCAGTTTCTGTTGTAGTGATCAAGAGCATGGAGCAGGAAAAGTCTGAAGGACACACAGGACATGCTGATCACCTGGCTGGCCTCACCCCCCCAGTCCATATGCGCGTCCAACCCATAAAAATTTAAACAAAAGTAAAAGGCAAAAATGCTAAAAAGCAAAAGTAATTAAGCAAAACCAAAAATGTGAAAAACAATGTAGAAATAGGAAAAAGTAAAATTGAAAATGAAAGTAAAAGGATTAAAACGAAAAGACGGATTCTTTAAAAAAAGTAAAATGTAAAAAGTAAAATGTTAAATTGAATATAGTGATAACTAAAAATTAATTTAAATAAAATAAAAAATAAAAAAATAAAAAATCCATTCCTTTGCATTTTGAGCCTCATTCATTTTTTGTCTTTATTCATTTTCCGTTTTATTTTCAGGTTCTTTTTATTAACGTTGATTGCATTCTAATTGTCTCATTCTTTTATTGCTTACATAGATTGTGTTGTCGTTTTTGGTTATTTTACTGTTAATATAACTGTTCTTGTTTTTTAGGTTCCTTTATTGTTAACGTAATTGTGTTCTAGCTGATTTAGGATCTTTTATTGTAAACGATGAATTCCTTTTATTTTTAGCGTAATTGTGTTCTTCCTGATTTAGGTCCGGCTATGCGTTGCTGTGGCTGAAAAGACTGTCCAACCCTCCCTCCCTCCCTACGTCTCTTCCCTTTCCCTCCCATTCCCTTCCCCTCCCCCTCCCCACTCCTTCCCCTCCCCTGTTTCTGATTCTTTTATTGCTTACATAGATAAGGTAGTCGTTTTAGATGCTTTTACTCTTAATTTAACTGTGTTCTTGTTTTTTTAAGGTTCCTTTATTGTTAATTAATTGTGTTCTTGCTCATTGAGGATCTTTTATTGTAAATAATGATTGCGTTCTAATTGCTTCTGATTCTTTTCTTGCTTACCTAGATTGTGTTGTCGGTTTTGGTTATTTTACTGTTAATATAACTGTGTTCTTGTTTTTCAGGTTTCTTTATTGTTAACGTAATTGTGTTCTTGCTGATTTAGGATCTTTTATTGTAAACAATTAATTCCTTTTATTTTTAGCGTAAATGTGTTCTTCCTGATTTAGGTCCGACCATGCGTTGCTGTAGCTGAAAAGACTGTCCAACCCTCCATCCCTGCGTCCCTTCCCCCTTCCCTCCCATTCCCTTCCCCTCCCCTCCCCACCCGTTCCCCTCCCGTCCCCTCTCCACTCCTCCCCTCCCTTCTCCTCCTTATTGTAAATAATGATTGCATTCTAATTGTTTCTGATTCTTTTATTGCTTACATAAATTGAGTAGTCGTTTTAGATTCTTTTACTCTTATTTTAACTGTGTTCTTGTTTTGATGGTTCCTTTATTGTTGACTAATTGTGTTCTAGCTGATTTAGGATCTTTTATTGTAAATAATGATTGCGTTCTAATTGCTTCTGACTCTTTTCTTGCTTACATAGACTGTTGTTGTTGTCTTAGATTCTTTTACTGTTGATATAACTGTGTTCTTGTTTTTTAGGTTCCTTTATTGTTAACGTAGTTGTGTTCTTGCTGATTTAGGATCTTTTATTTTAAACGATGAATTCCTTTTATTTCTAGCGTAATTGTGTTCTTCCTGATTTAGGTCCGGCCATGCGTTGCTGTGGCTGAAAAGACTGTCCAACCCTCCATCCCTGCGTCCCTTTCCCCTTCCCTCCCATTCCCTTCCCCTCCCCTCCCCACCCGTTCCCCTCCCCTCTCCACTCCTCCCCTCTCCTCCTTATTGTAAATAATGATTGCATTCTAATTGTTTCTGATTCTTTTATTGCTTACATAGATTGAGTAGTCGTTTTAGATTCTTTTACTCTTAATTTAACTGTGTTCTTGTTTTGAAAGTTTCTTTATTGTTGACTAATTGTGTTCTTGCTGATTTAGGATCTTTTATTGTAAATAATGATTGCGTTCTAATTGCTTCTGACTCTTTTCTTGCTTACATAGACTGTGTTGTTGTTTTAGATTCTTTTACTGTTGATATAACTGTGTTCTTGTTTTTTAGGTTCCTTTATTGTTAACATAGTTGTGTTCTTGCTGATTTAGGATCTTTTATTGTAAACCATGATTTCCTTTTATTTTTAGCGTAATTGTGTTCTTCCTGATTTAGGTCCGGCCATGCGTTGTTTTGGCTGAAAAGACTGTCCAACCCTCCATCCCTGCGTCCCTTTCCCCTTCCCTCCCATTCCCTTCCCCTCCCCTCCCCACCCGTTCCCCTCCCGTCCCCTCTCCACTCCTCCCCTCTCCTCCTTATTGTAAATAATGATTGCATTCTAATTGTTTCTGATTCTTTTATTGCTTACATAGATTGAGTAGTCGTTTTAGATTCTTTAACTCTTAATTTAACTGTGTTCTTGTTTTGAAAGTTCCTTTATTGTTGACTAATTGTGTTCTTGCTGATTTAGGATCTTTTATTGTAAATAATGATTGCGTTCTAATTGTTTCTGACTCTTTTCTTGCTTACATATAGACTGTGTTGTTGTTTTAGATTCTTTTACTGTTGATATAACTGTGTTCTTGTTTTTTAGGTTCCTTTATTGTTAACATAGTTGTGTTCTTGCTGATTTAGGATCTTTTATTGTAAACAATTAATTCCTTTTATTTTTAGCGTAAATGTGTTCTTCCTGATTTAGGTCCGGCCATGCGTTGCTGTGGCTGAAAAGACTGTCCAACCCTCCATCCCTGCGTCCCTTCACCCTTCCCTCCCATTCCCTTCCCCCTCCTCCCCACCCGTTCCTCTTCCCTCCCCTCCCCTCTCCACTCCTCCCCTCTCCTCCTTATTGTAAATAATGATTGCATTCTAATTGTTTCTGATTCTTTTATTGCTTACATAGATTGAGTAGTCGTTTTAGATTCTTTTACTCTTAATTTAACTGTGTTCTTGTTTTGATGGTTCCTTTATTGTTGACTAATTGTGTTCTAGCTGATTTAGGATCTTTTATTGTAAATAATGATTGTGTTCTAATTGCTTCTGACTCTTTTCTTGCTTACATAGACTGTTGTTGTTTTAGATTCAACTAGCTGTACCCCGCCACGCGTTGCTGTGGCTGAAAAGACTCTCCCTCCCACCCTCACTCCCTACTTCCCTTCCTCTGTCTCCCTTCCTGCCTCTGTCCTCCCGTCCCCTCCCCTCCCCTTCCCTGCCTCACACCCTCCTCCCGTTTCCTCCATCCCTCTCCCTCGCTCTCTCCCTCCCCTTTCTCCCTCCCTCTTCCTCCCGCTCCCTCCCTTTCACACTCACCCCCCCTCTTCCTCTCCTTTGTCCCTCCCCGTCCGTACGTCCGTTGTCCGTCCGTCCGTCCGTAAAACTCCGAGATCCTTGATTTTGTAAAAATCGAGATCGCTCAAATCGTTCGCATAGTTGTGTTTTTTGGTCGAAAAGATTGCGCTTTTTCCCAAAAGGCATTATAACAATGAACCCGCTTATGTTCGAATGGAACGGTTTGCGAAAATCTATATAAATAAAAATGTAAAACGTTAGTTTTTGTTACTGTAGAAATCAACAGCTAGATAAATATATGCGCTATAAAAAAAAGAGCGCACGTAGCCTATATGTGCTATAAATAGACGGCCGCAGTCGGAAGCAACGTCGGTTTGAAATTGAAATCGAGATCGGTCAAATCGTTCGCATAGTTGTGCTTTTTGGTCGAAAAGATTGCGCTTTTCCCCAAAAGGCATTATAACAACACGCTTATGTTCGAATGGAACGGTTTGCGAAAATTTTGAAAAGAATCGGTGAAGAACTTATCGAGTTCTGAGGCCACAAAAAGTAACGTTTTACATTTTTATTTATATAGATTACTGTTGATATAACTGTGTTCTTGTTTTTTAGGTTCCTTTATTGTTAACGTAGTTGTGTTCTTGCTGATTTAGGATCTTTTATTGTAAACCATGATTTCCTTTTATTTCTAGCGTAATTGTGTTCTTCCTGATTTAGGTCCGGCCAAGCGTTGCTGTGGCTGAAAAGACTGTCCAACCCTCCATCCCTGCGTCCCTTTCCCCTTCCCTCCCATTCCCTTCCCCTCCCCTCCCCACCCGTTCCCCTCCCCTCTCCACTCCTCCCCCTCCCCTCTCCTCCTTATTGTAAATAATGATTGCATTCTAATTGTTTCTGATTCTTTTATTGCTTACATAGATTGAGTAGTCGTTTTAGATTCTTTTACTCTTAATTTAACTGTGTTCTTGTTTTGAAAGTTCCTTTATTGTTGACTAATTGTGTTCTAGCTGATTTAGGATCTTTTATTGTAAACGATGAATTCCTTTTATTTCTAGCGTAATTGTTTTCTTCCTGATTTAGGTCCGGCTATGCGTTGCTGTGGCTGAAAAGACTGTCCAACCCTCCCTCCCTCCCTACGTCCCTTCCCCTCCCATTCCCTCCCCCTCCCCACTCCTTCCCCCTCCCCTGTTTCTGATTCTTTTATTGCTTACATAGATAAGGTAGTCGTTTTAGATTCTTTTACTCTTAATTTAACTGTGTTCTTGTTTTTTTTAAGGTTCCTTTATTGTTAACTAATTGTGTTCTTGCTCATTTAGGATCTTTGCTTGTAAATAATGATTGCGTTCTAATTGCTTCTGATTCTTTTCTTGCTTACCTAGATTGTGTTGTCGGTTTTGGTTATTTTACTGTTAATATAACTGTGTTCTTGTTTTTTAGGTTCCTTTATTGTTAACGTAATTGTGTTCTTGCTGATTTATGTTCTTTTATTGTAAATATTGATTGCATTCTAATTGTTTCTGATTATTTTATTCCTTACGTAGACTGCGTTGTTGTTTTAGGTTCTTTTACTCGTAATATAGGTTATTTTTGTTTTTTTAGGTGCTTTTTATTGATAACGTAATTGTGTTCCTGCTGTGTTGTTGTTTTAGGTTCTTTTATTGTAAACAATGATTGCATTCTAATTGTTTCTGACTCTCTTATTGATTACATAGATTGTGTTGTTGTTTTAGGTTCTTTTACTCTTATTATAACTGTTTTGTTTTAGGTTCTTTTACTGTTAATGTAACTGTGTTCTTTTTGGGGGGTTCCTTTATTGTTGACGTAATTGTGTTCTTGCTGATTTAAGATCTTTTATTGTAAACAATGATTGCATTCTAATTGTTTGATTCTTTTATTGCTTTCATAGACTGTGTTGTTTTAGGTTCTTTTACTCTTAATATAACTATTCTTTTTTTGGTTCCTTCATTTTTAACGTAATTGTGTTCTTGCTGATTTAGGTTCTTTTATTGTAAACAATGATTGCATTCTAGTTGTTTCTGATTCTTTTATTGCTTACGTAGATTGTGTTGTTGTTTTAGGTTCTTTTACTGTTACTGTAGCTTTGGTTTTTTTAAAGTTCCTTTATTGTTAACGTAATTGTGTTCTTATTAATGTTTCTGATTCTTTTACTGTGACGCTGATTGCATTCTTATTGTTTCTTATATTGCTTCTGATTCTTTTGTTGTTATGTAACTTAGGTTTTTTGTGTCTTAGTTGCTTGCTAACTTCGAATGTGTTTTTCTATTGTAGATAACTCCGCCACAGGGAACTGCAAATCTGGAGGGATTTGCAGTTCCCTGCGCCGGTCCTAAGCCCGGATAAAGGAGGAAGGTTTGCCAGGTGGGTGTCGATCCCCTGGCAGTATAAACAATGGCGATTTAAGTTCGATGCCAAACGGAAACGATGCCAGGATACGCCAGTTCGGATGACGCTTGGCCAAACAAGGTCCGCAGAAACAATCGAGTGTTTTGGATTGGATCCACTACTGAAAGAAAGTCGAGACCTGCTGGTGAGATGATGCCAGCGGGCGCTTCCAATGTTCGCACTCTCTGATTGGCAGGAAACTGGAGTTGCTGGAGATGTCAAGATACTCGATCGGTGACCAGCCACGATCTTCTGGATACTTCTGTCCTCTTGGAATCCTCGCAGGTAACTGAGATCAACCGGATGACTTGTTAATTTACTATTTATTGTTTATAAAATAGAATTGTGTGTAGCTGAAATACCAGTATTGTAATAATTAGATTTTATTCTGTTAATTAAGTCTGCCACGATTTCGGCCCGCTGCCAACTGCTTAATTTTAATAAACTGCTCTGTTAATAGCGTTAATTACTCTATCCTTTGACCTCTTCTAACCAAACATGCCAGACTCGCTCGTGCATTCATTCTTCGCTACTACCTACAGAGAACTGTATTTGCTGGAATAAATTGCACCTGCTGCATGTTGTCGAGTTCCATACATGAAATAAACCATTTTGAAATTCGTTTGAGCATTTCTTTGGCACTGAGCGCTGCGTAATCTGAAACGTCTAAACGCAACAGCTTCCAGGCAATCAATCTTTTTGAATAGATTTATACTCTTAAAGTCAATTCTGTTGTTAACTTGGTTTAATTGATGATAATTACAGTGGAAAGAAAACGGTGAAGAACAAGATGGCAAAAGAAGAAGAAAACGGCAAAAGAAGATGGAAGAAGATCGGCAGGAAACTGGAGTTGCTGGAGATGTCGAGATACTCGTTCAATGGCTAGCCACGATCTTCTGGATCCTTCTGCCCTCTTGGATTCCTCGCAGGTAACTGAGATCAGCGGATGACTTGTTAATTTACTAGTTACTGTTTATAAAATAGAATTGTGTGTAGCTGAAATACCAGTATTGTAATTGAATTAGATTTTATTCTGTTAATTGTATGTGAATTTTTTATGGATGTGATTCATGATCGACTAAATTACCCCACGATGAAGTCCAACTGCTTAATTTTAATAAACTGCTCTGTTAATAGCGTTAATTACTCTATGCTTTGACCTCTTCTAACCAACCATACCAGACTCGCTCGTGCATTCATTCTTCGATACTACCTACAGAGAACTGGGCATGGTATTTGCTGGAGGAAATTGCACCTGCTGCATGTTGTCGAGTTCCATGCGTGAAATAAATCATTTTGAAATTCATTTGAGCATTTCTTTGACACTGAGCGCTGCGTAATCTGAAACGTCTAGAGTTCTAAACGCAATAGCTACCAGGCAATCGATCTTTTTGAATAGATTTATACTCTTAAAGTCAATTCTGTTGTTGACTTGGTTTAATTGATGGTAATTGCAGTGGAAAGAAAACGGTGAAGAACAAGATGGCAAAAGAAGAAGAAAACGGCAAAAGAAGATGGAAGAAGATCGGCAGGAAACTGGAGATGTCGAGATACTCGTTCAATGGCCAGCCACGATCTTCTGGATCCTTCTGCCCTCTTGGAATCCTCGCAGGTAACCGAGATCAACCGGATGACTTGTTAATTTTGCTAGTTATTGATTGTAAAATAGAATTGTGTGTAGCTGAAATACCAGTATTGTAATTGAATTAGATTTTATTCTGTTAATTGTATTTGAATTTTTTATGGATGTAATTCATGATCGACTAATTTACCCCACAATGAAGTCCGCCACGATTTCGGCCCGCTGCCAACCGCTTAACGCTATTAACAGAGCAGTTTAATAGCGTTAATTACTCTATCCCAGCGGTTCCCAACCCGTGGCCCGCGGGCCAAAAGTGGCCCGCCAGGCCTCAGAAAATGGCCCGCCAGGCCTCAGAAAATGACCCTCATCTATCAAAGAATTATTATCAAAAATAAATGAAAACATATACAGTTTGGACGGGATAGAACACACTATACAAATTATTTTATTTTAACGTCCATAAATAACATCAAGCATTACATGTATATTTTGAATCAATTATAACAATTTTATATGCTTTTAGTTAATACAATTTTAACCTTGTGGCCCCCTATAATGTCCTTCAACTAAGAAAAAGCGGTCCTCGTGTCCTCCAACTTAGAAAAAGTGGCCCTCAAGTCAAAAAAGGTTGGGAACCACTGCTCTATCCTTTGACCTCTTCTAACCAAACATGCCAGACTCGCTCGTGCATTCATTCTTCGCTACTACCTACAGAGAACTGTATTTGCTGGAAGAAATTGCACCTGCTGCATGTTGTCGAGTTCCATGCATGAAATAAACCATTTTGAAATTCATTTGAGCATTTCTTTGGCACTGAGCGCTGCGTAGTCTGAAACGTCTAGAGTTCTAAATGCAATAGCTACCAGGCAATCGATCTTTTTGAATAGATTTATACTCTTAAAGTCAATTCTGTTAACTTGGTTTAATTGATGGTAATTGCAGTGGAAAGAAAACGGTGAAGAACAAGACGGCAAAAGAACAAGACTGCAAAAGAAGATGGAAAAGAAAATGTCGGAAACGCAATACAATCCTGAACTTTTATTGACTGTGCAAAGAGCTTTTTTTAGCTGGACATTTATGGAAGTGCTCGCCCGTTCTGAATTGCGTAGACTATGTGAAGAACATCAAAGAACATTCTGTAAATAAGCATTAGACAAAATTTGGAAGTGCTCGCCCGTTCTGAATTGCGTAGACTATGTGAAGAACATCAAAGAACATTCTGTAAATAAGCATTAGACAAAATTTGGAAGTGCTCGCCCGTTCTGAATTGCGTAGACTATGTAAAGAACATCAAAGAACATTCTGTAAATAAGCATTAGACAAAATTTGGAAGTGCTCGCCCGTTCTGAATTGCGTAGACTATGTAAAGAACATCGAAGAACATTCTATAAAGAAGCAAATTTGAAGAACTGTTGTTGTATAAATGTGTAATTCTGAACTTTTATCATTTTGAAGACTAAAGAGCATTTTGGTTCTTACGAACATCCCGAAGAAGTGCCTATATTAAAAACTGCTGGACTTTAATTTTTCTTCAATTCTGTTCACCACATTACAAACGCCTATACTTTCCATCTCCAACTTTGCTCCCCTCCCCTCGTCCTTTTCAACTTGGCTCCTTTTCAATGATATTTGTCAAGTGTAGGCTACCATTTTCTGAAGAAACTCTTAAGCATGTCCTTTTCATTGACAATCACTTAGGATAACCCAACCAATATAGTTTAACGCTTCCTTTTGGCCAACATTTATTATGGAGAGGCTGTGAAAAAGATGTTGCTAAAGCTTCATATGCCAAGGCCTAGAAAAGGAGTTCTGCAGCAAATCGTAAGCCAAGGCAGAGAAAATGAGGATGGCGGCCGTTTATATGTCTAGGACGGGGAAAAGAAAGTTGGCGGCGGTTTATATGCCGAGGCTGCCAAAATTAGGGCGGCGGCGGTTTATATACAGAGGCCGAGAAAATGAGGGTGGCGGCGGTTTATATGCCGATGTCGAGAAAATGAGGGCGGCGGCGGTTTATATGCCGAGGCCGAGAAAATGTGGGCGGCAGTTTATTTGCCGAGGTGGAGAAAATAAGGGCGGCGGTTATATGTGTTTTCGTAATATTATTATTGTTCCACTTAAATTCTCTAATTGAATAATTCGATAAAATGGTTGACATATTGAAGCAACATCGGCGTGTGGCATAACCTTGTTGCTCGGCTGACATTTTATATTATAGGCTATAATTTTTTTTATATTTATGTAGGCGATATGGCATATGCATATAGCATTGCAAACGCCACATCGCAATCCTTGGGGAGCTTACCCCCAGAGACGTCTAGATTAAACACTGCACCTAAAAGCGGCTCTGTAAATAAAACACTAGGCCTAAACGTTACAGTGGCACAGAACAGAACTCTTCAAATGTCGATTATAAAGCATTTTTGTCCCGAGCAAATTTCAATAGAAGGCTTTTAAGTTTTTAATGCAAAATCAGGACTTAAAGTGTGGCTGGACGGTCATCAACAGCGTCCATGCACTTATTTTCAACTCTGAGCGCTGTCCTGCAACTTATTTCACCAGCACAGACTAGACAGTTAAGGAGCGTCCATTTCTTCTTTACACTTTAAGCGTGCGCAAAATGTGGCCTATACTATATATAGAGCCTTAAAGAAACAATGGGCTTGTTGTTTGCATTGATGACGAAAATACTTATGGAAAGTAGCCTATAAGTATTTTGAGTGCAAGTATAAATAGCCTAGGCCTACTTGATTACAGAAGGTTTTTAAATAGGCTACAAGTACAAAATACTTAGATAGTATTTAGAACAGGCAATACCAGTATTTAAAATAGCCTACTTCCCTCACTGGCTGTTTGTAGGTTGCTCTATAGGAAAGAATCGCCAGCTTTACCAAAGTTATTGGAAATCAAGGCTTTAAGTAGCTCGCGCATGTATTTCTGCTAAATGATTCAACCAGCCAGACAGACACACAGACTTACAGACACACAGAATACAGACAGGCAGGCAGAAGGACAGACAGACAGGCAGACAGACAGACAGGCAGACAGATAGACAAACAGGCAGACGGACAGACATAGGCCCTACATTCATACAGACAGACAGACAGACAGGCAGACAGACAGACAGATAGAAATCAGCTGCAATCAACTACGAAACGAAAACATTTGCTCCAGCTGAATAAACATTTCCGTTTCGAAATAGAAACAAGTCGATGATCGTTGGAAAGGGAGGCGCTTGTTTATAACTGAATCGTTGCTATACGTACCAACCCTTCGCTTAATCAATGGCAAACCGCCCTTTCGTCTGGGGTCGCATCTCATGCACTCATCTACGCTTGCACTGAGGGATAGGTCTACACCCAGGGCGGATGGAGTAAAAGTGTATGAGATCGTGGCATAGTCCGCTACATCGGTTATCGCGTCTATCCCACGCCTCTCTGTGAATGGATTCCGTTTCCAATTAATTAATTAATCAATCAATCATGAAATCAATCAACCAATTAATCAATCAATCAATCAATTAATCAATCAATCAATCAAAAAATCAACTAATCAATCAATTAATCAATCAATCAAAAAAAATCAACTAATCAATCAATTAATCAATGATACACAATGATAATATTTTTATCAGTTAGCAGCTCGTTCAGCCTCGCAATCATGAATCAATCAATCAGTCAATCATGATATCAATCATGAAATCAATCAGTCAACCAGTCAGTCAATCGATCAATCGATCAATCAATCAATCAATCAAGCAAGCAAGCAGTATTTCGATGATTCGCATATAAATAAATAAAAATTAAATATTGACATTGATATTTTACTCTATGGTGTATCATACAGATTGTCGTCCATTAGAACCGGGTTCAAATCCGCATCACGGCAGAAAATGTGGTTCAGGATTCCTGCCCCGCGTACGCCCCCTAGCAGACTCAGCTTCGATGAGTGCCCCTACTGTACACTGTCGGTGGAAGGATGAGAAGGCGAGGGAGACGGCTGACCACCCGCCAGTCAGTGCGCATGTCAGCCAGGGGCTTCTATCCCTATACAGTATACATGGCGGGCGCAACTTGAGCCCAGTGAAAAACAGGGGGGGGAATCAGAAAAGAGCCAAAACTTGCGTCGGTAGGGGGAAGGTCAGCCATGAAGGGGGAAAGAAGATGGATTGAGCCTGGTTGTTTGGGTGGGGAGGGGAATAGAAGCCCCTGATGTAAGCTGAAACGGAGGGGAGGAAGTTGCATTGTCCCAGCCAAGTGTCAAGTTACCGAGCTTGTTGTAGCCGACCTGCGTGTCGTGCGAAGCTTGCCGTATTTCGTATAACTTGTACCTGTAATCGTTCTGCGGTGTGTCAGATTGAATGTGAATAAACGAATATTATTAACCGAGGTTCTCCTCCCCTCCACACCCCACCGAAGCGAGATTTATCCAAGTTCAGTTCTCTAAGCTTTGAAGAAGTTGCTAATCCTAGTGTGTAATTAAGTTCAGTTCTCTAAGCTTTGAAGAAGTTGCTAATCCTAGTGTGTAATTATTAGAATAGACCTAGTTTCTACATCTCTAATGCACTTTTATACTCTTGTGCAAAGCATAGGGAACCGACGTATTCACGAGCGCTGTGTCCTGTTAGAGGGATCGTAGGATGGAGATCTATATCTGGTGTTGTTGTTGGCATGGAGACGAGATAGAGGAGCCAGACGAGATGCTAGGGCGGGTGCCGACGAGGCTGAACGAGCTGCGAAGGCGGAGGATCGGACGGATTATTATATATATGTTCGGTATTAGTAGGTAACTAATTTGTTAGCACGCCATCTGCCGATCGGCTGTGCGTCCAATCGTAGGCGATGAAAGCACTTCCGGTGATCACTTGCTTACTTGCTACACTGATTATATTATACCTGCCACTTTTTTCTCTTTGGGATTTTCTCTGGCTGTATTATAGCTCGCAGACTTGTCGAGTTACCGCCGTTTTACGGGTGTTTACTTATACTTATATGCATGCCTAGCCTACATGCTTACCTCCCAGAACTCCACCACTGTTCGTTTTTACTGACAGTGCCAGTCCGAGGCCTGGATATGGAAGGAGGGCGACACTAACCGTCTTTGATATGAAACTGTTGAAATAGTCACTTTCATGTCGTTCACACCAACAAGCTTGCCTATACCTCTCAAATTACTTTTAATGTTATTTTCTTGTTTATTCGCCAGTATTTACACGCATGAATACCTGCATAAGCTTACCTCACCTGCATACGGGTCTACTGCATAAGGCAGAAAATCAAAAGGCAGAAAATCAAAAGGCAGAAAATCAATAGGCAGAAAAATAATAAGGCAGAAAAATCAAAAGGCAGAAAAATCAAAAGGCAGAAAATCAATAGGCAGAAAAATAATAAGGCAGAAAAATCGAAAGGCAGAAAAATCAAAAGGCAGAGAATCAAAAGGCAGAAAAATAATAAGGCAGAAAAATCAAAATGCAGAAAATCAAGCGGTAGTTATTTGCATTATACAAACAACAATCTGACCGCAGAAAATGAAAAGGCAGAAACTGAAAAGGCGGAAAATAAGAAGGCATTGATTGAGAATTGAAACAGTGGACACCACCCCAATTTTGTAAATGGATGCCTGGATGCCTTGAACCGGCGGCTTTGAAGTAATTTGTACGAAATCAACAATCAAAATACAGGGTCAGTTACCTGCAATACATAAACAGTAATCGTACCAGACTTCGGGCACGGTGTCCGGTATGCCTGGAATCTGAGGCCGACACTGTTCTCATCCCGTGCGGTCACTATGCCTGCATCGCTTGCGTCAATCGGCTGATGGCTGTGCCTGTGACACGTGGCACAAACCACGTCTGCCCTGTGTGTCGTAGTGTTTATCGTGACATATGTAGCCTAAGCTGCACTTTGCCGCATAAATATAAATGCACAATTACTTCTACTTTAAATTTTTAGCGGAAAACATGGAGCCAGTTCTAATTATTTTTTCTACCTATTTGAAAATGAAATGCGGACACTTTACTGCAATTTCAAGTAATTTGAACGAACATTTTTTTTATTTTGTTGCATATTTTAAGGAAATTGCATTTTTTCGTACAAACAAACAATTATTCATGTTGATTTTATGAGCCATGATTTGGCATGCGAGTGTGTATTACAAATGTATATATTATAGTGATTCGTGCATTTGATAATGTTGCACATGAGGACCCAAACTTGCTTGGGTTAAGTACACATTGGATGGGTTAATAAACATTGAGTTTGTTATGCAACATCTTCATGAGTTTCTGCCTTTTGATTTTTCTGCCTTTTGATTTTTCTGCCTTTTGATTTTTCTGCCTTTTGATTTTCTGCCTTTTGATTGTTCTGCCTTTTGATTTTTCTGCCTTATAATTTTTCTGCCTTTTGATTTTCTGCCTCTTGATTTTCTGCCTTTTGATTTTCTGCCTTATGTAGTGCTCCCCCTGCATACATCCAACTTAGGCCAAATTGGGCCCATATTTATGCATGGGACAAGGGTGGATACAGAAATTTTCGAAGGGGGAGGGTCCAAAATTTTGGGTGTTGTTGGTGGAACAGAGGGAAAATTTCGTTGTACCACCGAAACACTGATGACTTTTTTTTAGTCGTCAGTCCTGATGGTCTTTCGAACGGGGGGGGCACGTCCCATACGATTTTGTAATAGGGTGGCCTGATGTCCTGTTTTTCTCTCCCGCTACATTTATTTAATGGCTTGTTGAAACTAAATGGGAAGCCACGTACCATGCGATTTTTAAATGGGGGTCATGGCCGGATTGGCCCCCATGGATCCGCTCCTGGCATGGGACTCTATAAGAAACATTTGAATTTCACAATGTGATATTTATATACAAGCTTATTTGCTCGGATTGATATTGTTACAGTAGCAGTTCAATGTCACTGTGTGGTAACAAAGACCAGTAGCGACGCCCTCCTCCTTTATCCAGACTAGGGACTGGCACTGGCAGAGTGCAACCAGTGGCGGAGTTGTAACTGTAATGTGACATTTATATAGCGCCCCTTGCACCGACCAGAACCAGTGACATCGTTGCCAAGCAACAGAGGTCATAGCCTAGGCGTAGAGCCCATCTTTGTGCATCTTGCAAACCTTGTAAAAATGTCTTCAAAGAACGAATTTGGAATATTTAACGTCTTCGTACCATCTGTTGCGAAATACCTCTTGTGGTTAGTGGTGGTATCTATTATAGACCGCTCCGGGAGAACTACGGTACTTATTTGCCTGGTACTATAGCATACATCATGAGTTTCGGCGACCTGTATAATTGTTTGCAAATCGAAAACAAGAACGCGTTGAACGGTCTGCGATCTACGATGTCGCCAATAGTGTGGAGACGAGTGTTTGCGATTAGGTGTCGATGCAACCGTATACTACGTACAGTAGGCCTACCCTCACAACCATAACCACACACGCACACGCGCACACACACACACACACACACACACACACACACACACACACACACACACACACACACACACACACACACACACACACACACACACACACACACACACACACACACACACACACAGGGAGACAGGGCTTTTTTAACGTGCAGTTGTACACAAATTGTGCAGTTCTAAATGGATTTGTGCAGTTGTAAATGCACTTCTGTTTAAAAAGGTCATTGTCATCGAATTGGGAGTTATTTACCATGAAGGATGGGACAGGAAAGAAGAGGTTGTGCAATTCTAGAAATTCTTTAAAAACAGCCCTGGAGGGAGAGACAGACAGACAGAGAGACAGACAGACATGGGCGGAGACTTAGGGGGGAAAGGGGGAATCGGTCCCTTCAATAGATGTGGTGGGAGGGGACGGCACATGCATTTGTCCCCCCTATACCCCGCAGTCGATCGAGTTGATCGATCGAGTCGATCATAACTCGGCCAAGTCGAGTCGATCGAAAAATCGTCGACTCGATCGACTTGCAAGTCGAGTCGATCGTGAGTCTTGCCAAGTCGAGTCGATCGAAAAATCGTCGACTCGATCGACTTGCAAGTCGAGTCGATCGTGAGTCTTGCCAAGTCGAGTCGATCGAAAAATCGTCGACTTGCAAGTCGAGTCGATCGTGAGTCTTGCTAAGTCGAGTCGATCGTTGTTTCATCGGGTTTCGACCCGACTTAGAAATATTTTACTTAGCCTACTATTTCTTTAAGTCTCAAAGTGACCTATACAGTTTTTGCACACAGGTTCAGCTAACGAACCTTTTGGCAGCTGTCGATTTCGTGTTAGTGCACGGAACTGTGAAAGTTGACTTATAATA
The DNA here is from genome assembly GCA_949752735.1 of Lumbricus terrestris. Classification (NCBI taxonomy): domain Eukaryota; kingdom Metazoa; phylum Annelida; class Clitellata; order Crassiclitellata; family Lumbricidae; genus Lumbricus; species Lumbricus terrestris. Next base: position 34,534,845 of record OX457048.1, on the reverse strand, counting down.
GGCGTGCGTTTTCGATTTGAGTTGAACGAATAAAGGGTAACAGGAGCGACTAAAAAACATTTGGAAGGGTGGGCAAAATTTGTGGTCTTGAACCGACAGAAATTTTCCTTGGTCTTCCGCCGAAAGAATCTTTTTTTAGTCTTTCACCTAAAAAACTTATAAAAACCCGTGACGACTTTGGTTTTTTAAAATCTGATGACTTTTTTAGTCAGTGCTAGGCCTACTTTCCCTCTCACCTTCCTGTTCCCGTTGCGTTGATTTACAGCTTATTTTTTAAACCTGATGGAGAAAGGGACCACGTCATATGCGAATCTCTGAATGGGGTGGGGCATGGCCGGATTGGCCCCTTCCTTGGATCCGCTCCTGAATGAGCATGATTCAGATCTACTATTATATGCCTGTATATGCAAGTCATGTAGATGTTAATTTTGAGAATATAAAAGGAGACCTTTTATGACGTCACTTCGATTATGATACAATTCTACAATTAAATAAGTTCACTGAGAAAACGAAATTAGGCCTATTGTGACGTCACTTCGATCAGGACATAGATCTGCCGTCATATTATTTCATTAATGCTGAGAATACAGAACTAGGCCTATGCCTATTTTTTACGTCACTCTGATTATGATGCAATTTTGCTATTATATTATAATTAAGTTCACATAAAGAATTTGAAAAACAGCGCCAATTGTGAAGTCACATTGATTATGATACAAATGTACCAGACCTATTATGAAAGTGCATTTTGAGAATATAAACAAGGTATAGTGTGACGTCACGTCGATTATGAGACAAATGTACTATTATAGAAGTGCATATTGAGCATATAAACAACGTCTATTGTGACGTCACTTCGATTATTATGCAGATCTAACAGTATATTATGTTCGTTTTGCGAATATAACACGGGGCCTTTTATGACGTCAGTCTCGTCACTTCTATTATAATACAATTCTACTGTTAAATAAGTTCACTGGAAAAAACGAAATTAGGTCTATAATTGTGGCGTCATTTCGATTATGATGCAGATCTGCTGTCATATTATTTTATTTTCATAATACAAAACTGGGCTGTTTAAATGCAACATCGCTCTGATTATTATACAAATCTACTATTATACGTTCAGTTTTAGAATATAAAACTAGGCCCATTGTGACGTCACCTAGATCATGATACAGACCTACTATTAAAGAAGTTCATTTTGAGAATGAAATAGTCCTATTGTGGCTAACCTCGATGATCTGTTGTCATAGAAGAACATTTTGAGAGTATAAACTAGGCCTATTGTGACTAACTTCAATTGTTGCACAGATCTACCGTTATAATTATTGAGTTTCATTTACATAATCTAAAACGAGGCCTATTGTGACGTCACTACGATTACAGTGCAAATCTGTAAATTCACTGAGAATACGAAATTAGGCCTATTGTTACGTCACACAGATTTATGACACAGATCTACTATCGCTTAATTTCATTTTAAGATCATGTAACTGCAGATGGTGAGCAAGAGACAAAATTAGGTCAAGTCGACGCGAAGTCGATCGGTCGATCGTCGGCCGAGCCAAGTCGATCGAGTCGTAGAAAGGTCGGCGAGTCGACGAAGTCGATCGAGTCGATCGTCGGCCGAGCCAAGTCGATCGAGTCGTAGAAAGGTCGGCGAGTCGACGAAGTCGATCGAGTCGATCGTCGCACGAGCCAAGTCGATCGTAGCCCACGACTCGATCGACTGCGGGGTATAGTCCCCCCAATCGGTTTATCGGTAAGTGTTAGGTCATCATCAACACATCTCATGAAACACACTGTGAGGTTGGATTATAACGTTATAACGTTATAACTTTTTTGGCAGACAAAATTAGCAAAATTGGGTTTTCCCATCGCCGTTTTGAGACGGATGACTTAAAAAAACTGCTCGTCAACTTTTTTTGGGTTGAGAAAGTTAGGTTTTTCATCGACATTACGGACGGAAAAAAAAGAAAAAAAGGTCGTCAGAAATTTTGGCCGCAAAAAAGATGGAAAATTTAATTGGCGTCTCAGCCATTCGTCCGCCCAAAATCTTCGGCCGCGTTTTCGTCCCCCGCAAGCCTCCGCCCAAGTCTACGCCCATGCGGACAGACAGACAGACAGACAGACAGACAGACAGACAGACAGACAGATAGACAGACAGACAGACAGAAGCAGAGGCAGAGACAGAGACAGAGACACAAACAGAGACAGAGACAGAGACAGAGACACAGAGAAGCAAAGAAATAGGCACACACAGAAAGACAGGCAGACAGACAAACATACAAACAGGCAGACAGGCAGACAGACAGACAGAAACAGAGACACAGACACAGACACAGACAGAGACAGAGACACAGAGAAACAAAGAAATAAGCACAGACAGACAGGCAGACAGAGAAATAAAGAGAGAAAGAGAGAGAAATGCACACACCCCTCCACACACGCTCTTAACACACAATAATTACATAAACATTATGCAGATTCTCCTTCAAGTGATCCAGCCTCATGTTGCAGATTCAAAGTCCAATGTCGCCGCCCCTCTCTCTCGACGGTGAACTCCTTCAGTTTTCATCGTTCTTCACCATGGTCCAGCAGCACCTTTTAAGCTCCTTTACTCTTCATCTCTTGCCCTCCCTTCTCTCGCCGCCACCTGCCCCCAATATAATTCTCGACTTAAGGGAACTTATGGTAATATCTTCTGAGTACGCGATAAAATCCCCTCCGTTGTTTTCCTCGGATTGCTACCCCTCCTCTCCCCTACCATCCCCTCTTCTCGTCTCCTCTCGTCTCGTCTCGTCTCGTCTCCTCTCCTCTCCTCTCCTCTCCTCTCCTCTCCTCTCCTCTCCTCTCCTCTCCTCTCCTCTCCTCTCCTCTCCTCTCCTCTCCTCTCCTCTCCTCTCCTCTCCTCTCCTCTCCTCTCCTCTCCTCTCCTCTCCTCTCCTCTTTTCTCCTCTCCTCTCCTCTCCTCTCCTCTCCTCTCCTCTCCTCTCCTCTCCTCTCCTCTCCTCTCCTCTCCTCTCCTCTCCTCTCCTCTCCTCTCCTCTCCTCTCCTCTCCTCTCCTCTCCTCTCCTCTCCTCTCCTCTCCTCTCCTCTCTGTTACCATCGGTTTTTCCACCTGCTCTATCCGACTAACTTTTTCCATCTTGCGCCTTGTCAAATCCACATCTAAAACGCCTCTGTTGGTGTCCTCCTGCCTGAAGGCCCATGTATCAATGCCACACATTTCCACTTTAAGGCGTCTCAGGGTCATTCGTCGCTTTGTCTCCTCATCCATCTTCACTACCTTAATCCGTGCTTTTAAATGTTCTCGAATCGACTACTGCAACTCTCTTCTCACTGGTCTTCCTAAGCTACTTCTCTCATTGCTTCAGTCGATGCTCAACCCAGATTTTATAGACGCTCTTGCATCTCTACCTTTATGTTTGATGAACTTCATTGACTTCCTCCCTCTCCGCGTTCGAATAAATTTAAATCCATCAAGTTGATCCTCAAGGCTCAGCAGGGTCATGCCTCAAAATCTCTTCGGCCTCACTCAGCTTCCTCCCACCGTCCACTTCGTTCATCCAACAGACTTGACCCTTTGGTATGTATACCTCGCTACAGAACGGCTAAGGCTCAGTCTCGATCATTTGCCTCAAAATTGGTCCTTCTCTGTGTAATGCACTTTCTCCTTCTGGTCGCTCTACACTTCTGTCTGGCAGTCTGTCCTCTGCCTTGTCTTTTCTCAATACCTGCTTCTTTTCTTACGGCCTTGCGTACAGGGAGCGCTTCAGAACGCTTCCTAGAAGCGATTTATAAAAGTTTAAATACAATACGATACAGTACACACTACACAGTACTACTGTTACAGTACTCTATCTATCATAATTATAACATAATGTGTATGTATACGTACATGTATCTTGCGTATGTGTGTATAGTGTGTATGTGAGCATGCATGCATGTAGGCTATATTATGCATGAACAATTGTACACACACACACACATATATATATATATATATATATATATATATATATATATATAAGACTCTAAGACTTTAGAGCGACTTGTTTCTTTGCAACTTCTCCCTTATCTTGAGCAATCGGGCCTTCTACCTCCCAGACAATCTGGCTTTAGAGCTCACCACTCGACTGAAACTGCTCTTCTTTCTCTTCTTTCTGACATCTATTCTGCTATGGATAAATCGCAGGTTACTCTTCTGGCTCTCTTTGATGCATCTTCAGCATTTGATATGGTAGACCATGATATTCTACTACATCGTCTTGAAACTTCTTTTGGTCTTAGTGGCCTTCCTCTTCTTTGGTTTCGTTCATATCTTACTGACCGTACCCAAATGGTTATACTAGATGATTCTCGCACCTCATGGGTTCCTGTTAAATTTGGAGTTCCTCAAGGATCCGTACTAGGTCCACTTCTTTATATCTTGTTTACAGCTGATATCCCTCTTCTCTTTGCTAAACACTCAGCCTCTGGTCACCTTTATGCTGATGATGTCCAAACTTTTGTTCATGGCTCCTCTTCCCAACAACTTGCTCTCTGTCAGTCTATTGCATCTCTTTCTGCTGATCTCAATTGTTGGATGTCCTCAAATCGTCTTTCGCTCAACTCTTCCAAGACTCAGTTGATCTGGTTGGGCACCCGTCAACAGCTTAACAAGCTTGATTACGTTTTACTTGCCAAGCACTTTCCTCAATTTACTTTTGTGACAAATGTCCGTGACCTGGGTGCATGGGCGGAGACCTAGGGGGGGGACAGGGGGACGGTCCCCCCAATAAAAGTGTTGGGGGGACGGCCCATGCATTTGTCCCCCCCCCAATGTTTGAGCGTCAAGACTTTTTTTGGCAGCGAAAATAGAAAATTTCGTCGATATTTTGGCCGGATGACTAAAAAAAAAAAGGTCATCAACTTTTCTGGCGGCGAAAATAACTTTTTTTTCGAGATTTCGCCGGTCGTCAGAAATTTTTCGGAAAATCTCGCGTCTTTCCGTCCCCCCCCCAATTCTCGGCCCAGGTCTCCGCCTATGCCTGGGTGTTACTATTGACAATACTCTTTCCTTCTCTATATACACATATTTCTAACATTTCTCGGTCCAGTTTCTATCATCTGCGACGTTTACGTGCCATTAGGCGATCTGTCTCTTCATCGATTTTTTCTTCTATGGTCCATGCCTTCATCTGTTCCCGCATTGACTATTGTAACTCGTTACTCATTGGCCTACCTAAACTCCGCCTGGCTCTTCTTCAATCGGTACCTAATGCATCTGCACGTTTGATTGCCCGCCTTCCTCGTTTCTCTCACATTTCGACTTTCATGACTGAGCACCTTCACTGGCTTCCTTTGACTGCCCGGATTCAATATAAAATTCTTTTTCTTACCTATAAGATGTTTTTGGGTCAAGCGCCTCGCTACCTTTGTGATCTTATTAGGAAGCCTTTCTCTGCTACCGTTCGACATCCTCTCCGCTCTTTAGACCGTCATGATCTTCTTGTACCACGATCTCGGACTGCCACAGCCCAACATCGCGCCTTTGCCTCTGTCTGCCCTTTACTGTGGAATGGCGTTCCTCCTATTATTCGTTCCCAGATTTTATCTGGAGGCTTTACTTTTTCTGCCCGTTGTCTTAAGACTTTTCTTTTTCCAGGAGTTCTTCGCACTGGGAGCGCCTCTGATTAGGTTGTACTGTGAGAGGCGCTTTATAAATCCCAAAATAGAATAGAATAGAATATATATATATATATATATATATATATATATATATATTAGATGCATGTAGCCTATAGGTGCTGGTGTATGCGTGCGCGTGTGTGAGGGTGCGCATGTGTGCTTGTAGTGTGCGCGCGTGTGTGATGTGTGCGTGCGTGTGGGTGCATATGTCTGTTTTGTGCGTTCGTGCATGGGCGTGTGCGCACGTGTGTGCATGTGTGCGTGTGTGGGTGTGTGAACTGTGAAGTATTGGAGGGGTTGGAGGAGAGGCCCGGCTGCTGCATGGTTCTACCCGCTCCAGCGCTGTGCAGTCTTTTCAATCGTCAGAACAAATGTTCGGCCATGAGGCGCTCGCTCGCTCGCCGCGCTCCCCTCGTTCGGCGAAATTCACAGCAGATGTGCTTCAACCATGCCACAAATCATCCGGAAAACGGTGGGAAGGGAGCGGGAAGGAGGGAGGGAAACAGTGGAAGGGCGAGGGGAGGTACGTTCCCTTTCCCTGACACAGTTGACACGGTTGAGGAACTTCTGTCTGAGTTCCTCGGAAGAGTTACAGACTGATTGAACTGCTTAATGTCTTCTGGAAAGCAGGCCTCTCCCTCACCGTATAAACCTCCCATCAGTTGTATGCTCTCTGTGGCCAAAACGACAAAAATTCCTGGCCGCTAATCAGAGCAGTTAGCCTACTTGCCTCTGAACAATCTTTAGTCTGTATGAGAATTTTTTAATCGAAATAATCAAAGTTCGGTTATGAGTTGAACGACAGTGCGATTGTAAATTTAGATCACAGTTATATAAAACTCTGATAATTATTGCAATTTTAAAAATGCGTTTTAATAGGCTAAATCAACGACTTTGTATAACTTGCCAGACGCTATAGCCCATACAAGGCGCTGACCGCTGGGCCTATACCCCGCTCTCCATTCCAGGCGGGAATGGTTACGACCGAGTGGACTATTGGGGGAGGGATTGGGGGGGGGGAGGGTTGCGAAACTAGCCTTTTTTTGCTATGTGCGCTCGTAGTAACTGTGTGAGAAGGGCTTGACTGTTCTAAGGGTTATTGGAAAGTTATGGCAGCTGTTGACCCTGGTACTTAAGGTTTGTATTTGTGTTTATGCGAACCATTCTATAGCTATAGTGAATCGATTACAGCCTGCGTTCCAAGCTCCTGATTACGAGCAATCCATGCTTGACTGCCGCCGATGATGGCTTGCTAGACCTATACATCTTTAACGACACTGCCATATCAAAGATGATTAGTGTCGCCCTCCTCCTTTATCCAGGCTTGGGACTGGCAATGGCAGAGAACAACCAGCGGCGGAGTTTCCGATAACGGCATGTTTCGTTTAAATTTTTATTCACAGCCTGCGATTATCAATCATTGTGTGGTTAATTAGCGGAACCTAGATATGCGGAACAGTTATGCGGCTCGCCTGAATTCCATGCCTCTGCTCCCAGGGAATGGAACCGACTTCTGCTCTCTCTTCATAGCTCAGATTCACTCCTTATACCGTCAATAATATACTCAAAACAAAACTATTTCTCCTTGGCTTTCAAGCATGCTGTTGGATGTCTAACTGTATCTCCACCCGACGGTTAACTATCCGCACCTCATATATCTCATATAGGCCTACCTCATATATCTTTCACTATTCGGTTGTGTGATTGATGACCAATTGCTGCGATCGAGTAAGTGATCGAGTTAGTAAATGATCAAGTAAGTGGGATCGAGTGAGCAAGCTCTACTGCAGCTGTGTAAAAGAGTTAATCAAGATAATCGAGCGAATGTGACTATATAAGAGAGTGAGTGCTTAGTCTGTGATCTAAAATAAGATCGAGTAGGCCTACTCGAGTAAGATTGAGTGAGTGAATGATAGCTGAGAAATCGCTCTAGTATAATAAGTGAGTAAGTCTGCTAGATGGTTAGTTAACTAGCATTTTTGCCTACAGCCCCAGCGCGGCCAAATAAAGCAGTCCTAAAATGATAGATAGATAGATAGATAGATAGATAGATAGATAGATAGGTAGGTAGATAGATAGATAGATAGATAGATAGATAGATAGATAGACAGACAGACAGACAGACAGACAGACAGACAGACAGACAGACAGACAGACAGACAGACAGACAGACAGACAGACAGACAGACAGATAGATAGATAGATAGATAGATAGATAGATAGATAGATAGATAGATAGATAGATAGATAGATAGATAGATAGATAGATAGATAGATAGACAGACAGATAGACAGACAGATAGATAGTCCGTCCATCCGTCCATCCACCCATCTATCTTTCTATGTCTGTCTCTCTGTCTGTCTGTTCGTCTGTCTGTCTATTTAGCGATCCATCTATATCCACACACTCAACTTACTCTTGCTCTCTCTGACTTGACAGAGAAAGTTTCCGGCCTTGGACTTTTAAATAGAAGGTCTGGAACGGATATCTGTAACGGAGGCAGCCTCGATCGTTGCTGGGAAAGGGTCGGACGGGTTGCGCCATACCTGCCCCCAACGACAGATGAATAAACTTAGGGGACTGACAAACAGACCGACAGACCGTATACATCAAATCGTGCATCATTATTGTGAAAGCCCAGAGCAATTTAATTGTTCATAAATTTCACTTACGGTAACTAACTATCTGTCTATTGTTTAACTGCGTGCATGCTTGTTTGCGTGCCCTTTTGTCTGTCTGCTCGCTTGTCTGTCCGTCGGTCTGTCTGTCTGTATGTATGCTGCCTGTCTGTCTGACTATGTGTGTGTTTGTCGAGTCTGTTATCCTTAGACTACACGAATTTTAAAGCTCATCTGTGTGTTTGTCTGTTTGACAGTGTTTATCTGCTTCCTGTCTTTCTGTTTGTCCGTCCTCATGTTTGCCTGCCTGTATGTCTGTCTGTCTGTCCGCCTGTCCGTCTGTTAATTAGTTTTTGTACTATGCTCAACACCAGCGTTTCCCACATTTTTTATGCCACGGAACTCTTCGCGTCCTATTAGTTTCTTGCGGATCCCAAATGTCAGCCAAACGCATTGAAGCGTGCATGTCGACTGAGAAGCATGCTAATAAACGATAATTTTACCTAATCCCACGCTATTGTAGAAAGTTTTTTGTTCGTACATGAACGATCAAATAGCCATTTTTTTATTACCACGACTCGTGGATCACAATACTGGAAGTATACTTGAAGTTAGAATGCAGCAACGCTTTTATTTCCTCTCATTCATTTTATCTATTAGCCTAATTACTAGCTAATTATCTCCTAATTATTGCCTAATTTATTGCCTAATTTATTGCCTAATTTATTGCATAATTATTGCATAATTTATTGCCTAATTATTAGCGATTTATTGACCAATTAGACTATTAACTAATTATTGACTAATAATTTATTGGCCCGATGCTTGAAAGTTTGACCCTTATTGTCAGCCGTATCGTTTAGTTGATTTTTATAATTTATTTATTTATTTTATTTCATTTTACTTATTTGCTTCTTCATTCCTATGACGCCACTTCAAGCTCTCTACTCAGAGGCGCTCCCGATTAAAGCACAAACGCTGTACCGGGGTTTCACGCCGAAGCGCTGAGCAATTGCGAGTGAAGGACTTGCCCAAGGTCCCTACGCGGCGGCTTGTGGAGGATTCGAACCTGGAACCCTCCGGCTCCAAGGCACCGACGCCACCACTGTACCACGACGCCCCACAAATTCACTTCCATGGATGTCAGTTTGATATGAGAACTGAGGTTCGTACAATTTTTACCTGGCAAATGGTAAAAGTATGCTAACTGCCCGTTTCGTGTGCAGTTAGTAACATTGACAACAGTTCTTCTCGGAAGTCGGAACCCTTGTGCACGCTCAAGGCTCCGCGGAATCCACTTTGGGATACGCTGCTCTACACAAGAATTTTTTGTGTTTCTATGCATTAGTATTAATTCTTATTCGTTAGACCGCTACCAATCTGTCTGTCTGTCTGTGTGTCTGTCTGTCTGTCTGTTTGTCTGTCTTTCTATCTGTCTATCTGTCTATCTATCTGCCTATCTTAATGTTACCGATTTCTACAACTAAATCAATGATTGGACCGCTGTGTCGTCTCCACAGTTGCACACATAGATGTACATTGTACAGTCCACCATCAATATCTATGTGTGCATACATGTACACAAGATGAGACAAGACCAGATAAGAGCCAATGAAGTGAATTCCGTCGACTGTCCACCAAAGAGAGACCACCACCAGACGGCAGAGGTCGCCCATAAAACCAATAAACAATAGACAAGTTGACGATCCTATAGGGACAGTTATTGACGAAGACGTCAGCATCTTCAATACAACGGGTAGCGCTATATAAAGATCATTAATCATGTATCTGGGTCGTTGTATCTGGGTCACATTGTATCTGGGTCATTGTGTATTTGGGTCATTGTGTATGGGTTACTGTATCTAGGCTATTCGGTTGTTGTGGTACTTGTGTACATGACGCAAGATTTGGATATTGTGTTCAGGCTGTGTGTGTCCTGACTACGGGATCTGCACAGGTCTATTGCCTCTCAGCTATTGTGTCATTATACAGGGTATAATAATAATATTATTATAGACAAGATCATTCCACTTGACGCCCAGGAGTCGTTTTTAGTCTATGGGTCACCAAGAGCATTCCTCATTGTGGAAGAATCTTTATAGACTATACTATGATTAAATTTGATATTGTCAGTTTCCTATTGTCTTCAAGCTATTGTGTCGAGTCTGCAGCTGTGTCTAGTGTAGTAGGGTAAAGTAGCAGCACTGGTGGTGGTGGTGGTGATGGCGGCGGCGGCGGCGGCGGCGACGGCGGTGGTCTTGGTGAGTTTGGTTTTCTTGGTGGTTTTTGTGGTCCTGGTGGTCTTGGTGGGCATGATTGTCTTGGTGGTCTTGGTGGTTTTGGTGGTCTTGGTGGTCTTGTTGGTCTTGGTGGTCTTGGTGGCCCTGGTGGTCTTGGTTGTCTTGGTGGTCTCGGTGGTTACAGCGCTGGTGGCAATAATAGCAATAGTAGCATCATTCGTTTTGCTAACACTGCTAGTTCAACAGCTTATATTGCCACAACTGCCACACAGCAGCTGCTATAATTATTTTTCAACTGCTATTACCGGTGCTGATGCTTTTGATTGCCACGGCGCACCTGTTGCCACGGATGTCATCTGGAGATGTTATTCCCTGTGGTGTGTGGATAAACGTCGGACTCCTCATCGCTCATCAATGCCATCCTCATCCTCAATCCTCATATATACATAGGCGGAGACCTGGGCCGAGAATTGGGGGGGACGGAAAGACGCGAGATTTTCCGAAAAATTTCTGACGACCGGCGAAATCTCGGAAAAAATTGCTATTTTCGCCGCCAAAAAAGTTGATGACCTTTTTTTTTTTTTTTTTTTTTTTTAGTCATCCGCCCAAATCTCGACCAAATCCCGACCAAATTTTCTATTTTCGCCGCCGAAAAAAGTCTTGACGCTCAAACATTGGGGGGGACAAAAGTAGATAGATTAAGACTATTCTGGAACATTTGACCCAAAACATGGTTAAACTTTTCCAAATCACCCATAACCCTGGTTCAAAAATGTGTCGACCCATAACCCTGGTTCAAAAATGTGTCGACCCATAACCATGGTTCAAAAAATATCTCACCCATAACCATGGTTCAAAAAATATGTCACCCATAACCATGGTTCAACTTTTTTCCAACACACAAATTTATTTTTTTTCCTACTATTTAAAATAACAAAAAAAAAATTTTCTTGCCAACTTCTGCCAATCAACCCAACCATGGTTAAACTTCTACCAACCAACCCAAACCATGGTTCAACTTCTGCCAACCACCCCAGCACGCGCCTATGACTCATCATGCGGGGAATTTCCAGTAGTTTCGATGATGAGTCATAGGGCGGCAGGGAATTACCTATCATCACATGACCACTAAGTCCCCACTATCTATCCACGAATTAAAAGACTCTGGATATCCTAACCATTTTACGAGTGATTTCTTCCCACGTTTCCTGATAATCTTTTCTATTCTAAATATTTCTTGAGTTGTTTTCTGTAGCTCCTGTTCATAAAAACTCCCCTGTATTTCCTCACCATTTGAATCAGTAATCTTATAAGTTGGCGGAACCGTGTATTGAATCTGGGATACTGTAAATACCTCCTCAGTCCATCTAGCTGTATATCCCTTCTCAAAAATGTTCTTCTTCTTAGTTATTCTAACCTTATCACCAATTGAAAACTTTGGTATAATAGGCTCCGAAATCTCTTTACCGTATAAGTTCATAAATACAGTTTTTTCATTCACTTTCATACTAGCCCTGGCGGGAGTCATTTTAATCGAACCGTGCCTGGTATTGTTATAATTACCCACCATTTCATCCAAAACGTTGATATATCTTCTCGTCGAGTTAGCTGAAAAATATTTATACATCTTTTCTTTCATCGTTCGGTTCCATCTCTCGACGACGCAAGATTTTTCCTCGTTTTCGGTAGAGTACAACTCAACCAAATTCTTGACGTCTTTGTTATAAAATTCTTTCCCCTTGTCCACCCACAATTTACCCGGCTTCCTCCCACCCTTGAGTATCTTCACGAAACCGCTCGCTGTAGATTTCCCACTCTTATCATTCAATGGTACAATCCAGCCGAACTTTGAAAACACATCTATAACGGTTAATAGGTATTTCACCCCATTATTATCTTTAGCAAATGCCTGCATATCTACAAGATCAGCGGCCCATATCTCATCTATCCCATTAACAATCACCTTTCTCTTTCTAAAATGTTTAACCACTGGTCTATGCAGTTCATTCGCCAACGTATCCGTCCACTTTAGCGTTTTTTCTTCCTCCCCGCGACTTTGCCGTTTTTTGAAGGTAAACCCAAACCAAGGCTCGTTTTAGCTGACAAGATTGGTTTAACAATAGCCCTCTCTATACGCTCCCGGATAGTAGGATTAGGAATGTTGTTCAAATCATTAATCATCACTCTATCTGCGATATTCCTAGAAGCCGTATCGGTGTGTTGATCGTAAGCTAAATCGTGATGATAAGCCGCGTTATCTACCCTATCCACAGGTTTACTCCACTCTTTGAAAGTCCCGTCAGGATTCAGTCTTTTGTCTAGCCTTGTACCTGGGCCTGTAAAATGGTGACCTGGCAAATGCATCTCACCGGGAAACTCAGCCCACGGTAATTTTATACTACTAGTAGCCGCATTCAATGAACTAACTAGATCTCCACCCTTAGTAGTGGCGCCTTTAACGAATTGAGTTTTTGTTTTCCCGCATACAACGCAAACGCCTCGAAGCATAGATCTTCCGTTATTCGTCACGACGTTTTGTACATCTCTCGTTTCGGTCTGTTTTTTACACTTTACGCAATACATCTCGTTTTTTTAATACATAAATAAAATGGAAATCAAAGATTTGAGTTGGGGATCTGCGCTATCGAAAAGATTTAATAATCCTTTGCTACCTAAAAGTATACGTGGGTTGATAATCGGAAAGTCTGGCTGTGGCAAAACAACGCTTCTTCTGAATCTATTACTAAGGCCGGACTGGTTAGACTATAATAACCTCCAGGTATTCGGCACGTCTCTGTTTCAACCGGAATATCGCATTATTAAAAAAGCATTCGAAGAAAAATTACCGAAAGAAGCGATCGTTTGCTTATTCGAGGATCGAGAGGAAATCGTTAGACAAAATGTGTCACCAGCCCTCGTTATAGAAGCAATGGCAAAAGAATTAAAATCAAAAGCCAAATCCGATATAATTGCCAAGTTCTTTGAAAAAGCCGATGATGTACCGGACCCGAGAGACTTGAGTAGCGAAAAGAAGAATCTGATGATTTTTGATGATTTACAATTGGAAAAACAAAACAAATGCGAAATGTATTATATTCGGGGAAGGCATAGTAATGTGGACTCTTTTTACCTCGCACAGAATTATTTCAAACTACCTCGGCAAACGATCAGAGAGAATGCAAACTTTATTTGTCTGTTCAATCAGGACCAGCAAAATATCGACTACATTTACAGAGATCATGCTAGTACGGACATGCGCAGAGAGGAATTTAGAAAACTATGCGAAACGGTTTGGAAACAACCGCACGGATTCCTAGTCATCGACCACAGTAGTGAAAAGGACAATGGCAAATACCGAAGCGGATTCGACGCATTTTATGTAATCGAAGATCCACTGTAGAAAAAATTATTGCATAATCAAAATGGAATCATCGCTTCTCAAACAGATAGCTGATAATACGGAAAAGACGGCTCGTAACACGGAACCAAAAACGTCATTTTACATTTTGCTAACCGAAAAGAGCACACGAATCAGAACAAAGTTTAATCCACCTATTGAACTAGACAAAAATAAAAAATACGAAATGGCCCTCGTAAATCTCGCAACATACTATTCTTTTCCAAATATCGACGCTACAAACAATAACTTTAGGTATTCACCGACTGGCGTGAGCCCTTGGTTTAACATAGAAGTACCGGAGGGAAGCTATGAAATAACAGATATCAACGACCACATACAGAGAATCATGAAGGAGAATGGGCATTACGACAGGGTAAATTCAGAGTACTGTATCTCAATAGAACCAAACACCAATACGTTGAAGACTGTGTTAAATATAGCAGAGCACTATGCGGTTGACTTTACGCACATAAATTCGATTGGAAAGGTTCTAGGTTTTATAAAATATATCTATCTTGAAGGATATAACGAATCGAAGAACATAGTAGATATAATGAGTATCAGCAATTTACTACTGACCAACGACATTATCGGGTCTTCGTACATTAACGGAACGACGGTAAACGTAATACATTCTTTTTTCCCGAACGTAGCCCCGGGATACAAAATTATCGAAGTGTCGCATAATTTAATTTATCTCCCCATTACGCTATCTACCATTTCAACGATGACAACGATGCTCACAGACCAAAATGGGAAAGAGGTAAATCTTAGAGGAGAAGAATTGACGATTCGTTTTCATATCAGAGAAGTTTGAAAGTTTTTTTGTAAACTAAAATGAGTCGGTATATAGTCCACAAAGTTAATATTTCGGAAGCGCAAAAAGACAAAATTCAAAAATCTCTTCAAGCGGGAACTGGTGTGAATATCAAACTGGCACACGATGATTTTAACGGCAATGATATGTTCGCTTTCACACAGGCTCAAATCAATAAAATGACAAAGGCGTACCAAAAAGGAACAGGCGTAGTCATCAAAATGAGCAAAACGCAATTGGAACACAATAAGAAAGTCGAAGGAGGATTCATAGGCGCCATTCTTCCGTTTCTAGCAACGATAGCGAAAACCCTTATACCTAGTTTAGCGATGGGGGCTATGAGTGGCTTAGGTTCTGCGGCCACGTCGAAGATTGTCGATAAAATCAGCGGATCTGGAGTAGTGTACGTGAAGAAAGACGATATGGGGTATAAGATAAGAGCAGCTGGATCTGGTTTGTACATGTCCCCTTGGCGAAAAGGCGGCTCAATAACAGCATCCGGGTTGTACATGAAAACGGGGTCGGGGTATGAGCCTATAGGTAAAGGACTTTTACTAGGCCCTAATTCTCCGTTCGCCAACTCGATTCTTGGTTGGTTATTATAAAAAATAAAACGATTATAAAATGTCGAGACCATTACACAAATTTGGAACTAAACCAACTAGGCCGGTCGAGGTTAGAATGCAACCCATGCAAGTCCATTGGAAGATTACGAGGGGCGTTACCCACAATCCAATTAGGTTACTAGAAGGCGTAAGATGGGAGATTTTTGCGCAAAATGTTATAACGATACAACCAAAGACGACAACTACGCTAACTCTTGGACTCGGGGTAGAAATGAGTGCAGGACTTTGTCTCATTTCCCTCAAACAGAGTATCAAAGAACAAAGATGCAGTCTACAAAACGAAGTGGTTTCGGATGATGTGGTTGATGATATCATAGTCACTATTCAAAACAACTCCGATTCAGTGGTAACTATCAACGCGGGAGATTCGCTATGTCGTGTAAATTATCTAATCTAAAAAATATATCGCGTAAATAAAACGAATGGAATACGACGGCATCAAAACAACACAATCACTCTATCCGAAGCTACCATCAGCACCGGAAGGAGAAATACATATCGTCACAGGGTCGGCGCAAACGTATCGGCTCCAAAAGATTGGTGAAATTAAGAAAGAAATCGAGCAAGAACGCGACAAAAGAGCGGCGTTGAGTAAAAAGTACCATAGAAGTGTAAGCGTAATCAGCTCAGTAGGCAGCGCCCTCGTAGTGGTTGGGACGGGGCTCGGCGCTGCAGGAATCGGAGTATTATCCACTATAATCGCTGCACCCATCGTTATTGCTATGGAAGGAGTGGGAATAGGTATGGGGTTGCTAGGTTTAATCGGTGTCTATATCAGTAAGAAGCTTGCGTTGAAGGGTGAGAAGCATGAAAAGATCAAAACGCTAGCCGATGCGAAACTCAACACGATCAGCGACCATATTTCAAAAGCTCTCATGGATGATAACATTTCAAACGAGGAATATTCCCTGATTCTGAGCGAGATTGAAAAATTCAACGGCATGAAAGAAGAAATTAGGAGTAATATTAAAGTTGCGATAGACGCGATGGACGAGGTGACGAAACAATCACTCATCGATCGTGGAAAAGATGAAGCCCGGCAGTACTTTCAATCTATGTTTGAGAAAAAAAAAGACTAACGCAAACATACGTGAAAACATGTAGACGTATGTTGTTACGTCTGGAAATACGTCTAACATTCGCAAACATACGTGAAAACATGTAGACGTATGTTGTTACGTCAGAAAATACGTCCAACTTATGTTTTTTCACACGTCGAAAAACACGTCTGAAAACATTATATTTTTTTCTTACTTAAAATGTCGTATCTAAAAATCACCGACCCCGCGAAAAGAGCCGATTTCGTTGTAGAAAATCTGAAAATAATCGATGAACATAATCAACAAATTTTATGGGGTTTAATAGGTGATTCGGAGATGGGAAGTTTAATCGACAGCTATAAAAATCAGATGATGAAAGCTGAGATGTATGAAGAAATCAAAACGCAAGCTGCTGCGAAACTCAACACGATCAGCGACCATATTATAAAAGCTCTCGTGGATGATATCATTTCAGTTGAGGAATATTATCTGATTCTAAGCGATATTAAAGAAATTTGGGGCAATAAGATTACAACCATAGCGGAATCGTTACGCAATCAAGTAATAAGTCAGGAGGTACTTGCAATCTATGTTTGAGAAAAATAACGAATCTGTCTGGAAATACGTCCAACTTATGTTTTAAAACACGTCTGAAAACATTATGTTTCTAATTTTAAAATGCCGTTCGTAAAAATAACCGACCCAGCGAAAAGAGACGATTTAGTTGCAGAATATCTGAAAACAAAGAAGAATATTCAACAAAACTTTTTATTGGAGAGATTAGGAGATTCGGGGCTTCAGCAAGATTTAACCAAGTTCTTCAAACCTATCGTCGATTCCCAATCCGCAATTTCCAAAGAGCAAAATGTCTTATTGTCCGCTATCAATCAAAATTCGGTAGCTACTTCAAACGCGTTACAAGCACTTCCTTCGTTACAGGGTCTTCAATTTCCTCAGCATCCAGCGATAGAAGCGTATAGCTCCGATCCGACCGAGGATATCAGAACCCTGTATTTAGGAGATATGGCGACTAAGTACCTTCGTCAATACGCCTCTGATAAAAAAATCGCCGACACGACGTTCGGAATAAAATCCAAAAATGGGCAATTCTACATCGCTAACACTCCGATTTCGATTCAAGGAGACGATGTGACGGTCGAAAATAAGACTTACAGAGGAACACCGGGGCTTTGGGAGTTGTTGACGCTGAAACAGCCGATGTTATACGATGATAATGACATGGCTGATTACGCCGAGATTCTAGATGTGACGAATGCTATGAGACAGTCAAAAAATCCAAACAGACCTATATCATCTTCGGGTGTCAAATATAATCAAATTATCAAACCGATATGGGAAAATAGACCCCGCAGTACAGTTGGTAAAGGCGTTGGTGTAATAGTCATCTCCGAAGACCCAAATGTATTAGCGAAACAGCTAGAGCTTAGATTTCAGAGCTACAGGGCGGGTGGCACCGGAGTAAGAAACGAGATCGTGGCGATATGCGACGAGTTACTACGGCAAGAAGCGCTGAGTAAAGATGGTTACAAAAATATAATGTCAATGTTATAAAAATGCTGATCATTAAAAGAAGGAGTTACAGGAAGCAATACGTTATCGGTGGATCCGGCATATTCGACACTATTTCGGGATTTGTCAAAAGACTAGTCACATCGAACGCCGCCAAACAGTTAGCGACGAGAGCTCTTAGTGCGGGTAAAGACGTGGCAACAGAAATTGGGAAAAAGGCTATCGATGTTGGAAAAACAGCCGCAACCGACGCTGGTAAAAGATTAGTGGAGAAAACAGCGGCGAAAATATTTACTACTCCTAAGAAACAGGTTACGCAAGAAAGTAGAGATATTATTGATCGACTTAGTAGCGTCGGGTCTAATCCGGAGAATATTAATAATCTGATGATGGGGAATGGTTTGAAAAATGTCCCGTCGATTCAAGATTTAGCACGTAAACTAAACGGCGCGGGAATGAAGGTCGTGTAAAAAAAAAATATCGTATAATAAAATGAAATCAGATATTCTAAACTTTACCGAACAACCTCTGATTGATGAGGGAATCGAGCGCTACCAATACCACCAGTATGAACCGATTCAGGGAACGAATCTAAACACCGCGGGAGGGGAGATAGTAATCAACATTTATTCTCACGATGGTTTCAAGCATCCGGCGGAATCTTACCTATTATTCGAGGGCAGATTGACAAAGGCGGACGGCACCTTCTACGTTAATGCCGATGCCGTAGCCCTTACGAATAATGGACTCATGCATCTTTTCAACAATATTAAATACGAATTAGAAGATAAAGAGGTTGAATCATTACGTAACCCAGGTCAAGCGACAACGATGCTTGGTTTACTCAAATACCCAAATGATTTTCAACTAGCTCAAGGTTTGAATCAGTTGTGGTATAAGGACAGTGGTGCGACTGCTGTTATCGCGGATAATGTTGGTTTCTCCGTTAGACAGTCGTATCTAATTCAAAAACCGGGTGCTAAAGGCACGTTTAGTTTTATCGTTCCATTGAGCCATATTTTCGGATTTTGTGATGATTACGACAAGGTTATTTTTGGAATGAATCACAAGCTAACTCTTGTTCGTAAAGGCGACGATGACGCAATTTTTAGAGTCGGCGCTGTAGGTGTTGTGGGTGTTACAGGTGCTGGGAAAGTCAGATTAGACAAAATCGCGTGGTTTATGCCGCACGTCATTCCGTCCTTAGAAGAGAAGAATGAATTGACCAAAACCATCGCATCGAAAGTATCGCTACCAGTTGCATACAGGGCTCGCCAATGCGATAATATTGGCGTCCCACAGGCGACTACTTTTGAATGGTCACTTGGCGTTAAGTCATCGGCTGAGAAACCAAGGTACATCATCATTGGATTTCAAACCGCTCGTGGCGGTGATCAAGAAAAAAACCCATCGATTTTCGATCATTGCAATCTAACGGACATCTTAGTCATGTTAAACACGGAACAATTCCCAGCCGTCGGCTACAACCTATCATTCCCGAATCAGCAATTCTCACGAGCTTACAGAGAAGCGGCCTTGTTTGGTGAAAAATTCTACGGAACGGATGAACTGGTTTCGCAAAGCAATATCACACCGTCAGACTTCAAAGACCTGTTCCCGATTATGGTGATTGATGTAAGCAATCAAGCTGAGCGTCTAAAGTCATCGTTTGTCGATATTAGAATCAAAGCTACTTTTAGTGTTGCTCCGACGGCTGGTACAGATGCGTACGCGGTGCTGATTTACGACAAGTTACTCAACCTTAAATCGGATGGTACGAAATTGACCGCGGTGTATTAAAAAAATATCTTGTACTATAAAAATGAAACTGACAGAATTGAAAACGCTGGTGAAAAAGCACGGTATCAAAAGATGGACTCATCTCAACAAGCCTGAACTTATCGATCTATTGTTTGAGAAGGGTGTACTTTCGCATGATATCGCCGAAAAAGAGAAACAGCGGCGAGAACCGAAGGTGCCAAGCACGGACCCAAAATATAATAGATTGAAAAAAAATCAGAAACCAACCGAGACGAGTAGATATATTAGACCGAGAAACGGGTGAAGTAAGCTCGTATTCATCGATTTACAAAGCAGGTAAAGCACACGGGGAAAGCGCGCGTACAATCTTATTTTTCAATGGCCGAGTATGGAGAAACAGATACGAAATTACAGTTCATGAGA
The DNA here is from genome assembly GCA_949752735.1 of Lumbricus terrestris. Taxonomy (NCBI): domain Eukaryota; kingdom Metazoa; phylum Annelida; class Clitellata; order Crassiclitellata; family Lumbricidae; genus Lumbricus; species Lumbricus terrestris. The sequence goes on along the minus strand of OX457048.1, from coordinate 34,514,712 downwards.
TAAAGGAGGATTTGGCAGAAATTTAAATTCAAAACTAAATGTGGTTTCGAATTTAGGGTCGCAAGTACGCCGCTGAAAATTCATGGGCCTCAATGTTTAAGTCAACGTCTGATAAAACAGCTATCTCGAGGTAGTCGGTATTATCTAATCGAACTAGGCAAGTACCCGATACATTATTATTAGCTGCGGGCGTACCTCCACCACCAAAGTCACCTCCACCACCGGGCATCTTCATGTACGGTCTCCCACTTTTGATCAAGGAAACATTACCGTAAGTTCTAGCACTATTAGCGTGAAATTCCACAAACACCGTAACTATATAACATCCGGCTTTCTTAGGAAAGAAACGTTTCGTATCCATGAAACAATTATCCTGATCGAATCTTACTCTCGGAAAATTTACAATCGCCGTAACGCTAGCGCGGATAGCCTGAGTAGTGAGGGAGAAGGCACTAAACGCCGGGCCAAAGAATCTGTTGGTAGAAGCAATTTGTTCGTCGACATATTTTTTATTAGTCAAATGATTATCGTTGGATGGAGTGCCATCGTGATTCGTTATCAAATCATAGGCTTGTCCGTAACTTAGAGCCTCATCCATTCCTGCATCCGGATTATTCGTTATAGGTAGACCTTTTATCACGCGACCATTCATATTTAGATCTCCAGTAACCGCATTCACCCCATCTCGTCTTAGAAAAGTATTGTTGACTTGGGATAATGTGATACCACCTGCTATTACTCGTGGCGCTGATCCACCATCCATTTGACCAAATATGTTTACAGGCATTTTATTACGCTATAATATTTTTTCCCAGTCGCTATTGTCGTAAGAATGCGAGGGAAAAGTCCTTAGCAACTATACCTACAGCGGCGGTTGAATAAACACCTATCTTGAGGCTATCGTTTTCGGTTAGATAAACTATGGTACTACCTGTTGCATTGATAGTTGAACCTGACGCACCCTCTCCACCCGCAATTTGCATATGCACCCCTGAATTTTTATACAGGTAGACGAAACCCGAAGTAGCGACACTGAGGTTGCGAAATTCTATGTGCGTCGAAACGATATAGCAACCGGCTTTACCGGGGTAGATATCAGCCCCCATCATAGCCTCGATCTCTTTGTCGAGTCTTACTATATTGAAAGAAACGTTTGTGTGAGTTTCAGCGCGTATGGCTTGCGTAGCTGAAGTGTACATGCTAATCAGGGGTCCGATTGCTTTCGTGTCGACATATTTTTCAGCCGTTGCATCGACGTATTTCTTATTCGAGTCATCGTGTTTCGTTATTAAATCTATAGCCTGTCCTCGACTTAGTGCCTCGTCTTTTCCCGCTTCTGAAGTATTCGTTGTAGGTAGACCTTTTATCACGCGACCATTCATATCTAGATCTCCAGTAACAGGGTTTGCTCCATCTCGTCTTAGAAAAGTACTGTTTGCTTGAGTTAATGTGACGCCGCCTGCTATTACTCGTGGCGCTGATTCGCTAGCCATTTGACCAAATATGTTTACAGGCATTTTATTAGTATAAATTATTTATAACTTCCTGAAATTTACAACCGTCTGACATAGTCTTTTTCAAAACGTACAAACATAGATGGCCACAAAACACTTCGTTGTCGGGTTGAATTCGTTCACTATTGTAGTACACGGGACTGTGTAAATACTTTAGCAATTCTGTAGGTGGTGGTAGACCATAACTATCGAAATATATTTTAAGGTTGCCGTTCTTTAAAAAAGCGCACCAGTGGGTTCCTCTACCGTTCGAGTCATCTAGATTCAGTATCCCACATTCGTTTCGCTTAGGTTTCTTTGGTAGTTCATCTCTGAGAAATACGCCACGGAAGTTTGGGATATTCAACTTCTTCGCGGTGTCGATCAACTGTATGTTGGAAAGTGGAGAATTAGGAAGAACTACGCCTTCAACGCTGATATCTTTGTATGTCTCAAAGCTCATTTTACATTTCGCCTAAATATTTTAGAAAACAATACGCTTTTTCCATCTGTGAGATTTTGTTCGCTTTTTGCATATTTTTTTCCAATAGCACCGGGCATATATTCATCCAATTCACAGCTTTTTGAAGTTCTTTTTCATCGAACGATGATATTGGTAAAACAAAATCGAGATGCCAAACTGACCCGTAATTATCCATATTCATACCCTCCTCAAATTGGAACTCAATCCATTCCGTAAATGTTTTAAGACCGATACCGATTTTACATTTGAGACATGCTGGGATTTCCATTTTATTATTACAAAAAAAATTATATTTCATCTAAATGTTTTACAAAATAATCCGCTTTCACTTCCTGCATAACATACAACCAACGATCTACTTTGTTCGATTTTTGCATATTTTTTGCCGGTAGCAGCGGGCGTATATTCATCCAATTCATAGCCTTAAAAAGTTCTTCTTGATCGAGTAAGTTGAACGATGATAGGGGTAGAACGTGGTCGATATGCCAAAGCGAGCCGTGATTCTCCATAGACATATCTTCATCAAATTGGAACTCGATCCATTTTGTAAATGTTTCAAAGTCAATGCCGATAATTTGCTTAGTTGTTTGTGATTTACACTTGCCTTTTAATGCTAAACCAAGTCTACTTCGCATATTTGTAAGTAATTTAAACTCAGGATCATACATCCTTCGAGCTTTAGAATACTTCTTAGCATATTTATTTTTGCATTCCCTACAATCTCCATCAAACCCGTCTTTACAAAATCTATTTTTACCATATTCTGAAACGTTCTTTTCCATTTTACATCGCCAGCAAATTTTTTCATATTTTGTTTCCCGCACCACTAGTTTCGAGTATTTTTGACTAAGCTCCTTCACTTGGGTTTTCAGGCATATTTTGCAGCTGGGGCGATACCCACTCTTTTTTGATTTATCTTTGTAAAATTCACCCAAGCTTTTTTCCATTCTGCATTTGGTGCACACTTTAGAGTCTTGCATTTTATATTAGAAAAATTTTTCTTTTGATCTAATTAGTTTTAAGTGAAAAGTGACCATATGCTAACGTACTTATACCATCGTTCATTATTACTCGCTTGTCGTCGTCCGCTGAGAGGGCTATCTTATTAATCTCTTCGGTGTAGATATCGTGAAGATGCGATCGTATAACGTTCATCTTTCTCGATTGTTCTTTCCTCGTGAATAAACAGTTTTTGTAATCGTTGTGGGTTATGGTTTTCTTAACAACGTATTTTTTAACACCTTTGCATTTCTTATGATCCACTCCATCCATCTTATACGAGAACAGTTTCGATCTCAAACCGACAAATTCCTCAATTTGTTTACCTGCAGCTTCGTCCTTAAACAACCCTATTACTTTCTTATTCACTCCGGTTTCTATACTCGAGGGGTGGTCCTTTGGATAATCCGACGTATCAAACATATTTCTAACATCGGGGGCTATATCGGTATAGAAGTCTACGGTTTTAATTTCATAGGCTAGTGAATCAGTATCGGTGAATAATAGCTTTGCCCTATCTCCGTACTTGTTCTTGATGTAATTGTAGTGAAAATCATACATTAGAGTTTTACTCAAGTCTAGGATACACATACCGAGATATATCGGTTTGTTATAGAGCAATGAAGTCTTTTTCATATGGATGGCGATTAGGTTTTCATCAAAAATTGTCCTACTGTCGTAACTCGTTTTAGCTGTTAGTTTTATGGCTTGCTTCTCGCTTGAAACCAATTTTATATCTACGCGGGACTCTATATTTTCACAAGTTTTACCAAACACGCTATTGTTCATAAGTTTAAAAAAGTCTTTCTCGAAATCGTTGGTTGCTTTAGTCCTCAGGTTAGTATTTAGGTCGATATATTTTTTCAACCAGGTGCTTTCTTCAAATTTAATTCCTCGATGAATTTTAGTAATCTTCAAACCTAGGCTTTCATACTGCTTCAAATTTTCATAATGGGTTATGTACTTTACTTTGTCATTCAGGTTTGGGATGAGTTTAGGAACCGTTGAAGATTCAGGCGTGATATTCTCAGGAGCAAGAGGGTAGTCATTGTGAAGATCGTGTAAATCTTTAGGGTATTCCAAGTCCACCTCCAATATACACGGTATCGATCTCCATGCGTTTAGCTCATCATCAGTCATCCACTGAAACCCGTGAGTCGGTAGTTTCTTACACATTGCCCAACCGTATAAATTGTTAGCGTCTAAATAGGTTATAAATGATGAGGGCTTGTTTTCATCAAACGTGGACATGTACTTGTTATTTGCTTGCCCATAACGATGCGAAATTGTGCTAACGCCGCCTCTTATCCCATGTTTGACCATTAGTATCATATCGTAGTCGTTCAATAATTCCAACTTTACTCCAGTCAACTTTAATGAAGCATCCCAAGCAAGACCTGGAGAAGTATAATACCAGGCGGGATCTAGGTTGTAGTTCTTCATACAAACGTCTCTAAAGTTTTCGAATACATCCGCTAGTAGGAGAACATCGCTCACGTTATATAAATCATGATATTCTCTGAATGTTTTGAAACCGAATTCTTTCCATACCTCCTGTGCGTGGTTGTAGTCTTCGTCACTGATGCCCGAGTCGTTTAGTTTCGAATAGAATGCTGACTTTGGCGGTAGTTCTGTTTCATTCAATTGATCGATGGAGCTAACGTGGTCGTACGGATACACCCCTTTTCTAAGCAAGAGATCGAGCTGATTACCTGAGTAGTACTTGCTTATATTTTTACACTGGTCTTTGCTTAGGTTCTTCGATAAGGCGTCGAGGCTCGCTGGCATGAATCTAAAACTATCGATGAAACGTAATTCACGCTTGACCACTTTCTCTTTCCCTTCTTTGTTAAGAAACTTATCGACTACGATCTCTCTGCTAAATGAGATATACTTTTCTTCTTTGCAGGGGATGCATTTAATGTTTTCATTTTCGCTACCTCGTAATTTCTTCACGAAAAGATGACTATCGTATCCGGATAAATTATGAAATATTACTGGGAAAAACTTGGGAACTCTATACTTTAGATTACAAATCTTATGAGCAGCGCCTCTGAATACCCCAGTAAGATGACAGTGATCTCTTACTCGCATGTTATTGTCATCATCACCATCAGAGAACTCACCCCCGCATATATGGCAAACAGTAGCCGAGTCGTATAGCTCCTTGTCGTTCTTTCCAAATATCATTTTCTTTGGGAATTTAAATCGATTATAAATATCTTTTATATCCACTATAAGACTGTCAATAAATATCTGCGCTACATCATCGTCTTCGCTCTTCGCTGTAAACGTTACAGGAGCTTGCGAATATAGGTCATCATCGAAACATTTTATGTGGTAACAAAACGAGCTAGGAGTATGTTTCTGGTATTTATTAGTGTAAGACGCGCTAGGATCGGGTTGGCATGTATCGATCGGTTTAATGAAGGATTCGAAATCCGCATAGATAATAAAAGGTACTCGCATTTTTCTGTAATAATTTTTAAAACTCAACATAGTTCCTGGGCTTGGGAGTTCTATTCGTTGGGCGTCATGTTGCGAACAGTACTCGATGTGTTTTTTAAGCGAGTCTATCGATCTGTAACCGATTAAACATCTTCTACAATAGTGCATCGAATTTACAGATTTTTCTGTTCGTGCCGCCATCAATCTATTAAAGTTCTTGATCCAACAGTAATGCTTCTTTTCATCGTCGGAAATAAGCAGTAGATCTACACAGGTATCGCTTTCATGCTTCGATATGTATAATGGGTATACGCTCTTTTCAAAGCCGAATACGCTAACGCTAATGTTATTACAACGCTCAAACTTATTTATAATAATTATTAGCATCAGCAGCAACTGGGAACACGATACCACCCCAATCGAGTTTCTTAGATTGTTCTACCAGGTCTTTAGTGATTCTATGCGGGTTATCTTCAGTTGGATTCAACGCCCTTGTAATACACCATTTGAAACATTCTTCGTCGTTATTTTTCATGTTAACAATAGCCTTTTTATTAGCTAAATACTCGGGAAGCTGAATATATGAACTACCTTTCAATGGCTTGTATACCACTGTATCGATATCCAACTTCAAAACGGCCTTGAATCGCCAATTACTACCCCGCATCTGATAACTCGCCATGCTCTCCTTAATTTTATCCACTGCGTTGGTATATATTTCCTTCACATCGGTTGCTTCTAAAATAATATCAGTCTTTGATTTGAAATTAGGCTCAGCCGTTGCTATTTCACCGGATTTTATGTCTACTTTCTCCATTACACACATGAGATTGAGTTGAACTTTTACTCCTCGATTTTTCGCTAACAGTCTAACTACCTGCGATTTTACAGCCTTGAGAAAAGATTCAACATCGACCCTGTTGTTACCCTCGATCGTGTATCTTTTTGTAAACCCTTTGATAGCCGTCGCTGTCTCTCGAAGTTTGAACTTATGAATGGGTGGTTTTATTCTTTCGGGTAACTGACTAATCTCACTAGTCAACCAATCCGAAAAAGTAGCTTTATTTTTCCCCACAAATTTCCAAATAGTAGACACGAATGCCGTAAGTTCCTCTTTTCTTAATCTTGAGTATCCTCTTTGACCTCTCTTTTTTGCAATTTCTCGCAATTCTCGTACAGTACCAGGAGTACGCGTTGAAGCTTTGAAGACTGGTGTCCGAGCACCTAATCGATCTCCATGCTTTATGAATGCGATGAGATCCGCTTTTCGTAGTTTCGAGTATCCTTTTTGTCCTCTCTGTTTTGGAATTTGTCGCAATTCTTTCAGATTATACGTATCGTAGTTCATTTTGTATACAAGATATTATCTTTATATTGATACAAGAAATTTTTTTGGTTATTTTATATACACAAGAAAAAAAAAATTTATGATCGGGTGACTCATCATCGAAACTACTGGGAATTCCCCGCATGATGAGTCATAGGCGCGTGCTGGGGTGGTTGGCAGAAGTTGAACCATGGTTTGGGTTGGTTGGTAGAAGTTTAACCATGGTTGGGTTGATTGGCAGAAGTTGGCAAGAAAATTTTTTTTTTGTTATTTTAAATAGTAGGAAAAAAAATAAATTTGTGTGTTGGAAAAAAGTTGAACCATGGTTATGGGTGACATATTTTTTGAACCATGGTTATGGGTGAGATATTTTTTGAACCATGGTTATGGGTCGACACATTTTTGAACCAGGGTTATGGGTCGACACATTTTTGAACCAGGGTTATGGGTGATTTGGAAAAGTTTAACCATGTTTTGGGTCAAATGTTCCAGAATAGTCTTAATCTATCTACTGACTAAAAAAAAAAAAAGGTCATCAACTTTTTTGGCGGCGAAAATAGCAATTTTTTCCGAGATTTCGCCGGTCGTCAGAAATTTTTCGGAAAATCTCGCGTCTTTCCGTCCTCTCCTCTCCTCTCCTCTCCTCTCCTCTCCTCTCCTCTCCTCTCCTCTCCTCTCCTCTCCTCTCCTCTCCTCTCCTCTCCTCTCCTCTCCTCTCCTCTCCTCTCCTCTCCTCTCCTCTCCTCTCCTCTCCTCTCCTCTCCTCTCCTCTCCTCTCTGTTACCATCGGTTTTTCCACCTGCTCTATCCGACTAACTTTTTCCATCTTGCGCCTTGTCAAATCCACATCTGAAACGCCTCTGTTGGTGTCCTCCTGTCTGAAGGCCCATGCATCAATGCCACACATTTCCACTTTAAGGCGTCTCAGGGTCATTCGTCGCTCTGTCTCCTCATCCATCTTCGCTACCTTAATCCATGCTTTTATATGTTTTCGAATTGACTACTGCAACTCTTTTCTCATTTGTCTTCCTAAGCTACTTCTCTCATTGCTTCAGTCGATGCTCAACCCAGATTTTATAGACGCTCTTGCATCTCTACCTTTATGTTTGATGAACTTCATTGACTTCCTCCCTCTCCGCGTTCGAATAAATTTAAATCCATCAAGTTGATCCTCAAGGCTCAGCAGGGTCATGCCTCGAAATCTCTTCGGCCTCACTCAGCTTCCTCCCACCGTCCACTTCGTTCATCCAACAGACTTGACTCTTTGGTACCTCGCTCCAGAACTGCTAAGGCTCAGTCTCGATCATTTGCCTCAATTGGTCCTTCTCTTTGGAATGCACTTTCTCCTTCTGGTCGCTCTACACTTCTGTCTGGCAGTCTGTCCTCTGCCTTCTCTTCTCAATACCTGCTTCTTTTCATACGGCCTTGCGTACTGGGAGCGCTTCAGAGCGCTTCCTAGAAGCGATTTATAAAAGTTTAAATACAATACGATACAGCACACACCAGTGCTTAAATTGTGGAAAAATAAGTGCCTGGACGATCATTACCTTTCCAAAAGAAATGCCTGGACGCCCCTTACCTTTCCAGGCTGTGCTGGCCAATATGTGGCAGGACGGCGTTCAGATTTTAAAATAAGTGCATGGACGCCGCCCATGACCGTCCAGTCACATTTTAAGCCCTGGTACACACTACACAGTACTACTGTACTCTATCTATCATAATTATAACATAATGTGTATGTATGTATCTTGCGCATGTGTGCATGTGAGCATGCATGCATGTATACGCTATATTATGCATGAACATATATATATATATATATATATATTATTTGCATGTATAAGTGTAGGCGTATGCGTGCGCGTGTGTGAGGGTGCGCATGTGTGCGTGTGGTGTGTATGTGCTTGTGTGCGCGTGCGTGTGGGTGCATATGTGTGTTTTGTGCGTTCGTGCATGGGCGTGTGCGCACGTGTGTGCATGTGTGCGTGTGTGGGTGTGTGAAGTATTAGAGGGGTTGGAGGAGAGGCCCGGCTGCTGCATGGTTCTACCCGCTCCATGGAGCGCTGCTGCAGTCTTTTCAATCGTCAGAACAAATGTTCGGCCATGAGGCGCTCGCTCGCTCGCCGCGCTCCTCTCGTTCGGCGAAATTCACAGCAGATGTGCTTCAACCATGCCACAAATCATCCGAAAAACGGTGGGAAGGGAGCGGGAAGGAGGGAGGGAAACAGTGGAAGGGCGAGGGGTGGTATATACGCTCCCTTTCCCTGACACAGTTGACACGGTTGAGTAGCTTCTGTCTGAGCTCCTAGGAAGAGTTACAGGCCGATAAAAACTGCTTTATGTCTTCTGGAAAGCAGTCATCTCCCTCACCGTATAGCCTAATCTTCCCATCAGTTGTAAACCCTCTATGGCCAAAACGACAAAAATTCCTGGCCGCTAATCAGAGCAGTTAGCCTACTTGCCTCTGAACAATCTTTAGGCTGTATGAGAATTTTTTTAATCGAAATAATCAAAGTTCGGTTATGAGTTGAACAACAGTGCGATTGTAAATTTAGATCACAGTTATTTAAAACTCTGATAATTATTGCAATTTTAGAAATGCGTTTTAATATGCTAAATCAACGACTTTGTATAACTTGCCAGACGCTATAGCCCATACAAGGCGCTGAACGCTGGGCCTATACCCCGCTCTCCATTCTAGGTGGGAACGGTTACGACTGAGTGGTCTCTTGGGGGGGGGGGGTTGCGAGACTAGCCATTTTTGCTATGTGCGCTCGTAGTAACTGTATAAAATGCGAGAAGGGCTTGACTGTTCTAAGGGTTACCGGAAAGTTATTCCAGACCCGTAGCTGTTGACCTTCGTACTTAAAGTTTGTATTTGTGTTTATGCAGGGCTGTTTTAAAGAAATTTTTAGAACTGCACAACTCCCTCTTTCCTTTCCCATCCTCCATGGTAAATTACTTCCAATCGGAGGAGAGTGACCTTTTTGGTAGTTTTAACTGTATAGAAGTGCTTCTACAACTGCACAAATCCGTTTAGAACTGCACATTTTGTGTACAACTGCACGTTAAAAAGCCCTGTGTTTATGTGAACCATTTAGCTATAGTGAGTCGATTACAGCGTACAGCCTGTATACGTTCCATGCTCCTGAGTACGAGCAATTCATGCTTGACTGCCGCCGATGATGGCTTGTTAGGCCTATAAATCTTTAACGACACTGCCATATCAAAGAAGATGACTAGTGTCGCCCTCCTCCATTATCCAGGCTTGGGACTGGCACTGGCACAGAGAACAACCAGCGGCGGAGTTTCCGATGACGCCATGTTTCGTTTAACTTTTTATTCACAGCCAGCGATTATCAATCATTGTGTGGTTAATTAGTGGAACCTATAGATATGCGGAACAGTTATGCGGCTCGCCTGAATTCCATGCCTCTGCTCCCAGGGAATGGAACCGACTTCTGCTCTCTCTTCATAGCTCAGATTCACTCCGAATACCTTCAATAATATACTCAAAACAAAACTATTTCTCATTGGCTTTCAGGCATGCATTTGGATGTCTAACTGTATCTCCACCCGACGGTTGACTATCCGCACCTCATATATCTCATATAGGCCTACCTCATATATCTTTCACTATTCGGCTGTGTGATTGATGACCAATTGCTGTGATCGAGTAAGTGATCGAGTTAGTAAATGATCAAGTAAGTGGGATCGAGTGAGCAAGCTCTACTGCAGCTGTGTAAAAGAGTTAATCAAGATAATCGAGCGAGTGTGAGTATATAAGAGAGTGAGTGCTTAGTCTGTGATCTAAAATAAGATCGAGTAGGCCTACTCGAGTAAGATTGAGTGAGTGAATGATAGCTGAGAAATCGCTCTAGTATAATAAGTGAGTAAGTCTGCTAGATGGTTAGTTAACTAGCATTTTTGCCTACAGCCCCAGCGCGGCCAAATAAAGCAGTCCTAAAATGGTAGATAGATAGATAGATAGATAGATAGATAGGTAGGTAGGTAGATAGATAGATAGATAGATAGATAGATAGATAGATAGATAGATAGATAGGTAGGTAGGTAGGTAGATAGATAGATAGATAGATAGATAGACAGACAGACAGACAGACAGACAGACAGACAGACAGACAGACAGACAGACAGACAGACAGACAGACAGACAGATAGATAGATAGATAGATAGATAGATAGATAGATAGATAGATAGATAGATAGACAGACAGATAGATAGACAGACAGATAGACAGACAGATAGATAGATAGTCCGTCCATCCGTCCATCCACCCATCTATCTTTCTATGTCTGTCTCTCTGTCTGTCTGTTCGTCTGTCTGTCTATTTAGCGATCCATCTATATCCACACACTCAACTTACTCTTGCTCTCTCTGACTTGACAGAGAAAGTTTCCGGCCTTGGACTTTTTAAATAGAAGGTCTGGAACGGATATCTGTAACGGAGGCAGCCTCGATCGTTGCTGGGAAAGGGTCGGACGGGTTGCGCCATACCTGCCCCCAACGACAGATGAATAAACTTAGGGGACTGACAAACAGACCGACAGACCGTATACATCAAATCGTGCATCATTATTGTGAAAGCCCAGAGCAATTTAATTGTTCATAAATTTCACTTACGGTAACTAACTATCTGTCTATTGTTTAACTGCGTGCATGCTTGTTTGCGTGCCCTTTTGTCTGTCTGCTCGCTTGTCTGTCCGTCGGTCTGTCTGTCTGTATGTATGCTGCCTGTCTGTCTGACTATGTGTGTGTTTGTCGAGTCTGTTATCCTTAGACTACACGAATTTTAAAGCTCATCTGTGTGTTTGTCTGTTTGACAGTGTTTATCTGCTTCCTGTCTTTCTGTTTGTCCGTCCTCATGTTTGCCTGCCTGTATGTCTGTCTGTCTGTCCGCCTGTCCGTCTGTTAATTAGTTTTTGTACTATGCTCAACACCAGCGTTTCCCACATTTTTTATGCCACGGAACTCTTCGCGTCCTATTAGTTTCTTGCGGATCCCAAATGTCAGCCAAACGCATTGAAGCGTGCATGTCGACTGAGAAGCATGCTAATAAACGATAATTTTACCTAATCCCACGCTATTGTAGAAAGTTTTTTGTTCGTACATGAACGATCAAATAGCCATTTTTTTATTACCACGACTCGTGGATCACAATACTGGAAGTATACTTGAAGTTAGAATGCAGCAACGCTTTTATTTCCTCTCATTCATTTTATCTATTAGCCTAATTACTAGCTAATTATCTCCTAATTATTGCCTAATTTATTGCCTAATTTATTGCCTAATTTATTGCATAATTATTGCATAATTTATTGCCTAATTATTAGCGATTTATTGACCAATTAGACTATTAACTAATTATTGACTAATTATTGGCCCGATGCTTGAAAGTTTGACCCTTATTGTCAGCCGTATCGTTTAGTTGATTTTTATAATTTATTTATTTATTTTATTTCATTTTACTTATTTGCTTCTTCATTCCTATGACGCCACTTCAAGCTCTCTACTCAGAGGCGCTCCCGATTAAAGCACAAACGCTGTACCGGGGTTTCACGCCGAAGCGCTGAGCAATTGCGAGTGAAGGACTTGCCCAAGGTCCCTACGCGGCGGCTTGTGGAGGATTCGAACCTGGAACCCTCCGGCTCCAAGGCACCGACGCCACCACTGTACCACGACGCCCCACAAATTCACTTCCATGGATGTCAGTTTGATATGAGAACTGAGGTTCGTACAATTTTTACCTGGCAAATGGTAAAAGTATGCTAACTGCCCGTTTCGTGTGCAGTTAGTAACATTGACAACAGTTCTTCTCGGAAGTCGGAACCCTTGTGCACGCTCAAGGCTCCGCGGAATCCACTTTGGGATACGCTGCTCTACACAAGAATTTTTTGTGTTTCTATGCATTAGTATTAATTCTTATTCGTTAGACCGCTACCAATCTGTCTGTCTGTCTGTGTGTCTGTCTGTCTGTCTGTTTGTCTGTCTGTCTTTCTATCTGTCTATCTGTCTATCTATCTGCCTATCTTAATGTTACCGATTTCTACAACTAAATCAATGATTGGACCGCTGTGTCGTCTCCACAGTTGCACACATAGATGTACATTGTACAGTCCACCATCAATATCTATGTGTGCATACATGTACACAAGATGAGACAAGACCAGATAAGAGCCAATGAAGTGAATTCCGTCGACTGTCCACCAAAGAGAGACCACCACCAGACGGCAGAGGTCGCCCATAAAACCAATAAACAATAGACAAGTTGACGATCCTATAGGGACAGTTATTGACGAAGACGTCAGCATCTTCAATACAACGGGTAGCGCTATATAAAGATCATTAATCATGTATCTGGGTCGTTGTATCTGGGTCACATTGTATCTGGGTCATTGTGTATTTGGGTCATTGTGTATGGGTTACTGTATCTAGGCTATTCGGTTGTTGTGGTACTTGTGTACATGACGCAAGATTTGGATATTGTGTTCAGGCTGTGTGTGTCCTGACTACGGGATCTGCACAGGTCTATTGCCTCTCAGCTATTGTGTCATTATACAGGGTATAATAATAATTATAGACAAGATCATTCCACTTGACGCCCAGGAGTCGTTTTTAGTCTATGGGTCACCAAGAGCATTCCTCATTGTGGAAGAATCTTTATAGACTAGGCCTATACTATGATTAAATTTGATATTGTCAGTTTCCTATTGTCTTCAAGCTATTGTGTCGAGTCTGCAGCTGTGTCTAGTGTAGTAGGGTAAAGTAGCAGCACTGGTGGTGGTGGTGGTGATGGCGGCGGCGGCGGCGGCGGCGACGGCGGTGGTCTTGGTGAGTTTGGTTTTCTTGGTGGTCTTTGTGGTCCTGGTGGTCTTGGTGGGCATGATTGTCTTGGTGGTCTTGGTGGTTTTGGTGGTCTTGGTGGTCTTGTTGGTCTTGGTGGTCTTGGTGGCCCTGGTGGTCTTGGTTGTCTTGGTGGTCTCGGTGGTTACAGCGCTGGTGGCAATAATAGCAATAGTAGCATCATTCGTTTTGCTAACACTGCTAGTTCAACAGCTTATATTGCCACAACTGCCACACAGCAGCTGCTATAATTATTTTTCAACTGCTATTACCGGTGCTGATGCTTTTGATTGCCACGGCGCACCTGTTGCCACGGATGTCATCTGGAGATGTTATTCCCTGTGGTGTGTGGATAAACGTCGGACTCCTCATCGCTCATCAATGCCATCCTCATCCTCAATCCTCATATATACATAGGCGGAGACCTGGGCCGAGAATTGGGGGGGACGGAAAGACGCGAGATTTTCCGAAAAATTTCTGACGACCGGCGAAATCTCGGAAAAAATTGCTATTTTCGCCGCCAAAAAAGTTGATGACCTTTTTTTTTTTTTTTTTTTTTTTTAGTCATCCGCCCAAATCTCGACCAAATCCCGACCAAATTTTCTATTTTCGCCGCCGAAAAAAGTCTTGACGCTCAAACATTGGGGGGGGACAAATGCATGGGCCGTCCCCCCCAACACTTTTATTGGGGGGGACCGTCCCCCCCTGTCCCCCCCTAGGTCTCCGCCCATGCATATATACTTTTAAGCCATCGACAGCCAATCACTCATGACCTGGACGGTCCGGTTATGACAAGAACACCTCCTGTCTTCATCCACCTCCTCCTCCTTCTCCTCCTCCTCCTCCTCTTCTTCTTCTTCCTCCTCTTCCTTCGCTTTCTACTCTTCGTCCTCCTGCTCGTATTCCTCCTCTTCCTTCTCCTCCTTCCCCTCCTCCTCATTCTCCTTTTCATCCTCCTCCGCCTCCTCCTCTTCCTTCACTTCCTTCTCCTCCTCCTCGTATTCCTCCTCCTCCTCGTCTTCTTCCTCCTCCTCATTCTCCTTTTCATCCTCCTCCGCCTCCTCCTCTTCCTTCACTTCCTTCTCCTCCTCCTCCTCGTATTCCTCCTCCTCCTCGTCTTCTTCCTCCTCCTCATTCTCCTTTTCATCCTCCTCCGCCTCCTCCTCTTCCTTCACTTCCTTCTCCTCGTCCTCCTCCTCGTATTCCTCCTCATCCTACTCCTCTTCCTTCCTTGTCCTCTTTTTCCTCCTCATCTGACCTCTCGTTTCTCTTTTTTTCTCCGAGTTCTATTTTCTTCCACTCTCTGCCCATTATTTTTTATGCCCTTCTTTCGCGTCCTCCCATTTCTCGCATTCCTCACCTTTCCAGTTCTTCCTTTAGCTCATTTTTCTTCTTTATTTACTTCATCATCTTATTCCGCTTCTAGCTTCCGCTCTCTTCCTTTTCCAGTTCTGCTCTTTCCTAATCTTCCATCATCTCCTCCTCCTCTTCCTCCTCCTACGCTACCACCACCACCACTAACACCACCACCACCCCATCACCACCATCACCACCACGCCATCACCACCATCACCACCAGCAGCAGCACAACAACAACAACAACAACAACAACAACAACAACAACAACAGTAACACGACCTCTATACTCTGCTACCCTTCTACTCTTATTTCTGCTTCTCATCCTGTCCTTTATGCCTGTGTGTTCTGCTCTATATGTCTCCTCATCGTCCTCCTCTTCCTCCTCTTCCTCCTCTTCCTCATCTTCCTCCTCTTCTTCCTCTTCCTCATCTTCCTCCTCTTCTCCGTCTTCTTCTTTCTACTCTTCGTCTTTGCTTGTCGTTCTCAGCTCCTTACCTGTCACCCATTCTTCTTCTTCTGTCGACTTAGATCTAAGTATATAAGGAAGTAGGAGACAAACACTCATCTCTTATCAGAACCATACGTAGGCTACAGCGGCAAAAGCAGTGAGGTCAACCACATTATTATTACGCATGATCTTGGCCGGGAGCGCCTCCGAGTACCTTGAAGGGGCGCTATATAAATTACGATTGATTGATTGATGTTCGAACAAAATCAAAATTGAAAGAAATCTGTATTCTGAACGTTTAGAGAAAGAGACTGTTATTTTTTGGCCAGTTATTTCTATTGTCCAGATCTGAAGAACATGAACATTGCTTGGTGCTCACGCCTAAAAAAGAACCCAGGTCGGATCTTCGGACAACCATAGATAGGCTTACTAGTATCCTACTTGTATATCTGCTCCTCCTTTGTCTCTCTCTGCGTCTGATTCTATGTGTGTCTCTATATG
>OX457048.1:34491291-34496291 GCA_949752735.1 Lumbricus terrestris | reverse complement strand
GGATTGGATGGAAAATGAAATGTTTCAATCTCGGGAAACGGTAAGATTTTTGGATCGCGAAGCCCGATAGTGTTCCCCGGTGATGCTAAAAAGTATTTTTGTAAATATTGAGAAAAATCGGTCAGGTGGATTAGAAGAAAATTGGTTCATTAAAATGTAACAACTTGATTTTATAGGTTTAGATAAATAAAATAATAATAAATATATACATATTATAAATATATTATAGATATATAAATAAATTAAATACATATATGTATATATATATATATATATTAATTTTGTTGTTACTATAACCGGTCTGAAAATGTTACTGTTAGCAAGCGCCAAGAGAGCAGCGGATAAAACCTAGTAAACGTTTTTCAACTGCATTCGTGTTATAAAGTACTATAATAATGCATAATATTATATTAATTACTAACTTTGATTGTGATGCTCGTTTGTATGTGCATCGGAATGCGTTTTGACAGTTGGTTTCAAATTAGGCTACTTACTTGCTTAGGCTATAGCCTACTTGCTCGATTATTGGTGGCATATTGAGAGAAACTCCCTGCTGAGAGTAATCTTGTATGGAGGAATGTAGAGAAAAAGAACGCGAGGAAGACTTAGAGTCAAGGAGGGAAGCGGTTGGACTGGATGCATAAGAATAATCTCTGAAGTTTCTCGTCGACACAAAAGCCACACTAGACTAGAGAGAGACTAGCTTATTAACCAGCGCTATGTCAGATCGAATCCAAAATATGACTTGTGTTATGTATGATCACTTGCTATAGCGCCCCTATTCGGAGGCGCTCCCGACTGATGCTGAATCGGAACTTCACACCGGTGTGGATGAGCAATTGCGAGTGAAGGACCTGCTCAGGGTCCCTATACGTGGCGGCATTATAAGGTGGATGAGAACTCGCAAACTGCCGACTCTAAGGCACCGAACATACCCCTATACATCATCATACTCCACAGTAGTAGGTGAAAAGAGTTTCGATGTCATTCACGTTTTGTCAATACAGAAGATGATGACAATGATGTTGGTGCGGACAATGATACTGATATAGTAGTAATATCAGTGGTAGTTGTAGTAAAAGTGGTACGTGGTGGTGGGAGTGTATAGTGGTGGTGGGAGCGGTATAGTGGTGGTATAGTGAGCGATGAAACAGTGGTATTTATGATAAACTATTGCAGTAAACCAGGAAGCTGGATGGAGCGATCAAAAGATTCCCAAGAGAAGTGGAAGTTGGATGAGAGACGAAATCTTGGTATTTATTATAAATTATGGCAGTAAAGCTTGATGCTGGATGGAGTGATGAAAATATTTTTACAATTTTTTAGTAGAAGTAGGAGTTGGATGAGAGATGGAACCTTGGTATTTATGCCAAATAATTGCAGTGAAACTATAGAAGCTGGATGTAGCGATCACAATATTTTTAGTGCAGGTATACAAGTTGATTGATTGGTTAAAAAAGTTTAATGAGAGATGGAAATACTGTAAATGTTACAATAGTAGAAACAGAAGTTAATTAAGCGACGAAAACTCGACTACAACATGTTTCAAATAACTTTGTGCGTTTATTGGGATTTGGGTAACTGCCTCCCATAATGAGTTCGCGCAAAACTCACGCTCTGTCTGCTGTAAATATAGACATATTATCGCGCTCGACGGCGACGTCTTTCGAAAAGCAAAATAGTCGACCTACTTCTCCAGTTGGTTTTTTATTCATAAAGCGCATCTATATAGGCAGAGACACGTCAGTTGCCGCCTAGTCATCCGTTAGGCGTACACTGGGTGAACCTGGGAAATGCTGATGCTGATGATGATGATGCCTGGGCGTAGCCCGTGGTACAGAAGATGAACAAAATAATAGGTTAGATACAACAGCGGTTGACGAAGGGCTGTTTTGGAGGACTGATGAAGCCAATTGTTGCTACTGCTGTTTCTGTAATTACGGGTCACGCATATAATACACAACGGGGTCAGACATAATCCAGGAGTATAATAGTCATTATATTATGCGTATGAAGGGGTCAAAGATACACGACATGTCACACTTACACGATGTGTCACACAGTTGCCTTTGTATTTCTGCCGGTAGAGATATTTGTGTAGCGCTGTTTTAAAGTTTTTTTAGAGAAACGGTTTGTGGCTGAATGGAAATGCTCAGGCACGAGGAACAGAACGACGTGGGTTCAATCAAGGCCGTATATCCTGGAGAGGGAATGGCGGGAATTCCCTCCCCACTTTTAGACTTGGGTGGGGAAGGTGAAGGAATTCCCTATGCCCACTTTTTGAATTTTGGAATAATTATTGTTTATTACTCATTGAGTTTGTAAAACAATTAAGTTACTTATCGTACATTCAATGCTGCATTAAAAGTTCCGAAATGGAAGTAGACTACCTGCATGCACTTTCGAAGAGTGGTTTTTAGATCCCCACATGTCAAAATAGATATACGGCCCTGAGTGCAATACCACGTGACGCGGACTATGCGAAGAAGAAGTGTTGAGCGATCCAAGAACGTAGCAGGATTTTATTTGGGGGAGATTCTTCAGTGTCTCGTCCAAAAAACTAGTCGTCCGGCAGAAATCTTCAGAAAATGTCACAATTCATTCTATTTTTTCACATTTTTTATTTCGGGGTGTTTTCATGGTTTTATTTCATGGTTTTTACATCGTGTGCTAGTAAATGCATTCTATTATTTTTTACATATTCCATTTCTGGGTTGTTCAAACACCCAAAACACCCCTCTGGCTACACCCTTGGAGCGATCCGGGTTTGAAGCAGCCATGGCTATGAAGTGTATAGTGACTACAGTTTCTTCATCGTCATTATTTTTTATTGGAATGGTATTCCCTTAGCTATGAATGGTTTTAACATACTCAAGGAATACCTGCGACTTATTATTATTATCAATCAGATTGCTTGATTGCCTACTTGCGTTACATGGGTATGCTATAGTTAAGTGTTATAAGCGTTAGTTAAGTATTGGCTAAACTGTATCAATCTTTCTTATATCAATAAGTTTTTTCTTTCCTGATTATATCTTCATGTAGTGTGCTCCTGCAATCGTATCGACTGGCTGTCGTGCACTATTGTGAATTATATTATTTTTATGATTATTGGGTGGCCCTATTATCAGGATTCTCCATCCATTCTGGGTCTCCCCATGATAAGCAACCACGCACAAAATAAATGCTCAAAAATTTTCTACGTTGCCATAATCGTTTCTGTGGTTGTTCAGGAACTAAATTGAATTGAATTGAATCATTATAAACCATTGGCTCATCGCCCTTTGGTGTCCGACGCCATTTCCACCAAGCTCCTCCACCGGTATACCAGTCCGCTATTCCGAGGGTCCACTATTCCGAATATCCGCTATATTTTGTTCATTATCCTTGTGGTTAGGGTTACAGTGGGTTAGGGTTAAGGTTGGGGTTAGGGTGGGTTAGGATTAGGTTTAGGGTTGGGGAGGGTTAGGGTTATGGTTATGGTTATGGTTATGGTTGGGATGGGCTAGGGTTAGGTTTAGGGTTATGGTTAGGGTTGGGGTGGGTTAGGGTTATGCTTAGGTCTATGGTTAGGGTTGGGGTGAGTTGGGTTAGGGTTATAGTTAGGTTTAAGGTTAAGTTTAGGGTTAGGGTTCGGAATAATGGACCTTCGGAATAGTGGACCCTCGGAATAGTGGACCCAAACCCTTCCACCAGCGGTGTGGCTCTTTTCTCACCATTGACATAATTATAATGGCCAATGTTTAATCTATACGTCTCTGGGGGGAAGTTCCCCCATAAACCAATCCCCCAAAAAACCACGAGGACTTGCACACATGTAAACACGTACCATTCCCCTCCAGAAACACTGAATGTGTAACAATTCAACCCCCCTCCGAGAAAAACTGACCGGCCTTTGTGCCCGCTGAATACGTGGACATGCTGGCAAATTTTGGCAAAACAGTAACAGACTAAAACACAAGGTCATGGTATATTTTTCGAGAGATTTTGATCGAAACACTAAAAATGATGTCAGGGGGCAGTCCTCTCTCTAACCGCATCTTCTTCACACTACAGCGTGTAATTTCAGTAAACCCATGTGATAGTTCAGTATCCATGCATGGGAGCGGGTGGAGCTAAAACTTATAACCAAGTTAATTTCTGTCCTGGTGGCGATTCGAACTCCGAACTTTCAAGTGGCAGTCTGTCTCTATAGCACATTAACCACTGTACAATCGATGAGTCATTCTTTTGAAAGCGATGAGAAATTTCATTTTCCGCTAAACAGTTGCATTGGCATTGCATAACACTATACTGCAACCGATCTGTTTGTACTTTATAACCAATTAACCTACTTAGCGTCAACGTGGGTAGCCAACTGTGTGAGGTCTAGGTGAAAAAACAACAACGATGTAGTAAGTTTCTAGTTAAATCATTATATGCTTCCATGCTAGCAGACACACGTAATTGCGCACATCATTTTTGAGAAGTTCTTAAAAACTCTCTCCATTATAAGGCCCAGGTACATTCATGCACAACACAAGTCATAACAGATATGTCACATAACCTTGCATTGTGTCGCCTTATGTCACATCTTACAACATTATGTCTTATCATATCGCATCACATCGTATCTTATCATGTCATGTTATGTCATGTTATGCTATGATATGATATGATAATGATATGGTATGAAAAGTTCTTAAAAACTCTCTCCATTAAGGCCCAGGTATACATTCATGCACCGCACACAACACATTTAAGAATAGGCTTACATTATATTCGAAGGTGCGTATACATACCCCATACATACTTACATTGGCTACACTCATGCACACATACCGTACGCACATACAGAAATGCGAGCATACATGCATGAATGAATGGAGCATATATACGTGTACCAATATACATGTGTGCACGCATGCATTTCATATGTATGGACATGCACAGTGTAACTGTACACATTCTTGCACACACGCATAGCCTACACAGTACACACATGCATAAAAACATTCAAG